>JBAIZL010000002.1:378306808-379039308 GCA_036971475.1 Prosapia bicincta
TCTTTCTTCTTCACTTCTTCTATTTTCTTCCTCCTCTTCTCCCTCTCTCCTTATTTATTTACGTTCCTGATCATCTTCCTCTTTATAATTTACATTGAGTATGCTAACAGATCTATTCTTAAGAATTAATTCTCTCTTTTGTACTTGCGGAAAATGTCTATTTCCTGCTTTCATCATGACGACCTTTTGCAGCTATTCGCTTTGTCAGATCTTCTCATTTTATTTTGGTTCTTATTTTATCTAAACATTTTATTCGAGCCTTATTTGTCTCTTACCTCAGTCCACTTTAGATGGGTCTAATTGGCACTGCCAGGCTTTAAAACGATTAATGCGTGCTTTGCCATAAAACATTACAAAAATCCTGAGTTGAGCTGGACAGATAGATTGGACACGGACGTTTTAAAAAATTGTTTACGGAATCATCTGTAAAGAGACATTTGGCGTCAGGATCATTGTTACCGAAATATCAATTGATTATTTTTAATAGATCCTAATGAGAGTTAGCTGTGAAAGAAGCACTTTGTGATGTCACCGTTGAATTTTTGCTTTTATTTGTTCTTGAGTTTCTTTGGCGTTCCAAAAGTTTTTATTGTCAATTTTAAGAGGTATGTAACATTAAAGTCATAGCAGATTTTCATGTGTCATTATATAAATTTTGTGAAAGTTTGTTCCACAACCTCATAAAATCTAAACTTAATTTGTTACATATATTCTAACCTAACAATCGTCAACATTTTACATAACTGTTACAGACAGCGTTACGTACGCTACACGCTTTATTTTTCTAAAATTAGCACAGGGTAATGTACGTCTTAAACTGTTTACAATACTCAGAAATAATTCAAAATATTAAATCTCCAGATTTAAAGTTTGCTGCCAGTTTAAGAAAACAGTGAGATTAACAACTACTCCGCGTTGGCGCACAAATCTCTTTGAACTTTAGAGTCGTCGGGAGTTTAAATCACGCGTACATAATTAGGTTAATTTAAAAAGGAACCATTTTGAAAATAACCTGCGTGAAACTACCCTTAAAGAATGAATCGTTTATGTCTTGTTTAATTGGAATTTGGAACGTTAGATTCATTTTCCTCTAAAACAACAAACGAGCTGTCTAATTTGTCTGGCCACCGACTCGTTTGCATGTGGGACAGACGTCTGTAGGGAAGACACGTGCGGAATCCGTAGCACATCCTTTCACTGTGAAAGTAAACGCCAAGATTTATCTGCAGAAAATAAAAACAAATCACCCGAAGTTGACGCTAGGAGCAGGTGGTGAAAGGTTAATTGTATCGTAGAGTGGACGTGGAGGGTAGGATTGAATGTCCGATAAAGCGGGGATGTGTACTAGAAAGTTGAGCAGCTGGGATACCTAGGGCGTTGCTAAATGCTTGGATACGTTAAGCTCAGAAATAGTTCAGTGCAAGTCGAACATCGGTGAGATAAGTAGGAACGAATTGAAAGACTTTCTCGGTTTAATAGCGGTAAATTATTTACAGGTAAAGCGAAACTGGCGGAATGAATTCGAATCATTACGATGATTCTGAAACGATCGTTAAAACAGTAGAATTGTAACCGCTACTTTAATAATGTTGAACAAATGCTCTAGTTTAATTATTTGTAGCGGTTCAACTTAAATATGTTTGTAAAAGTTTAAAAAAAAGTGACGAAAATACTAATAAAGTGTTTGTGTGGGTGCTTGTAGATGGCGCTGACACTTGCAAATGACGATCGCGTGAAGGATTATAACTAAAAGCATTTAGAGAATAATAGACTTTTCTTTTTATAACATGAAAGTGAAGTTATAGACACACTAAGGGAAGAGAATTATAAACCAAAATGGATAATTAACAATTAGTTAAAGAAAAATACGGAAAGACGGGGCAACAGAAGAAGACAAATATATGTTAACAAGACACTAACAACAAGGATAATCTTCATGCATCAGGCGTATACAAATTAAACTGCAACAAGCGCAACAAATTCTACATTGGGCAAACAGGTCGCACCTTCGAACAAAGAATCGAGGAACACAAACAGAACACCAACTCAACATTTTACAATCACATAAAAGAAACAAGACACAAATACACAGACATTTGCCATAACGTAGAAATCCTACACATCAAAAAAAAGACCACATCTCAACACACTAGAACAATATGAAATTTATAAACAAACAAAACACAAAGTACAAACATATTAAAAGATATGTTTATATCTACATATAATGTTTATATATTGTATATATGTTTATATGTGTATATATATATATATATATATATATATATATATATATATATATATATATATAATTATAAAATATTTTTTCTTGTTTTATTATCTAAAACAACAAAGGCTATTCAAATAGAATTTCTAATTTAACACATGTTTTAGGCCTATATCTTGCATTATTGCATTTTTCATTCCTGATGATGTTGGCACTGTTTACCAATGAAAAACTTTGAATATAAATTAATAAATATTCTTGTATTTGAATAACCTATGTTGTTTTAAATTAGTAAACAAGAAAACGTATTTTATATTTAAAATACGTAAGGGCCTGCGTTATTTAGGCCCTATATTATAATAAAGTCAAAGTTTGATTTGTAAGTTAGAAGAAACGAAAGGCAGAAATTAGATGGAGTTCGAAGATGCCGTTTTTACATTAAATAACCTTTCTTAATAACTCCTTTATGTTATCTTGGTTAAATATTTGCTTACTAGATTTCATAGAACTTTTATAGAATACAAAAGTTATGCTCGCGTCGCGTATGTTACTTTGTGCTGACGTCAGAGGGAGAGAGGCGAATAAAGGCATCCGTCACAGGACTGGAACTCGTTTGTGCTGCGTAGTTTCCAAAATAATAGACGTTAAGTTCAGCCGTGTTATACAACTGTCTTTCTACGGACTCAAATAGCATTCAGTCCGTCAACAATCACTTGTGCAGTCTCTGCTTTCAAGCTTTATGACTGATGTGTAATGTTTGTACGTCATGGATGAAAGTGTACACTTTCTCAGTCAACGTATTATGTTAGTTTATTAATTGACTTGGTTTCAAGTACAACGTGGTTTTAGAAAGGTAAATTATCAATCAAATGTAACATGTCATCGATAATGCAAAAAGATAATAAAATGTTTCCAGGAACACAAAAAAACGGCTTGACGGTAAAGCCCTAAAAGTTATAAATTTTTAAACAAAGAAAAAATATTCTCCCTTACCAACACGCGCGCGCGTACACAGACCTTTATAAATTCAATGTTTCATTTATAAAACAGAACACTATGTAAAGCTAGTTTACAAAAAATCCCTTTAGGATTATTAAGTTGCCTTTTAAAACTAATTAAGTTAATTAGCTAATAAGTTTGTTAACTGATTAGCTCCTTCATTTTAGTGTACATATTACAAGGCAGTAAACAGAATAGAGGTCATTTTCGATTGTAGTATCTGGTAAGGTCGTGTTGGTATATTTATCCTAACTTTGTAAATATATTGTAACATAGCATAACACAGTTCTCCGTTTAAAAAAAACCGTTTATTAACACGTTTATAAGGTTATGTGTGTGTGAGCGCGTGAACGTGCGTGTATTGTTTTGTCCTTAATTACCGCCATGGTATCTATTTATTTGATTGTACATACTGTGACTTTGTATCTCTTCTAGAGACTTTCTCCTTTAGAACGTTCATTAACAAGAAGGATGTTCTGGTTTTATTTGCGGGAGATTTGAATAGTTGGGTAGATGTCAATTTGTGGATGGTATGAAGTCAAGAGTGTGGTATATCGGGTCCTCTGCTGCTCTCAAAGTTTCTTTGGGTAATCAGCTGATACATTCTGTGTTTCTTAAGATAGCCTTAGTGTTCCAGTTCCCTCTTAATCATATTTCCTCTCTTTCTCTTTCCCCCTCCCTTCTTAGCATTACTTCGTCGTTTGTGACACGGTCGGACCAAGATCTTAGTATACTCCTAAATAAACACACATTTAAAAGCCCTCCTACATTGAGTGTCTAGCATGCTTACATTCAGTATAGTGCAACCGACAGCATAAGATACGAAACTTAACCTAGATTTTAACGCCTGATTTTGAGACTTTACATTGACCGTAATCTGAACGTACACCATATCGCTCAGAACTAAAACAAAACAATTACGTAATCAAACTGACTTTGAAGGCGAAACAATATTTTACATTATGTCTACGGCATGAGAATTTGTTTAAATGTGCTAATTTTTTAAATATTGTAAATGGATTGTTATGAATGTAGATTTCGAGAATAGAAGTACTAGCAATTTAATAGTTTTTAACCTTCAAGTATTATCACAGCGGACCCGACTTATTTACGTACGTTCATTTTTACGATTGTAAATTTTTCGGGGTATTTTTCACCCATGTAAATTCTGTTGGCACACTTGGGAAGGTCTTGCAATTCGGCCATTGTTCAGTCACTTGTTTTTAGTAGTTTCATAGGATTTATTGGGATCCTGAGATTTTCAGTGTTATCTTTACGTGCATCGTTTTTTTTTTTTGTTGAAAAATTGTGTTTATATTGTTTGGGTTAGGAAAATGTCTAATACAGTAGAAGACTCTGATTTGGAGAGATTTGATACCAGATGAACTCGATGAAGAATTAGAATTATTTGTGAGTGATGATAGTGACTTGGATCCTGATTTTGTGGTCGAGGACAGTGGTTATTGTGTTAGCGGCAATAAAAGTGATAAGACTGAAAGAACAGATGTCACAGAAGATGTAGAAGTAATGGAGCTAATTGTGTAGCCAAGAAATGTTAATTTTTCTTTAGGTAGAACTAAGAAAACCGTCATGCCTGATCAACTCAGGAGTCACAGCGAAGAGGAAGGACGCCAGAGAGGTTAGTAATGCATTTGAAGAGATTGCCAACCTACGTTGTAGAAGTTGTAACTCTTCAAAGATGATTAAGACTGAGTTCGAGAAATATCCTAGACTAAATGAAGAGCTCAGTAAGTTTCTCAAATAGAAGTATTAAAATTTGATTGGTTTTTACATTTTTATTGTTAATATGATTTTCTTACAAGAATATCTTTGCAAGAACATTACTCAAGAGAGATCTTCAACTTCTTATTGTTAACAATATTGTGCAAAACGTTAGGCGTCCAATAAACTTACGAATTTGTTGCGATGCTGTGGTCACACCTTCTAAATCTATCTTGGTTTTCAGGACAGACGCAGATTTGTTAGGGGTGCAAAACCTCCCTCTGCACCCTTTCATACCATTCCGTCCCTCCGGGGTATTTAAGTTTCCGATCTGTGTTAGGTGAAAGCTGTTTAACTTTCTTACTTATAATTTTGCATTAATTAAAGACTAAAGAAATGCATTAAATTCATTGAGACAAGTCGTGAAGACCTGGATCCCTACATTTGCCTCGTTTATCTACTCCAGTCGTGATCCTACATTTCTTCAAAGTATTTCTGACTTTAGTTTGTTTTCAGTGCATTATTGCTTTCAGTTGATACACTTCTGGCTTGCACTTGATATATTAACCGGATGAGGAAATTGCCTACAAAGTAGCTAGAATTGTTGTCATTAAAAGGGGAAAAAACAAAACAAGAAAAAGTAAATAGGGTATTTACCAACTACAGAATGTAATGCGTGTGTCTTTCGACTTAAAAGGGGTCGGTGCTCTGGATCATTTCGATTCTCAACCGCCTCCTCACAAAGAATTTTATTTTTCAACGACAGGAAAATTTACAGTGTCTAACATTTTAAAGTTTACCAAATCTTCAAGATTACGTCATGGTTTTCTTTGGCCTGAAATAGACATTCCAAGAATGCTTCCTCTGAGAGTTCTCACCATCCCATCAACAACCTCAATGATTCATTCGTTTTTTTCCTTCTAGGAGAGAGTATATCCTGCCCGGAGTCCAAGCAGGTCAATGGGATCTTTTTTCAGGCACTACCTAACATGTCTAGCAAACATGGCCTAAACATCCGGAATGGTTGCCGGATGGCATATAATTTTTTTACTATAATAGCATGACATGAATTTTGCATAGTGATGATTCCATTATACATGATATGATATTAACAGTTACCACCCGTCGTTTAGGGACAAGAACAAAAAACAAACTTTTTATGTACTTCATCAATTTATTTGTGTAGACACAAACAGTTTTTTTATATCAATTATATAAAATTTGTTTTCTTTAAAAAACCTATGTTGTGTTTAAAGTATGTATTTGTGTACACATACTTACGCCTCGTACACGCGCGCTTATGCACTGATTTATAATTCGTAAATTGCATGTTGGGAAAAATATTTGGCCGCGATAAAAGTTTCGGTTGTTGGGTTTTCCATCGCCACCTTATCCAACGTCTCGATCAACATTGTAGGGTACAGTGGCTTTAGTAACAAAGGAAAGATAAGCGTTAAAAGATAACCATAGAAAGAATCCTATAACCACATGTTCTGGTGATGTAAGAACAGGCTCATGATAGCTCGACATTAAAATTAGTAAATTCAGTTTAGTTAATTAGTTAATCATAAATCGATGTAAAATATGTAAACTCGAATTAAAGTATTTGAATTAAAGGCGCTCATACAGTGTGTGTGTGTGTGTGTGTGTGTGTGTGTGTGTGTGTGTGTGTACGCGTATGTGTGTGTGTGTGTGTGTGTGTGTGTGTGTGTGTGTGTGTGTGTGTGTGTGTGTGTGTGTGTTTGTGTTGTGTGTGTGTGTTTGTGTTGTGTGTGTGTGTATACGTTTGTGTTTGTGTTGTGTGTGTGTGTGTGTGTGTGTTTGTGTGTGTGTGTGTGTGTGTGTGTGTGTGTGTGTGTGTGTGTGTGTGTGTGTGTGTGTGTGTGTGTGTGTGTGTTCATAATCAAGAATGTTTTATTTTAATTAGTTTGAAGCTTTTTGCAAATTTGTACTTTTTGTATTATCGAAGATTATACAGCCTACATGCTGAAACTTAAGTTCGCCACGAAAAAGTTCGCCTTTTGCATTTTAACGATGTTGCCACATTTACAACTTCTTACGCTTATTGCCAAATTAATATTTACGATTTGAATAACTATTCAGACACAAACACACACACAGACACACTCACACACACCTATAATATTAACATAAACATATCTATAATAATAAGCATATATTTATAGAACTATTTACTTTTAATATTTCATTATTTTGTAGACAAATTTAATTTTGTGTTTTATTTGTTTAAGGTGAGTGAAGAAAAACCCGTTCCATGATTATGCTGCCCTAAGCTAAAATTACCTACGTATGATGACTGGTTTCAGACTATAGTAAGGTACGTTGTAATTTGTTCAACGTAAATAGTTGTTTTAAGTAAACACTATATTTATTTTTTATGAATTTTGTTTCTGAAAAAATATTGAAAAAGCAAAGTATTTATTTAAAAGATAACCATTAAGGACTCTCACGAAGATAATATGTAACTAAAGGTCAGTAATAGAAGCTTGCCCTCAATATCTCGCTAAGCAACTCTTTATCCAACCAGGCTAGTGTGATCCAACCACCCTAACATAACCTTCATCAGTGATTAGCTTTCACTTCCATGCCAAATGTTAAGTGCAATTTTTCAGTATTTACCTCTGGGAAATTGTTCTCGCTAGGGCTCAAGGGTTAGATCGGGTTTCTGCCCACCTAGGGCCAAGTCTCGAGTCTGAGGGTCCAGCCCTTAGGTAAGGGTAACCGAGGTCACATAAAGATCCGATAGCACTACCTGGACCGAATTAATCAGATGGGCTATCGAGGTAAGTGTAACCTGGTTTTACTGAACCGAACCGTAGTGTGAGGTTGGAGTTTTTTTCCAACAGTAGGGGGTCGGTAAACAGTCTAGTGCTTATAGCAATGTCCTGAAACTCTTGCATACTGGTACCACGGATCGTTGCACCAAGCCTTCCTTCGTCTCGGGCCTAACACTAGTCACGGCGGTAGAGGTTTCATATATCTATTTTGTATTATTCCACATAAGCATCTATCTTTGAGTTCTTTAGGAAGGAGGTTAGGTCGAAAGACTATTACTATTTGTCACCATTTTTTTCACCAACTTTCTTTCTGCCGAATGGACCCTCTGCCGAATACCCTCTGCCGAATACCCACTGCCGAATGGACCCTCTGCCGAATACCCACTGCCGAATGAACCCTCTGCTGAATACCCACTGCCGAATGGACCCTCTGCCAAATACCCACTGCCGAATGGACCCTCTGCCGAATACCCACTGCCGAATGGACCCTCTTGCCGAATACCCACTCTCCACACACCCTCATGTGTCTGAGAATAAAAATGTTAGTATGCCCAACCATGATTAATTTCCCAACACAACACAACACAACTGTCCCGCTTTGTTAATGTTTAAAGAAAAAGTAATAATTGTGATTGAATTGGTCAAATAATTATCGTAAATAACTAAGTTTATTACTTATTAAAATACAAAAGACTTGAATATTATTAAGTGTTTACAATTATTCCTTTGGTATCCATGGAAACGAGTGTAAATATTTGTAAGAAAACATTTTTTTTTAAATCACAAAATAAAAAGATTGTTTTTAAATATAGAAATACTAATATAAATAAATATATTTAGAACGTACAAATAGACAAATATAAATAATAACCAAAATATTTTTGTGGTATGGCTGATGACCCACCCATCAACTTTTACAAGTAAATAGATCTGTGTTTTAGTATTATGTTTGTAAGTATGGTAATGTAGCAACTACACATCTAGCCTAAGCTGCCTGAGTGACTGTAGAGCTGTATGCAGATCCAGCGGTTACCCACCTTCTTGCAATTTACTATGTATTTGTGTGTGTTGTAAAGTGTCGTGTCATATAATGTAAGTGAGTAGAATAGTTTAGCCAACCAACCACCCTAGGCCGCCTGAGTGACTATCAGTGATGGGAAGTGATTTGCAAACGTGTGATTTAGTCACTGTTATTCGTAAATCACAGTTCGACCTGTTACGTAGAGAGATGAAGTAGCAGGTTCTTGTGACTAAACTGTGACTGAGTGGCAAATCACGCCTACACTTGAAGCCGGACCCAATCTGTTTACAATTGTCACACGTGAACTGGCAAACTAAGTAACTATAGAGTTGCATGCCGATTTCAGTGATTGCCCACCTTCTTGTAAGCAACTGCGTGTATGTGTGCAGTGTAAGCCATCAGCCAGCTACCCTTACAGTAATAACATGATTGCAAGGACAGTGTGATGCCCTGAATGGAATGTATTTTATAAGGTAGAGTTTAAAACACCTTATGGAGAATGGTATTGTTGTCTATGATGGAAAATTAATTGTACAGTGATTCTTCGTTATTTGATGGGGTTACTTTCCCCGAACTTACCGCGATTACTAAAACAAACTGTAGCCCTATACGGAAATGGGAGGGTTACGTTCCACATCAAGAATGTTAACATGAATAAAATTACAGCTATACTGTACCGTACAGTACTACCCGCGGAAGTAACGAGGAATCACTGTACAATTAACTTTCCATTATAGACAACAATACCGTTCTCCATAAGGTTTTTTCAGACTTTACCTTATAAAATATGTTCCTCTGTTAACTAACGGCAATACTCTATCCTTGCAATGACGCCCTTATTGTAAGGGTAGCTGGCTGATGGCTTACACTGGCACGACAATCATACAACACACATTTGATTGCAATGAGGAGGACAATCACTGGATCTGCAAACAGCTCTACAGTCACTCAGCCAGCTTAGGCTAGATGTTTGGCTGTTACATTACCGCACTCATAAACATAATACAAAAACACACATCCATTAACTGGTAACACTTAACGGGTGGGTCGTCAGCCAAACCACAAAAATATTTTGGTTATAATTTATATTTGTCTATTTAAATAGAATATTTTGAGATTAAAAAAAATGTTTTCTTACAAATATTTACACTCGTTTCCATGGAAACCAATGTAATAATTGTAATTATTTATTAATATTCAATTTTTTTTGTATTTTAACAATAAATAACAAACTTAGTAATTAATTTATGTTATTATTTGACCAATTCTATCAGAAATATTATAAGTATGTTATAATTATTTATTATAAGTATAACACAGTATGTTATATTTACGTACTACGTAATTAATTTTTTTTTATTGTTTAGTTATGGATTTCAATCCGAAAAAGCGGAAAATCTATTACATAGCGCTCTCACACATACAGACACACGTATTCTTCATTGGTAAACAATATGCAATAAATTTTTAAACGCCTAATTTTAGGAAAATAAGCTTTTTAAACGATGATAAATTCATTTCTTAAAAACTTTGTATTTTGCTTTGTGCGCGATTTTTCTATAGTTCCTTATATGGAGAATTTTTTATGTAACGCCCTGTTGACTAGTTAATGCGTTATTATATGCTATGCTTTCACCATATCTAAAATTGCCACTTCTTTAAACAAGGGCATAACGTCGGTTTGCTATTTCTTGCCCCTATCAGAGTTTGCTGACATTATGATCTGAATAGACAAAGGGCAAAGATAAAACTAAACAAAACAAATTCACTAAACAATTCCACAAGTAGACGCAACGTTTCAAAACTAGCTGACACGACAAGCTAATGCGACTCCTGTTTGGTAACTGACGGGAAAAACAAAATCCGAGTTAGTTACGGCCGATGGATACTATTCTCGATGTTTGGATTTCGAAAATTATTAAAGCATTAAGTAAACCGAAGTGATAGTAAACTTATGTATGGAGTTGGATGGGGACGCCGAATCGACTCAGGGTTGTTTGTCAGTAACGATAACGCCTAGTTGTGTACAGTATAACGGATGTTTGGAGAATAATCAGATTTCTTTGTGATAAGTAACTACATTACTGTACAAAATAAATAAGACAAGAACACATTATCCTAAAACCTGCACAGTAACTATACTGTCTTTCCTGTGTTTTTTGTTTTTCGTTTTAAGTATGATACATATTAACGGGGATATGGTGTAATTTTGCCAACCGCGAATAACGAACCCACGAATAGCAAGAGACTACTGCATTGTTGTTTCTTATTTAAATGTAAGACATTTAAATCAAATTTGCATTTTAAAATCTGGGCTAGTATAATTTATTAAAATGTATATTTAAAAGCATAATTTCAAAAACTGTTAAAATTTGCCTCAGTGTTAGAACCCTTATTGTACCATTGTGTTTATTGTAATAATAAAAAGACATATTTTTTTAAAGAATGAATTAATTATCAGTTATCACGGACTTCTTAGATTTCTCACAGTTTCATTATTGAAAAAAAATGTAATTTCTCGGAATGCTTGAAGTTTCTCCGAGTTTTACGATTAGGTACTTACTGGTGGCGTCGGTAAGACCCCTTCCTTTCTTTTCTCCGATGATACAACTCCAATAATCCCTGAATTCTGATCTGATTTCACTTATTCCGACAACTGCGGCGTTCAAGTGAAAGTTTCGCCAGTTAGTCATTGTCACACGCGTGGGTCCCGATGATTAACCACGCCGGCGGTTGACATTTAGCAGTCCACCGCAGCGCGGTTCTCCTTTCGGAGCGCGCCCTGTTTGCGGCGGCTCCGTCATCGAGCACGAGCGCCCAACGAAAGTCTCTTAGGCGTTTATCGTGACCATTCACTTTTTTGAATGCCGGGGCGTCAAGTTTCATTGGGATTATTGATGCACGCATATGGCAAACGGGGCGGGGCGGCTATATGTTTGCGGTTTGGGGAGCATGTAGGACATGTGAACGCGCGTGAAGATCTACACACAGATTAAGCCTGATTTCACTTGTTGAAGATTTAAAAGAGGCTTAGAAGAGGACGGCGTCGCGTCGTGACGTGTAGTGTGTTAAATCATGCGGAAACGCATAAGCGGGGCCGACGTACGTAGTTTTGCACGGTCGTATCGGGTTGCTCGTTGTAGCTGATAATTTAGCGTTGCAACCTGGTTTTAATAATATGTGCGGCTGAGTATGGCGAGATTATCTTCGCTCAACAATAGCCTCTCGCAAATACATGAGCAACGCATTACTTTCGTTGTAAACGTTTCGTCCGATCTCTGATCTTTTCACCTTAGTTTTTCTTCAATCGGTTGTGAGTCAGTCAGTCGGAGGAGAGTTTGACGCCTCGGAGCTTTACAGGTTATCTCCAAGTCGCCTTCGTTACTCCGTGTGTGGAGTTAACTTTTAGTGATATCGCTAGAAAGTAAAACACTGTAAAAACTATCCTAGCTACGTAATCCATGATTCTCTATCAAAAGAGTTTACCTTATACTTGGGGGGGGGATGATAATATATGGCTTACCAGGTAGTTTTGGTCATCAACTCAATTCAACCTATGTTTGTCGTTATTGTCCCACAGCTTTACAACAGTACAGTGTTGTTGTGCTTTGTGAAAAAGTGGAAGAAATAAAAGAGGTTAAAACGGAAGAGTGTAGGAAGGGAACACCTAGCCGCTCAGCTCTTATCTCTCTTGCCAAAGAACACAGTTTTAGCCATAACGTTCGGGAGTCTACTGTCCACTTACTGATACCTGTGCCATTACGAATCCAACCTCAAACTCGTGACTCCCGTCCGGGTGACTAGCGTCAGGCCCGAGAATGGGGGATTGGTGTCACGATCCGTGGTACCAGTATGTAAGAGTCTTTCGACCTTACTATAAGGCCTTGACTGGTCACCGAATCGCCATTGGGACGAAACGAACTCCACCAGTGACAGTAGTTCGACCGCTCTTCCAGAACTACTCGGGACCAGTAGAACCTTCCAAACGGCCAGGTTTCAGTACCTCACTACCCTGTCTGGGGAGGGGGGCATGTACAATAGTATTATTGCGTTCATAGTTTTTTATTTAAATTCTTATTTCTTTTTGTAGTTTTAAGTCGAGCCAGTACAATTATCATCGCCTACGTAAAATAGGAAAGCATTATGGACAGAGTTACTATTAAGGTATGTTTATATAATTCGTGTAGAGGCTATAGGGAGACTCAAAACATCACTTAGTGAATAGTCGCTTATCTGAAATAGACTTAGATTCTATAAGGGTTATAAAGAGATGTCCGACCCTTGTGCCCCCTTGTAAGAAGGAGATGGATAGGTGGAATTAGATAGAAGTAAGGAAAGGTCGTAATGATCCCTTGGTATTAGAATGAGGGGGAAATTATGGCAGCGTGTAGGCAGTTTTATTTACTTGGAGTAGATTTACTTTCTATCGAGGTTACGAAAAAAGATCTCCATTAAGACCACTTGTAAGGGTCTGAGAAAGGGACATAATGATCCTCTAGTTTTGTGAATAGGCGAAAATTATGTCATCCCTTGTGCAAGGTTGCTTACCGGAAGTAGATTCTCCCCTTTTAAGGAGCAGAATAAGAACATGTGGAATTAGCTAGGTTTATGGAACGGATATAATGATTTCTTGGTATTAAGAATAGAGGGAAAATATGGCTTGGACTAGGTAGGATCGTCAACTTGTAGAAACTCTAAATCGGAGTGAAATCCGAGTCTACCCGCTACCGAACCTTAAACACCAGGGGACAAAGATCACCTGTCTATATTTTCCGCAAGAATGCAAAAGAAGCTACAGATTTGTATTTTCCATTGTTTCTCCTAGTATTGAGTTTTCGCTCTGTAATTGCTTCTCCTTGATCCTAAATGAAAGGTAGATTTACCCTTGCACAAACTTTCATGTTCTACTGTCTGTTCAGGATGTGTTTGCGCCAGGGAGTGGTGAACTGTTCACGTGAACATAACGATTTCGGCAACCCTATTGGCTGAGTGACCTCGTGACAAAACTGAAATATCCTGCCGCCCGATTAACAGTTAGTCTGGAAACGTCCATGGTTACATTTGTTCGTCTGTTTATTGTGCCTAACATTTTTTAGTTGTGAGTGACAGTGGAATAATTTAAGATCGTTGTTTGTTATATTTGTGTTTGTGAGTTTGTGGTGTTGTTAAGTTTTTAAGGATTAACTTTTAAGCAATGTCATCCCCTGTCAAAAAAAATAAACGAGGACAAGTAATACACTCCGGGCAAAAACAAGTTATTTTACGCCTTTATAAAAATTTAAAGGATGAAAATCCAGAATGCCGTATCAAAGACATCTTGCAGAAAGTAGCGATATCTGCAGGAATTTCTGCTCGAAGTGTTTTTTCAATCGTTAAAGAAAAAAAAGAAACGGGTACGCTGAAGTCTCCTGCCAAAAGGAAACCAAAAACCAAAACTATTTTTAATAATATGGATGACTTTTTAAAAACAGCTATAAGAAAGAAAGTACACGAGTTATTTTTTAAAAACGAACTTCCTACTTTAAATAAAGTACTACACTTAGTTAATACCGACGAACAGTTAGGCTTACCTAACCTAAGACGAACCACTTTGTTTCACATATTAAAAAAGCTAAATTTCAGGTATGAGAAACGTAACCGTAAAAGTATACTGTTGGACAAAGAAGATATTATTCTATGGAGAAGAGATTACTTAAGAAAAATAAAAGCCTATCGCGAGGAAGGTCGTACGATTTATTATTTGGACGAAACGTGGGTCAATGCAGGCCATACGAAATCAAAGGTTTGGACAGATAAGTCAGTCTGTTCCAGTAAAGATGCTTTTCTGAGGGGTCTGTCGGCGGGTTTAAAATGTCCAACTGGAAAGGGTAAGAGACTTATTGTCACTCATATTGGGTCACAAAAAGGTTTTGTAGAAGATGGACTGTTGATTTTCGAATCAAAATCAGATACTGACTACCATTCAGAAATGAATGGTGAAAATTTTAAAGAATGGTTTTCCGCGATAATACAGAAATTGGACAACAACTGCGTTATCGTAATGGACAACGCTCCGTATCATTCTGTACAAGTAGAACGCTTACCTACGACCCGTTGGAATAAGCAACAAATTCGAAATTGGTTGACTGACAAAGGGATTTTTTCAGATGAATCCATGTTGAAGGTCGAATTACTAAAACTCGTTTCCTATCATAGGCCAAATTACAAAAAATACGTTATCGATGAAATTGCTAAAGAAACAAATAGAATAGTTTTGAGAACCCCTCCTTATCACTGCGAATTAAACCCAATAGAAATGGTATGGGCTGAGGTTAAAGGTTATGTTGCGTCTAACAATGTGTCTTTTAACATTAAAGAGGTGCACAGACTGTTAACCGAAGGTGTCTCGCGTGTTACACCTGATAAGTGGGAAAAATATGTGAAACATGTGGTGGACGTTGAAGAGTCGAATATGTGGAAATTAGACAATATAATTGAAGACATCGAGCCATTCGTCATAGCTGTTGACGACAGTTCCTCGTCGTCATCGTCGTCATCGGAATCGGATTTTGCAGACCCCTTAAACATGAAATAATAACATGGTAAGTTAAAAACTTGTAGCATAAATTATTGAATAGTCTTATTACTATCATTAGTCTACAATTCTCTTTTTCGAATGATTAAGTGTACCAGTGTAAGACGTAGCCCAATTGCCGATGCATGATTGTGAACCGGACTCATAGCTTACCGTCCCTTGCACGTGTTCGCCTCGTGATTGTGTTTACATCAGGCGCAAACACATTCTGAACCGACTTAGTGCAGTGGCGCCCAACCTTTTTAATTTCACGTATCCCTAAAAATGTTTTTCCAATGAAAAGTATCCCATTCATCGACGTGTTTAAGACAAAGAGTGGTTGCCTGACTGCCTTGTAAGTAATAGGTAGAGGGGGAGACGATATTTTTGTGTAGACAACATGACAGATGGTTCCCTTAAAGTTCCCTATCATCAGATCGTAGACCCATTCCTGTATTTATATTGTTCACGTAAATCTGGCGTAGATGTTTCCCATCGCTATTCTATTTTGTGCTTTCAGTCGCACACAAACACACAAGCTCCATCCACAACACATCAACTATCTTGACAACTACTAGTGTAACCTCGTTTTTGTTTCAAATCTAAAGTGTGAAATATTGATGTCCGCCATTACTGGTATTATTCTCGCGTACCACCCCACATGCTTCTCATACCCTTAGGGGTACGCGTACCACCCCACAGGCTTCTCTACCCTTAGGGGTACGCGTACCACCCCACAGGCTTCTCTACCCTTAGGGGTACGCGTACCACCCCACAGGCTTCTCTACCCTTAGGGGTCCGCGTACCACCCCACAGGCTTCTCATACCCTTAGGGGTACGCGTCCCACCCCACAGGCTTCTCTACCCTTAGGGGTACGTGTACCACCCCACAGGCTTCTCTACCCTTAGGGGTACGCGTACCACCCCACAGGCTTCTCTACCCTCAGGGGTACGCGTACCACCCCACAGGCTTCTCATACCCTTAGGGGTACGCGTACCACCCCACAGGCTTCTCTACCCTCAGGGGTACGCGTACCACCCCACAGGCTTCTCTACCCTCAGGGGTACGCGTACCACCCCACAGGCTTCTCATACCCTTAGGGGTACGCTTACCACCCCACAGGCTTCTCTACCCTTAGGGGTACGCGTACCACCCCACAGGCTTCTCTACCCTCAGGGGTACGCGTACCACCCCACAGGCTTCTCATACCCTTAGGGGTACGCGTACCACCCCACAGGCTTCTCTACCCTTAGGGGTACGCGTACCACCCCACAGGCTTCTCATACCCTCAGGGGTACGCGTACCACCCCACAGGCTTCTCATACCCTTAGGGGTACGCGTACCACCCCACAGGCTTCTCTACCCTTAGGGGTACGCGTACCACCCCACAGGCTTCTCTACCCTCAGGGGTACGCGTACCACCCCACAGGCTTCTCATACCCTTAGGGGTACGCGTACCACCCCACAGGCTTCTCTACCCTCAGGGGTACGCGTACCACCCCACAGGCTTCTCTACCCTCAGGGGTACGCGTACCACCCCACAGGCTTCTCATACCCTTAGGGGTACGCGTACCACCCCACAGGCTTCTCTACCCTCAGGGGTACGCGTACCACCCCACAGGCTTCTCTACCCTCAGGGGTACGCGTACCACCCCACAGGCTTCTCATACCCTTAGGGGTACGCTTACCACCCCACAGGCTTCTCTACCCTTAGGGGTACGCGTACCACCCCACAGGCTTCTCTACCCTCAGGGGTACGCGTACCACCCCACAGGCTTCTCATACCCTTAGGGGTACGCGTACCACCCCACAGGCTTCTCTACCCTTAGGGGTACGGGTACCACCCCACAGGCTTCTCATACCCTCAGGGGTACGCGTACCACCCCACAGGCTTCTCATACCCTCAGGGGTACGCGTACCACCCCACAGGCTTCTCTACCCTTAGGGGTACGCGTACCACCCCACAGGCTTCTCTACCCTCAGGGGTACGCGTACCACCCCACAGGCTTCTCATACCCTTAGGGGTACGCGTACCACCCCACAGGCTTCTCTACCCTCAGGGGTACGCGTACCACCCCACAGGCTTCTCTACCCTCAGGGGTACGCGTACCACCCCACAGGCTTCTCATACCCTTAGGGGTACGCTTACCACCCCACAGGCTTCTCTACCCTTAGGGGTACGCGTTCAACAGATTGGGAATCACTGTTCTAGTGAATAATTTTGGAAGACATTTGGAGAGGAATACAAAAAATCGCCTTTTGTAACTACTTTGACCGTTCATGTCCCACGGCCATTAAGATAACGCCTCTTCCCGTAAAGATCCCTCAGATCACTCCCAATTAGTAGTCACAGCCGTAATACGACAGCATGTAATTTTTCCTTTTAAATTGATGCTTTCAGTGACGGGAAGCCAAGTGGAGGAGCTCAGCAAAACCTACAACCTAACTGAGCGCCTGCATCGGATTACAGGAAATGTTGCCCTGTAATTTAACGTTATTTATGTAGAGACACGACTGAGGATTACGGAAGTGTCGACATTTCGACAGCCACTTGTGTTCGCTTGGATCTCCGCCTAGTTGCCGTTAACTATCAGTTTAGTTTCTTCCGAGACATTTTATCACTTCCACGACCTACGTGATAATTTAAGTCATCACTATTTATTTCTTCTTGATCAATCCTTTATTTATTTTTGTTTGGTACATCTCCCACGGGCAACTTTAAGTTTCTTTAAAGGTTTGTTAGTATTTGACCTTATAAAAACATATTTATTCTCAGTAATGGAGATTTTTTCTCACGTAATGTCCGTAAATACCCAATAATTTTACGTCTAAACAAGTTTAGTCAATTTATCTTCTTATAATCTAACTGTAAATATAAATACAAAGGCTTCTTTACCGAAAAGAGTTCTTTATTTTTATCGTTTTAAATTTAAAATATAGTGTAACGGTTTTTTATAATACCGCCATATGTCGATCTCAGTAAACGTAAATAAAGATAGTAATTAGTTTTAATGGTTGCCATGTGAGACCGGCACTCTACAGCGGACCTGTAATAAAACAGCTGTTTTGTGCCAAACTTGTATTTTCCGGTCCTTTTCTAAATGAATCTAACCAAGTTAGGAAAAGTAGAAGTCTGATAGCGAGAGTTTAACAGAACGAGCCCTTAGTGTCTTCCAGGTGACCGGGGGAGTACATTCCGCGGCATGCCATCTTCCCGAGGGAACCAGTGAGGTAACATATAGATATAAACACGACCCGCAACAGTAAATAATTAAAATATATTTCTATTATATTTATTTATATAAATTGTATATATACTTACACCGTCCACGTAGCGAGGTGGATTACTTATTAGAATTCTTTAAATAGAGGGGAATATTTTAAATTCTATTTCTATTATATTAATAATCTCGCTTTTTATCCTCCGTCGGTGTGCGTCAATGGATAGATAGAGATTATTACTGTCCTTGATTAAACTCATATTTTCCTGAGTAATTCCTTTCTTGTTTAGTTTTCTCTTCTACGCACTATGGCGGGAGCGGCTAGACACTTCTATTCACACTCTGTTTACGTCTACTTCGCACGTACAAGTCTCTGACAACGCAATCCCCCAATTTCCCCCTAATTCCAGTACCAGGGGATCTGGAACTATGAGCTTTTCCTAGACGTACCTAATTCCACTTAATCTCCCTTGCCCGTCTCATAACAAAGATGTGAAACTAGGAGGTACCTCTTTTTGACCCTGGAGAGAGTAGGTGAACTGAAGAGGTAGGAGACTTTCCATACGCGATCCCCTATTTTTCCCCTAAAACCACTACCAGTGGATATGAAAGGATTACCTTTTCCTAGACATACCTACCGCCACCCACGTTTCTTCTTATATCTTGCATTTAATAATTTAATTTAATTCAACGATTCGTTCATTAATCCAATTGTGAACTATTGTTTGAATTAAATTAACCCAGTACAAATCACATTATTGTTTCACCACATTATTATACACCGAAACCGTCCAACTCAACCACGCGTCCTATCGCCCAGCCAAGTCACTGTTGAAGACATTCGATAACGTCTTTTATGAGGTTACTTTAAATATAGGTTCGGCAAGCCATATTATTAAGATTAAACACAAGTTGGATTTAATATTTACCTAAATAAAACCCCATAATATGTTTTGATGTATTTTGTGTTAATTTTCTTTGTATTCAATTCCTTCTATTACTTTACACTCTCCTGATTTATATCATGTACAAATTTTCAGTCGTTAATAAAATACGTTTTTATTCGTCCACTCACGTTCAAATATTTTTTTTTAACCTGTAGTGGATGATAATTGATGTTGACTCGGTTTTTTTCAAATATTTATTCAATAATTAAATATAGAAATTTGGAGAGTCTAGGCCAGATTCGAATTTAGTATATTCATGTTCAAAGTTTAGTGCTTTTGGCACTGAGCCAACTTTTCCATAGCTATTATTGTATTACCCTAAGAGGTATATCACAGAATATCATAAATAATTGTCAAGGATTAAAAATGAACGAAAGAAATAAAATAAAGAAACAAACAGGATTAGACTAACGGTATCTAACCTTGCTTCACAAAGGGACAATGAGAAAGGGAAGTGAAAAGAAACTACATCGCAATGCAATCGACGAAACAAAGCGTATAAATAGTAACAAACAAAAATAATAGTCCAACACCATACATAGAAAGAAAATGGAAAAATGGAAGGAAATTCGCTTTCTATTTTGCCACTCAATATTTTATTCTGACATATTTATAATATTTTGTAATTATAAAATAAAAAAAACTAAAATAAAATTTTTCTTTGTTGAATTGAGTAGAAATTGACTTGAATTTTTTTTAATATCACTTGTTTCAAATATCAATGCATTAATTGAATTGAATGTAGTTTTTATATAGGAGAAAAACGTTTCACACAAGGGGCAAGGTATGCAATATAGTTATTTCGTCCCTTTTGGCTTAAATTCAGTTATAACATATGAGTGCATAAAACAGCTGATTCTATGTTATAGGTTATGTGGTAGAACAGCTGTTTATACGCATAGGTTATGGTACTTTATGTATATTAATTGTAATTATTTTAATAAAAAGTAGCTAAAATATGTTTCTTTGTTTTCCTATGTAGGAATTAACTTTAAACATTTTTTGTATTACTTTTTTTTAACTGAAAATAAATGTAATACACGGAATAGGTTTTGTTATTGCGGTAAAGTTCTAAACGAGCCGCTCCAAACGCGCATCCTAATCGGCTTCTCCAAGTCAGCTTGTACAAACCGAGCGAAACAAAGTAACTGTAGCCTAATCCGCGTCTAAGGAATACTCGATACTTTGCAAAGATCCCGTCTTAAGCGGAACGTACGGCCCAAAGCCGATTAAATATTGAATGTTATTACTGCAGCGTAACGTATTTACGATCCGTTCCCCAGCAGCTCCCGAACACGTCCCACTATAAATATGGAACCGAGTAAATTGAAATGAGATTAAGGGAAAACATCGCGCGATGAATAAATTCAGCCGATTACGAAGCTTCTTTCCATACAGATGGCTGATTACGTATTTATTCTTTCCTTACTTAGAACGTTTAAGACTTGGCTCATAAAGCCATGGCTTTAGTTCATAGTATTTTTATAGTTCATTTGTAATTTTGCATCTCCAAAAAGGAACCTTTTGTTTTGCAGTTCGTAAAGAGTAAACTCTTATAGTACAAGGTATTTTTATACCTCATTTGTAACGTGACACCTCCAATTAGAAATAGAAAGCCTTGTACTATGCAGTTCGTAAATAGTGAACTGTTATAGTTCAAGTTATTTTTATAGTTCATTTGTAATGTGGCACCTCCAATTAGAAATAGAAGTAGAATCTCTGCAGTTTGTAAAGAAGGAACTGTTATAGTTCAAGTTATTTTTATAGTTCGTTTGTAATATGGCACCTCCAATTAGAAATAGAAGTAGAATCTCTGCAGTTTGTAAAGAGTGAACTGTTATAGTTCAAGTTATTTTTATAGTTCGTTTGTTATATGGCACCTCCAATTAGAAATAGAAGTAGAATCTCTGCAGTTTGTAAAGAGTGAACTGTTATAGTTCAAATTATTTTTATAGTTCGTTTGTAATATGGCACCTCCAATTAGAAATAGAAGTAGAATCTCTGCAGTTTGTAAAGAGTAAACTGTTATAGTTCAAGTTATTTTTATAGTTCGTTTGTAATATGGCACCTCCAATTAGAAATAAAAGTAGAATCTCTGCAGTTTGTAAAGAGTGAACTGTTATATTTCAAGTTATTTTTATAGTTCGTTTGTAATATGGCACCTCCAATTAGAAATAGAAGTAGAATCTCTGCAGTTTGTAAAAAGTGAACTGTTATAGTTCAAGTTATTTTTATAGTTCGTTTGTAATATGGCACCTCCAATTAGAAATAGAAGTAGAATCTCTGCAGTTTGTAAAGAGTGAACTGTTATAGTTCAAGTTATTTTTATAGTTCGTTTGTAATATGGCACCTCCAATTAGAAATAGAAGTAGAATCTCTGCAGTTTGTAAAGAGTGAACTGTTATAGTGCAATGTGTTCTTATAGTTCATTTGTAGAGGGGCTACTACGTCACCTCCAATTGGAAAGCCTTCTGTTTTGCAGTTGGTAAAGAGTGAACTGTTATAGTTTAAGGTGTCCTTATATTTCATTTGAACCACTACAGCCCATCCAACCAGAAAGCCTTCTGTTTTGCAGTTGGTAAAGAGTGAAGCGTTATAGTTCAAAGTGTTAATATGTGTATTTATAACTCTTCCATTCGTTGTAGCAGCATGTGGTGTTGTTATTAGTTGGAAATCATTGGCTGTGATTGTTGAAGAAAGACCAGTTTGTTAGTCTGGATAGTGAATACTGTGTGAAAAAATATACGTACAATTAAAAAACATTCACTTTTTGAAAGGCGTTCTAATTTTGATCCAAGTGAATTGTCCCATACCACGAAATTGAAACACTCGATAAAATCGAGGGAAAATAACCTTTCCAAATACCAGCAATCACCGGATTGCGTTCGCCATACACAAGTTGGCATTTCCGTGACGTCAGTGATCTGTGTGACTAACGATTGGTTGTAACAGCCCACGCTTCGAGGCGCTGCTCACGACTATGAAAGCTGCTCAGGATAGATGCTTTTCAAGGTCGGTTTACTCCGCAAGTGATCTGTGCGCCCAATCACACCTTCTAGTAAGTGATAATTAATTTGAATTGTTTTCGGTCGTAAAATCGCTTCCACTTTCTCCGACCCGTCAGTTGCTCCGCTAATGCGGCAAGATAAGCTTGTATTAGCGAGAAATGTTTAGATAAACAATCGAGATTGCTTGGTTTGTACTTACAGCGATGTTAAGCTATGCAGATCAGTTTAAAGTAATAGGTAAATCCACGCGAATCGCTTTGTTTGTTTATCTTTAGAATGTTTACGGATCGTTGAGTCACGCCTGTTACTTTCTTCGTTAACTCTTGCGTATAAGGCTCTGTAACAGTATTCACCATGCAATGGAATGTTAAAGTGCTGTTCTAGTACAGTGGTGACATCTACCGGGTAATTTCACAAACAGAAACATCTGTTATTGTTAAAACCACATCGGGTAGTTGTGAGAATAACCGGCCAACTACGATATTTTACAAAATTGTTCAAAACCTCCAAATAGGACAATATGCACAAGAATTTTTTTATTGACCTTGGAAAGCTATTATTTTTTAAAATTTAAAGTAGAGTAAAAAATTCATGCGGAGGAATAAGTTGAGAATGAGTCGCAGAGTGATACAGTGACGTCACGCATACCTTACATGTGTAGATATTTGAGAAACAACCATTTGGCTTAATTTTTATGGTTTTTGCATACGTATATTTAAATATGCTTTTAAAGTCTCCAATTAATATAGATTTGGTTTTAGATTTATACATTACTATATACCTACATTAAAATATACCTAAAAAGTGTCCAGTCAGGATAGATTTGGTTGTAATTTTATAAATTACCTAAATGGTTAAATGTATAAAATTACAACCAAATCCATCCTGACTAAATACTTCATAGGTATATTTCAATATAGATATATAAAATTAACCTTCCCTGACAATAATAAAAATATTATTTATCAATATAGCTTCCGGACATGTTCATTCATAAAGTTTAGATTTCTAAAACGCCAACTACAGTTGTGACGTCAATGTATCACTCCGCGGCCATTCACAACTTATTCCTCCGCACTAAATTTTTTACCCTACTTTAAATTTTTTTAAATAACTCTCCGAGGTCGTTAAAAAAAATTCTTGTCCATATCGTCTTATTTGGTGGTTTTTGAACAATTTTCGAAAATATCGTAGGTGGCCGGTCGTTCTCACAATTACCCAACGAAAGATACACATAAACCTATTTAGGAATAAACTCAACGTATATGCTAACATGGACCCATGCTTCTTTATAATGCCAGTAGAGAGTCTTTTCAGACCGTGAAATTACAAAGTATCAGTACGATTTATCACCTTAAGTTAATCCTTCCATCCATACCTGCTCTTCCTCTCCTCTATTCCTATTGGGGAGGTGTAGTGCCTAAGATGTAACTATTACTCGGAGAGTTGAACACTTAAGCGATACGACTTGGCATTCGCGAGAAACTATTCTCGCCAGAGAAATTTTCATGTCCGTCTCTCTCTCTCTTGCTCTGCATACGCTTAAATACACTCATGCGCGCACGCCGACGGCGGATTATTCAGGCCTACACTTAACACTAACGGGCGGGTGTGTGGGCAGAGAGAGAGAGAGAGAGTGTATGTATCGGATTTGCCGTGATGTCCTCTCATGACCCCGTGATACCATATAGGCGAGATCTCTTGAACAGACGTCCACCGTACCATAACTGACTGATTAGCTGTTCCTTAACTACCCCAAGTAGGCCCGTGATTCCAGTATAGGCGAGATCCCTTGAACAGACGTCCACCGTACCATAACTGACTGATTAGGTGTTCCTTAACTACCCCAAATAGGCCCGTGATTCCAGTATAGGCGAGATCCCTTGAACAGACGTCCACCGTACCATAACTGACTGATTAGCTGTTCCTTAACTACCCCAAGTAGGCCCGTGATTCAAGTATAGGCGAGATCCCTTGAACAGACGTCCACCGTACCATAACTGACTGATTAGGTGTTCCTTAACTACCCCAAATAGGCCCGTGATTCCAGTATAGGCGAGATCCCTTGAACAGACGTCCACCGTACCATAACTGACTGATTAGCTGTTCCTTAACTACCCCAAGTAGGCCCGTGATTCAAGTATAGGCGAGATCCCTTGAACAGACGTCCACCGTACCATAACTGACTGATTAGCTGTTCCTTAACTACCCCAAGTAGGCCCGTGATTCCAGTATAGGCGAGATCCCTTGAACAGACGTCCACCGTACCATAACTGACTGATTAGCGGTTCCTTAACTACCCCAAGTAGGCCCGTGATTCCAGTATAGGCGAGATCCCTTGAACAGACGTCCACCGTACCATAACTGACTGATTAGCTGTTCCTTAACTACCCCAAGTAGGCCCGTGATTCCAGTATAGGCGAGATCCCTTGAACAGACGTCCACCGTACCATAACTGACTGATTAGCTGTTCCTTAACTACCCCAAGTAGGCCCGTGATTCCAGTATAGGCGAGATCATTTGAACAGACGTCCACCGTACCATAACTGACTGATTAGCTGTTCCTTAACTGCCCCAAGTAGGCCCGTGATTCCAGTATAGGCGAGATCTCTTCAACAGACGTCCACCGTACCATAACTGACTGATTAGCTGTTCCTTAACTACCCCAAGTAGGCCCGTGATTCCAGTATAGGCGAGATCCCTTGAACAGACGTCTTACCGTACCATAACTGACTGATTAGCTGTTCCTTAACTACCCCAAGTAGGCCCGTGATTCCAGTATAGGCGAGATCACTTGAACAGACGTCCACCGTACCATAACTGACTGATTAGCTGTTCCTTAACTACCCCAAGTAGGCCCGTGATTCCAGTATAGGCGAGATCTCTTCAACAGACGTCCACCGTACCATAACTGACTGATTAGCTGTTCCTTAACTACCCCAAGTAGGCCCGTGATTCCAGTATAGGCGAGATCCCTTGAACAGACGTCTTACCGTACCATAACTGACTGATTAGCTGTTCCTTAACTACCCCAAGTAGGCCCGTGATTCCAGTATAGGCGAGATCACTTGAACAGACGTCCACCGTACCATAACTGACTGATTAGCTGTTCCTTAACTACCCCAAGTAGGCCCGTGATTCCAGTATAGGCGAGATCCCTTGAACAGACGTCCACCGTACCATAACTGACTGATTACCTGTACCTTAACTAGCCCAAGTAAGTATGTCCTCTTACTTTAACTGGCTTTTATGAGGTGCAGGGGACTTGGTACCGTAGCTCAGACCGCGTGGTTTTATACACATGAATCCATCTGATCACTCCCATTACAGTGTCTGCCTTGCAGTGATAGAGAGAGAAAGAGAGAGAGAGAAAGAGAGAGAGACGGTATGTTTACAAAAGAAAACGAATATTAAAAACCACATTACCTTCCTAATAGCTAGTTTTGTTCGAAATTACTCCCACGACGCAACGGGCCCGCCGAATTATAGAACTTGCAAAATAATTTATAAGTTCCAAACCTGAAACCTCAGCTTTCTCTTCCCGTTCTCGAGTATGCGAACTACTTGACGCCAGTCCGTAATGTGGGCACAGTGTCCGTTCGGACGGTCCGTAATACCGCAACGAGCCCACAAATTGCCATGATTTCGCATCGTCCTTCTAACCTTGTTTGGATTCACAACTGGCTAACAATGACGATGAATACGTGAAATTGTTTCCGGGCGGATAATCTGTCCAATTTGCGTCGGACCCTTATAAACCTGTTCGCAAAATTACGGTTCGATGTTATATGGGCCATGTGAAACGGTTTTGATCGTTGTTAGCGATTTGTTATTGTTTTCTTAAATTGTTACACGAAGAAATCTGTTCTTGTTTTGTAAATTGCAACAATTTTAAATTTGTCTATAGAGGCCTTGATATCTTACGATTTAATTGAATATTAGTTATTAATTCATGTCATTTTTATATTTTTAATTATTAATGTAAATTAAACAATAAAATTGAACAACTATAGATTATTAATTTAAACATTATGTAAAGTTTATAAATATCTCCACACGAACTCATAAAACAATATACTTTATTAACTTATTACACTTTTGTTATTACTTGCGACCAGACATAGTTAACTAAAGGTTGTTAAATTGTTAACTTACACTTGGAGGAAACGTTTTCGTCTTACGACTTCTTCAGCCTCGTATCACTACTTGTAAGACAAAAACGTTTCCTCCAAGTTAACAATTTAACAGCCTTTAGTTAACAGAAAGTCTGGTCACAAGTAATTAAGAACCAGCTCGTCATGAACAGCAACAAGATAACGATACTTTATCTTAACATACGCGTTTCATTGACTTAAGTCATCATCATTAGTGACACTACTACAAATTTAAAACTACGACTTGTTTCGATACCTTTTTTTACAGCTTCACACTTATAACCTATACGTCTATATAGCCCCTTTTCTGGTTTGTACAACAATAGATTTTTTCGAGGGAATTACGAATTTCTCTAAAATAGCAAATGGATTTCATAATAGATTCTACTTTTTATTCCATACATCTTCCACAATATTTTCAAAAGACAACAACATTATTATTTACATTTATTGTTATTGCTCTGATACTGGTAAAATTGATGAGCACTAATTTGGTTAATTCAGTTTTATTCTTCAGAGCTTTGGTTGATGCACTTCCCGATAGAAGCTCTGGTGTTTGTTAGTGAGCTTCGACTTCATCTCATGCAGTAAATATTTATAATTTTGTTTTTTCAAAGTTCCACAACAATACGGTGTATTTTAAAAGTGTAACATACTTAATTACTATTCAATAAACAGTAATTTTCAAGATATTAGGCCTGTATACTGAAGGGATAGTGGGAGAGAGGAAGACGGAGGGAGAAAGAGAAAGAAAGAAAGCAGGGATAATGAGAGAGAAAGAAAGAGAGGAGGCAAGGAGAGAGAAAATAGAGACGGAAATATTGAGAGAGAGAGAGAGAGAGAGAGAGAAAGAGAGAGAGAGGAGGCAGGGATGATTAGAGTGAGAGAGAGGAGCCAGGAATAATAAAAGGTAGAGAAAGGAGGCAAGGATATTGGGAAGGGGAGAGAGAGAGAGAGAGAGAGAGAGAGAGAGAGAGAGAGAGAGAGAGAGAGGGAGGGAAAAGGGGAAAGAGACTTTGTACAAACAAACTAGTGATGTGTTTAATTTTTCATAAATGTGTGGAATAGAGTTTGAGACATTTGTTTACGTTCAAACTCCATTTAATATGAACATAACATATTAAATTACCTTATCTTCGACTAGCAGATGCCGATGAAAAAAATTTGAAATAATGATTACCCCTCGATGCTTAAAGTGAAAATTTGCATTTTACCCGTATTTTTACCACCTCCAAATGTTACAGCTTTATAGCCTCACTTCCTAACGTCAGTTTATGAGAAATCATCACAGGGGTGGATCTTTCAATTAATCACGAACTTCCTTCTCAACAATTTTTTAAAGGTTTTAGTTTTATACTATCAAAACCGAAAACATTTGTTCTAATATTTTTAAACTTTGTTAGCATAATTCAAAAATGTATTTTTATAATTGCCTATAACATTTTACGCCTTAATGTTTATGAATCCGAGCAAGACAAACGCTGCTTTCAGAGGTTTTATTCTCTAAATTGAAGCAACTCTTACACCCTTGTAAAAGTGGTTAAATACAATAAAATTATAACCCAGCCTGTTAAAAGGCAATCGGTTTGTCGGAAACAGTTGTGTACAGCTCCTTTCATTTTATATACGCGGAAACGAGTACTGCTCTTCATATCGGTAGAGACCAGGTTTAATTGAAAAAAGCGATTCTGCTCTCACGAAGCCACAATTTTGCCCTTTTATATTAATAAAAAAATATTCAGATTATTATGATTGTAGTTTGATCTTATTTCTTTTATCCTTACAACGGGTGAAAAGGGTGGGCAAATCTGTACGACCTCTATAGAGAGTAAGTCTTCGCCAGGCAGTATCTTATACCCTGAATGTGTGATGCCATTATGCTTCACAGATACCCTACTATGGAGCGTGATGTATTCGCTTTAAACCTTACTATTTTAATATCCTTTCTTGTCCGTTCCCATTACCAGTGGGGCATTATGTCCTCCCTCCATCCTACCTCATCCTTCTTCTTACAAGGAGGTGTAACAGGTAGAACCTCTGTATGAGCTGGATCCTCTACCAGGGTGGTTTGTATCCCTGCCTAGTCCTACTTCTATCATCTTCTTTTTTCCGTAGGCGATACTACTAATATTAATTGGTCAAATTAAAACTCTACAAAATATTAATCACTTATGCAAACGAGTAGTTGTACTTTAAAGCTATACCTATTGAAAAACTATAGGTACAGTAATTAGTTATTTATTTTAATCCTATATTTTATAGCGACCACAGCTGTTACCGCTTGTAGGTTAAAGATATGGGCAGGAGGATGGAGGATTAAGGGGGAGGTTTTTTTAATCGTGGATTAGATTATTCCTTGGCGTTGGAAGAAGAGGAAGACTCAAGCTATCGTAGTCATGGCCGTTCCGCTAAAAGGATCATACTAGTATATCGTACGTATATACTAATATAAGGCTAATGTCAAAAAGGCATATTGTAATAGGGATAATTAGAGTTGTATCTGCAAATCTTTATAAAGTCGTCGATGACGTCATCATTCTCATCTCCAGTATCTTGACTGCGTGCATTCTTTTGTCTTGCAATCCATTAGTCATTTTGATCTAGGATTCGACCCTTCACATTCCTTGGATTAGGGGTGCATTACTACTGTCACCGGCGTGTGAGTAGAGCCATGGCGTAGAAATAAGTCACACTCGACTTTCAGTTCTGCGCATGCGCTGTCGATGTATTCGTGACCTACAAACATAACTTGACGGTAGGGTAGTTTTTAAGTAGTTATATTTTAGTAAGTTATATAAGTATTTACAGGTAGGTAAAAGTACTAATTTTATTGAGAAAGGGTGTACGAAATAAATTATATATGATCCCGTTTTTTTAATGTAATTTTTTTTTAATCTGACGTTTCGTGGCAGAAATGTTTTTGGGAATTACCTTATCGTTTTGACCTACCTTGGGCGAGGGTTCTTCTCGTGCGCCGGTGACAGTACTTATGACGTCGAATTTCTTATCCACCCTAATTGTATGTAAACCTAATTCACCTTTATATGAAGTCAGCTTAAATCAGCTTTTGTATAACCTTAATTAACATTGTTAATTATATGTTAGTCCTAGGCTATTTGTACTCTTTGAGCACAAAACGTACATCTGTAGAATTAGGAACAAAGAAAACTGAGTTCCGTTCCACCACAAGGAAATAAATTTATCATGTAATAATTATCCTGTGGCAATTTGATAAACCTTTGATAAATGTAATTTACTTTTTCTATGTAAATGCTTAAAATCTGTGCAACCTTTCACGTTGTTGGAAACAAAACATAATAAATCTTTGCCTAAAATAAAAAATAAATTTTCAAATATTAAAAAAATGTATTTCCTTCATAAAGATAGCCTATTAGGTATTTTCATTGCTACATAAATGCTATACTGTTAATGGTATGTTTGACGTAACCACACCAGATGGCGGATCTAGTCATGATCTTTGCATACGGAAATCGAGAGTGTTGTAGCAGATGTATGTTGATTAACGCCTGGGTGTGACGATAACCGTCTGCGGGCCTGGCCTCCGACCTTCGGTAATCGATGAAATGCAATTAGCAGAGAAATGTAGGGCTCGCAATTGCAAGCTCTCTTTATGGCGATGCACTTTCTCTTCTGATCGTATTTATTTGGCCGTTGTTACCGATCGCATTTGCATTTTCTAACAGTATTATCTCAGAGAGCCGTGTTCCGAATTAATGTGACGAGTTACGGTCGGCGCCGGGATCGTGGGAAAACGAAAGCGGGGATGTTTTTGCAGGTGTTTCCGGTATAGTGGAATTACGACCGGAAAATTTGACAGTGGGGTAGGTTACGTTTCTTTAGTATATACTTGCGGAAAAATATTATTACGTAAGCATGTTGTTGAAATGTAAGAACTGGATGCGGTGGAAATATATTTAATAACCTTTCTAAATAACCGGAGATGTGATTGCAGACTTTACATAATTAAATGTAACCTTCATTCTACATTGGTAATGTTTCTTAAGCATCCCAAACAATACGTCGTTTGTTTGAGTAATTAAGGAATAAGAAGTTCATGGGGAGGTACAAATTAAAATATACTGAGGAGGACGAGGAGAGTGGAAGAACGATTTGTGGCCTGAAGGGGTCTCTTGTCTACGGATTCAAAGTGGTACAATGCGCGTACTGTCATAAGGGAAAGAAATGTAACAGTTTGGAAACAGATGGGTGCAGTACTGCAGTGTTTTGCTGATTTCTTTTATGTAAATTGAAAACATGAATGAAAATTCTTTTTAAAATTTTAAATTTCTGATAAGTTCGACATTAAACTACATTAATATTTTGTCAAAGCGTTATTAGTTACATGTTACTGTAAAAGTCTGTATATTGGTAAACCCATGTATAATTGTTATTTAGTTATTTAGAGCTTAGCTAGTGAGAACTATTCACATAGGTAAAAGTTAAAGTAGTGTTACTCAAATCTCACAAAAATTAGTCTTTAATACGAACACAACACAAACTAGTTTCAGCGACGAAGTCGCCTTCCTCAGTGCTTGGCTCCTAGTAGCCAAGCACTGAGGAAGGCGACTTCGTCGCTGAAACTAGTTTGTGTTGTGTTCGTATTAAAGACTAATTTTTGTGAGATTTGAGTAACACTACTTTAACTTTTACCTATGTATATAATTGTTATTGTCCTAAGATTTTCAAATAAACCTACGATTTAATAGCTGTCAATAGTAAAGGTCTGATCTCTTCTATGATATTCGTTTTTAACTACGTCCTATCTCAGGGACTCGGTAGATGTAAGCTAACCTACGTTAACATAACCTTGATCGAAGGGATCCATTCTAGGAATAACTTTGATTCTGGCAAGTAGGTGTATTTTCAATGTAAAAACTCTACCCAGAGAGCTGAGATCCTTCGGTAGGAGGGAAGAAAGTAGACAATGTTTCAGCTTTAATTCTCAACAGACAGGAGCGCCATTTTGTCTGCTTGTAAAACTTGTTCGTGGTAGTACTCGAAGACGCTCAGATTGAAACGTAATGATTGGTTGAAAAACAGTACTTTTTTAATGAATAAAATGAAATTGTCGGCGGAAATGCCTTAGAAAATTACCTCCTGGGTATAGCTAGAGATGTTAATAAGGGGGCAAGAAACAAGTACTTAGTGACTTGCACACGAGAGTGGGTAAAGGGGAGGAGGACAAATTCAACGAGTTATAAAAAAGTATTCAGTGTAAGGGGTAAACATTTCTTTATGAAGCTGATAGTAGGTCTAAGTACGCGTTCCTATCCCGCATACATGGCACCGTAATATACCCAACTATATCTTCTATAAGTGGGGGAAAGTCCCAGCAATAATCGTACGCATATTCAAAATGGGTTTTTATCCTCAGTAAGCGATACTGGCTGATCGCCTTAAAGGTACAAATAAATATACGTGAGTATTCGGTTAGGTTAAGTTCTGGTTAGAAAGATAGTTTCCGAGTAAGAGCAACAGACCGCAAGTCAGCAAACATTGTTCTGTGAAGAGTGAAAATGTTCATTTTATTGTTGCAGAATACGTAGTTTGCGATAAAAATATCCCGTATAGTTTACCATATATATAGTTTATCTCTTACCGTAAAATCCCGTATATATTGATAAATCTTTGGATTTACAAATATTAGTTGGTAAGGATTTTTTAAGTAAGAGATTATATTTTACCATTAGAGTTTGCTAATAGGTTTCACCAATGATTGTTGTTAAATGTCGATTTTGGCATTAAAGCTATGAGTGCTCTCAAATATATTTTTCTAGCATGAATCACGACCATTCAGGCTATGTTATGCTAGGCTAGGTTAGGTTAAGTTAAGCTAGGGTAAGTTACATGTGGCTAGATAAGGTTAGGTTAGGTTACATTGAGTTATATTAGGTTACATTGAGTTAGGTTAGGTTACATTAGGTTACGTTAAGCTAGGTTAGGTTAGGTCGAGTTATGTTAAACTAGGGTAAGTTACATGTGGCTAGATAAGGTTAGGTTAGGTTACATTGAGTTAGGTTAGGTTACATTAGGTTACGTTAAGCTAGGTTCGGTTAGGTTATGTTAAGCTAGGTTAAGTTACATGTGGCTAGATAAGGTTAGGTTAGGTTACATTGAGTTATATTAGGTTACATTGAGTTAGGTTAGGTTACATTGAGTTATATTAAGTTACATTGAGTTCGGTTACATTACATTGAGTTATATTAGGTTACATTGAGGTTAGGTTAGGTTAGGTTAGGTTACATTAGGTTACGTTAAGCTAAGTTAGGTTACATTAGGTTAGGTTAGGTTAAATTGAGTTAGGTTAGGTTATAATACGTTACATTGAGTTCGGTTAGGTTACATTAGATCACGTTAAGATAGGTTAGGTTATATTAGGTTAGGTTAGGTTACATTAGATTACGTTAAGCTAGGTTAGATTACATTAAGTTAGGTTAGTTTATAATACGTTACATTGAATTAGGGTAGGTTAAATTAGGTTACGTTAAGCTAGGTTAAGTTACATTAGGTTAGGTTAGGTTATTTTGAGTTAGGTTAGGTCGTATTACGTTACATTGAGTTCGGTTAGGTTACATTGGATTACGTTAAGCTAGGTTAGGTTATATTAGGACAGGTTACGTTAGTTTAAGTAAAACCGATGACGAAGAAAAATTCGAACCTTTACCGTTAAGAGTTTTTAAAACTTGGGTTTTTTTTTGAAACTCTCAAGACTTACCAATATACAAGCTTTTAGAGTAACATATGTAACTAATAACGCTCTGGTAGAATAATAATGTAATTAAATGTCAAACGTATAAAAAGTCTAACATTTTAAAAAGTATTTTCATTTATGTTTTTAATTTACACAGAAGAAATCCGCAAAACACTGGCGTACAGTTTCTATTGTAAAATGTTGCATTTCCTTCTCTCATGACAGAACGCCATTGTACCGTTTCTCTGAGTAGACAAGAGACGCCTTCAGGCCACAGATTGTCTTACCAGTCTTCTCGGAATGTTCTCATTTGCACTTACCTATGTACATCTCATTCCTTAATTACTCAAACAAACGACGCATCGTTTCGCAGTCTTCGCGTCCTTTCACTTCGTCGCACATCCGCTATTCTTCTAACTTTCATTAGTTTTTTGCAACATTGTTAATTTACATTTAATTTCACAGCTTTGTAAAACAGTTTTAGCTTTGTGGAACAGTTTTTGTTCCACTTTACAAAAAGGATGTGGTTTTCTTCTGTTTTACTTTAAACTCCTTTTTTTTAAATTCAACCATTATCTTGAAATCGGTTTTTATCTTCTATGTCTACATTCGATTTTCATTTCCTGCGACTCATTGGTTACCTGTTAATTTCATAAACAGTTCTTTTCAATTAGAATCTCGCCTCTATATACCATTCATTATTTCTCCTTGTGATGTTTATTAAAAAGTTGTGTCTTCGTTTGTGTCTTGTTTCATTCTCTACTCTCCGTAAAATATGTTTCCTCTGATTTAATTTCTTTCAAGAATTCATGTAACTTTTTTTATCTGAAACCATAATTTATAGCTTCATTCTCATTTATAGTCGAATATATAAATATGCATCTTTCTTTCTTTTTATAAATTTTATTATATCTCAAAATCTATTATACGGGGTGAGTCTGGATTAATCTGACATACTGCACAAGCTTATTCCTCTCATCAAAATAATGAAAAAGGTTCATACAAACATGGGTCCGGAAATTTTTCATTAGGCGGCTATACAGGGTCAAAGATTTCACCTAAAATTCAACTCCCTCAGTGAAATTAACTCACACTGAAATATTTAGGGCGTTAATTAAGTTTGTTAATTAGATAAATTTTATGTCAAATGAGTGGACTATCGTATAAAACCTGTCCCAGAACTCAATCTTTAATAGTTTAGGAGAAAATTGTGGTAAATAAAAAAAGGTTAGTAACACACGTTTTGCGATTGGACTACAATAGCTCCGTTAAATTGCAAATCGGAGTTTAGTTTTCTTTTAAATTCAATTTTATTAAGGAACACACAAAACTAAAAATTATGAAAATCACGCATTACTAAGTAGCCAATAAAATTGAATTTAAAGAAAACAATTTCGTTTTTATTGACTTTATTTACATTACTTTTTTTAAAGTAAAATTCTCTACAAATTTTATTGAATACTTTTCTTTGTTTGTAGGGAACTCAAAGGAGCTATTGTAGTCCAAACCTATAAAAGTGTGTCTTCGAACTTAACCTTTTGCTTTATTCCTAAATTTCGTCTAAAGTATTGGGGTATAGAGTTCTGGTACAGGTTTTATGAGATTTATCAGTTCATTTTACATAAAACCTATCTAATTAACAAACTCAAAAACACCCTTAAAATTTCATGTTTGAGTTAATTTCACTGAGGGAGCTGAATTTTAGATGAAATCTTTAACCCTGTAGGCCTACAACTTGACAACGAAACATTTCCTGACCCATGTTTGTATGAACTTTTTTCATTGTTTTGATGAGAGGGATAAGTTTGTACAGTATGGCAGATTTCTCCTGAAACGTCCTGTATATTTTCGTATGCACTCCGTTTCAAACGTTCGTTTTGCTTTTTCTCTATTTAGTTCTTTCGCGAACTGGATCAATCTGGTGCCCTGTGTTGTGTTTCAATTTTCCGCAACACAAAGTACATGCTTCTCAGTAATTGTGTTTGTACAAGTTTCTTTGAAAATAAGTTTCATTGTTGGAAAATTTAAATTATTAGATAAACGATAAATTATAGCGACATTACAGGTTTAGATGCATTTAACTCCTGGTCAGTTTGAGTTAATTACACATCGCGTGATTGGCGGCAGCTGTCTCGTATTTACGCACTCGATTTATGCCCGAAGCTCCGTCGCTGCCGAACCTTAGTTCCCGATCGGTTAGCTTTCGCCTTCGTCAAATCTGGATTTTTAGGGCAATTTTTTTAGCTTGAGGTTATTCTGCTCCCAAAGTAAAACAAAATGTGGCAGTTATAAGACTGGCCGGCAAAACTGTAAACTTGAGCAAATATCAAGTATTTAGGTTTATGTAGGTGTTTAAAATATAGTGATCTGAAGAATTAAATTAAGTTCAAGCTTTAAAAGTGTCAGTCGCGCCTATAGGCGTTTGTTTTTCATAATGTGTTTTATTCATATATCCAATATTCCTCGAAATGTAGACAAATACATCAAGAGTTTAAAAATATTAAATTAAAACATTTTAATTTAAAATGTACAATAGAGAAAGTAACTCAAGCTAAGGGTGATATAAACACCTGATTTTAAAATCGTACGTTGATGCTTCATTTTAATCAAATACAGTATGCTAATTCTGAAAGTATAGGAAATCGCATTCGAAAATTACAGTATTTAAGGATTACTCTAAATAAACTCTAAGTGAAGAGCAAACACTGCTAACTGACTGCATTATCAACATCGCTTTTTTTTTACTTCGGAAATACCCGGAATAATTAGTTAATATTCGGAAGTTTTTGAAGCGACTACTTCTTATCGCTCGGTATGATTGTATACTTTTGCACGGGATTGATTCGATCGCACACGTCACGAGAAGCTTGATATATATAGATATACATTTACTTGTATTACTCTCGACTGATACGTTGCGGGAGGAGTTAATTTTTAATTTATCTTATGCACCAATTTACTCGTATATATATATATATATATATTTTAAAACAACATAAGCTATTCAAATACAAGAATATTTATTAATTTATATCCAAAGCTTTTCCAACGCTTTGGTACTGTTTGCCAACGAAAAGCTTTGGATATGAATTAATAAATATTCTTGTATTTGAATAACCTATGTTGTTTTAAATTATTAAACAAGAAAACGTATTATATATATATATATATACAGTACAGTCTCACTAATCCGGACTTGATGGGACCGGACCCTGTCCAGATCAACGAAAGTCCGGATTAGACGGAAAAAGCCAAGCAAATGCATACAATATGTGTTTTAGGCGGGGAAACATATTGAAATTGTAGTTTTAGTGAAATTGAGGCCTAAATATAGCTATACAGTACAGTATTTCATAGCTTATTTAGCAAAAATCCTGTAATTGTAACAGAAAAGGTATGACATGAATAAATATCAACGCATCTTTCTCGTTGAATAAATGTATTCACATAAAGTTATTTACACTATACTGTATAAACGCACAAAAAACTCAAACAAAAATGAAACCGAAACAAAAATAAACTTTAAAAAACTTAGTGAAAAAAGTCCGTAATGTTCTTTTGTTTTAACTATGAATGACGTCGTTTCACAGTACGATCTCGTAGGCGTTTCAAGGTCAGTAGCTCCGCAGTTGACGTATCAGTTTGTTTCTCAAAGTAGGTCATCAACCCCTCCAGCATTGCAGCCGCCCCATCATGAGTTGGGCTGACCGGTTCGTCTGTGTAGTCTTCCTCTTCCGAGCTGACATTTTCTGCGTTTGCAGTGCACACCGTGACGATTGAGCACTTGATAACCAATGCCATTATCACTAATAATCCACTCGGAAATATCAGTGTCTTTCAACTCGGCCCAACCCTCCAATTGTTGAAAAATCTGAACAAATTCCGCGTCGTCATTAGTAGGTTGACTGTCGGTTTTTTCACTTTCCTGCGGCATTTCAGGTCACAATTTTTTTCAGCTCTTTTGGAGTGTAGACGGTTGAATTTCCTCCCACGATTCTGCATCCATATAAATGACTTATAAATGCCAAATAAAGTCACTTTTTTAAGAATTAGCTGGATCTGCTTCTTGTGGTTACAAAAGCGATAAAATTAACTTTTTCCTATATCGCCGTTTTATCGCCTCTATCACGCCTTGGTCCATCGGCTGAATGAGAGCCGTGACGTTAGGAGGGAGAAATTTAACAAAAATATCACCATGACGCAATTCTTCATTTGGGTGGCATGAGGCATTATCAATTAGTAAAACCCCTTTTCGAGGGAGTTTTTTTGTCTTTTAAAAACTTTTCTGTTGTTGGAACAAAGTTTTCAAAAAACGTCAGTCCTTAAAAATTTGACTGTTCATCCACGCTGATTTTTGGAACTTGTATTGGGCCGGTAGAACTCTTAAATTTACATTTTTAAAAACCCTAGACTTTACGGATATTCCTATCACCAAAAGTGAAAATTTTAGATCGCCAGAAGCGATTTACTGCAGGGCAGCAAAGTCATACGTTCTTTCTTAACCTTATGGCCTTTTGCTACTGAATCTAATTTGGAAGCTAAAGTTTTTTTTGGGAACATTTTATAATTTAATCCGGTTTGGTCAACGTTGAACACCTGACAAGGTTGTAAGTTTTCATCTCTGAGAAACTTGCCAAATTTGTCTTTGAATTTTTCACTGGCATCACAGTCACCTGACAAAAGGTTACCACTTATTCCGAGTAGACGGATGCCGTGTCGTTCCTTCCACCGTGACAGCCAACCCACACTGGCAGTAAAACTAGGGCCTCCTTTTAACTTTTCATTCAGTTTCAGCGCGATCGTTTGCAAATTTACACCCGATAATGGAACACCCTGTTCCCGTTGGCGAAACCAAACATACAAAGCATCATCTAAGGTTTGGTTTTTTGGTTTTTTTAAAGTGCTTCTGCCGCCTAAACATTGTTGTTTCTCCAATCGGAAACAGTTTGTTTTCCCACGCCTAACTCTTTTGCAATTTTAGTAAGCGATTCACCTCCATCAATACGAAATAAAGCTTGGAGTTTTTATTCCATTGTCACTGTCACTGACTTACGTTTAGTCGCCATTTTCACTGATCATTGAACGAGACGTAAATAAAAAACACAGATCAATATCGCACTAGAATTAAATGACAACTGAGCAGAAATCTTGCGAGAAGCAGTAAAGGTGGTATCCGTCCGACAACACAACTGACCTGACGCAGACGGATAGACTGTCTATCCGTTTAGTCAGCGGTCCTTTATCTTTCGTTTATCGCAAGATGTCTCTGATGTCACGTGCGTTGTAGTGTTGGGAGATCTAATGTGAATATATTTTTTCAAAGACGTTTTTCCTACTTTAATAGGCAAAAGAAACAAATAATATGGTAAATTCATATTTTAATAAATAAATTATATTATATGTCTATTAGAGTAGAAAAACCCCTTTGAAAAAAAACAAATATATACGTATAAAAATAAATATTTTTGTGGACGGCAGACTGATTGTGCACTGTAAAATACTATAACTAAACAAAAGTTTGGGCCGTCCGGATTAGCCGGGCGGAGACCGGATTAGCGAGACTGTACTGTATATATATATATATATATATATATATATATATATATATATATATATATATACGATAATTGAAAAATCAGTGATGAATTTTGTTTTATATGTATATACATAAATGTATATATATTTATGTATCTTTTTATAAAAATTTTATATTTTACGGTTATGGAATATTTAAATGCAGCATTTAGGCTACGTATATAATATTTACTGATTTGAGCACCTGGCTTTCAAATTGAAAAAAATATTGATGATATTTTATAATTACGCAGAATTATATAAAAATGTGTACAAAACAGTTTATATAACGTATATGTATATTGCTTATGTGTGTATATATATATATATATATATATATATATATATATATATATATATAAAATTAGGTATGTTGATTAATTAAAATGTTAATGATACATTTTAACATTGAACAAAATTTTGTTTGATGGAAATCGCTTTAATGGAGGAAAATGAAGAAAACTTCTTCTTTACAAGCAACTAACAGAGGCAATGACGGAAATTCAGAAAAATTATAGGTATAAATGAAGAAGAAAACAAGGAACATGCAAAACTAAATTTAAAAAAAAAATTACGAACATTGCGTAATATAAAGTATTGGTAGCGAATGAAAAATGCAAACAAGATGGACTAAAGCAGTTAGGCCTATCTATAGAACGTTCAGGAGGATTAACAAGTTTACGTTCTTAAAGATATAGAAATAAAAAAAGAGAAGAAATTCTTAATACTCGCAGAAGCGTAATAATTTCAGAAGCATCAACGGCTGATAAACAGTTAAGTGTTGAAAATCCGTACAGGGTACACAGTTCTCAAATACCAGGCTCGTGTTGGTTAGATGTCCCATTTGTTTTCAAAAAATGTTAATGACTCAACTTCAGATTCTGAGTCAAATTCGCTAAGTTTTGTTAATTTGCAAAAACATCAGCAACCAGGAAGCTTAATTAATTTTGATAATTTGGATCTACTCAAGTAGATGAACCAAACATTATTTATTTTGTGTGCTTTTATTATAAAATAAAATTATTAATAATTATTATATATTAAGCGGACATACTATTTTATTGTAAGCAAGTGCCACGCGCCATTTTTGTTCTTTTGACGCAAACTGACTTGTTTCTTAAAAATACAAAGTTGTTATACCTGTACAGGCCTAAAAACGTTATCACTTTAAAATTGTATTTATTAGAAGCAATGTGTTTTAAGTTGCTTTCTTGTGGAATACATCTTTTTACACGAAGTGGGGTAACCAATCGCTGTAATGAAGTAATACTGAAGCGAATTCTGGGTTTTATTTATGCTATCAGGTAATTATAACTTCAGTTACAGAGAGAATATATGTCTTGGCGTATCAGGCTGTTCCTCTTTTGTCATTAATAAAACTAAAAAAATTATAAATATTATAACCTACTCTACATCTTATAAAACTCGAAGAACTCAACTCATTAGAATCGTTCGTTATTTTCTTTAAAATTCCTTCTATTATCTCTCACTCTCCTGATATAGGCCTATATCTTGTACAAATTTTTAATCGTTAATAAAATTCGTTTTTATTCATCCAATTAAGTTCAAATAATTTTTTTAAACATATAGTTGATGACAATTGATGTTAATACAGTTTTTTCAAATAATAATTCAATAATTAAATTATAACAAATTGGGGGGTCTATGTCGGTTTCGAACTGAGTATCTTCATGTTCGAAGTCTAGCGCTTTAACACTGTGCTAACTTTCTCATAGCTAGAAGTTAACTTCTGAAAAAAAATGTGAATATTTCTTTTGCCCCTATCTGGCTGTCGTCAAACCTCCATTGTACACATTGAAATAGTTACCACACGATATCATAAATATTTGTCTAGGATTAAAAATGGATGAAAAGAATAAAATAAACAAACTAGATTAACGGAATATAACTTTGCTTCACAAACGGATAATGCGAAAGGAAAGGAAAAAAGTGTATAAATCGTAACAAAAAAATAATAGTAAATATATAGTCCATACGTAGAAAATTGCAAGGAAATTCTCATTCTATTTTGCCACGTAATATTGTTATTCTGGCATATGCGTATACATATTTATATTAATTATAATTATAAAATAAAATGAAACTAAAATACACTTTTCTTTGTTGATTTAAGTGGGAATTTACTTTAAATTTGTTACACACACACACACACACACACACACACACACACACACACACACACACACACACACATATATATATATATATATATATATATATATATATAAATATAAAATACGTTTTCTTGTTTAATAATTTAAAACAACACAGGTTATTCAAATACAAGAATATTTATTATTTTATATTCAAAGCTTTTCGTTGGCAAACAGTACCAACATCATCAGGAATGAAAATTACAATAATTCCTGATTGTAATTTTCATTCCTGATGATGTTGGTACTGTTTGCCAACGAAAAGCTTTGAATATAAAATAATAAATATTCTTGTATTTGAATAACCTGTGTTGTTTTAAAATATATATATATATATATTTATTTATTGTTTCTACTAATGTTGTCCTCTAATTTCTCTCTATGCATTAGTAGTTTCATACTGATTTTGGTACACAAATTGCAATATCGTTCCTCCTGACTACATGACCCACTACCTCCACTTCCTATAAGAAATGTCGCTATTATTCTGTATCATTTCGTTCAAAATTCATGTGTTTCAGTGCATAATAATATTCTTATAATTTTTATTTTTGAATCCTGAAATTCGGTCTTCAAAATGAAACTAATAGAACCCAAGTTCAACTAGTATATAGGGCCTACAATTAAACATATAGGCTACTTGTTTAATTTTAGACATGCACCTTTCTCATATAGTAATATATATATATATATATATATATATATATATATATATATATATATATATATATATATATACATATATATATACACACACACACACACATATATATATATATATATATATATATATATATATTTGTAGCTTTGCAACACTGTTTTCTTGTATTCACTTATCACTTTCACTATATGTACTTAAACAAGAATCTTACTTTATGCGAGTTAACTTTCAAAGATTGGTCGTATCTCCATCATCGGGCATCACTGACCTGGGGTTGTAGTGGACTGAGGGCAGTCTTTTCTTGTATTCACTTTGTATTCACTTATGCAGTCTACTACAACCCCCGGTGAGTGATGCTCGATAATGGAGATACTTACTATCAATCTGTGAAAGTTAACTCGCATAAATACAAAGTAAGATTCTTGTTTAAGTACATATAGTGAAACTGATGTGTGTATATATATATATATATATATATATATATATATATATATATATATATATATATACACTTAAGACTAAAACTGACAGTTACGTACTTCGTTTGCGTGCTGTTCGTGTACGTACTTGGTATATGGCTAAAATTAAAACTTGAGGGTTGTGTCAGCAAATTTGTGTAGCCCTCGAGAATCGGTAGCAATGAAAGCCGCAATTCAAGCGAAGGGATCAGCTGTTTGAGAAAACAATGGCACATTGTTGCAGCCCAGTATTGATGAGTAGAAAGCAATCCCGGCGAAATGCTTCACTTGTTGGTACATATCTCACTTTATCGCTGTCAGCCACAATCAGAGGCTGCCGATGAACGTGACATGCAATAATCTGCATAAACGAAACCAGTAGTGTACAAAATGTATAACCTGAATGTTTACTCACGTGCTTCCGGCAATAGAGTCCGTGTTACACTTTACGGATACTATATTTTACGTTCAGGAAATTCACGATTTAGTTTTTGTTAACCAGACATTTCGAAACTACAATTTAATTGTAAATTGTGACACTTGATTTTAATTGTATATTATAGCTTTGTAAATGTATAGCTACTTTTTAACACATGTATATAGCAATGCAATGTAACATAGTTCTGTTGTACTTAAAAGGAATTCCTTGTTGATGGGTTATGTTAGTAAATTGTGGTTATGTTTTCAACAATTTAATCATTATTCATGTCCGGCGACTGAAATCACTTATTTCTTGAACATAAGGTGTCTTTGCGTGACGTAGCTCTTAATCTACTCATCTTCACCTCTGTTATACTTTGATTTAAAGTAGAATAGGAATGGGTCTGTGTCAGGGTAGGGATGCGATATTGTCAGTTCGAACGCATTGACAGTCAATCCGCCAGCCAGAGACTGAAATTGCAGAACGAAGCAAGCTACAACACTAGTAAATCACTCCACCACAGTTATGATGTCACAGCGACGAACGGAAGTTTAACGTCGAAGGCTCACCCAAGCAGCAAGGTGTGAATATCCTATTAGCTCAGATGGCTGTAATCCCCACTCCCTCTGGTCGATTTCCCCTACGTAGAATCCTATTCTGTTTTAAATCAAACTAAAGGAATATTTGTAAACGTGCTATGATCACTTCTATGTTATACTCCGCTAAAAATATTCAAATGTCACACATTGAACATTTACATTCTAATTCTTATACAATCCTCTGTATTTATTCGTTGACATTTTTCTGTCTTTCCTGACATTTCAATATTTTTGTTGCAATATCTTTGTTGACGCTATCCGGAATGGCTCCATTTTTAAAACCTAATGAATGGAGTCACTCCGAAATGCGTCAACAAATGATAATATTATAATGTTAGGAAAGACAGAATAATGTACTCGAATATATATTTGAGTAACATATGTTAAAAGAAAATAAATAGAAGTTGATCGCCATTTGGGCAAGTTTTACCCTGTATTGTTTATTTTGTGTGTTATGTTTATTTTAATTATAATATTCTGAGACCAGGAATGTATGTTATTAGTGTATTATATAGCTATCTGCATCCCTATCTATGGTTTTTGTTTTTACTAATTGAAAATTTGCCATTTTTCGAGCAAATATTTCTCCCAAATCCGGTAAAAGGGGAATAATTCATTCAGCTTAGATAATTTTCGTGTGGACGCTAAACAGCAAAATTAAAACTTAACACCACCAGCACAGCTATAAAGCCGTCATTACGAGGGTAAATATTGCCGAGAAGCTGGTCTCTCGTTCCACAATGATTTGCAGAACCCAAACGGCCCACGTTTCGCCCACCACAATGGACGCATTTCGAAAAGCCGGCCGAAAAAACTCAACTGCGCATTGGCTGTTACTGTTTGAACTTTCCAGATGCAAACGGCAAGTCACTTCGAAATCCGAGCGAGAACAACCACAGCCTTGGGAACGCGTGTCGAATCGATCTATCGAAAGACAATGGATCCGTTTGTCGCTTCAGTTTCGGTGAGAATTAAATTCCGTTACGTTCTCCTTCTGTAAAATCTATTTCGTGTTGTACAGTTGCCGAACTTGTCGGATCCTTCTGACGCGGAAGATTGAGTAGTTAGAAAATGTAAATATGCAGCGGCCAATCAAAATTAAACGCTATTTATTTTATTTTTAATTTAGTCAGTGTACCAATGTAAAAAAATTGTTAAGGTAGCAGTTATATTTACTAGGTCACTGGTAAGGGAGTCCTGTGGCGACCACTACAAAATTAGGAAGTAGATCAATGTAAACATAGGCTTATAGTACAAGTTTTTTTTTATGTAAGGTACGGAAACAAAAGATGTTAGCTAACTCTCAATAGTAGGGCAAACATCTGTTGCCGGTGTGCGACTAGCAAGGTTTTAAACAGGTGGCGTTAACGTATACCTATATAATTGAAAGCCTTGAATGTCCGTGTCTAGCCTAATTAGTCTTAATATAAGTAAGCTTACACAAATAAAGTTAATTCTAAAGTGGACCATAGTGTATTTAATAATAAGAAATACCTACTGTTCCCGAAAGGCATTAAAATTTCTACTAAATGTTTAGTAGTATATATTATTCGCTTGAAAACTACTCTTAATACAATAATGTGGAACTTGTAATAATGTAATTAAACTAGTTATTTCTCAGAGACTGCTATGGCCCTTTGTTGCGGTGTTCTAGTAACCAATTGCAAGAAATTTTCAAAACGTGTGTATGAAACCGGCATTAAAATTACTGCTACTACGCCTAGATTGGGGTTGGCGGGGGTAAAGTTTAAAAACGTGTCGTTTAAATACGATTTGAAGACACTCGATAAAGTTGCTGTTGTCAAGCAAATATGATTTGAAGGTTTTAATATCATACTACAGCATAAATTAGAAACTGCTAAAGACGGGGGAAAATTGTTTATTTTTTGAAAAAAAATATTAGTCAATGTATTTAACAAATATTTATGACAAACATATAAATTTGTATGTGTTATTTTCTTTACAGTCATTCTTTGAAAGTTTAGTAGGTCATGTTGTTTCCTTTAAATTCCTTTCATTTTTTACTGTACTGGGTACCTACTATGCCTGGAAGTAGTTAACCCGTTATTAATGTTAAGAAACGTCTCGAATTGTAACGTTTCTATTTCGTTCACAGCGAGGGAATATGGCAAATATTTCAGTTCATTTCCCCTTCTAGCTTTTTACGACCCTAGTAATCCATAATTGCGCTGTTTTGAAAGTCCATTGTCGCATGTTTGACCTTGGCTTGCACAGAATATGTATTAGCCGTAATCTAGATCGGGGAGCGTTATTGTAGAAATAAATGCTAAAAGGGTCGTAAATATGAAACCGCTTGGTTCTAACATGAACGAAGCTAAAGTCGATTATCTTGGTATAACAGTCGCATTTGTTTACTTGGCAAATACGGCATTTATCGATACAAAACTCACGCAGAAAATTGTGTCGTTTGAGAAACATTAGTTTTTTTAACGGAAATTTGAGTGCACTCAAAATCTCTACCCATTAGTTTAATAATATTTATAGAGTAGTTTCGACGACGATGTCGCCTTCATCAGTGATATGCCACTACTAACTGATGAAGGCGACATCACCGTCGAAGCTAGTCTATTAATAAACTAGCTTCTAGTCAGATTTTGAGTGAACCTTTTACCGTTATGAATTACTAACTAAGCTCTAATAAACTTGGTATTTGTTTTTTACTTTTTAAAATTTTAATGTTGTATGAACATTTTAGTCCTTTTTATATGTATTTTAAAAATCTTAATCCTAATTTGTCTTTACATATATATTTATTTAGTTTTTATAGTTCCTCATTTAACGCTTATGTTAGAAAAAAGCATAACGGGTGTTTGGCATGTAGGAAAAGACTTTAAGGTGTGAGCATGGTGTATTAATTAAAGTGAAATAAGTATGCAGCAACTCTCACTCAGTATCTAGAAAAATACATAACTATTTTGTTTTTAAATTTTTTAAATTGTGATATAATAAATTTAAATATTTTGTAAATGAATAGTAAGAAGTACTGACAAGATTCGAAGCCACGCTCACTTGCATGATAAGTAAGTAGGCCGCACCCACATAATGAATATTTGACACGCCCAAATACCACGTAGTTTGTTTTGTGATATTTTGTCACTACAATAAAACAAAATGTGCCACTGCTGTTACACGTTTAGGTATTTAACTAAAAGTGCATTTCATTTATGTATTATGACTGCACTACCTTTTCTGAGAATGTTTTGTTGTAATTAACAGAAATTATCCACATAGTACAAAAATTCTCCATCAGAGTGCGTTGATCTGCTTATCCCATCTCTTCCCACAAAATGTGATTTATGACCAGCATAAAAGTAAAACTCCACAGACGATACTCCGTTCTCCATATGGACAATAGTGAAAGGAAAACATAGAACAGTAGTTGACCATTTCCCGCAATTCATTGTTGGAAAAGTACGTATAGACGCTTATTAGAGATATGAGGAGAAATACAACTACCTAGTAGATAAATCTTCTGCAGTGACCGCCGACACCTTCTCTTGTCAGTTGTCGTCTGCTTCAGACTTCAACCTACGATATCAATCTGAAAGCGAGATTTCACCTGGCTCATGAACTCTATATATCATACATCTGACAAACTCTCCTTTGGCGGTGACAGCTTTCAGCATGTCCGCTTGAAATTGCTCACCGTAAAAGGAACACGAGGAAATTACGAGTACAATAATATTCAATGTTCTGAGTGAAATTACTTGGGCTACTGCTGGCAGGAAATAGCTGTTTAATATATTTACTTTTAACTTAAGAAATGTTCCGAGTTTAATTCCAATATAAACGTTTTTAAATAAACTAACGTGGAATTACCCATCTACTTGTAACGTTAGGTCCACCACCATATTGAAGTTCAAATAATGAAAAGGTTTCGTACTACATATTTGTCTTTTAAGAACGCTTTGGGTGATTTTTTGTGTGGTTTTAGGCGGTCATCCAGAATGACTATTATCGGCTGAAAGAACAGGAAAATAAGGGGCAGGACTGTGAGCCAGCACCCCCTTGGTTTGACGAGGGTAGCCAAGTAGTTTCCCGATCTGCTAGTCAGCCTCTTCTCTCTCCCTCACTTTCGGAGAAAGGGGAAGTGAGGTAAAGAGACTGAGGAGTCGTTCCATTCCTGTGGTAACACCTAGAGCTTAAGAGGTTCTTAGAAGACAAATTCGCCTTTTTAACTCGTTCGATGGGCCGGCCTTTGATACTACTTTGCCTCATCTACTACGCAATGTCTCACACAGTAGTGAAAGCGTTTTATTCCATGTGGAAAAAGTGTAGGGCTAATTTAATTATTTATAAAACTGTTTTAGAAAGTAATCTTGACACGACCCAAGTCTATCATAACTGTCGATTAAATGACTCACCAATTATCCTTATAGAATAAAAAATCAAATCATTGTTTTTAACCTGACCTGACCTAACACGCACCCCCTCCCCACATCCACTTCAACCCCCTACATGGTGGTTGCGGCTGGCGCACGGTCCGGCCACTGCTTATATACAGGGGTCATAAACTGCCGCTGGCTCACCGTCCGTTTCCCAGGAAAATATTGTAAACAATGGATATTTTTAGGGTAGAAGCACGAAACCATCTGGTCTGTAACAAGGGAGCATCACAAGTTCGGGCATGTAACATCTACCCGTTACAGCCCCATGCAAGAAGAGGCATAAGAAAGGGTAGTTGGAACTAATGTCGAATCCAGGTAAAGGAAAATACTAATTTTAAAATACTTAACTACTGTCTGTTCAGAATGTGTTTGCGCCAGGGAGTGGTGAACTGTTCACGTGAACATAACGATTTCGGCAACCCTATTGGCTGAGTGACCTCGTGACAAAACTGAAATATCCTGCCGCCCGATTAACAGTTAGTCTGGAAACGTCCAGGGTTACATTTGTTCGTCTGTTTAATGTGCCTAACATTTTTTAATTGTGAGTGGAATAATTTAAGATCGTTGTTTGTTATATTTGTGTTTGTGAGTTTGTGGTGTTGTTAAGTTTTTAAGGATTAACTTTTAAGCAATGTCATCCCCTGTTAAAAAAAATAAACGAGGACAAGTAATACACTCCGGGCAAAGACAAGTTATTTTACGCCTTTATAAAAATTTAAAGGATGAAAATCCAGAATGCCGTATCAAAGACATCTTGTAGAAAGTAGCGATATCTGCAGGAATTTCTGCTCGAAGTCTTTTTTCAATCGTTAAAGAAAAAAAAAGAAACGGGTACGCTGAAGTCTCCTGCCAAAAGGAAACCAAAAACCAAAACGATTTTTAATAATATGGATGACTTTTTAAAAACTGCTATAAGGAAGAAAATACACGAGTTATTTTTTATAAACGAACTTCCGACTTTAAATAAAGTACTACACTTAGTTAATACCGACGAACAGTTAGGCTTACCTAACCTAAGACGAACCACTTTGTTTCACATATTAAAAAAGCTAAATGTCAGGTATGAGAAACGTAACCGTAAAAGTATACTGTTGGACAAAGAAGAGATTCTATGGAGAAGAGATTACTTAAGAAAAATAAAAGCCTATCGCGAGGAAGGTCGTACGATTTATTATTTGGACGAAACGTGTGTCAATGCAGGCCATACGAAATCAAAGGTTTGGACAGATAAGTCAGTCTGTTCCAGTAAAGATGCTTTTCTGAGGGGTCTGTCGGCGGGTTTAAAATGTCCAACTGGAAAGGGTAAGAGACTTATTGTCACTCATATTGGGTCACAAAAAGGTTTTGTAGAAGATGGACTGTTGATTTTCGAATCAAAATCAGATACTGACTACCATTCAGAAATGAATGGTGAAAATTTTAAAGAATGGTTTTCCGCGATAATACAGAAATTGGACAACAACTGCCTTATCGTAATGGACAACGCTCCGTATCATTCTGTACAAGTAGAACGCTTACCTACGTCCCGTTGGAATTTGACTGACAAAGGGATTTTTTCAGATGAATCCATGTTGAAGGTCGAATTACTAAAACTCGTTTCCTATCATAGGCCAAATTACAAAAAATACGTTATCGATGAAATTGCTAAAGCCCAATAGAAATGGTATGGGCTGAGGTTAAAGGTTATGTTGCGTCTAACAATGTTACTTTTAACATTAAAGAGGTGCACAGACTGTTAACCGAAGGTGTCTCGCGTGTTACACCTGATAAGTGGGAAAAATATGTGAAACATGTGGTGGACGTTGAAGAGTCGAATATGTGGAAATTAGACAATATAATTGAAGACATCGAGCCATTCGTCATAGCTGTTGACGACAGTTCCTCGTCGTCATCGGAATCGGATTTTGCAGACCCCTTAAACATGAAATAATAACATGGTAAGTTAAAAACTTGTAGCATAAATTATTGAATAGTCTTATTACTTTCATTAGTCTATAATTCTCTTTTTCGAATGAATAAGTGTACCAGTGTAAGACGTAGCCCAATTGCCGATGCATGATTGTGAACCGGACTCATAGCTTACCGTCCCTTGCACGTGTTCGCCTCGTGATAGTGTTTACATCAGGCGCAAACACATTCTGAACCGACTTTAAGTGAATAAGTAATTGTTTACTTGCTGACGCGTTTCAAAACATTCGTTCCTTTTACGAAGCTAACCCTCTAATAGCGACATCGGTTGTCTGTAAAGGCTCTAACGAGAATTGATTTATGACTGTGGAATGGGGTGGGTTGTTTAAGTTGGGTGTCATATAATAGAAAAGGCTGTTGGCTTCAAAGTGTGTGTGATCATTTAATACGTTTTCTTTATCTGTTGCATAGTGTTTGTATATTTCATATTTTTCTAAGGCTGTTAGTTTTTTACTTTGTTTTAAAATATTATTTTATTATTTATTGTATGAAATATACAAACACTACGCAACAGATAAAGAAAACGTGTTAAACGATTACACACACTTTGAAGCCAACAGCCTTTTCCATTATATGACACACAATATAAACAACCCCACCCCATTCCACAGTCATAAATCCATTCCAGTTTGAGCCTTTACACCTCACCGATGCCGCCAGTAGGGGGTTAGCTTCGTAAAAGGAACGAATGATTTGAAACGCGTCAGCAAGTAAGCAATTACGTATTCACTTAGTTAAGTATTTTAAAATTAGTTTAATTAGTGAATTCAGGATGATTACATCAAGCAACTTTCTGGAGAAGAGAGAACTTTCTGGAGTTCTGTAGAAGAAGAGAATTTATGATTCACCTGGGATGGGCAAGAAGCATGATTCATCTGAAAGCATAATACTGTTTCACGGTTATTGGAGGGAGCGGAAATTTCTGTATTTAGTAAAACTGCATACCTAAGGAGGCGTGTTTTTCACTTTATGCTTGAAACACGTAAATGTAGGCTTATAGAGTATAACTGTTTGGAAGGGATGTGATAAACTATGTAGTAGATAGGGTCAAGGTTGGACCTGGTGCAGTGCTGAAAGGTGGTTAGAAAAACACGAGTAAAATCTACAATATTCACAGTGGGTCATTGTGTAGTAGGCATATTAATGCACCCTAAGTTTAGGTAGTTTCCTACCAACAAAACATTACTGATACTTTAGACTTATCAGTTTGTCTAGCACTAGATATGGTTTTGCCCTATAAATATGTTTCCTTAGTAATAATTAGACTTGCTTCACCGATAGTTTGGTCCCACAGACTTGTGGCCACATAATTGGTTTAAAACGTGTATCCAATTATAAACTCTTCCGCACATTGAGTAATTGTTGCCAATAGTAAAAAGGAATCTTAATTTTTCAGAACCATTAATTATTGTTAAATATATAATAAATGTTTTGATTTCTAAATAATTAATATATTTTCTTTCTTTGACAGGTATGATCAACTGCTTCTATCAACCTATCTCGTGGAAATAGTTCCTGAGTTCGATGGACTATTTAGGTAAAAAGAAAACAAAAAATATATATCTTTATCACTCATACATGTGACAAATTTCCAAAGAAATTATACCTAGTGATTTAGGCTGTATAGAGTCCTGAGGATCATGGAGAAAAATAATACTTTCCTATGACACCTCAAAAATTAAAAATTTTGATAAAACTATAACTTCACTCAACATGCACTATACTTTATAAAATGCAGGTTTCTTTATGAAACACAGCACTATGTTATAATTCTTTGTATTACATTGCAGGTATAAATTAGCCGGTTGGTACAGTTGGGGTATTACAAACACAATAGATATTAGCGCCATCTAACCAGTTGTTGTGTAAAGTGAAACATGTTCCTCGTTTTGTGAAATAATGTACATTTAGATGTAACCAGTTCACTTGTTAACCGGTTAAATAAGGTTAGAAAACATAATTGCTTATTACCAAAGCGGGGGGGGGGGTGAACTTTAAACCCATATGGAAGGTTTGTAGGGGGAATCTGAAGGTGAATGCATTGAATACTAAAAAATTGAGCACATACAAATTCAAGTTTTAACCTTGTTTAACCTTTAACAGACACACTTAAAAATCCGTAACACAACAGACACACTGGGGTCTGATGAACCCCATTTTGTAGGTTAAAAATATATATATAGAAAATATTTTCCCCCCTTTTCTTGGTATCGCTTCTAACTTCAGTCATTTTTGAATAGCTTATGATCAAACCTCCAAGGAATATATCTGTATTCCCTCATAATACCTCGAATATTCTGAAAATGGTGTAAAGCAGGTACGAAAAAACACGTTTTTTGAAAAACTGAAAATAACCATTTTTTATTTCTCATATTTCTAAAATTTAAATGTTAACTAATTCTATAGTGTATATACTACAAAATAAACCATCATGTTTAGAAACAAAATCAAAAACTTATCTTACGTGAAAACTTGAAATGGAGGTATTTTTTTTCCTATTGTCTTGAAAAAATAAATGAACAATCATGTTTTATGGCACAAAAACTGGAATTTCACTCAATGCAGCTGAAACATACAAAGGCACAATGCTCCTCATACATTGGGCGTCTGCAATTAGAACATACATTTTTAGTTTTTCCGTCCTTGGACCGAAATGGACATCTGCCTCGAAAACTAACAAGCTGTTCATCGATTGTGCAATGGGATAAGGGAGAATAAAATTCCTTGCAATTTTTGACAAACCTATTCCAGATAATACGAATGGGCTCCAGTTTGTCGTTCTCTCTTCTCTCAGCTTTAGTATTTTTGTCATCAAAACTAATACATGTGGCCAAAAATTTAAATACATTTAGAGGCATAGTTCCTCGAAAAATAGGATTTCTTAGATCATTTTACCACACCTCTAGGTTTCTTGAGTTATTTTTTACCACTCTTGCAAAGTAGAGTAGACCAATGAACCCTTAATGTTCCTCTGGATTAGTGTTGAAGTGATATGACTATATTGTCCTACCTTGTTCTTCCATTTGACATTTTTTCCTAGAGATTTTGTCGTTTGTTCTCAAAAATATTTCTCTTAAAACTTGATCATCGAACAATAACCTCCAAGATTCAGTAGGGCTCTTTAATGATGTTGCTAATCCTTTAGCTCACGGGAATTAAGTGACAAAGTTACAAGTTGGTACTCTGCCTCTATGCTCTGGAACTACACTACTCCACACATAATTATTTTTACCTCTCATAAAATTCTCGTTTCTGATCCTATCTTGAGGCTGGGTATTTACCCTCGGTATAACATTTCCTACATTACCTTGTTCATTTTCTTTTTCTTCTGTATATTTATTTTCGATGTGATCTTGATCTTCAACCACAGAAAACTCATCAGAAGAATCAGATCAGGCATATCTTCTTGTGTATGATAGTCTTGATCAGCTTTGATGTCACAAGTACATTTTCATTATCACTTTCCACATTTCCTAAATACCGTCGCAAAATACCGCCATCTGTAAGATTCATTATAGAGAATTTACAACAGTACAAATGGTTTATTTCAGCACTGCAACTGTCTTAGAAGGAAAAAAAACACAACCGCAACAGACACACTGGGGTTAGCTGGACCCCAAACGGTGAAAACAACTCAATATCTCCAAGGTCAGTTGTTAACTTGTGAAAGTAATGTGGTGTATGACTGGCCAGTAGTACCAGAATAATTTAGAGGGGGATCAAAATTCCTAAACTGCCACATTACCAGAAAATATTTAAAAAATAATTTCTGTGGGGTCCTCTAGACCCCAGTGTGTCTGTTAAAGGTTAACCTATTACTACGTATAAAGTACTAGGCCACGGTACTTAATGTATAAAGTAAATAAACACATTAATCTAATTACTCGTACTTTTAGTTAAAAAAAACAAAAAGTAAACAATAATATATATAACATATTTATGTTCAAGGAAAACAGACATTTTTTGTATATAAATATTTTAGTCCTAAGGCATGTTCTACAATTCACTAATTTTTAAAATAACTTTCTCGAAAAAATCCACTGGTCTACATATGACGCTTGAATATTTATTTATTACTATTTTTTTTTTAATGTGGACGCCCATGGACCAAAGCTATCCTAAATGGATTCTTTTAGGTTTATTGTAATGTAGCTCAACATAGTGTTTATATATAGAGAAACCTGAGTGCATAAAGTTGCGCACGCGCGCGTGTATGTTAACAAGTGAGGTTATTTTTGTCTTTTTTAATTTATAATTTTTGGGTCGTCCAAGCGAAGATTTATTATTTTTTCCTTGTTCCTGAGAATATTTTACATCGCCAGATATACTTTATTGCAATTTTAATCATCATTGCGATATCATCCTTGTTCCTGAGAGCATTCTGCATCGCCAGGTATACTTTATTGCAATATTAATCATCATTGCAATATCATCCTTGTTCCTGAGAGCATTCTACATCGCCAGGTATACTTTATTGCAATATTAATCATCATTGCGATATCATCCTTGTTCCTGAGAGCATTCTACATCGCCAGGTATACTTTATTGCAATATTAATCATCATTGCGATATCATCCTTATTCCTGAGAGCATTCTACATCGCCAGGTATACTTTATTGCAATATTAATCATCATTGCGATATCATCCTTGTTCCTGAGAGCATTCTACATCGCCAGGTATACTTTATTGCAATATTAATCATCATTGTAATATCATCCTTGTTCCTGAGAGCATTCTACATCGCCAGGTATACTTTATTGCAATATTAATCATCATTGCGATATCATCCTTGTTCCTGAGAGCATTCTACATCGCCAGGTATACTTTATTGCAATATTAATCGTCATTGCGATATCATCCTTGTTCGTGAGAGCATTCTACATCGCCATGTATACTTTTATTGCAATATTAATCGTCATTGCGATATCATCCTTGTTCCTGAGAGCATTCTACATCGCCAGGTATACTTTATTGCAATATTAATCGTCATTGCGATATCATCCTTGTTCGTGAGAGCATTCTACATCGCCAGGTATACTTTATTGCAATATTAATCGTCATTGCGATATCATCCTTGTTCGTGAGAGCATTCTACATCGCCAGGTATACTTTATTGCAATATTAATAGTCATTGCGATATCATCCTTGTTCGTGAGAGCATTCTACATCGCCAGGTATACTTTATTGCAATATTAATAGTCATTGCGATATCATCCTTGTTCGTGAGAGCATTCTACATCGCCAGGTATACTTTATTGCAATATTAATCGTCATTGCGATATCATCCTTGTTCGTGAGAGCATTCTACATCACCAGGTATACTTTATTGCAATATTAATCGTCATTGCGATATCATCCTTGTTCGTGAGAGCATTCTACATCGCCAGGTATACTTTTATTGCAATATTAATAGTCATTGCGATATCATCCTTGTTCCTGAGAGCATTCTACATCGCCATGTATACTTTTATTGCAATATTAATCATCATTGCGATATCATCCTTGTTCCTGAGAGCATTCTGCATCGCCAGGTATACTTTATTGCAATATTAATCATCATTGCAATATCATCCTTGTTCCTGAGAGCATTCTACATCGCCAGGTATACTTTATTGCAATATTAATCATCATTGCGATATCATCCTTGTTCCTGAGAGCATTCTACATCGCCAGGTATACTTTATTGCAATATTAATCATCATTGCGATATCATCCTTATTCCTGAGAGCATTCTACATCGCCAGGTATACTTTATTGCAATATTAATCATCATTGCGATATCATCCTTGTTCCTGAGAGCATTCTACATCGCCAGGTATACTTTATTGCAATATTAATCATCATTGTAATATCATCCTTGTTCCTGAGAGCATTCTACATCGCCAGGTATACTTTATTGCAATATTAATCATCATTGCGATATCATCCTTGTTCCTGAGAGCATTCTACATCGCCAGGTATACTTTATTGCAATATTAATCGTCATTGCGATATCATCCTTGTTCGTGAGAGCATTCTACATCGCCATGTATACTTTTATTGCAATATTAATCGTCATTGCGATATCATCCTTGTTCCTGAGAGCATTCTACATCGCCAGGTATACTTTATTGCAATATTAATCGTCATTGCGATATCATCCTTGTTCGTGAGAGCATTCTACATCGCCAGGTATACTTTATTGCAATATTAATCGTCATTGCGATATCATCCTTGTTCGTGAGAGCATTCTACATCGCCAGGTATACTTTATTGCAATATTAATAGTCATTGCGATATCATCCTTGTTCGTGAGAGCATTCTACATCGCCAGGTATACTTTATTGCAATATTAATAGTCATTGCGATATCATCCTTGTTCGTGAGAGCATTCTACATCGCCAGGTATACTTTATTGCAATATTAATCGTCATTGCGATATCATCCTTGTTCGTGAGAGCATTCTACATCACCAGGTATACTTTATTGCAATATTAATCGTCATTGCGATATCATCCTTGTTCGTGAGAGCATTCTACATCGCCAGGTATACTTTTATTGCAATATTAATCGTCATTGCGATATCATCCTTGTTCCTGAGAGCATTCTACATCGCCAGGTATACTTTATTGCAATATTAATCGTCATTGCGATATCATCCTTGTTCGTGAGAGCATTCTACATCGCCAGGTATACTTTATTGCAATATTAATCGTCATTGCGATATCATCCTTGTTCGTGAGAGCATTCTACATCGCCAGGTATACTTTATTGCAATATTAATAGTCATTGCGATATCATCCTTGTTCGTGAGAGCATTCTACATCGCCAGGTATACTTTATTGCAATATTAATAGTCATTGCGATATCATCCTTGTTCCTGAGAGCATTCTACATCACCAGGTATACTTTATTGCAATATTAATCGTCATTGCGATATCATCCTTGTTCCTGAGAGCATTCTACATCGCCAGGTATACTTTATTGCAATATTAATCATCATTGCGATATCATCCTTGTTCCTGAGAGCATTTTACATCGCCAGGTATACTTTATTGCAATATTAATCATCATTGCGATATCATCCTTGTTCGTGAGAGCATTCTACATCACCAGGTATACTTTATTGCAATATTAATCGTCATTGCGATATCATCCTTGTTCCTGAGAGCATTCTACATCACCAGGTATACTTTATTGCAATATTAATCGTCATTGCGATATCATCCTTGTTCCTGAGAGCATTCTACATCGCCAGGTATACTTTATTGCAATATTAATCATCATTGCGATATCATCCTTGTTCGTGAGAGCATTCTACATCACCAGGTATACTTTATTGCAATATTAATCGTCATTGCGATATCATCCTTGTTCCTGAGAGCATTTTACATCGCCAGGTATACTTTATTGCAATATTAATCATCATTGCGATATCATCCTTGTTCGTGAGAGCATTCTACATCACCAGGTATACTTTATTGCAATATTAATCGTCATTGCGATATCATCCTTGTTCCTGAGAGCATTCTACATCACCAGGTATACTTTATTGCAATATTAATCGTCATTGCGATATCATCCTTGTTCCTGAGAGCATTCTACATCGCCAGGTATACTTTATTGCAATATTAATCATCATTGCGATATCATCCTTGTTCGTGAGAGCATTCTACATCACCAGGTATACTTTATTGCAATATTAATCGTCATTGCGATATCATCCTTGTTCCTGAGAGCATTCTACATCGCCAGGTATACTTTATTGCAATATTAATCATCATTGCGATATCATCCTTGTTCCTGAGAGCATTTTACATCGCCAGGTATACTTTATTGCAATATTAATCATCATTGCGATATCATCCTTGTTCCTGAGAGCATTTTACATCGCCAGGTATACTTTATTGCAATATTAATCATCATTGCGATATCATCCTTGTTCGTGAGAGCATTCTACATCGCCAGGTATACTTTTATTGCAATATTAATCATCATTGCGATATCATCCTTGTTCGTGAGAGCATTCTACATCGCCATGTATACTTTTATTGCAATATTAATCATCATTGCGATATCATCCTTGTTCGTGAGAGCATTTTACATCGCCAGGTATACTTTATTGCAATATTAATCATCATTGCGATATCATCCTTGTTCGTGAGAGCATTCTACATCGCCAGGTATACTTTTATTGCAATATTAATCATCATTGCGATATCATCCTTGTTCGTGAGAGCATTCTACATCGCCATGTATACTTTTATTGCAATATTAATCATCATTGCGATATCATCCTTGTTCGTGAGAGCATTTTACATCGCCAGGTATACTTTATTGCAATATTAATCATCATTGCGATATCATCCTTGTTCGTGAGAGCATTCTACATCGCCAGGTATACTTTTATTGCAATATTAATCATCATTGCGATATCATCCTTGTTCGTGAGAGCATTCTACATCGCCATGTATACTTTTATTGCAATATTAATCATCATTGCGATATCATCCTTGTTCGTGAGAGCATTCTACATCGCCAGGTATACTTTATTGCAATATTAATCATCATTGCGATATCATCCTTGTTCGTGAGAGCATTCTACATCGCCATGTATACTTTTATTGCAATATTAATCATCATTGCGATATCATCCTTGTTCGTGAGAGCATTCTACATCGCCATGTATACTTTTATTGCAATATTAATCGTCATTGCTATATCATCCTTGTTCGTGAGAGCATTCTACATCGCCAGGTATACTTTTATTGCAATATTAATCATCATTGCGATATCATCCTTGTTCGTGAGAGCATTCTACATCGCCATGTATACTTTTATTGCAATATTAATCGTCATTGCTATATCATCCTTGTTCGTGAGAGCATTCTACATCGCCAGGTATACTTTATTGCAATATTAATCATCATTGCGATATCATCCTTGTTCGTGAGAGCATTCTACATCGCCATGTATACTTTTATTGCAATATTAATCGTCATTGCGATATCATCCTTGTTCGTGAGAGCATTCTACATCGCCAGGTATACTTTATTGCAATATTAATCATCATTGCGATATCATCCTTGTTCGTGAGAGCATTCTACATCGCCATGTATACTTTTATTGCAATATTAATCGTCATTGCGATATCATCCTTGTTCGTGAGAGCATTCTACATCGCCAGGTATACTTAATTGCAATATTAATCATCATTGCGATATCATCCTTGTTCGTGAGAGCATTCTACATCGCCAGGTATACTTTATTGCAATATTAATCATCATTGCGATATCATCCTTGTTCCTGAGAGCATTCTACATCGCCAGGTATACTTTATTGCAATATTAATCATCATTGCGATATCATCCTTGTTCCTGAGAGCATTCTACATCGCTAGGTATACTTTATTGCAATATTAATCATCATTGCTATATCATCCTTGTTCGTGAGAGCATTCTACATCGCCAGGTATACTTTTATTGCAATATTAATCATCATTGCGATATCATCCTTGTTCGTGAGAGCATTCTACATCGCCATGTATACTTTTATTGCAATATTAATCATCATTGCGATATCATCCTTGTTCGTGAGAGCATTCTACATCGCCAGGTATACTTTATTGCAATATTAATCATCATTGCGATATCATCCTTGTTCGTGAGAGCATTCTACATCGCCATGTATACTTTTATTGCAATATTAATCATCATTGCGATATCATCCTTGTTCGTGAGAGCATTCTACATCGCCAGGTATACTTTATTGCAATATTAATCATCATTGCGATATCATCCTTGTTCGTGAGAGCATTCTACATCGCCATGTATACTTTTATTGCAATATTAATCATCATTGCGATATCATCCTTGTTCGTGAGAGCATTCTACATCGCCAGGTATACTTTATTGCAATATTAATCATCATTGCGATATCATCCTTGTACGTGAGAGCATTCTACATCGCCATGTATACTTTTATTGCAATATTAATCATCATTGCGATATCATCCTTGTTCGTGAGAGCATTCTACATCGCCATGTATACTTTTATTGCAATATTAATCATCATTGCGATATCATCCTTGTTCGTGAGAGCATTCTACATCGCCAGGTATACTTTATTGCAATATTAATCATCATTGCGATATCATCCTTGTTCCTGAGAGCATTCTACATCGCCAGGTATACTTTATTGCAATATTAATCATCATTGCGATATCATCCTTGTTCCTGAGAGCATTCTACATCGCCAGGTATACTTTATTGCAATATTAATCATCATTGCTATATCATCCTTGTTCGTGAGAGCATTCTACATCGCCAGGTATACTTTTATTGCAATATTAATCATCATTGCGATATCATCCTTGTTCGTGAGAGCATTCTACATCGCCATGTATACTTTTATTGCAATATTAATCATCATTGCGATATCATCCTTGTTCGTGAGAGCATTCTACATCGCCAGGTATACTTTATTGCAATATTAATCATCATTGCGATATCATCCTTGTTCGTGAGAGCATTCTACATCGCCATGTATACTTTTATTGCAATATTAATCATCATTGCGATATCATCCTTGTTCGTGAGAGCATTCTACATCGCCAGGTATACTTTATTGCAATATTAATCATCATTGCGATATCATCCTTGTTCGTGAGAGCATTCTACATCGCCATGTATACTTTTATTGCAATATTAATCGTCATTGCGATATCATCCTTGTTCGTGAGAGCATTCTACATCGCCAGGTATACTTAATTGCAATATTAATCATCATTGCGATATCATCCTTGTTCGTGAGAGCATTCTACATCGCCAGGTATACTTTATTGCAATATTAATCATCATTGCGATATCATCCTTGTTCCTGAGAGCATTCTACATCGCCAGGTATACTTTATTGCAATATTAATCATCATTGCGATATCATCCTTGTTCGTGAGAGCATTCTACATCGCCATGTATACTTTTATTGCAATATTAATCATCATTGCGATATCATCCTTGTTTGTGAGAGCATTCTACATCGCCAGGTATACTTTATTGCAATATTAATCGTCATTGCTATATCATCCTTGTTCGTGAGAGCATTCTACATCGCCAGGTATACTTTATTGCAATATTAATCGTCATTGCTATATCATCCTTGTTCGTGAGAGCATTCTACATCGCCAGGTATACTTTATTGCAATATTAATCGTCATTGCTATATCATCGTTGTTCCTGAGAGCATTCTACATCGCCAGGTATACTTTATTGCAATATTAATCATCATTGCGATATCAAAAAACCATAAATTAAACTGAAACTATAAATAGTCTGAAAGCAGGGCCTCGTAATGTAGACCATTGGGTGGATGCTTGTACGGCGTGTCGGATTGGCGCACATAAATCCCGGGACGTTTATGCTAATGCGGCCGCCGTATCGCTAACGGTTAATTACTGGGCGCAGAGTATCAGCATCTGATAAGGGCTGTTCTTGGCACGTTTTATAAAGCCAGACGCAGTGTGAGAGATTGTTATTCTTTCTGTCAGGGCATGATCGGCTTTCACAATGACGACCTAGAACTTTCGTTATGTCATGGTATTTTTATAAAATATAGTCTTCCCAAAGTGCACCTTTACCACCCTAAAAAAACGCATTCCCTGTTTGTAGTTTTATAGACTCTCCTAAGGTGTTACTTCTTATTGAAGCGTCATTTTGTTGTTAGGTAGTGGTCAGTTAATAGGCCTGCGTTTCATTTGAGAAATTTTTTTACATTTTTTGGTTTGTTTTAGAAAGGGTGTTTCTATTAATTAACCCCTGAAAGGACAGTACAAGGGTAGTAACACAATGTAAAATATTTCTCATCCTAGTCTTCATTCACAAAACCTGTATAGTTGGAAATATTTTTAATATATTTTTGTTATAATTTAAAATTGTTTAGAGATATTAAAAACGTATTTTCTAAACATTTATTATTAATGATCTCGAACTGATTCTTTTTTTTGTAGACATTATTTTGACAGTTTATATTTATATGAAAGTTATATTAAATGACCTGATTTGTTAGCGTTTTATTTTTGTCGTTAAGGGGTTGAATATGGGGGAGTATTGTATGATAACGAAGGATTGTATGAGAGACGATTGATTTTATGGGATAGAGGATGGTATGATAAGGGAGGGAGGATTGTATGAGAGACGATTGATTCTATGGCAGAGAGGATGGTATGATAAGAAAGGATTAATTTTATGAGAGATAGGATTGTATGAAAAGGAGGATTACATGATGAGGAAGGATTGTATGAGAGAGAGGATTGATTATATGGGAGATGGGATTGTATGAAAAGGAGGATTACATGATGAGGAAGGATTGTATGAGAGAGAGGATTGATTATATGGGAGATGGGATTGTATGAAAAGGAGGATTACATGATGAGGAAGGATTGTATGAGAGAGAGGATTGATTATATGGGAGATGGGATTGTATGAAAAGGAGGATTACATGATGAAGGAGGATTGTATGAGAGAGAGGATTGATTATATGGGAGATGGGATTGTATGAAAAGGAGGATTACATGATGAAGGAGGATTGTATGAGAGAGAGGATTGATTATATGGGAGATGGGATTGTATAAAAAGGAGGATTACATGATGAGGAAGGATTGTATGAGAGAGAGGATTGATTATATGGGAGATGGGATTGTATGAAAAGGAGGATTACATGATGAAGGAGGATTGTATGAGAGAGAGGATTGATTATATGGGAGATGGGATTGTATGAAAAGGAGGATTACATGATGAAGGAGGATTGTATGAGAGAGAGGATTGATTATATGGGAGATGGGATTGTATGAAAAGAAGAATTACATGATGAAGGAGGATTGTATGAGAGAGTGGATTGATTATATGGGAGATGGGATTGTATGAAAAGAAGAATTACATGATGAAGGAGGATTGTATGAGAGAAAGGATTGATTATATGGGAGATGGGATTGTATGAAAAGGAGGATTACATGATGAGGAAGGATTGTTTGAGAGAGGGGATTGATTATATGGCAGAGGGGATTGTATGAAAAGGAGGATTACATGATGAAGGAGGATTATATGAGAGAGAGGATTGATTATATGGGAGATGGGATTGTATGAAAAGAAGAATTACATGATGAAGGAGGATTGTATGAGAGAGTGGATTGATTATATGGGAGATGGGATTGTATGAAAAGAAGAATTACATGATGAAGGAGGATTGTATGAGAGAAAGGATTGATTATATGGGAGATGGGATTGTATGAAAAGGAGGATTACATGATGAGGAAAGATTGTTTGAGAGAGGGGATTGATTATATGGCAGAGGGGATTGTATGAAAAGGAGGATTACATGATGAAGGAGGATTGTATGAGAGAGAGGATTGATTATATGGGAGATGGGATTGTATGAAAAGAAGAATTACATGATGAAGGAGGATTGTATGAGAGAAAGGATTGATTATATGGGAGATGGGATTGTATGAAAAGGAGGATTACATGATGAAGGAGGATTGTATGAGAGAGAGGATTGATTATATGGGAGATGGGATTGTATGAAAAGAAGGATTACATGATGAGGAAGGATTGTTTGAGAGAGGGGATTGATTATATGGGAGAGGGGATTGTATGAAAAGGAGGATTACATGATGAGGAAGGATTGTTTGAGAGAGGGGATTGATTATATGGGAGAGGGGATTGTATGAAAAGGAGGATTACATGATGAGGAAGGATTGTATGAGAGAAAGGATTGATTATATGGGAGATGGGATTGTATGAAAAGGAGGATTACATGATGAGGAAGGATTGTTTGAGAGAGAGGATTGATTATATGGCAGAGGGGATTGTATGAAAAGGAGGATTACATGATGAGGAAGGATTGTTTGAGAGAGGGGATTGTTTATATGGGAGAGGGGATTGTATGAAAAGGAGGATTACATGATGAGGAAGGATTGTATGAGAGAGAGGATTGATGTTATGGGAGAAGAAATTGTATGAAAAGAAGGATTACATTATAATGGAGGATTGTAAGAGATAGATGATTGATTTTATGGGAGATGGGATTGTATGAAAAGGAGGATTAGGCCTACATGATGATGGAGGATTGTTTGAGATAGATGATTGATTTTATGGGAGAGGGGATTGTATGAAAAGGAGGATTAGGCCTACATGATGATGGAGGATTGTTTGAGATAGATGACTGATTTTATGGGAGAGGAGTTTTGCACGAGGAGGGAAAATTGTATGAGTTAGAGGATTGTGTGAGAAGGAGGATTTTATGACGAGGGAGGATTGATTGTATGGGAGAGAGGAATGTATGAAAGGGGGGATTGTATAACGATGAAAGATTGTATGAGGAGGGAGTGAAAGCTTCGAGCAGCGTTTTTCCCTTCGATGAATCGTGCTCTAGAATCGTGTCCGACGATGCTTTAAAAATACGAAACAGGTATATTTGAAACCGTAAACGTAGCGTGATGGACGATGTTTGTTATTACAGCGTCCTCGGTCAGTCTCCAATCAAGCGAGAAAGATCACGGTTGGCAACACTGGAGGCGTGATGATTTATCGGTAGCAGTTGTTACCACTATAATTAAACGCCCAAACTTCACTGGCCAAGGTCTGCTTGTTTTGTGATTGGTGTTCACTTCTACAGGAACAAATAGCGTTTGTCCTTGCAAGGTCATTTGACATTCTTGGCCGTTGGGAAAATTTGCAAACTGACTGGATTACGCTTTTCTGTTACTGTTAAATTAAAGTGTAAGTAGCGCAGCCAAAAATCTCTTTAAAGCGGTATTGGGATACACATGAGGCAGTTTTGGATATTAAATGTTTTTTACGCCAATCTAACGCTTAAAATTTGACAAAATAAGTTAATTAAATTTGTTCTCTATTGTTTTCAATAAATACATTCCAATTTTCTCAGTGAAATTATATCACTGAGTTCTCAGTGAACAAATATTTAAGTAGGGCCTACATGTTAAGGATGGAATTTATCTAAAAAGGGACGTTTAATGCTTGTAAGGTCTTTAAGTAAACTTTACATTTTTATTTTCATAGACTCCAATTTTACAAAGAAGTATTGAGTCTAGGAGACGGGTTTTAAAGTTCGTTAAAAATTCATCCCCTTACATTGCTTAATGTTCTCTTCGATATAACTATGGCTCGAAGCTTTTCTTTAGTTTTGTTTCTCAACCATGCGGTTATCGTTAAACGTCGTTGCTGGCATTAAAGTCTCTTACTGTCATTGTACATGCATATTTATTTAACAGCTGTAGGATTAGTGTCAACTCGTTTTGTATGTAAATTATCTTGTAGTTCTAATATTTATATCTCCTTATGAGACGTAGTATTTATATCTAAACTCTCCTTATGGGAGTTTTAAACTATTTTCAGATTTGATATCATTCCGAATATTATTTAAATAAACCTTTATAGTCCTATACAAATAATGTTCTTATAAGTAAACAAAGTTCTACTTTAAAATTCAATTGAAGTCCGGTTACAAAACAATGGTCTACAAATAGAAACGAACGCTTGTACCGCAACTCGGATACATTCTTGCCAACTGTATTCGCAACCAGGTCGTAACTAAAATTCCCAGATGTAAATTCCCAGTAATAGTGTAAGATATGTAGCAACAAGCTATTAGTTGGAACAAAACGAGGCGTATTGTTAAGGATTGCGGCCAGATACGATCGATAGCATTATGCAACAGACAGCATTATTTGCAAACAGACGGCTGTTTGCCTGTGCGCTGGATGCGTTCGCATAGTGGCGCGTACACACGGCTTTCTAGCCCTCGTAGTTGTTGACCGTAATCACTGGCGAAGTTAAAGGCCAATCGTTATGTACGCACATTAAACCAGATGTCGCTCTCGCCTCCAACAATTCCTTCGTGGATTTTTTTACTTTCTTTATTGTGTTCTGATAATTCTAGTTCATGAACGTTCAGGCTTTCACTCGTTGAAATCATCTCAATTAATTTCTCATTTTCGACTTAGATGTTTTGCCTTCTATTCTTGTTCAGCATTGATTGCTCTACGAAAAAGAAATACCGTATACTTTTCTTTATGAAAGTCTGTAAACAATTTGGTGTATTTTAATATGTAGGCGCAATATGTTTGTTAACTATATACAGGCCGAGTGTCTAGTAAGAGCGGAATCGAATTGAAACTATTCCAGCTTTAAACATCTCGGAAACAACCAAGGGTGGTCGATCCAGTGACTTTAATCGGTGATTTCAATTCAGAACGGATCGGTGATTTTAGTGACAGCGCCAGGTTTGGGTCAGTGACTTTTACCCTTGACTTTAGTATCGGTGACAAGGGATACTGAGACGGCTCTGTATGTGGCAATAACAGGGAGACATAACAAACTGGGGAAATGATTCTACACCTCGTTCTTTTTGGAATGTTCATTTTATTAAAATTAAACTCCTACGAAATTAAGAACAAACTACCGAGTGCCAAATAGCGTCTACTGTACACATCAGTGTCACTATCTTGAAACCTGACACAAATCGTCCACCCACATACGACGTAAATTGATAGAACCAGTGACAGCGACACATCAACCAATGACAGCCGTGATAAAATATCAGTAGCTTTTCAGTCGCGACAGCAACATTTTACCCAATCACAAAGGAGATAACCCCCCCCCCTTCAATCAACGGCATTGAACGATAATCGGCAATGACAGCGACAAATGAACCAATGATAGTCTTTTCATCCAGTGACTGCGAAGTTTTGCCCAATCACAACAGAGGCAACCTCCGATCAGTCCATTGACACTGGAACTGGCATTTTCCATATTTTGTCACTGGTACCATCAGCGACAAACCAATGTCAAATACAAGTCACCGTGACAGAAAATATTGACCATTCCTAGAAACAACAGATAAAAGCACAGTCATAGATATACCAAACAGAATACAGAATTTTACTTCCATTGCTTTTCTTAATAAAATGAAATACTGCTTTGAGAGATCTGAACAGTTGGGCAGCAAATACGGCTGCGTTCCACTGTCGATTTGCACAAAATTTCTCCTTAATTAGAAATATGCACATTGTTAGAAATTCAAGGCAAATTCTAAGCATCATAATTACAACAAATTATAAGTAAGCTTCGTAACACCGACCAGGATGAGATTGAGTGTTGAAAGGAACTTTACAGAATATCCTCCTCTATCTGGGATACACATGTAGCATGGATATAACCTACTCTCTATTGGAGCCTAAGCTAAATCTCCTTTTAAGAATGCGAAGGAGAATTTTCCCTTTAGGAATACAAAGAATTATTTTGAGTATGGATGGAATTAAAATAGAACCGATCCTCTATCGGGAAAGATGGTTTCATATAGTAAAGGTAATACGGAGGAATAATTGTGGTGTATGTAGAACCGTCGAATATTGAGTTTTCTGGATCCGGAAGATGATGATTTGGAGATTTTAGGAACTAAAAAAAAAGGTTACTTCACTGACAATGCAAAAGTGAAAACTCGAATACCTGGGACTTACCATGAGTGGAGAACTGTATGGAATGCTCATTCTCCAGGGGAGGGTAGTAAGGAAAAGGACCATTGAGAGAAGCCACTCCCGGATAAAGAAATTGAGTAATCAGAATAGCCTATAGCGATTATTTATCGCAGCAGTATTAAAAGTACGAATTGTTTTGATGATTGCCCAAATTCGAAACGAAAAAGGCACCTAAAGAAAAATAAAAAGGTAGAATATATTCTTTATCAGATGTTACTCTAGATCTTTTAGAAATATGAATCAATATTTTGAATATTGACAGAATTAAGCTAGAACCGATCCTCTATCGGCGTGTTTGAAAGATGCCTTTATGCATAACAGTCATGTAGGAAAAGAGATAAGGGAAAAGTGAGGTTTAGGTAGAATTATCGAACGTAAAAAATGGATTAAAAAATGACAACTTGGAGGAGGATGAAGAGAGAAAGAGATTCCACTGACAGTAAATAAACGAAAACACGTCAATACAAGGGGCTCATTATAGAGAAGAACGATACTGACTGCTGCTCATTATCGAAGGCATGATAGGAGGCACTTCAGGATGAAGAATTTGTCGAATCGGAATGGAGGCACCGACCGATTGTTTATCGCAGGAGTATTAAAAGTGTGAATTGTTTTTATGATTGCTCTAATTAGAAATAAAAAGGCATCTTAAGAAAAATAAAAAGGTAGAATATATTCTTTATCAGATGTCACTCTAGATCTTTTAGAAATATGAATCAATATTTTGAATATTGACAGAATTAAGCTAGAACCGATCCTCTATCGGGGTATTTGAAAGATACCTTTATGCATAACAGTCATGTAGGAAAAGAGATAGAGGTTTAGGTAGAATTATCGAACGTAAAAAATGGATAAAAAAATGACTACTTGGAGAAGGATGAAGAGAGAAAGAGATTTCACTGACGGTAAATATACTAAAACACGTCAATACAAGGGGCTCATTATAGAGAAGAACGATACTGACTGCTGCTCATTATCGAAGGCATGACAGGAGGCACTCCAGGATGAAGAATTTGTCGAATCGGAATGGAGGCACCGACCGATTGTTTATCGCAGGAGTATTAAAAGTGCGAATTGTTTTGATGATTGCTCAAATTGGAAACAAAATGGCATCTTAAGAAGAATAAGAAGGTAGAACGTATTCTCTATCGAAATGTTAGAGATATATCTATATGCTAGATCCCCTTGGTTTGGAAAGAGCAGGTGATTAAGTTAGGAAGTCATAATGTACGTGGTAATGGGAGATTGAAATTGCTCGCATTGGCTTTGTAGGCCTCATCTTTTGTTGGAGTCAGAAAGTACTACCACTACAAATTGTAAAAAGTATAGACTGTTAAAACATCCTTTGTTTTGTAGAGAATCGTCCTTGGTAGAGAAAAGACCTATTCAAGGAAGCAATTCTCCAAGAAAAATGTAATTCTATTCGCAATATTAGCAGAGATGTATATAGGTCTAACAATACCTTATCTCGGCCACTTCCAGAATTTTGTTATTCTGCATATGTTATTCGTTATTATTTAATCACGGAAATTAAAATAGTGGACGAAAGAAAATAGTAAGGGGAAGTGACGTAAATGTTGAGTGGGCTAAATACGGCTGAAATGGGAATATATCTTTTAAAAAACAACAGTAGTGAAGAGTAATTTCAACAGAAAATATATTGTATGTTTTTTTTTTACATTGTAAATGTGTTTTAAAGAGTTTAAAGTACGATTCGCATTTTATATACTGTTTTGCATCGATGTTAGATTGTTGAGCTTACGCATAAAACAATACAGCGTGTTTAATTAGAAACCATAAGATATCTTCACAATTTATTAGTTAATGTGCCAAAAAACAGCGTTTAAAAGTCAGATAAACACCGCTTTTACCGTCCACAAGTATCCGATAAGATCCATTGATAATCGCATTGCCGTTTCACGCTCTCCGGAGAGTAAAAGTTTTTCAAATCAAGATGTTTGCCAGCATTGACCAGCATAACCTGTATTTCTTAAATCTGCCATGACTATCTAATGCTGTTTATCTTGCTCGATGACATAGTGTCTACAAAAATACAGGCTATTAAGAAGCCATCGCAGCGAAACATCTGGCACGTCGCGCGTTGAGGTTATCCGGTGCAGGGACTTTCTACTTTACATGTTTGCAACAATGATCGGTTTGAAAATATACTAAACTACTGTCCTTCATTCGTTTAAAAATGTAAGGCAAATTTTCTTTACCCACCATGGAGGAAACTACGTCATACTAGTGAATGCTTTAGGTTAAGTGTAGCATTCATTGATAGTGATCTTTTACATTCTTGTTAAGCGAAATCTGTGAGGAAACTATTTGAAATATGGGTTTTAATAGGAAAAAGGTGGATAAAATGACAGTTCTTTTAGAAAGAATGGACAAAAAATGGAAGTACATACTAGAACTGTATAAGAAAAGGAAATGGACTGTGCATTCATTACAGTATAAGAGAGGTGACAGATGAGCTAAATGATTCACATCCTGATAACGCGAGGCAATGTAGGGAAGTGGGAGGTTTGAGGCGGCGGTGTAGAATAAAGGAACGAATGATTCATTAACTGGGAAGCAAAAAGATTAGGGAAAAATGAAACTTGATGCCGATAAACTTATAAAATAGACTTATAATAAATATGTTGTATTTTTTTTGCAAAGTCCGTTAAAATACTGAATACTTTAAAACTCGAATAACTTTTATTTTTTATCTGACATAATTTTTAGGAAATGTCAGCCTTGGTTATATGCATTTGTAAAAGAAATTAATAGAAAGGGCAGAAAATAACATCTTCATCTTTTTTTCTCTAAGTGAAACAAAAGAAACTTAAAAACTGTTTGAAATCATGAACGAAGATGAAAAAAAATCTTAGATCTTAGAAAGTTATGAAACAGAAACGTTTAGGGAAAGGAGAAAGGGAAGGAAAATGCATTTTGGGGGGATTGAATTGCTCTAAAATGTGAAGATCTGGCAAGGAATACCTTGTTTCTTTTATATTTAAATAAGAAGGATTATAATGAAGTTAATTTAATGAAATATGTGCCTGTTATATAATATTAAGTATAGTTATCAGATGAAAGAAACAGAAAGGACATCAAGTAACATCCTCACCTATTTTTTCTTTAGCGAAGTGCAGCTAAGGAACTTTGAAACAGTTTTTAATCACGAGCGAACATTGTAGAAACTGAGAGATCTCGAGAAGTTACGGTGGTGAAAGCACATGGGAGTGAATGAAAGAACCATGAAGAGTTTTTGCTTTAGAATGAAAAAGGTTCAGATGAAATGCCACTGTCCGGAATGTTTCGTTTTGCGTGCTCTCAATCAAAAAGGTTTATTTATTCATTGTGAAATGATTCAATCATAACAAGAATAATCTTAGGTAGGTTTTAGGTCCGACCAAAAATTGGGGGACACGATTTTAATGTCATAACCACGAGCTGTACGAACATGTGTAAAACACAATCTGTAGAGAAAAATAATGTATCATTTCATATTGAGCAGGGATTTGAAATGATTAGAAAAATATCCTTTTCCTATCATCCGTCTGGTTAGGCCCGTCAAGGATAAGGATGGACGATATTTTCTGTCACGTGACTTGTCACTGATGGCGATATTAGTTTAGCGCTGGTGGTATCGTTGACAAAATATGGAAAATGCCATTTCCAGTGACAATGGATCGATCGGAAGTTTCTTCTGTTGTTATTGGGTAAGAAGTCGCTGTCACTGGATGAAACGGCTGTCATTGGTTGATTTGTCGCTGTCTCGGCTCAAGGCGCCGTTTATCGTGCAGGGTCGTTGACTGAAGGGGAGAAGGGGGGTTGTCTCTGTTGTGATTGAGGAAAATGTTGCTGTTACGACTTAAAATCAACGGTGACAGTTACTGATATTTTACCATTGCTGTCATTGGTTGATTTGTCGCTGTCACTGGCTACACTCATTTCTGTCCTGTGCGAGTGGTCGATTTATGTTAGGTTTCAAGATAGTGACAATGATGTGTACAGTAGACGCTATTTCGCACTCGGTGGTTTGTTCTTAGTTTCATAGGAGTTTATTTTGAAATATATTGAGCCTTCCAAAAAATAAAAAGCAAGGTGTGGAATCATTTCACCAGTGTGGTATGATTGTCTGTTATTGGCACATACAGAACAGTCTCAGTGTCCCTTCTCACCGGTATTAAAGTAACCGGTAAATGTCACTGATCCAAACCTGGCGCTGTGACTAAAATCACCGTTCCGTTGCACTGGATCGAGCATCCGTTGTCTAGGACCAAGTCTCTAGTCAGAGGGTACGGCCCTGCGGTGAGTGCAACCTAGAGTGGATAACGGTCCAACGCCACTACATAAACAGAACCAATCAGATGGGGTATTGAAGGTATGTAAAGGACCGTACATAAGGTTCTAATGGTTCCGAGCATGTATGGAAAACTGGTATAACCGTAGTAGCTGGTTAGAGTATAGTCCCGTCCCAAGGGCCAGTCACCCGGGGTCTCGGGCCTGGCACCAGTCCACCGGTCAGAAGTCACAAGTTTGTTGATAGATTGGAGGTTCTCTCCGATATGAGCACAGCTTTGGAGGAAGGTAAGGGATCGAGCGCCTAGGCGCCTTCTACATTCTTCTTGTTTCAACGCATTTTTCTGTTTAATAAATTTTTCATAAACTCTCTGGCGGATGTACCTTTCAATTACAAAGTAACCATGGTCAGAGGTGTTAACCTGTATACCAATTATCGTTAACAAGAAGTTTGGTAATTGATACAGCAAATTCCACCCACATAACCCACTCCTGACCTTTCTTTCAGTGGGTGGTCCCATTACAATTGTCACAGATACAACTCTTGTACAAATGTTTTCTTGTAAACATTTAGACTCTGCTAAATTAAAGCTCCGCTCTAATCAGTTAAAGGGCAATTACAATGAAACCTCCAATCACGACTCCTGCTGTAAGATAGGTGTGTGGTGTGAGTGGCATTAAAGCGCCTTGCTAGCAATGCTATAAAAAGTTTATGGTTGTGGATGCGATTTATTCATTTAATATATAATTTCGATTTATATAGTGAATGATTTACAGTCGAACTTTTTTATAACGAAATCATCTAAGTAACGAATTTTATGGCGTCTCTTTACATTATAGAAATTGTATTATAATATGGCTCTACGTCAGGAATTTCGGACTTCTCAATATCAAAATATTTTCTCCAACTGGAGAAAAACCTGCTGTGCTGTATCCGCAGCTCACAAGGGTGTTTCCAGGAGATTGTTTTTAGAAGGAAGTGCAGTGAAACCAAGAGGTTGTCATGTAGTAGCAATACGATTCCTCTAACACCGGATGCACTACTGTATTGTTAACTTCCTGCCCCCAGTAGACTAAACGTTAGTAAAAAAAAACTGATTCGAAGAGTACGGCCTTTATAGCTACGGATTCTTTTCTTTTCTCACCATTGGAAAGGGACTTCCTCACAACAACCTTGCTGGTTTAGTTACACCATTTAATTCGTGCTGAGACTTGGTCGAGCTTTAAAAAAATGTCAAAAAGAAGATGTTTAAGTATTGAAGAAAAAGTGAACGTTATAAAAGAGTTTATAAAGATATAAAGATCTTAGATGTTTCAAAAAAATTCGGTATATTTCAGAGTTTGCTGTCGACTATAATAAAAAATCGGGATCAGATTTTAAAACAAAATAGTTTTATTTAAGTGCAATGTGCAACAAAAATATACTCATTTTTTTAAATAAAACTTCGAACACTAGAAACGAATGAAAATGCCTGGTTTTATTAATTTATTTTCTCTGATTACGACTTGTGCAGTGTATAGTACAGTTTGTGTTGAGTGTAGAGCGTATTTAAATTTATTCAGTTTATAAATTAATGTACTGAGTATTCCTCGATTAAAGTTTAGTACTTTAGCCTCTTGGAAATTAATTACATAAGTAAGTAGAATGATTTAATAACACATTTATACAATATTTTTCCATTAACATTAGATTACTCGCCATGGTATACAGAGTACGGAGCATATTGTAGGGCTGTTTCATACGGGCATCTAATACGGTGAAAAGATACATTCTAAACATTTTGTTAAAACATTTTTAGATTTCCAACTATATAAATCTTGAAACACTGTAAATCGAAACATTATAACACGTCCTTCCATCTTAAAGTTGACCTATTACCTTAAAAATGCCCGCGATATTATACTGTGTTGGGTTTGTAACTACCCGCGCGATCTTATACTGCAGTAAGATAGGGCGGGAGTATTCTTGGCAAGACGACTTCTCATTAACAAATACCTCTATGTAACGAATGTTTTATATGCAAGATCGGTTTCGTTGTACAAAATTTCAACTATATATTGTACCACTGTGCTCTTGATATTGTATATTATTTGTTAACGCAGAAGTGCTCCTTTTTTTAGAAGACTAAACATCCTCTGATCATATAAGTATTTTATTGCTCTGATCGATGGAGCATCTCCGTAACTCAGAAAAGCAGAAAAATATGTTTGAGTACATTTTTCTGCCATTCCTAACTTTTCAATACCCTCTTCTGCTGACGCGTTTCAGATTAACTCCATTTTCAAAACTTCAATAGTACTCTATCAAAACTTTATAGTACTATTGAGGTTTTGAAAATGGAGTTAATCCGAAACGCGTCAACAGAAGAGATTATTGAAAAGTTAGGAAAGGCAGAAAAATGTACTCAAACATGTAGAAATACTCCTAACAGAAATGAAGATGAGTATATTAAAAATTTCAAGGCAGAAATACGTCGTACTCAGTTTGGAAGTATTTACAAGAGTAGGTTTTGTTGGATCTCAAATTCATGTTTTCGTCAACAACTTCTCAAAAATATGTCGTATAACCTCGATCCCATGTGCTGTAGTGTAAAGCAAGGCTCTGGTAGGACGATTCACAGGCCGCGACTAATTCACAGTTGCGCACTAATTGCTCAGCATTGTAGGGTCAGCACAAGGCGTCTTTGTCACAGCAGCGCCTGAATACATGCATATTCATCGAACGTCTTCCTCATTTGCGACAAGCCAACCGTACGGAACGACGTCGTGATTGGGTATTCCGGTCATGTGCGGGGCGTTGCCTTATCAATCGGTCAGGAATTCACGGAACTCGGCAAGAATCTGGGTAATGGAGATGGAATAATGCAAGACTTGATTACTGCTCAACGCTTAGTTTATTACATGGTTTTCCTTTTTATTCCACTGTCCCACGCTTTTTGTATAACAAGCTAGAGGTGCCCAATTTGGTATTATTTCTCTTTCACTGGCTTACTTTCACCCTTTTACAAAGTATAAACCAAAGTTAGTTGTACTGGTTAAGTGGTTGCTGGACATTATAACCCGTTTGTAAAGCATTGTTATAGCTCGCCTTTGTTCCATAAACGCGCCACCGGAAGATTATTCCTAACTACAAGTCCTAGAAATTTTCTGAAGGAAAAACAATCACTCAATTTAAAACCTCGATTTATACAGAAACTAAAAGAAAGTTCCTTTTAATAACCAATTAAATTGATGGTCTAAATTGGAAACAACTTAATCCGAAAGTAAAACTTGTTAATGCGCCCTAAAAAGATACTACCTAACGCAAATCCTCTTCGGAAACGTTCGGGAAAGATCGGCAAATTTCGTAAATCTGGAGCTTTTAGTGGTAGTAGGCAATAACTAATGACTATAATGTATATCATGTTGCTATTACATGTTACTGTTTAAGTATATAATCCGGTTATCACAAATAATAGGCCTATTTAGCTACTAATAATATCGCGTGAGTTAAAGCATGTAACCAGTTGGTATTTCTACAGCTTAACTACTTATTCTATGATGTAAATAGCTATTTTTATAAAATAATTATTAATAGACGTAAATATTCACCCCAATTTGGATGAATTATTAGATATTGTCATGTAACCTAACCTAATAGTAAAATATTCTAACCTAACTAGTCATTAAATTTATTACGTAATGAGAACATTACTCTTAAAAATTTTAAAGAAAACATAAAAATATATAGGCCTACAGTATTATAATTTTATTATATAACAATTTATAGCCGGTTGCATATGACAGTTTTTAAATTGTGGTTTTCACTTTAAAGCAGGGGTTCCCGAACGTTTTGGGTCCAAGCCCCCTCCTCTTGAGATAAAACCTCCCACGCCCCTCGACTTTACATTATAAATAAATGGTATGGACATATGAAAAAGAAATAAATATAAATAAATGGTATGGACATATGAAAAAGAAATAAATATAAATAAATGGTATGGACATATGAAAAAGAAATAAATATAAATAAATGGTATGAACATATGAAAAAGAAATAAATATAAATAAATGGTATGGACATATGAAAAAGAAATAAATATAAATAAATGGTATGGACATATGAAAAAGAAATAAATATAAATAAATGGTATGGACATATGAAAAAGAAATAAATATAAATAAATGGTATGGACATATGAAAAAGAAATAAATATAAATAAATGGTATGGACATATGAAAAAGAAATAAATATAAATAAATGGTATGGACATATGAAAAAGAAATAAATATAAATAAATGGTATGGACATATGAAAAAGAAATAAATATAAATAAATGGTATGGACATATGAAAAAGAAATAAATATAAATAAATGGTATGGACATATGAAAAAGAAATAAATATAAATAAATGGTATGGACATATGAAAAAGAAATAAATATTATATACATTGGAAACAACTTATTTATACATACTTTCACAAAAAATATGATATAACATTTCAAGTAAAGTTTTAGTTTGGAAGGTAAATTTTAACTGATAAGAGGAAAAATCTGTTAGTGAGATGCTTGAGCTTGCATTTTTTACCCTAGCATGCCTATTTACGGTGTATTTAAGTAAGGGCTCAACCCAAGTCATTAGCAACATCAAGTTTGTTCCTGTAATATTAAAAATATTTAATTTTTTTAAATATTTTCCAACTGTTCTCGCGCACGCCCCCCCCCACTTTATCAAAAACTGTAGGCCTACTTAGTTATCTCAATTTAAAATGGTGTCGATAAAATTTCTGTGAAATAATTAAATCATATATTACACTGTATCTAGCTTGATAAGTTATTTTATGAAATAACTAGATAATTTATGAAATAAAATTTAGCATATCGACTTAATAATGTTCAGAATTTGTTTTTTGATTGATCTAATTTATTGGTTTTTGTTTTAGTTTAATATTGAAGCTGAGTTAAATATGTGTAGTTCTAGGTATGTTATTGCGCATGGTGTTGGCACGTTGCAATCTACGCTGTGCAATCTCGAATTCCGGCGCTGTATAACATTATGCCGTGTCTTATCGATAGCAATGCGATACAAAGATACGAGTAGGTGTAAAATATTATTAGATAATATAATATTCCTGTGGCTTTTATTTTTAGAATAAATGTGGTCTACTTGCTTGATTTAGACGAATTATAAAAGCAATTAATAAAAAAAAAACATTTACACTTATACCCTCTATTTTATAGAATTGAGTAACACTACTGCGTGACGTTACCTTAATATAAACCCTTTAAAACATATTACAATATAGGTTATAACCTGAAATTAAATATTTTACATATTAACGAATCTCTTTTCCCATATTTTCTAGATTTTCTTAAAAATATCATTAACATTTTTTTTTATCGTGAGGTTAGAGGTTGATTTTAGTTTGTTTACGTTGAAAAATGTTTAGAATTGTTTCATTTTTATCGAGAAGTTTGTACACTTTTAATTTTAAAATGAATTTTATCCTTTTACATAAAACAGGAAAATCACTAGTCAAAATATATGCCTAGTTAATCTTTTTTTGTAACATTTCCACAATTTAAAAAATTTGGTTCGAACCGCGTTGTGACTACAATTTAGTTGAAATACGGTAGTTTACTATATATATTAATACTGTAGATGAAAAGTATGGTTCAACTGTTAATTACCTTATTCCCTGATAGAGAGCAGGTCTGTCTAAAGCAAAATAAATTCATTGCGGTCAAGTTAATAGCAAGGGCTATCTAATTACTGTACTTGGACTAATGAGAGAAGTAATGTGTGATTCATACATTTCCTTCGCAGTGGGACCTGTTCGTTTTGAGATTGAAACTAAATTATGTTGTTTAATAATAATAACAAAAATAATAGTGACATTTTTATAACATTAAAGGGGTTTGAGAGAGGCAAGGTAGAGAGCTGCCCTATGTGGACCAATCTTTCAAGGTAATATGGCCAGCAGTTTGGTTCAATTGCCCTAGATACTAACTTTCACAGGAAAAAGCAATCGGGGGACTGAAAATTAAACAAAATTTTATTGTGCTACGCTTTAAACCACTCAGCAGTATATAAATGTTTGTAAAAGATAAATAAAAATCTCCGTTTACTTAATTATTAAGGTTATTAAGTGATTACAATTAATATAAATAAAGTAGCATAACTTATGCTTTAAAACAGCTGTTCTGACACCTAACCTATAACATAAAATCAGCTGTTTTATAAAATCTCAAGTTATTAATTATTTTAAGGCAAATGGGACGAAACAACTATATTGCATACCTTCCCCCTTTTGTGAAAAGTTTTTCTAAAACAAGATTTAATTTATTAAATTTAATTAATGAATTAATATTTGAAAAAACTTGTATTAATATTAAGTGTCATCTACTACAAGTTTTAAAAAAATGTATTTGAACTTGAGTGGACGAGTATAAAGTATGTTATTAACAACTGAAAACTTGAGCAAGATATATATAAAGAGAGTGTGAACTAATAGAAGGAATTTAAAAAGGAAGACGTTTCTGGAGCGTTGTTTAGGAAAATGTAATGGGAAAACGGGAATAAAAGAAAGGTTCGAGGCAGAATATATCACGACAAGAGAGTGACAAGCTGAGCCAATATGTGTGGAAGCAAAGAAGAGTTTGTATTCCAGATGAATGTGGAACCAGTATTCCCGAATTTCCGCGATTTATCTCAACTGTTTTCTTATGATAGTGGTTGTCTATTTGTTAAACAATATGTTTAGAGAATCTTTTAAAGCTTAAATGATTTTAGTATCCCTGTCAATTGCTTTGTAAAAACGTTCTATCGAAGCAAATTAATCGATACCAACATTTCAATCACCTCACGCGGTCGCTAATTACCTCCTTCAATCGAAAGTTGAACTAATTGTTTGCGCGTGTAATAAATCGATGTGATTACCGCGGCCAGGCGTTGCGGCGTTGGTCAGCTTAAAGTGCCTCGCAAAATCCAAACAATGCTAATCAGTGCCCTTCCAAACAATTAAAAAGTAAACGCGTGTAAGTGCTTTCTCCTAGTCCGGGCGGGGAGGGGGGCCCGCGGGTTCATTCAGTCAGTCAGGCCCGTGCCTGCGTCGAGCAACAATCAAAACCACGCGAGTGCTGTCTATGTGCCATCCTGTGTAGTGTGTGCTAGTGTGTGTGTGCCGTCTGTTTGGATTACAGTTTTGGGAGACGTCTTCTGAAATTATGGTAAGCAAGACCTTGCTTTTAGAAAAACCTCGTTTTTCTTGCGATTTTCAGCTTTTATTACTATATCGGTACATTTTAAAGACAAGAAACTATTTCATTGTTAAAATTTAATTCCGATACAAATTGGTATTTATTTCCTGCGCCCACGTAATAGATTTTAGCAAAACAAATTTATACCGGCCGAGGCAGAAATATATTGGGAATACAAAAAAATTATAAAAACTTGCTCATGTCTCAAAAATTAAAATTTTTGGTAAATAGTTATTCCTCCCGCCAAAACGGTTACAAATTCAACGGTTTGTCTTTATTTTTTTCATATGGTAATTTGAAAGAAAATCAACTTCAACACTGCTTTGTGCGGTATGTTCTATCGTTTTTTTTGGTCACAGTTAGAAATAGGCGTTGTTCAATGCAATATTTTCTGTTTTGTGCGTGGAATAGGGTCTGTAAGTGTTTGTTTAGTCCTTTTGAGTAATTTAGCAAGTTATTATCACCAACAAATAAGATGTGTGTGCGAGTCTTGTAATTCTATAAAACTTGTGTGCCGGTTGAAACGTGAATAGTGCTTTGTTAGAGTTGAAGCTTTCATAATTTTTTCCCGTATTACAGATGACCTTCTGCATCAGCTGGTATAATTCTTTTTGCAGAAATCGTTCACGTGGGAACGGGAAATGGAAAAAATAATATATAATAATATAAATATATATATGTTCTATCACTCAAGCGGAACGTTTCAAAACCCCAACTCGTTCACTCCCCCCCCCCCCAAAACATGTTCACTTTCAAACATATTGTTTTATTTTTCAGTTTTTAAATACATTTGTTTGGAAATAACATAATAAATAGCAGTTTTAAATTAAAAAATGAAAAGGAAATGGTTTTACCTTATAATTTCAATATAACGCCGTACGTCATTTTACAGTATTGTAATGTTGTGATACAAATTTTTTAGTTAGTTTTTTTTTAATTGACTTTAATGTGTTTATATTTTAGTACAGTCAACCTTGTTTAGAAATATTTTCGGAGGGGAAAGTAACTGTCGTCATGGCAACGTCATGGTGGCTGGAAAAATAAAACTTCTTTATTTTATAACCACGTTAGTATTGTAAGATATAACTAAAACTCGGTTGTTCGAATAAATAAAAATAAAATAGTAAACAGTGAGTCCTCAGGTTAGGTTAGGTGTATTGGGTGTATTAGGTTATTTATTTTATAAAAGCTTATGTTTTATTTCTAGAAAGCAAACAGTTTAAAATGTCACAGTTGCAATGCTTTTAGATTTTAATATCTTTTGGCACATTTTTATACTTTTACACAGGTTATATATTTTAAAAGTTTAAGATTATCAATTCCTTCTTAAATGTGAGTTTTTAAAAATAATGCTGGTGATTGTGGCCTTGAATGTGCGGATAAGTACTTTTAATAACCTAATAAGTCCTCAGTAGCCTAAACCTGAATCTTTATCCTAAAGAACTACATACCGCGCCTGTGAACTACTGTTTATTTTGCTGAGCCCTCCTACTATTTTAATAGTTTTGCTAATACTCTTAGTTCCTAATATGTCCTTGGACTTCATTCTTTTGTCAACGTATCTCAGTTTTTCTATATGTTATAAGTATAAATTAATTCTAGTAGATAGATCAGGATAAAAATAATCAATGTATGGGCATTGTATTCCCACATTCACTCGTTATTGCTGGGTGGAATTCTAATCTTAGCTCAGAAATTCTGTACTAGTAACCCCTCTGGCGGTTAAAGTTTGAACTATAATAAAAGTGAAAAAAGAATATATTTATCATATTCTTTACAAAGGATTCATAGCCGCAGATAATGGCGACACAGGTTTAGAGAAAAGAAAACCATATCTGATCAGATAAGTTGACTGACAATGTGTTGCTGTTTAAACAAAAGGAAATCTGCTTTATTTATTTATACACCATCTGTATAACATACCAAACTCGTTAGATTTTCTAAACTGTACGACTTCTTGTTTATCTAATCTTTTTTTTAACTATTGAACCACATTTCCAATCACCGCTTCCAATTTTAGAGAATTTCTCATTTAGATTTAGGGAGTTTTCCCCAATAAATCAACGTAATACAATTTGTACAAAATTCAATTTATTAATCAATTAAAAATAATTGTTATTATCGACATTCCGGACGTAATCGATATTGGCAACAAGCTATACCTGGCGATGCAGAGTCTTCAGAAACACGGAAAACTTGGGGCTGACAAAGTACTTGTAAAAATCCATAATAAAAAAAAAGTTTTTACAAAATACGCACAAAACCTCTAAAAATCGAGCACTATGTTCTACTACATTACAATATAGCTACAAAATATCCATTTAGGTTGCATTTGGCTTCCACGAAAAATGGTGTTTGTTAAAGCATGTAGTAAACAGTTGAAAAAGTTAAACATGGCCTCCTCGTTCCGTGTGGCAATGCAATATCGTATACCAAAACGGAGGCCATTTGACTTGTAAAATAGTTTGTCTCATAGCCAACTTTATTATTATTTAGTTTTTGTAACCAGATTTATCTTTTGGATTTTTTTTTTTTAGTTATATTCTAATGTAGTATAATATAGAAATCTGTTTTATAAAAACTGTGGTTTCAAGTTTTGTGTTATATAGTTGTGGTTTTTTTAAATTTTTAGGGTATTGCCACCGTGTTTTATTATTTTGGTCGGGTTTCTAAAGACTTTCTACATCACCAGGTGCAATAGATTTTTTTTAAAATCGATTAGGCTATATGTAGAAAAAATGGCAAAAGTAATTTTTGTATTTTAATGTCAGCGACTTCTCTTATCACTGTGACAAACCTTGAATGTTGGGTAAAGTTCTGTGTTCTTTGTCTAGTGTATTTACTTAAAACGATTATGAGGTGAAAGTACATTATGATTATATTGTGACACTAGTTTTCGGTTGTATTTAATTTTGTAGTTAGAGAAGGCAACTTTGTATAAAGAGTTGTTGGAAATGCAATGACCACTGATAGCAACCATTGCAGTCCGTATATAGATGTTACTTTGATAAAGAATCATTGTTCTATCCCTTCATTAAAATTTACTGCCAAGGTCAGATCCCTTTGAACACCTTTCATTGAGTTTTGTGTAAAAGGTTAAGCACCTCCTGTAAGTAATATTTGGTTATTTTTTATTACGGCGGCCCCATTAGTGGGGCCGCCGTAATAAAAAATAACCTAATATTTTAAATAACAAACCCAATAACCACAAAATAACTTTATTTAATCACTTGATGTACATTTCAGTTACCAGGTAACCATCTTCAGAAGTACTGAACAAAATTAATTCAATTTACAACGTAACATATATAGCAAAAAATATTGAGGTTATAATATTGATAACCTCAGTATTTTTGCTATATATGTTACGTTGTAAATTGAATTAATTTTGTTCAGTACTTTTGAAGATGGTTACTTGGTAACCGAAATGTACATCAAGTGATTAAATAAAGTTATTTTTGTGGTTATTGGGTTTGTTATTTAAAATATTATAACATTAGGCCACAGTTGCTCAAGAAATCATTAAAAAACATACTGTAAGCCTCAATAATCTAAACCAGGGGTTCCAAAAATCTTTTAGTATCAAGCCCTCTTTTTTTGTAATGAAATCCTTCAACTTTACACTATAAATAAATGCTATGTGAAAAAGAATCAAATAATACATATATTGGAAACAATTTATACATGCTTTCACATGAAACATGATATAACATATCAAGTTTTAATTTCTAAGGTAAATTTAAACTGATAAGAGGAAAAATCTATTAGTGAGATGCTTGAGCTTACATTTTTTACACTAGCATGGCTATTTGTAGTTGTATTTTAGTAAGGGCTCAAACCAAGCTATTAGCAACATCAAGTTTGTTCCTATAATATTATATATATTTAATTTATCTTATTATTTTCCAACTGGTCTTGTGCCTCCCAGTTTGGGGACTGTCACGGGTTTTATCCATTTACTTTCATACAATCTATAATATTGCCGTTGACAATACACGACACTTCTTGATAATTAAAATGTTCCTTTTCCAATTATATTATAATTAATATATAACTTGAATTAATTTAGACCAACCAACCATGATTATCCATATTCCACCTTCCCTTTCTATCCCTAAACGAGGACGTAGAAAATAAACACTATGATCCCGATGGACTTCTTGAAGGATGAAAGTCTGCATAAGGGATGATTGTTCATTCTACCTATATCGGGGGCGAACTTAGTCGTTTCTATCTACTTGGTAACCTTCTACTGAAAACGCAAATTTTGCAAATCAAATTACAAAAAAGCAATATATTCAGGGAATTTTTTGAATTGAGGGAATTTTTTGTTTTCACGATCTTTTTGAAGGCACTGACCAATTATTTACAGTTTTTATATCCGTGCCAAGTTAATACGCGCTTAATTCAACCCATTACGGGTTATGTTTGTTGCCGTAACGATTTTAACGTGAATAGTTTGACGGAAATAAACGAATGTGCACGCACGCACGCACGCTCTCACGGTGCCATCTGCCTTGTCACGCAGGTCCCGTTCAGGTAGATCACGACACGTCGGTTTATGTTATTTTTCTCATTCCAATAGTAATTTGTGTTTTTTGGTAGTCGAATATACCGTTATGTACAACACAGATCTAGATCAAGTTTATATCATAATCCCTATTTTTTAATGTATTATAATATACGTACACACACACACACACACACACACACACACACACACACACACACACACACACACACACACACACACACACACACACACACACACACACACACACACACACACACACACACACACACACACACACACACGCTGTCACACACACACACACACACACGCACGCACGCACGCACGCGCACGCACGCACGCACGCACGCACGCACGCTCACACACACACACACACACACACACACACACACACACACAGACACACACACACGCACACAAGCACGCACGCACGCTGTCTCTCTCTCTCACACACACACACACACACACACACACACACGCGCGCGCGCGCGCGCGCGCGCGCGCGTGCACGCACGCACGCACGCTCGCACACACACACACACACACACACACACACACACACACACACACACACACACACACACGCACGCACGCACGCTCTCACACACACGCACGCACGCACGCTCTCACACACACGCACGCACGCACGCTCACACACACACACACACACGCACGCACGCATGCACGCTCACACACTTTGCATAATTTTAACCTGTTAAAAGGATCCTAAATAGTTTAATGCAATTTAAGTATCCTTTAAAATGACTGCAGACGGGAAATAAAACAGTCACGTGGTTAGCTTAAATACAGTGATATGAATATGATTATAATAATTACTTTTATATCTGATGGCCTTCAGCCTATGAATAGATCTTTAATTAATACGCCTACCTTATACAGCAATCCTGGTCATGAAGGAATAATTACATTTTGTAACAGGTTTGCAATTTATTTCTTGTGAATTTACGACCAGCTTGGGTTACACTTCATTTAATAAGTGTTATTATAATATTCCCGAGTGAAGAAAATTGGAATTCTAAACTATTTAGAAATACAATGATATAGTTTATTTTAGCGACTTTTTAGGTTTTTGATTGGTGAAGAATTTTTCAATAGTCAATGAATTTTAATTTTATCCTCATTTTATAGTTACTACTTGGTTACTGTGTATTTATTATTTGTGTTAGTGTTTTCATACTTTTACTTGTGCCTCACTGCTGTTGTAGAATTTTAATTAGAAAGGTATTGTGGACCTAGTGCAATAGGATTTGGAATTCGAGAACACTTTCGCCTTATCAGGACATCTGTATCTGACAAGGTTGCTATATATTTCAGTGATTATGACACAGTCTCGTCACTGATTGGGCGATGGCTTACTATCGACATGGCAACACCGGCCCACTTCTCTGTTTCCAATTACCATTTTAATTTTAATCCTAGAATTAAAATTATTTTTTACAATTGGTTAAAGACATCTTTCTTGGTAAACCGCGTCGCAGAGGTCATGTGTGATAAAATGACGAATGATACTATGTAGATTTTCGTACAGTGACTCTGACTGAAGAAAATCTTTCCTGTGATTTATAGGCATTTAGAGAAATTGTTATACACTGTATAATATTGTCCTCTACAAGGAGTGAATAGTCTATCATGGAGCTATTAAACGTTTCATTGGAATGTTTTGATATCTGAATAGATGAAATGAATTTGTAAAAATAGACTGTGTGTACTATCTAGATGATACGAGAGTTTTGTACACAAGGGAGATAATATGGCTAATGTCAGTTTTATTTCAGGTTTGACCTTAGGTACGTATTTTTAGACGATGAGCTGGTATTGGGGTTGTAAAGCTCTAAATCTTGGCGTTACTGGGGATCGGACCTCGTGTTTGTAGGATTGTAAATTTTTATAAATCTATATTTGAATTACCGTTTTAAATACAATTTTTGTACTTTGAAAAGTTTTAAATTGTTGAGACAAAAGACCAATTTTTAAATACGTAAACATTTTTTTGTAATGTTAAAACGTATAAAAGATATATAAAATATTGTTAATTTTATCACGTGAGAAATATTAGTGGTCAATATTTTAAGCTGGAAATTAGAAAATTAGACAAAATGCTCATTGTTTCGGAACAAACTTGAGTGGGATTTTAATAACTTTATTATTTGTTTATTTACATACGTGGCTTTTGTTGCCTCTAAGGATGTTTGCTTTGCAGCTGAAATGAGGTGTGTTTTTGATTACTTTTTTTTTGTAATTCATCTTTTAAAGCTGTTGTTTTTAGACCTATATTTAATGTTTCTTGCATATTTCCTCTATACACATATAACTTGAGGTACCCATTGGCACTTTACTTGTATTAACCATAACACAGCTCTACACTAGCTCGAATGGTTTTGTCCTCTTCAGTATTCTCATCGTCTGGTTATCAAGGAGTTACAGAACCTATGTTTTGCTGGAGTTGAAGTCCCTGTATAAAGTTAATACAAAACGGTTAGAGAGCGTCTTGTGTCATTTATAATAAACGGCTGCTTTATCATTATCCCACAGACCTCCACTTTCTCCGTTAAAAGCTGCTCTCCTCTCTCCCATATCTCTGCAGGTGACTCGAGGAGGTCCGGCTAGGGCATCTCTACCCCATTTATTCAAACGACACCCCTCTCTTTTTCCTATAATTCTTATAAGGGCATGCGCAGGTTTACACACTTCCATTTCAATGACATTTTAGTTCTAAATAATTTTTTAAAATAATTGTTCATGAAAAGACCTACTTCGATTAATGCTGAATCATTTCTGACTGCAATTCAGTATTCTACATGAGTATTTGTTGTGTAGTCAATGTAAAATCGGCTTTGTTTAAACAAAAATAATGTTTTTTTTGGAATAGGTTCATTGAAAAAACTAGTAGGAAGCCCGCTGTTGTATACCAACACAAGGTATTTCCTGAATGCACAATGGTAGGGGTATTTGCGAATCATGTGTTAAGATCCTGTGGGAAATAGATTTATATTCATTCTCTCGCAACATACCTAAGAGGGAGGATCGAGATGGGCTTGCTGTTGTCAAAAATTTGTTAAAGTTTTAAAAATGTAATTTTCTAAATTTATTAGAAACAGGAAATGTTATTGGTGGCTTTGTTACGTTTAGTTTGTTGTTTTAAAGTTTAAATATGTTATGGAAGTGAACTCGGGTTAATTAGTAATATTCTAACAAAGCCAGGTGAATGTAATGACTGCCAAAGGTATGTTTTAAATTTAATATTTTGATATTTTCTATATAATCAGTAAATATTAAATACCAGAATGTATTAAATCTAGTTTACCTAGCTTTGTCTGGAAACGTTTTTGAAAAATGTAAATTTATTTATTTTAATTTGTAACGTAAAAACAAATAAAAAGCAAATTATAATTTAAATTGTGATATTTTGACTATTTAAAATGGCTTTGTAAATTAAATCTTTTTTGTAAACGTAAACGAGAATTTTAATATAACCTGTCTTTATTAGAGCGATTATACAGACAGCCAGCCTGCCTGAGTTAATCGTAAAATTACAATCGTTTAGACAAACACTTGACCCGGCGAGTCTGTAAGTTTAATGAATAACGGTAGTGGATAAAGCTAATTAAATGTTTTTAAAAATAAGTTAAATCACACCATTACCCCATTTGAAAAATACCTGGGGGTTACTGTTAAGCATGCTTTCACGAGAATATACGGATCGCCATATTTCTGCGTTGGGTTTAATTGTTGTCCTGTGTTCTGACAGTGTAAGGACATTTTCATTTTGTGCCTGGTCATCTTTAGTGGGAGTGTTTACATATTCTTGTCACGTAAGTACATCATACGTGACAGTTATAAAAACAAATATTATTTTTTAAAAAATTTACGGACAACCTGGATAATTAACTCTTAGAGTCTAATATCTATAATAAGTCGTTGCTGCCAAAACCAAAAGCGTCAGTTTCTCAGGCTGCATTTACGTGCTCAAAAATTGAGTCATTCTATGAGCTAAGCTAATCCCACATCACTATTCTTCTCTAATAACCAAACAGCCCTAAAATAAACGCTAAAACATCTTTGTTTACAGGAAGTGTGTCTATTGAATTATTTACGAACATCAATTTTTACAGTAATTTTTCATTCGTAATTATTTCCGAGCCGCCATTTCAAACATTTCCTGTTTTCATGGCGGTAAAGCAACATCTGCGTGTCTCACTTGAAATTTAGCATCAAAAAAGAGGAAATTAACTCATCCCAAATTTATTAGATTTGGAAATAACATTTAAATTGCAAATATTCGACGATGCGAAAACAAATTTCCATCCGTCACGAATCGTATTAAAAACTCCTTTTCTTTTATCTAATCAGCTCTCTCTCTCTCTTTCCCTCTCTTCTCTCTCTCTCTCTCTCTCTCTCTCTCTCTCTCTCTCTCTCTCTCTCTGTGGGCATACGCACAGAGACAAGTAGAGACAAAAAAGAAACCATTTCTATTTAACATTAGCTTTCAATGTACTCTATCACAAAAATTATCTGTAATTGACTCTTGACCGCACATTGAAATGATAACAGACGTGGAACAGCGTTGAGTCGCCGCGGTTCTAGAATAACGGACTTTTGCCGTTGTTGACCTTGGGGAAACCAGAATTTTACGTGACTCTTTGAAAGCATTATTTTGCACGTCGTAAAATTGTGCATAGGCCTACGTTATATCTCTCCAGTGAGTGACCTATTTTTATGTGCTACATCGCGGTTTATAATTTAAACACAATTTTTCATCTTTGCCGACAGATAGTGTTTTTTCTGCGGTTATTGACATAATTGCAAAATAGTTGACTATGTAAATTTTTAATTTAAAAGCTTTTATGCACAAAATTAGTTGTATTTGTTTTTTGGAAATGTCTTGTGCGTGGTTTTATAAAGGAATGTTAATGGTTAAACAGTACCCAAAGGAGACGGAGGAGATTCCTACCCTACAAAACGGTTGCCCACTGTTTTCTTTGGGAGGCACCTAAAACAATATTGTGTGTGAAAGTTAACTACGGATATAAAATATATTTTAGAGCGAAATGTGAGATCAACTTACTATGTAGAACACTTGTGTACTAATTACTCAAACTTTATCTGTAATTATACATGTTTCTGCAATCAAGGTGTCTTCTTCAATTAGTACATCCACCATTAGTGTGATGTACAGTATAACTCACGAGACAGAGCGAGAGACTTAAGACGCGCAGGAGGGGAGTACGCCGACTAATATAGCGGAAGGTAAGACAGCTATCTACCCCTCTCGCATCTAGGCACGGTGGTGAACTAGACACGGTGGTTGTTGCGGACTTATACGTACAGAATCAAAATTCAACAAAGACTAAGTTTTTGTGATTTTCAAATGTCAAATAGGCGCATATGTTGGCCAAGGAAGTCTCTTGCTCTGTCTTCCAATTTATAATTCTCGTAGTCAACTATTGTTTACAGTTTGCTATCATGAGTAGTATATTCGGGACCATTTAACCGTGCTCTTGGCCTTGAGAGATCGCAATAGACGTGACGGGAGGTGAAGGGCTTCGTTGAGTCAGTGTAAATACTTTCCTATAATCATGATAAGGACTGTCAAAACACTTCACTAGCAGATGGTCGATGGAAGATATATTCGATGATGAACTAGCTTCGGTTAAGAAATAACAAACCATCATGAAATATATGTAAATTTATCAGACGCAGAAGCTGTTGATATACCGAACATTATAAATTGTAAGATGTTTTCAGAAGTGGTAGTACACGAGATAGCGAGAGTGAGCAAGTGCACGGTTAGCTGGACGCAACTATACTTCAATCAACGTTCTATTTGGTAATTCTATTTATTACGTTATCATACGGAACCGTTATATTGTAACTAGTTATTACTAATCACCAGTTTCGTTTCCAAGCAGAATAAATATACTTTTCTGTTGTAAACAATTGTTGTTTCGAACATTAAATAGGTTTTATAACGACCAATTATAGACAATTACAATTAAAACTATTTCAACGTTAAATATATTTTTAATGTATGTGCCCAACGTTTTAGCACTTTGGTATCCTTAGGAGCCCAATGTAAAATCATAAACCAATATACAATTTCACAATTTACAATAACACAATTATAAATTAAATTTAATGTTGTACCTTTACGCATGGACATTCTGTATTTACTACAATAACTGACATTTCTACTGACGTAATGTGTTGCATTAGGATGTTATACTTTTGGTTTTATGTTAATTTAATTCCTTTTAAAAGTGCGTTGTTATTGTACGAACTTGTAAAATTGTGTAATAGTTTGTGATTTTATATGGTATTTAATATTGGCCTCCTGAGGATGATAACATAGTAGTATTGAAACGTTAAACATATCTATTAAAAATTAGTGTTCAAGACCTTCGTTGTTGGACGTCGTTAAATTCACTTAGTTATTAATATTAACTATGGAAGTAAAATTATAAATAGGTTCGAAACATTATTTGAGGTACAGTTTGAATTCGTCATATCAGGATTAGAGAAACAATGACGTTTTAAGGGGAATACGTGATATTACTGCAAAAGTTGTTTGTTAAAGAACTATATTCTATATCAAATTATTTATTATGAGTTCATTAAAAGTTAGTACTTAGATAAGCATTATTATTTAAATAGGACAGAATATCTTACTCTTCCAAACATATCCCCGATATATTCTATCTCTTTGGTTCATAGATAACAGTTGCACGTTTGTAAAGTGTAAAACGCCCATTAAATATTTTATTTACAATCATAATGTTTGGAATTTCTGAGCACCAGGACGATATGCATGAGGCATGTCCTTATCGAGGCTACGTGCGACGGAATGATGGCGAAAGACGACGACTGTTTGGGCGGAACAAAAACTTTTGGCGTGGTCTCGACCTTGACGAACCACTTCTGGTGACCTACTTGAGTTGGAGGAATGCTCTGTTTTGTTTTACTTATTTTAACTCCTGCTGGTAACAATGGCTGTTTAAAATGATTTCAATGGTGTAAAAGGAAATATATTGTTATTTATTTAGAGAAAAGGGAGATATCTCTAGTGGATCATGAATAGTTTATTTTTTTTTAATTCCTAAGTAAGGTTGTTTATGAAATATTCTAATAGTCTGTATTACAAGGCGTCTATAATAGAATAAACGTTAAATTGCTTGTATTATTTTTAATACAAATTTTATCTCGTGATTAATCTGTTGAATGTTTACCTCGTATAAGGAATGTTTATGTTTCCTTACTACAGTAAAACCTCGATTATCCGAGGTAATGTGGAATGAGTGCACTTCGGTTAATCGAAGACTAATAACACGTACCGGAAAAGAAAACATCGGTGAAATGAGTGACTTTCTTTTATCCGTACGACTCTTTAACCATTCAAGGTCCAGCCTCCCAGTAGCTATTTATTATGACATTGTCGGTTACGTTAGAGTTTAGAGTTTGGCAGGTAGATGTTCACTGTCCATTGTTGCAAGAAAAGTGGAAAGAATGACAGATTTGGCGTTATTCAAAGTGGAGCACTTGCAGGGCTACTACGTTACATCACTGGTTGAATGAACAAAAACGTGACCAAAGATGAAAAAAAGAATCTACTGTATTATAATACGATGAGAAAATGAGATGTAAATAAGTCAAATGAAAAATATAATGATAAAGACATACTCGCAGTACATGATAGAGTTAAAGAAAGTTATTTCTGGAAGAAATCTCAGAGTGTTTTCTGTTTAATGAATTTTTTTGCAGAAGGTCTGTTGCAGTTGTTTCTGACGGTTGCTTCACATGATCGATGAACTGTTTAACTTCTTTGCATCCTGCTCTGTTGCTTATTTCTCACTTCACTCTCCATTTCGATGTCTTTATCGAAACTTTGATTTTGTTCGACCTTTACATTCACTGCCTATACTTTCATCTCATGAGTCACTTCCAGTTCTTCTTCGTTGATCCACTCGGTTACAGCGTTTCCAGCGATTGGTTTTTCTCCCGATCTTCCAGCTAGCTGTGCAAGGCTGAGGACGTGATGATCGTCATGCTATATGGGCAAAGTTTGTTTTTCCCTGACGGTTACTTCCTCCGCGACGTTTGAAGGAAAACTTTGATGACGTATGATCGGCATGGTTTACAGGATCAGGAAAATCACAATAGCCTAGCTATATTCTGTTCCTAGCAGTTAGGACCACACCCGGGCTTCCTTTGAACTTTTGTCTGTACTTTACGCGTGGTCTTGAAGTGGTGAAATTGAAAACATATGTTTACGTCGTTGCTTCAAGATCATGCTGAGAACCTAAACCTGTCGATATTATTTTTATTACTGTTTTCGTTTTGTATTTTCGGATAATCGAGGCTCTACGCTTGTTACCTTATCTACACATTTTTCGTCTATATAGAATAGTTTTGATTTTAAAATTTAGACCAATGAACCTTTATTCAATTTAGAATTGTCTTTTTTCGCCTTTTTTGTTCATTTAGCATGTCGTTTTTTAATTCCTTCTACTAGTTTACACTCTTTGTATACACATCTTGTTCAAATTTTCAATCGTTAATAAAATACTTTTTATTCATCCACTCAAGTTCAAATTCATTTTTTAAAAATTGTAGTAGATGACACTAGACAGGTTAATACAGGTTTTTCAACTAATTAATTAATTAAATTTAATAAATAATAATTAGTTTTATATAGGAGAGAAACTTTTTACAAAAGGGGTAAGGTATGCAATATAGTTATATCGTCTCATATGGTTTTAAATAAGTCATAACATATGACTTCATAAAACAGCTGATTTTATGTTATAGCTTATGTGGTAGAACAGATGTTTTAAAACATAGGTTATGTTACTCTATTTAATATTAATTGTAATTATTTAATAAAAAGTAACTAAAACCTTGTTTTTCTTGTTGACCTAAGTAAGGAATTCACTTGTTTAGGAAAAACATTTTATTTACGTTTTTGTAAACTGTATCTGTATTTCATTAAAGACTATCTCCAAACACAGGTTGTTTGTCTAGCAGATCGGCTCGGAAGGGTTCCATTAATTGTCAGGTGCGTCCTTGATATCAGCTGTTATTGGAGGATCCTATTACCGAACCCATCTAATCACGGACAATGCGCGCCGATACAATACGACATAGAACATTGACTAGAGTAGGGTCACAGTTTGCTTTCACTGATCCACACGTGGGCGTGGGATACGGCGCTTTCCTCGGTCAGTCAACCGAATTTGGTAGCCAATCAACAGATTGGTCTCCCCATTGTTGCGTCCTCAAGGAATGCCGACTAATTATATTCTCTGTATGGGCGTCAATCTGTAAAATCGAAATTAGATAATGGATTTTTTGAAGTTTCTATTTATAACATAATTTTTAATGAGTAAGGGTAAATCTTTAAATTTGTTTCCCAAGTACAGTAGTTATAATGTACCGGTAATAATTTGTAGCTAGAATTTAGTCGCGGAAAGAAAATTTCTTTAGGATTTTTTTCGAAATGAAAAACAAAGAAAACGTCGGTGGTCTTGACCGACCAAAGTGGGTATTTCGTTTCAATAATGTAGTTAATAGAGGTTTTAATAGAATGTGTTTAATAATAAGGCATTAAATTAAACAATAAAAGGAAAATTTAGTAAAGAGTGTTGAAGTATTTTTTCCTTGTAGAAATTTGTTTTCATTAGGACGAATATGGTGCAGATTTTTCAAGAGCTCTTTGTTTTTCTAAGCGAAGAACTTTATAATATATCATGTAAAAGAGTGAAGAAAAATGTAGAGTGCACTTAATGGCAAGTCATGCAATTTTTTTAATGAGCCTGTTTGAGTCCCAACTTAAGAAAAAACAACCTGCCTGTTAATTCACTGTTAAATCATCCCTCTTGCATCCGGATATTAACGAATTATCCCGAAGATTTTGGAATGTCAAACGAAGTCGGCATTTAAATGCTAACAGCTGTTAAAGGCTTCACCTAGAGGTTCCTTAAAGGTTACTGTTAAAATATAACGTCTATTATATTCAGAAATATACTCTGATTTCATGCAACAGCTGATTTAGATACACGTGGGTTATGTTTCATTCTGTATTGTAGCAGAAGTTAAATATACCACTTCCTTACTCGCTAACAGTAAATATAACGTGTATTTAAAAATAAGTAAAATTTATAAAAGCGGTAAATTGTAAAATTTCAATTAAACTTTAAATAAACATTGAGAGTTTAATAGAACCTGGTTAATGTAGTTAGTAATAAAAGAACGTAGTTAATAAAAGGCTTTTATTACGTGTTGAAAAATATATTGAATGAAAATTTTATTCAACGAATTTTATTAATTAAAGTGCAGTCTTCTTAAATAAACAAGTAATATATTTTAAAAAAATAAAATACAGTAGGTTCCTACTTAGATCAACAAAGAAAATTTTATTTTAGTTACTTTTTGATAATTAATTACAATTAATATAAATATCTATCTTAACTTGCGACTAAAGAACAAAAAAAAAAACATTTTGAATAAAAATATAGGCGAGACCGGGTATAGTTGATATCCTTTATACTTTTTTATTTTTAATTTTTTTGTTTCTTATGTTAGAAATAAAATGAAGTGGCATTTTATAGTATAACTATTACTTTATCAGTTATTGCATTTTAATAATCTAATAAGATAATCGATAAGTTGAAAAAATGTTTTAGAGGATAATGTAAACCGTTTCAACTTAACCCAGGCTGGGTCAAATTGATACAATAATGGGTCAAGTTGGTACGCCACTGCTAACTGTCTTGAAAATAAAGAAAACAAAGAAGGAAATGAAGTTATAAAAGTTACTAATTAGTTTAATGTGAAAATCTAAAATTTCCAATGCTTACAAAGGTGATGAAACCGAATTATTGAAGTAAATTAATTATAAACAAAAAACATTTTCTCAATAAAAACTGGATCATTAAAACTAAACATAAATAGGCTATAACTCATTATCATTATTTTCAATAAATTGTAGTAAACTTTATAGAAATATAAACTAATGTATTTATTAACTGATAAAAATATTGAGTAATAACATTTTAACTTATAAATGTCCGATAAATAAAGTAACATAACCTGTGCGTTAAAACAGCTGTTCTACAACATAATCTATAACATAAAATCAGCTGTTGTATGAATAATGTTATTATTTATTCTAAGCTGACATATGAAGAGCGTCTCGTGATGTATCATATGATGGAATGCGACGTGACTGATGAAATGATTTTATTATGTGCAGGACATACACGGCCAAAATAAGTAGCCTATTCTGTTGAAAAAATTTCTTCGTTTTTTTATAAGGGTCACAGATTTTTTAATCGCCTATCAAAGAAAAGATGGTTATAGAAGGGAAAACATAATGTAAAGAAAGTTCATCTAGAATACTAGATTAAGGTAACCATATACATGCTCCTCAGATGAGGCTACTCTTTCTGTTGCCATTAATACATATGAATTTAGACTTGTACTCTCCTCGCTACAAGGATAGAAAGAAAATTGGGAAAGGGAGGGTGTTGTCGTGTCTAACGAGGTGCAAAGTACAAAGAAGGTTCAGATTCCTCAAAAAGTCCTGATGACAAGAACTGGCAGTCCTGGAGCCCGATGGCTGTGAAGTATTTCATTTGGTGGTGCTCCAAGAGAGAACGGACAATGACTTGGCAGTAAAAAACATGATCTGGGGTTAGTTGTGATTGGAGACAGTAATTGCAAATGGGATAAGATCGTACATTAGTTGGTGATATCTTCATGCCTTTGAAATGTCCAGTACGTAGCCTAGCTATTGCAGAGGAGAGGTTTCTTGGGCAGTTTAGATCGGGGATGGTTGCCTTGCTACAATGCTGGTTGATGTAGATTTTTCGCATGACAACAGCATTCGCATATGTATAAATGGCTGTTAGAGGTTGATCATCGCCAGGTGCTTACTCTGCAGGACACCTGAGGGCGCCCCCAGGTGGTGGTTAGGGGAATGGCTTTCCACAGGTTCGTCTTGTGAGTGGTAGGAAAGAAATAAAATCCCTCCCGATGTCCAAAGAGCCAGAACTCCAACTTCTTTAAAGGTAGTGGCACCATCTTTCTATGAATAGTGGAAAAGGAGGATTAAGGACTGCAATTGATGTTACACTGAAGTAGGCGTCATGGAAGGATATGGATCCAGTAACCAGGGAGAACCACTAGAGTGTATTTCTATGTAATAAGTGTTTGAGGAAATGTAAAAATCTCATTTTTTTTGACAAAATTAAGATATAATGTAATGAAGTAGTCTGTTTTTCTTCTTCTTATAATTATATATATTTGTTTTATATAACTTTGACACATTTTTTCATTATTATTTGAGCCAAAGTTGATAGAAAACGTGGCCTAATAAATAATTAATAACAAACTCTAACTCACAGTAAATAATCTATTTTCTCAGCGCACTTCAATGTCATCATCATCAGCGAGTATCATTGAGATACAGCTATACTCACTAATGATGACTTTGTCACTGAAACGCACACAAGAAATTTTTTTTGTGAATTAGATTTGTTAGTATTCTAGTTACATTGGCCCCTGTTTCACCGTTTCTTTTTTCCACTCACATATAATAGAAAATCGAAAACATTCGAGTAGGAGTCATGAAAAGTCTATTGACTTCTCTATTCTCATGTGTTATAAGAGTAAATTGAATACAGTAATATTAGGCAGTCGTACAGCCCGTTGTTCAAACAATAATTTTCGCTGAAGTAAAATAAAAGGATGCTTTCCCAATGTCAAGCATTTCTTCAACTCCTTTCGTTAAAATCTTTACAGAAAAAGGAACCTGAACAATGGAGGTGGTGATGAGTCCGTAACGAAATATTTATAGGAAGGATTCGGATGAATGGCGAAAGAGAGCCACGTTATATGATGTTTACAAAGAAGGAAAACTGAGGAAGAGTGAAAGTTAATTAGCTGAGATGAGTGAAACGGAACGAGACGATCCGATAACATCGGAGCAAAGGACGCGTAAGAGGATCCCTTTCTGAAAGTATAAATAGAACTGGGTTGTGCTAAAAATAGAGGTCAGTTTATCAGAGGGTTGAGGATTTGGCCACGCTGTGCTCAAGTTCAGTGGAACTGTATAGAAATATGTTTGAAAACGTTATACGATGATTGTCCAGTTTAAAATGGGTGCAAAGTCAAATCATTAAAGTTCGGACTTGAGGTATCAGTGGTTTCTTAGACATTTTTATATTTTGTTTTACGGATTTTTCATTTGTCGTTTTTTTTTGTCAACCATTAAAGGAAACTATATATTTGAGCTTTGTTTTTCTAATTTTCTTAAGAGAAGATTTTAAATTTACGTTATACTGAATTGGCTAAACGACATGTAATAGATGATTTCCTCCATATTGCTAATAGAATGAGATCAGCATGTCTTACCCTTCTATTAAAAAGGGGATGTAACGGATAAACGTCTCTTTTTATCCTCGAAAAATGTTAACAACCCTGCGCATGCCGTCCCCCCTCCCATATATCTCGTATACCACGATAATTTAATTTTCCTAATGCGAGAAAGTACATCCTTAAAATATTAACAAAAAAACTGTTGTAGTTAACTGTTTTAAATTCTGTTTTTATGTTGTTGATGTGTAATCGAGGCTCACACAGGGACTGTTCCACGCGATATCTTAATTTTCATCTGATCCCAGTACTGAGGGCCATATAGTCCTGCTTGATTCTACATTTGGTTATCCTTCTTCTTGGAAAGGGTAGTCTTTCGTTTTGATCGCGACGAATGCAGATCTACTCCGAGTCTCTACGATGGGGGTTTATGACTTACCTTCGTACAAACTATGTTCGCACACCTCATTCTTCGTAGGTGGTAATACGTAGTACGGCTAACAGTTAGTAAATTTACTAAAACTGCAAAAAAATACATTTACAACAATTGCTTATGGGCTAAACAAATTAAAACTAAAAGTTCTAATACACAACTCAAAAAATAACACTAATTAATATTCAAAACTTAAAATATATCACAATATTAAAAAAAAAACAACTGTAATTAATAATTCAAAACTTAAAATATAACGCAACAATAAATACAAACAACACTTACTACAATTCAAAACTAACAATCCATGAAAAATAACTATAATAATCATAATAATAACACAACACTACTAAAGCCACACTTCTATACTAACAATATAATACACGAATAGATGATACTAACCCTCAAATCAGAAGCAGCAGAACTGAGTGGTAAATAAAACAACTAAACAATTACCTAGGTAAACAATACTAAGAAAGAGGGGATGGAATTAGGTCAGAAAAATTCAGCGACTAAGTTGCAAGAGCACTAGTTATAAGTGGTTTTGTCTATTTGTTATCATTGATAATCATTATTGTCAATAATTAAGCTTAGACCAATATCAATTAATATACTTACTGTCTGTTATCGCACTTATCAATTATTTCAGTTATTATCAATAACTATACGTGTTATCAGTTATTATACTTATGTCCCCGATTATACTTATCTATCAATTACTATACTTATCAATTATTACTTTTATTATCAATTACTATATTTATCAATTATTACTTTTATTATCAATTACTATATTTATCAATTATTACTTTTATTATCAATTACTATATTTATCAATTATTACTTTTATTATCAATTACTATACTTATCAATTATTACTCTTATTATCAATTACTATATTTATCAATTATTACTTTTATTATCAATTACTATGCTTATCAATTATTACTTTTATCAATTACTATATTTATCAATTATTACTTTTATTATCAATTACTATATTTATCAATTATTACTTTTATTATCAATTACTATATTTATCAATTATTACTTTTATTATCAATTACTATACTTATCAATTATTACTTTTATTATCAATTACTATATTTATCAATTATTACTTTTATTATCAATTACTATGCTTATCAATTATTACTTTTATCAATTACTATATTTATCAATTATTTTTTTTATTATTTTTTTTAACGACGAGAATGCTTTATGCACAGAGCGTGAGACTCCTCTCGACACTGCACTAGGCTCTACATCTGAAAGTTTACCCACTAAACTCGCCACCCTCCAGGCAAATTTCCACCCCGGAACCGCCGAAGCATTACTTCAGGGTGGTGCCTCTTATACTTCCTCCATTATATTACGGATCTAGCCATCCTTCTTCTTTTTTACATCATAGAATGTATTCGATGTATTTCGATGCCATATTCCAGTTGGCTTCCGATGCAAGCATCGTCCGCACAAAGCTCTCTGGGGAGAGGCCTGTAGTATGTGTCATCAATCGACTCCTCTGGTCTACGAATCTGGCGCACTCAAAGAAATATTTATCAATTATTACTTTTATTATCAATTACTATATTTATCAATTATTATTTTTATTATCAATTACTATACTTATCAATTACTACTTTTATTATCAATTACTATACTTATCAATTATTACTTTTATTATCAATTGCTATATTTATCAATTATTACTTCTATTATCAATTACTATATTTATCAATTATTACTTTTATTATCAATTACTATATTTATCAATTATTACTTTTATTATCAATTACTATACTTATCAATTATTACCTTTATTATCAATGACTATACCTATCAATTAATTACTTTTATTATCAATTACTATATTTATCAATAATTATTTTTATTATCAATTACTATATTTATTAATAATTATTTTTATTATCAATTACTATACTTATCAATTATTACTTTTATTATCAATTACTATACTTATCAATTATTACTTTTATTATCAATTACTGTATTTATCAATTATTACTTTTATTATCAATTACTATACTTATCAATTATTACTTTTATTATCAATTACTATACTTATCAATTATTACTTTCACTATCCATTACTAGACTTATCAATTATACACTTTTTACCAAATACTCTACTTACCAATATTAGACTTGTCAATTATTATACTTTTAAATTATTGAACTTATTATAAATTTATATACTTATTATATAATTTTATTCTTATTATCATAAGGTAAGACCAACTGACCTCATATTCATTTATAAAATAAATAAAATAGTTGGAGTACTTGACCTTGAACTATAAACTGAATTTGAAATTAATTGATAATAAAAACGTTGTAAATAGAAGCTGGAATAAGCCGTTAGACTAAAGATATTGCTGCCAGACTTTCCAAATGGAATGTGCTCAGAGTGGTGAGTCAAAGGTTATCTGTTTTTAAGAAATAACTGACAAGCTTTCAGCTGTTATTCAACTTTATTGCTGGACCCGCTGACCAGATAAAATACCAACGTACGTAGTCAATAATTCATTGAAATTATTATCCCTTTGGTTTACTCGTCAATAATTACATTCATTAAGAGTTTAGAAACTGTTTATTTAGAGTATCCTGGAATTCTGAGCGCAACAGTATAGATACACATTTGTCCTCTTTTACTCGGGTATTTGTTCAATAAGATCTCTAATACTACTTCACCACTATTAATTAAACTACTAAACACATAAAATAATAATTTTAATAAAGAAAAACTAACACGTTTCTACTTTTCCGCTGGGAATATATTCTTATTTACTGTATCATAATTACCTGCCATTCCCACTACTCGACACCCATAAAAACTTCTACTCGTTTAGAAGCTCGTAAAAAGTTCTGACTAATGAAGAACCTATCATAATTACCTGCCATTCCCACTACTCGACACCCATAAAAACTTCTACTCGTTTAGAAGCTCGTAAAAAGTTCTGACTAATGAAGAACCTATCATAATTACCTGCCATTCCCACTACTCGACACCCATAAAAACTTCTACTCGTTTAGAAGCTCGTAAAAAGTTCTGACTAATGAAGAACCTATCATAATTACCTGCCATTCCCACTACTCGACACCCATAAAAACTTCTACTCGTTTAGAAGCTCGTAAAAAGTTCTGACTAATGAAGAACCTATCATAATTACCTGCCATTCCCACTACTCGACACCCATAAAAACTTCTACTCGTTTAGAAGCTCGTAAAAAGTTCTGACTAATGAAGAACCTATCATAATTACCTGCCATTCCCACTACTCGACACCCATAAAAACTTCTACTCGTTTAGAAGCTCGTAAAAAGTTCTGACTAATGAAGAACCTATCATAATTACCTGCCATTCCCACTACTCGACACCCATAAAAACTTCTACTCGTTTAGAAGCTCGTAAAAAGTTCTGACTAATGAAGAACCTATCATAATTACCTGCCATTCCCACTACTCGACACCCATAAAAACTTCTACTCGTTTAGAAGCTCGTAAAAAGTTCTGACTAATGAAGAACCTATCATAATTACCTGCCATTCCCACTACTCGACACCCATAAAAACTTCTACTCGTTTAGAAGCTCGTAAAAAGTTCTGACTAATGAAGAACCTATCATAATTACCTGCCATTCCCACTACTCGACACCCATAAAAACTTCTACTCGTTTAGAAGCTCGTAAAAAGTTCTGACTAATGAAGAACCTATCATAATTACCTGCCATTCCCACTACTCGACACCCATAAAAACTTCTACTCGTTTAGAAGCTCGTAAAAAGTTCTGACTAATGAAGAACCTATCATAATTACCTGCCATTCCCACTACTCGACACCCATAAAAACTTCTACTCGTTTAGAAGCTCGTAAAAAGTTCTGACTAATGAAGAACCTATCATAATTACCTGCCATTCCCACTACTCGACACCCATAAAAACTTCTACTCGTTTAGAAGCTCGTAAAAAGTTCTGACTAATGAAGAACCTATCATAATTACCTGCCATTCCCACTACTCGACACCCATAAAAACTTCTACTCGTTTAGAAGCTCGTAAAAAGTTCTGACTAATGAAGAACCTATCATAATTACCTGCCATTCCCACTACTCGACACCCATAAAAACTTCTACTCGTTTAGAAGCTCGTAAAAAGTTCTGACTAATGAAGAACCTATCATAATTACCTGCCATTCCCACTACTCGACACCCATAAAAACTTCTACTCGTTTAGAAGCTCGTAAAAAGTTCTGACTAATGAAGAACCTATCATAATTACCTGCCATTCCCACTACTCGACACCCATAAAAACTTCTACTCGTTTAGAAGCTCGTAAAAAGTTCTGACTAATGAAGAACCTATCATAATTACCTGCCATTCCCACTACTCGACACCCATAAAAACTTCTACTCGTTTAGAAGCTCGTAAAAAGTTCTGACTAATGAAGAACCTATCATAATTACCTGCCATTCCCACTACTCGACACCCATAAAAACTTCTACTCGTTTAGAAGCTCGTAAAAAGTTCTGACTAATGAAGAACCTATCATAATTACCTGCCATTCCCACTACTCGACACCCATAAAAACTTCTACTCGTTTAGAAGCTCGTAAAAAGTTCTGACTAATGAAGAACCTATCATAATTACCTGCCATTCCCACTACTCGACACCCATAAAAACTTCTACTCGTTTAGAAGCTCGTAAAAAGTTCTGACTAATGAAGAACCTATCATAATTACCTGCCATTCCCACTACTCGACACCCATAAAAACTTCTACTCGTTTAGAAGCTCGTAAAAAGTTCTGACTAATGAAGAACCTATCATAATTACCTGCCATTCCCACTACTCGACACCCATAAAAACTTCTACTCGTTTAGAAGCTCGTAAAAAGTTCTGACTAATGAAGAACCTATCATAATTACCTGCCATTCCCACTACTCGACACCCATAAAAACTTCTACTCGTTTAGAAGCTCGTAAAAAGTTCTGACTAATGAAGAACCTATCATAATTACCTGCCATTCCCACTACTCGACACCCATAAAAACTTCTACTCGTTTAGAAGCTCGTAAAAAGTTCTGACTAATGAAGAACCTATCATAATTACCTGCCATTCCCACTACTCGACACCCATAAAAACTTCTACTCGTTTAGAAGCTCGTAAAAAGTTCTGACTAATGAAGAACCTATCATAATTACCTGCCATTCCCACTACTCGACACCCATAAAAACTTCTACTCGTTTAGAAGCTCGTAAAAAGTTCTGACTAATGAAGAACCTATCATAATTACCTGCCATTCCCACTACTCGACACCCATAAAAACTTCTACTCGTTTAGAAGCTCGTAAAGTTCTAACTAATGAAGGACCTCCGAAACGAGTCAACGAGTAGTGTGACAATGCTAGGAATGGAAGGTAACTATGATACTGTAAAAAAACAATCAGTTTTAAAATGTAGCAAAATATAAAAACATAAACTAGTATTATTTTTGCTTCATTCATACAGATTCATGACCCCATACGTATTGTTCATAAGATTTGTGAGAGAATTTTAAGATACGATATTTGTAAAGTAATTAACAAAACATAAAGTAATTTTAAAATTCAAAACAAAAAACGCGATGCTAATCCAATAGACAATAGTAAATACTGTAGGGGAGTATCAACCTTTGAGAAAGCTACCTTCTTTATAAGGGACTCAATGGGTAATCACTTTTTAACGTGCCGATAGAGGTCAAGTAAGGGTGGTTCTAAATATGCGTACACGAGGAAACAATTACAATTGACGAGGGTAAATCGTAAATTTTATAAGTTAAAAAAAGCGTACAAACCAGACTTCAGTTGTCAATCCAGGTCATCTACCCCTAAACTATGTGCTAATTACTTTCAAGGCTTTGGATTTTTCATGTCATAAAAGGGTTTCTACTTTGTCAGTGGTCATTTTGAGGTGGAGTTAACTGTCATGGTAATAAGTTACATCAAAAGAGGCTGAAACTACGACTCGTATACAAGTGAGGCTAGCGTTACACTTAGTCTAGAAGAAAAGAGAAGAAAAACAAATATATCAAATAAAATAAAATAATTTTTAAAAAAACACTACAAAAATACCTAGAAGCTGAAGACTTATGTCTTGTTTAAGATCTCTTTCCTACTTCCAAAACATTGTTTATATCAGATCAAAGAAATCAGATGATAAGATTTAATAAATTGGTCAAATTGTAATATGGATAAGGCTTAAAAAAATTTGTAAATCTAAAAAAATTCAACAAAAAAATTACCGAGCTCACAAGCTGATTTTAAACACGCCCAAATGAAAGCTCAACATATCCCTATCCTTTTACCAGTCCAAAGCCTGGAAAAGTGTGATGGAAATCGGGTTTAATAGATACAGTTTTAAAGGATTTTCAGCCCCGAGGAAGTTAGCGACGTCTATGTTTAGCTCAGAGGTAAACTCATATATGTAGTGCAATGATTAAAGATCCATGTATGCCTAAAAGTTGTACGCATTTTTCACCAGCCACAATGTTCTGACGCCATAACTCACCATCTGTGAAAATTTTATCATGTGCTTATCTGCCGTGTATTCCAAGTAAGCGACTCTGTCCATGTAGTGCGGCAATACCTTCCTAAATTCTTCCTACCTTAATCCGAATTATATTCACAAGCCTTCGCACTAGGAGAGTATCGCCCTAAAACTACAAAACAATTCTGTAGACGCAGTTGCATTACCGTTACTGTAACCAGGTCGTGAAAGCACCATTTCGCAAAGGTTCACCCCACCTACCCACCCTTGTAAATCTCCCAAACTAGTTTATCTAGCACACCTCTCCCGCTAAGCGTGATTTCTTTCCCGTTGTTACTGAAAAGACACCCGCAGCGTTCCCTTTCTTTACCAAGCCCTGTTCCATCTCTACTACTGCACACTGTTTGATTCATTGTACGTGTTTCTGTCTTGATATCGAAACGTTGACCTCTGTAATCGGGAACCGGCAGTAAACTTACGCTCTGTGGGCCCTAGAGAGCCGTGAGGTCGGTCGCTTGTCCTTGAACCTAGAGCCGCGGGAACGAATTACGGATTTACGCCGCGCCGGCACTTTACAGGTAATTTAGGCGTCGACAGAGAGGATATCATTTGGAATTGAGGTTAGAGTAACTTGAATGACAGTGTCGAAGTGCCGTTAACGCACGGCGTTGTGTCTAGTTCGACTGAGGAACTTTTTAATGACGATTTGGAAAAAACGTTTATACGTGCATTTGACCGATTCAACTCGTGGATCCAGATAATTTGTTTCTACTAATCTCCGCAACATTGTCATCTGACCACCCAGTCCAGTCATATCATGTATTTTTATTCATTCAATTTCTACTATTAGTTCACACTCTCCCTATATATATATATATATATATATATATATATATATATATATATATATATATATATATATATTTATTAACACGTTTAAATTTTTAATCGTTAATGAAATAGGTTTTATTCATGCACTCAAGTTCAAATACAGTTTTTTAAACGTGTAGTGGAGGACAGGCGTTTATATATTCTATTATTCCATTATTGTGTAGACATCGTACAATTACCTGTTCTTACCTAATTCCATCCCCTCTGCCTTATTCTTATCCTTAAAATTGTAACGGGCCTCTCTCTCTTTATCGACTTTAGAGTATGTTTACTTCAGGTACGCAACCTTGCGCAGGTGATGAGATTATCCCTCTGCTATATCCTGTACTAGATGATTTTACCTTGCGTCAACTACCTGAATCCTACCTATATACACAATCCTCGGCTATCCTTCGTAGGCAATAATTGTGAATTTCTCTGATCACCACAAAACTATAAACAATCTTGTTACTATAAATTATTCGGGTCTAGTGAAACAGTGTTATACTCCACACTACAAGTTTCTGCTTTTAGTTCAGGAACAGTATTGTTGTATTCAATTCGTCCGTACGATTGTTTTACCCTTCACGTTTTCAACTTGCTCCACCATGTCATTCCTAACTTTCCTTGAGTTTACCCAGTATCCATGCTCGTTGATTTTTCACTCGACTCACTAGCAAACTTTATTCCTTAAAGGTTCAAGCCAGCAGTGAAGAGAACGCAATGTTGTGTCTGATCCTTCTTCCATCCTCGTTTCCACTTGTTGTCATATATAAACATTAATATGAACACGCTGATATGTATATGAAATTAAAAACCAACAATTGTTAAATAGCAAATGCAAACACAAACCTAGTTTAACGTTTACCTTTACAATTTAGGGCTAATGAGAGATTATTTGTAATAACGATATCTCTTATGTCCTTTCCATTATATAGGGTTCTTTTTCTTTCCCTCTTCTACATATCGTAAGAGGTTCGTAGTAGTTTAAATTAATTTAATTAAGTTCTGAGGCTTTAGACCGAGCCGCGACCGCAGAAGGAAGATCCTGACATAACATCGTCAGCTTCCTGGTCAACCCTCTAAGTCTTAAGAGCCCGATTTATATTAAAATATTGAGCACACACTATTAACCATGAAAGACAGTTTCGTTTACAGTCATAAATAAACTGGTGAGAAAATGAGATATTTTTCAATTATTTCCGAACTTTCGACGACATGCATTGACATCGTTTCCTTTCCTAATCGTGACAATCCTGGTTTCAAATCTCTGGACGTCTTTGCACTTTCTGAATGAACCCCTCTGTGGTTCCATCCGCCCCTCAACTAGTCACCTACTTGCAGAAACACTCCTCGTACACTGAGAGCAATTCCTTGTGGAACAGTTTTCGCGCATGTACAGTCACCTACTTGCAGAAAAACACGTACACTGAGAGCCACTCCTTGTGGAACAGTTTCCGCGCATGTACAGTCACCTACTTACAGAAAAACTTGTACACCGAGAGCCACTCCTTGTGGAACAGTTTCCGCGCATGTATAGTCACCTACTTGCAGAAACACTCCTCGTACACTGAGAGGCACTCCTTGTGGAACAGTTTCCGCACATGTACATACGCAATGCACCGCTTCATCAGGACATGCTTCAGGGATGACACGTGACGTCGTGTTGCATTACGAACAGTCTAACATGAATCAGGCGACCGGAAGCCAGTGCGACGTTATTCATTCAATAACTGGTTCTCTAGTGTGACAGTTCTATGACAGGTGGCGTTGGAAAGTAGAAATAGGTAAACCTGTTCAGGAACCTCGTAGTGTATCGTTTGGTTCGTGTCTTCATCCTTCCCTGCCTCTAAAATGGTAAAATATTTCAAAACTAAATATATTTCTTATACAAAAATGGCCTTTATTAATTTCCGTATTTTTATGGTGTGAATACTTTAATTTACATCAAGCATTTATATTCTTAATAGTACACATCAAAAACTTTCGAACATCAGTAACCTTTCTGAAATTTCTCAGCAGATATGTCTCTAAATAATTACATCGTTTAATGGTGTGATACAACAGTTGCTCTACAGGGGGAACAGGGGACACGTCCCCCTAAACCAATTAATTTTAGCAGAAAAATATTAACCTGTATGGCAATGTTTTATTCTACTTCACCAATACAAGGAAGCTAACTAAGATTCGCTTAGTTGTGTTGACTTAGTTTGTAATATTTTTGTAAAGCTACACTACGTAAACACGGCGTTGCGCCCTACGGCATCACAGCATAGCTAGAGTGAGTGTGAAAAATTGCATTCATAGTCGCTTTTTTATTGTGCTTCTACCTGCCACTTCACCTCGAAATGTAATTTTAAGTGCAAAAATAGCATAAAATATTATTTGTGATAAACGTGTTCAATATTTCCTCTGGCCTATTCCTCAATACAGGCTCCCTCCTGGCTATCAGTATTGATATAACATACATACATACATACATACATACATATATATATATATATATATATATATATATATATATATATATATATATATATATATATAAAGAACATAAGTCAAAATACAAATACAAGAATTATAATTGAATTTACAATTCAAAGCTTTTCGTTGGCTAACAGTACCAACATCATCAGGAATATTAAACATCATGGTTTTAATATTCCTGATGATGTTGGTACTGTTAGCCAACGAAAAGCTTTGAATTGTAAATTCAATTATAATACTTGTATTTGTATTTTGACTTATGTTCTTTATTAATACACAAGAATACATATTGCGATATATATATATATATATATATATATATATATATATATATATATATATATATATATATATATATATATATGTGTGCGTGTGTGTGTGTGTGTGTGCGTGCGTGCGTGCGTGTGTGTGCGCGTTGTTTTTATTATAATCATAGCTTTTTCACGAATAACCTGTGAGTCTATACAAGAATATCTACCCCGAACGAAACAAATTCAAACATCTTGCCCAGCTTACGTAATAATCTAGATAGGTTTAATAATTAGAAGGTGCTTGTTACAAAGAATCTTCGCTGTCGTAGCTTAGGAGTGACTTGCTCTTCCTAAGGTAATACGTTATTCTTTAAATTTTGTACAAACTGGATTTTAAAAGTGAACATTTCAAATAATTGTTTAAAAAACCCAGAAAATCCTAATTGAAAGCACAATTATTAGTCAACGAGCTTATTTTACTCTCGTCAGAAATATTTTTTTTTGATATCGTACTAGCTAATAGAATTTAATTATTCTTTAATTTTATAAACAACTATAAACACTAGCTACAAATACTTACACCATGCCATATTCGTAATCTTTTGATGATGTTAACCGTGTCAGCGAAACGCACACAAAGGTTGTTTAAATATTTCTAGCAAGGGTTTATAATTATTCATTGATTATAAATACAATACTGTGTTCCCTTTTTCTTTTTGTATCTAATAAAATTTGTTTAACTTATCACTGTTGTAATTCTTTTGCAACAGTTCGATAGACGTATTAGATTACAATTTAGCAATAATAAAATAAGGTAATTATGAGATTATTTCCGTCGACTCATTTTCGTAGCACGTTTATTAATCATGATATCAGCTGACTGTTTTCAGAGGACCACTGTTGTCATAAACCTGTATGAAATAGTCTTGATTTCATTGATTGAATTGTAAGTAATTATTTAAATAACTAGGTGAAAACTAAGGCGGCTTTCCTCAATGAAACGACTGTTTCGGAAAGTGTCAACATAGCAAATTAATAGTTTTCATTTAGTTCTTTAATTAATTACTCATCGTTGTGTAATACGATAGCCTAACCTAATCAACCTCATCTTCCTGGTTTACCTTTCTTAACCTAACCTATAAATTACTGTATTCAGATTATCCGTTATAAAAACATTGCCTTTTTTATATAGGTACAGTATTATTTTTACAGTGTGTTAGTTACTATTAACTGTCCATTTTTTTGATCTATTAGTTAATTTTTTATAATAATTCGTAATTTACTGCTTAGATTAATTTAATGAATTACAACATCTTCAGGCTTCTAAATAAATTGAATCAAAGGTTATTAAATTAATCAAACATCTTATTAATTCAAAGCTCTTATCTTTTCTAAGCAGGAAATTCTTATATTATTAAGTTTTTGGTTTTTCTCTTTCCTTAATATTTTCGAAATATTTATTTGTTTGACCTCGTATCTAAACAAATATGTTTACAGTTTGTTGTATTTGGTTTGCTTTGTCACTGGCCAATTCCTATTTAGATATCATAATTATTCTAGTACTATTAATCCTAGTAAATGTATACATAGCTGAAATCTCGATTGTTATAAACTTAGGCCTACACAGAACATATGTAATCTAATCTATACCTAACCTAACCTACAAGTTGCTTTTCCTAACTATAAACTTAGGCCTACACAGAACATATGTAATCTAATCTGTACCTAACCTAACCTAACCTACAAGTTGCTTTTCCTAATTATAAACTTAGGCCTACACAGAACATATGTAATCTAATCTATACCTAACCTAACCTAACCTACAAGTTGCTTTTCCTAATTATAAACTTAGGCCTACACAGAACATATGTAATCTAATCTGTACCTAACCTAACGTACAAGTTGCTTTTCCTGATTATAAACTTAGGCCTACACAGAACATATGTAATCTAATCTGTACCTAACCTAACGTACAAGTTGCTTTTCCTAACTATAAACTTAGGCCTACACAGAACATATGTAATCTAATCTGTACCTAACCTAACCTAACCTACAAGTTGCTTTTCCTAATTATAAACTTAGGCCTACACAGAACATATGTAATCTAATCTATACCTAACCTAACCTAACCTACAAGTTGCTTTTCCTAATTATAAACTTAGGCCTACACAGAACATATGTAATCTAATCTGTACCTAACCTAACGTACAAGTTGCTTTTCCTGATTATAAACTTAGGCCTACACAGAACATATGTAATCTAATCTGTACCTAACCTAACGTACAAGTTGCTTTTCCTGATTATAAACTTAGGCCTACACAGAACATATGTAATCTAATCTATACCTAACCTAACCTAACCTACAAGTTGCTTTTCCTAATTATAAATTGAATTAAAAGACAAGAGAAAAAAGTAAATTTTTGAAAAAAGTTTTAAAATCGATTTTTAAAAACAATTTAGTTGTGCCTTCTCGAGGAGTGCCTACAGAAATGAAAACTTTATAGCCACGTCGACAGAGATTTTTAATTAAGAAAAAACACATTTAATTTTACGTAAGGAGAAAATACCTAAATATTTGTTGTTCATATAAGAAAGAATACAGATTTTTTACATTTACCCATAAAATTTGAACTTCAAGTAAGTAATTAGAAGTAATAGTTTTGCAAAATTACCAATGAAATTCGCCGAAAATATGAATTTATCCTTATTAAAATTAATTTTTACATCTTAATATGTTTGTTTTATTATTTAAAACAAAAATTAATTAGGTGTTTATTGAATACAATTTTTTTAAACAAATTCAATTGAGATCAGTTCCTAAAACGTATCAGACGCGCCTAAGAATATTTTCATTCCAGTAAACTATTTGTGAGTTCCAGATGTGTTTGAGTTTTATTTTATTTCACTCTATCTATTTACATAATATTCTGTGGTATTATCGCTAACCAGCAAACCCCTTGCGCCGGAAATAGCGTTTTACCTGAGCTAGTGAAGGCCCACACAATCATTATCATTCACGTTTCTATTCTAAATACGTGCACAGACCCTACAATTTCAGAGCAGTGAACCTCTTTACGCATAATTACGTATAATTTGCCCAGTTACATTCCATTCATGGTGTCCGCGATGTGTGCTTGGTATGGTAGATGGCTAAGCGATGAGTCACTCGGTTTACTACGAGTTCCGGACGCTGTGATCGGGTTCGTGGAAGAGCGCGACCTGTCGTCAGTCTAGAGGAGTAGAACGATTTCGCTCTCGCGTTAGCAGGTTTAGAATTCCACCCGTGAGGAAGTGCATTTTACTTACTAGGATACCAGTTAAACTGGTTTGTTTGTCTAGTTTTTAAACAACGTAATTAATTATTGTAAATTGTTCAAGATAATGAGAGATGGTAGTATTTGTTGTGTACATGGGACTACATTTAAGACATAATGATCCCCTGGGACGGGACCCCCCCCCTAGAGGAAAATTATGGTACATCTTACCTTTTATGGTATGGGAGAGTCTGTTACCTAATAAATAGACTTTACTCCCAACGGGGTAAAGATAGGTGTTTAACCGGTACTCGAACTAGAAGAAAAAGAGTCGAAGAACACAAACAGAACACCAACTCAACATTCTACAATCACATAAAAGAAACAGGACACAAATACACAGTCATTTACCATAACCTTGAAATCCTACACATCAACAAAAAAGAACCACATCTCAACACACTAGAACAATATGAAATTTACAGACACACAAAAACACAATGTACAAACATATTAAACGAACAAATACAATACAATTCGCACAACTATTTGATACTATCGAAAACCTACCTTTAAAACCGTCACCGCTTGACCCAACATCTCCAAGAAGAAGGCACTGATGAAGATCGGCACATAGCGATCGAAAACGTTCTGTCTCAGTAAGTTTTAACAAATTTACTAAATTCAAAGTTCGGATAGTCATAAACTATTGTTTAAGTGATTAATAAGATTCACCGAATGTAAAGGACTATAAAATTCAAGAAGAAAATTCTGTCTCATAAAGGTGTGTCTACCACCTACATCCTCTTGTAAGGAGGAGGGTAAGGAATTGGGGATGTATTTATTGTAAGTTGACTAAGATGAGGAGAGTAGATTGTGTTTGTTGTTTAGATGGTAATAAAGAAAAGATCGCCTGTCAGTAATCCCGTACTAGGGGAAAATTATGGCACCACGTAGGAGAGTCATTTACCTAAGTAGACCTTCTCTAAACCAGGGTGAAGATAATTCTTTACCCAATACTGGAACTTAAAGATAAATACGTGTCTTGCCCCTATATGCTCTTGTAAGGAGGAGGGTAAGACATTTGAGGTGTAGTTAGTTAGGATTTAAGAAAAGATCATATTGGTTCCCCGGTAGAGGATTTGGGGGAAATGATGGCTCTATGTGGGCAGGGTAACTTAAATGAAATAAACCTACTCTCAACCGAAGCGAAAAGTATACTAGCTGCTCGAACTAAAAGAAAATGTAAAGAAGTACAGTTAATAGTTTTGATAATGGAGTTCATCCGAAACGCGTCAACTAATAATAGTAGTTTAATGTAGAAGAATGTCCTCAAATGACATTTTATTGGTGTACAAATATGCCAAACAGAAACAAGGATGGTTAAGAATTTATACAACTGAATGTTTTGGAAACTACAAGAATAAAACACCTTACGCCCCGTATTAAAGAGAACACGACTTTTTGCATTGGACAACCTTCGATTTCGTGCAGGTGTGATTGGCCTATATCTCAACGTCAAGGACAACTAGTCCACGACATACCGGTAACGGTTCGGATTTTTTCTAAGCAGATGTTTCAACCACGACCAACGACCCGAAACAATTCCACAAGACGCGCTGTTGACAGATCTAGTTAAAATTAGGTTGGCGGTGGATTCTCTTCACGGCTGGTTTGTCTCAATCTACAGGCAATGTTGAATGATGTGAAAATAATTGTAATTGTCTGTTAAGGCGATTTCCATTGTGAACAGTTTACCTGTATAAATCAGTCCAAGAAAGAGCCTCGGGTTACATAGAATATTGTAATCAAGTGGATGCATTTCATTTTAAAAGAATTTAGATTTAGATAAAATCTAAATAATTTTAGAAACACGGTATAGATAAATGTTAAATTGTGGTAACATATTTATTACAAAGGTAAAAGTCAAAATAGTGAACCCAAAATCTCACAAAAAATTAGTTTTTAATAAACACACACACACACACAACAAACTAGTTTCGGCGACGATGTCGCCTTCCTTAGTGCTTGATTAACTAAACATATTTATTATTACAAACAATTTATAACAAGAATAATTTTTAAACGAACTGCTCTCCGCTTTTCACCAACAATCATTATTAACATTAGTTGACCTAAGAAGATTTAGTTGAACTATTTACTTGTAATACACAAGTTTTACTATTTACTTGTGTTCTGGTTGAAATAAGTAATACTGTATATATTTGTGTGTGTGTGTGTGTGTGTGTGTGTGTGTGTGTGTGTGTGTGTGTGTGTGTGTGTGTGTGTGTGTGTGCTTATATATATATATATATATATATATATATATATATATATATATATATATATATATATATATATAAAGAACTAAGTCAAAATATTCCTGATGGTGTTGGTACTGTTGGCCAACGAAAAGCTTTGAATTGTAAATTCAATTATAATTCTTGTATTTGTATTTTGACTTAGTTCTTTATTAATACACAAGAATACATATTGCGATATATATATATATATATATATACAGTGTTTGTGAACAGTATTAAAAGTAGATATTGTAGCCTCCTACCCTTTAGCTAAACTATACAATGCTATATATGTGCTTGTAATTTTAAAAGTTACAGTTTTACCACAAATTTTATTTTTATATCTTTTATAGAACTGATTTTATTAAAATTTTTTTGTATTTAAAAACTGATAAATTGTAGGCATAAAAATTAGCGTAAATAACTTATTCTAGAATCGTGAAAGCTTGAATGAAGAAAGAAAGACGGGGAAAAAAGAAGAGTTTGGTCTTAGAGTACCAAACCTTTCTGCTCTTACATGTAAGCGAAAATGTCCACAAAGATAATTGGATAACGGGGAGACTATCTACAGTCAAGAATTTGAATCCACGACTAGGTGACTAGCGTATTTAAATTTAACCTAACCGATATATAGAAAAAATAACCATACAAAAATAATTTCTACATTTATCATATAATTTTAAATTATATTTCGCTCAAAAGTATGGCTGCTTGATGGGATTTTAAGACGTTGGTTATGGGGCCGAGAACAATCTGTAGACTTTGCAGGAATGATAACAGGAATTTCGTTTTTTTGTTATGACGCGATCCGGGTCAAGATGATTGCCGAACAGGACCGGCGTTCATTGAGAAACATCCAAGTTGCGTGAAGACTTTGGCCCTGACGCGTCACTCATTGACACAAAATGAGAGGCGCGATCACGCAATGGAAGCTATAATGAGTCCGAGAACCTGGCACAGAACTACGATTCTTTGTTCCTGTTCGTGGGTCTTTGTGTAACAGTTGAGCGTTTTTGCAATATTTAGATCTTACATTTAAATGTAGATTTAAATGTAGATTTAAATGTATAGTAACTGATTTAGTGTGGCACTAAACCCTTAAATAATAATGCACACGTAGTGATGGCGTTATTCTAAGAAATATTTCTAAATTTTAATATAATGCATGCATTTCTTGAGACTTTGTCTGTATCATGTTAAATGTACTAAATATGGCATTCAGAACATATGTTGAAAGTTGCGTTTTACTTGGTACTTGTTCTATACAGAACATGAGTATGTTTTAGCAAACCATGTGTTCGTGTTTGCCACAAGGTCACGAGTCGGTGATTAGAAGGTACTTTATTACTGCACTTGTTACAGTTTTATGTTTTTAAAACAGTTTCACCGTTTTACAATTTAATAATCACCTTTTTATTTCATCTATACATTATTTTTAAAACATCACTACACAAAGGTACTGATATTAATTCAAACTAGTAATAATTGAGATGGTTCGTGATTAGGTTATAAATAAATAAATAACTGCACTGAACTCACAAAACGGTTTACTATATTGCAATACGCATTTCGATGCCTTATGCCATCATCTGTGACACCACTACGAATTTACAACTGTAAATAAAGCTGCAATTTAGTTGCAGTTTTAAATTTGTAGTGGTGTCACTGATGATGACATAAGGCATCGAAACGCGTATTGCAATATAGTAAACTGTTTTGTGAGTTCGTGTTCAGTTATTTATTACCTAAAATGTATTAATAAAATCTTAGAATTTGTTACTGTATTTAAAACTTTTTTAACGGATTAAAATTACGCAATAATTTATAATTAAAATTAATAAAACCTAAAGAATTAGATACATGCAACGTATGTGTAAAATTGAAACAAGTAATATAAAAAACAAAATTTCAAAGTTAATTCCTACTTAAGTCAACAAAGACAGACTTTATTCTTATTACATTTATTAAATAAAACAATTAATATAAAAAAGTAACATAACCTAAGCGTTAAAACAGCTGTTCTACCACGTAACATATAATATAAAATCAGCTGTTTTATGAAATTATATGTTACCACTTATTTTAAGCCAAATGGAATGAAATAACCATATTTTTCGCCTACCTTGCCCCTTTTCTCCTATATAAAACTAGACATAACTAAATAAATTTAATTACTGAATAAATATATTTTTAAATCTATTAATATTAAATGTCACCCACTACAAGTTTAAAAACATATATTTGAACTTCATTGGATGAATAAAAAGTATTTTCTTAACGATTGAAGGTTTGAAGCAGATACATTGTAGATGTGAACATTATGAGGGCAGAGAATGTCTGAACAAGTCATGGTGACAGGAAACCACGTGACGCAACAGACAGAGCTTGTTTGTATTCGTTACGCCAAGTCACACCTTGACGCAGGCATCTCTTTAAATAGTCATGTTGGTCGCATCAGGATAGTTTGTCAACGCCTGGATATGACTGTCTATCTGGATTGTTGTATCACTTGCAGACAATTTATTGTTTTGAGCGTAAATTCAATCTAAAGGCAGTAAAAACATCAGAAAACCTTTGCCCCGTTGGTGACAAGTGGTTATGTTTGACTTCGGTTTTCAATAAGCATTTTAGGTTATCCAATGAATATTTCCTACGTAGTTGTGCACGTTTTTAAATAAATTAAAATTTTCAGATAGTTTAGTAATCTCCAACGTTAGTAGAATTAAAATTAGAAAGGCATTTTTCCAACTACGATAGGAGGCTTGCCACTGGGATTTTTTATGTTGCCATATTTCCTGCAATGAACTCATCACCTCACTTATGTTAGTGTTTCTCTCGTTTCTGCTAACGTTATAAACGGAACCACGTCACTAATTTACTGAGAATATTGTGACAACGATACGTTTAGCCGTTCTCACTTCAAATACCCTTCTAATTTTAATTTTATCAAGTGTGTTATTCATCAGACAATATTATTTGAGTGTTGAAATATTTCAAGAGATGGTCTCTTATGGTCTCCAAATTATACATGTACGTAGGAAGAGTTATTGGAAGGTTTTTTTGTTTCTAGAAACTTTCTTTTTATGTAATAAGGTTTTGTTGATTTTAAACGAATTGGAGGGAAGTTATTTTTATGAGTGGTGGCGCCTGACACGATGATTATACGTGATATGTGATAGTAGAAGTGAAAATATTTAATAACTGGAAATTTTAAACTTTGTCATAACAGCTGATCTTTATGTCTCTCCCTCAGTATTCTTCCGTGATTTGCCTTAGAGAATAGTTTACGTACTGCAACACCTTATATACGTACTGCAACACCTTATATACGCACAGCTAAGGCAATGTTTCTTCTTGAAAATCTTATTTACAATTACTATCATGCTCTCAACCCTCATGCTCGCGCGCTTTTTTATCTAACGTAAGTAGGCGCGTTATATTTTATACAACATCTCGGTTTTCTACATTTTCCTTAATTTTCAATCGAGTTATTAAAAGTTTTTGGTCTTACCAATGAAAAAATTACTTGTGAGTTGACCCCAGCAATGTTTATCAGAGCACAAAATAATGCAACTGGCCATCCTCTTGTCCTCCGGGCAACGCTATATGTAGCACAAAGCTGGTCATTACTGTCAACTCCACCTTTCGTTCTGTTGCACTGCAATATAATTTCTGGCTTATTTGTTTGTTCGTCAACATCATCTGAGTCGTGTATAGTCGAAATCAATATTACAGCATTATTTTTTTTTGTCGTATATGAGACCCATGGTTCGATCATTCTGGAACCCAAACAAGGAAGTACCTGGCTGATTGGTTTTATTAGGCAGAAATTCTGGTGGAATTTCCCGTTCGTTCTTACGTAGAGTGCCAATCACCTTCCAATTCACTTTCTGAGTTATGATCACTTTTTTCAGCTTCACAGTCGCTCAGATCATCGTCACTTTCAATAAAATCAGCATTATCAATTTCTTCATCAGAAAGATCCTGTAAAGTTTTTGGAATGTCTTCCAAATTCACTCCTAAAAACATGAAAATTTATAAAAATGTTGAACAAAACAAATAATTATATAATTCTTTTAAAAAATGTATATAAAAAACTTACGTTCCATCGTGGAGAAAAAAAACTGCACCGAAAAAATAAAAACGTCAGAAGGCGCCTTGTATTTTGTACAACAGTGATGACTGACCAGAACTAATCGCACACTGAGGCTATGTTGATAGAATAAAGACATTGATGACAACTGATAAGAGTAGTGGGGGGGACCAATAGACGAATAGAACGGTGATTTGAACAAATAACTACCAACAGGTTTCAACAAGAATCAAAATATTAAAACTGTTGTACTTTTTACAACTGTTACTTTTACTTGAGGGTTAATAGGGGCGAATAGAAAAACTGACTGATTAGTTGAGAAACAAAAATTGAGTCTTAAATAATGGCATTAAAATGTGTGACTTCACACTGAACATTTTTGTAATATTTTCACTTCTAAAAAGAATGTTTATAACGGTTGTTTGTTGAAGGAAGTAGAAGAGTAATCCGTTAGCTATTTATTCGCTTTAGTTTTATTTTGTTCCTGCTACATTTGTATAATCCTTGCTATTGTTTACCATGGGTAAGCTTTTTCTTATTATATTAATGTACAATTAAAACATTTTGGTTTTACACTACTGAAATAAATATTACCATTTTAATGTCTTGACCCACAAGAAAAACAACAGTTTATAAAAATTCATAAGCTAAGCTTTTCTCAAGCCACGAGTGTCGTGTGAACGTAATGTTTATAAGATGACGTCATCGCTTGATGTGATGTGAACGCTAGTAAAGTTTGGGTGAAGAGCAACACTCGACGTGTTTTTGTTATTTGTTGATAAGCGCTGACAGTTATTGTCTATTAAGTTAAGAGAAAGATAAGAGTTTGAGTATTCATGGCTAAGTGTGACTGATTCGGTTTTTCTACAAGGATATTTTAAAAAAATTATTGTTGAAGTAAATTTTATTGTTTCAACTCTGAAATATAACAAAATAAGAATTTTCACTGGAATTGGAATTCTTACAGTGGATAGAACTTACACTGGAATTCTAAAAACAAGTTCTGTACAACTAAGGCATTAAAATAAAACAACAAACTGTGGACTATTATTAAAGTTACAGATCTATATGGGGGTATTCACAGGGTGTCTAGTGACAGGGAAAACCTGGAAAAGTCAGGGAATTTTAAAATTCTGGAAAATTCAGGGAAAAATCAGGGAAAATTTTCAAAAATGGGGAAAATATTTATTTTGATTAGAAACAAAACTAGTGGCCATTGCTCTCGAATATTTGATACTGTAAGCCAGCAGGCTGGTTTAGGGGCAGGGCAGTCAGGAAATAACTCTTCTTTATTTAGATGCCCATTATTTCTTTGATAAGCCCATTGCTATGACTTCAGGACTTATGTCAATAAATAATAAATGTGTCGAGTCGGTACAGCTGGGAAGTTTTACCCTGGACCGTGGCCTTGGGGTGCGCAGTGGTTCTGTTATCATATGGACGGGTGGGGATAACAGAACGCTGTGTAAACATTCGTAGCCAGCTATTTGTCTAGACTCGTGATAGTATGTGTTTTATTTGACGGTGATTATTTTTACACTGTTTATTTCAACATGGAAGGTTCCGGTTTTCATTGCCGTAGCGGGCAATCGCGTCATGCAGATGTCATTACCTCCCCCTCCTTCCTTAGGATAAATATAGACTAAAAGATGAAGTGACTGAAGCAGAGATTATATGGTGCGTGAATTTAGTAATGCAACACTTCTTTACGCGATGCAGAAGGTAGTGTGTGCCTCTTTCCAAGGATGTTCCCTGATTGCACAGAACATGAGATTGGGGAAAGATAAAATTTCCTATAGTGTTGTATTCGGTTTATCAAATTATATTAAAGACCTGTTACTAACATCATTAAATTCAAATTCTAACTATGTAATTGGCTTTGATGAAAGTTTAAACAAAATATCACAAAGAGCCCAAATGGATTTGAGTGTTAGGTATTGGGATGCAGAGACGGATGAAGTGAAAGCTCGATATTTTGGTTCTGTGTTCCTTACAGACACAAAAGCAAAAGAGTTACTCAATTCGTTCTTAAAAGGTGTTCAAAGTCTGGAGTTATCCAAGATTCTTCAGATATCAATGGATGGGCCCAATGTAAACTGGGCTTTCTATAGACATCTATAAAAGGAAAAGTCAGGGAAAACTCAGAGAATTTCTTCAAGCTATTTTACTAGACACCCTGATTCAGCGTATATAGAGAAATCCAACGGGGCCTGAATACATATTGAAATATGTATAATAAATTCCTATATAATAAATTCCACATTTTAATAAGTGTTATTAAATATAAATTCGAAACTTTATTACCTAAAGTAGAATTTTTAATAATAATACCAATATACAGCAGAAATTATTGTACTTTCCTTTAAAATAAATTAATGTAATTTCATAGAAAATAACAATTTTTGTATTGTTTGTAATTAATCACTTTAACACCAACTCAGCATTTTACGATCACATTAAACAGGACATAAATACACAGAACCTAGAAATCTTACGCATCAACAAAGAAGGACCGCATCTCAACACAATAGAACAATATGAAATTTACAGACACACAATAACACAAAGTACAAATATATTAAACGAACAAACACAATACAAATCACACATATTCTTTGATACTATCGAAAACCTACCTCACCGCTTGACCCGACATCTCCAAGCATAGGATACTGATGAAGATCGCCGCCACATAGCGATCGAAAACGTTCTGTCTCGGTGGGCTTTGACAAATTTACAAAATTTAAAGTTCGGTTACTCATAAACAATGTTAAAGTGATTAATTATGACTCACCAAACGTAATGGACTACAAAATTAAAGTGTTTGTAATTATTTGTGTGTCAAAATCTTGTGCCTGATAAATTATACAGTTTTAGGCCTATATGGATTTTGTCAATAATATCCAAGTAAAAATATGTTCTAAGAAATCAAAACTTAAAAAAAAATGTTTGGTAGTGGATAAGATTTGAACGTCCCCGAAGTAAAATCCTATATAAGAAATTTAATAGGAGTTTTAAAAATCTCGTTGCTAAGTATCAAAATTTAAAATAAATTTCCTCGGTCCGCTTTGAACCCCTAAGCGGAATGGTTCGTCGATGGAGATGAATATTATGATGAGTATGGCTTGACGTCTTTTCTCGATATTTATTTCTCTGTTGTTTAATAAATTCGGGGTTTTCCGGATTGACTTTCACTGATTGATTTTCGCTCCTCTACTGATCGTCCTCCATACTCGAAGGAAATAAAGGACGATAAGGACCCCACCGTTTTGATACTACAGTGCTTCTGCGGAACCTAACCCTGGAATGGAATCTGTTCATAGTTTCTACACACAATATCTTATTTAATAACGTTCTAAAGAAATCTTTTCCAATTAATGATCTAAAAATTGTCATGATTTAAAAACTATTACAACACAAGGTTTTACTAATATTAAATTATTTTATAACACTTGGCAAAATTAATGTTTTTATTCGTGAAAAAGCTAATCGTTTATATGAACATTTGTGAAACGATAGTGAATCACAAACGGTCTAAAGACAATAATTTTCACCAAGTAGAGGCTGGTTTGATGAATTTACACAAATTCAAGGCACGGTTTCTGTTGTCGGTGAATCAGCATCAGTGGACCACAAAGCCGCCAATTCATTTTAAACGCATTTTAAAAATCTTACTTCGGGAATGGCTACACAGTCGATCAATTTTTTAACGCGACTGTTTTGGAAAAGAATGCCTTCACGAATTTTCTTATCTAAGGAGGAGAAATCTACTCATGGTTTAAGGCCGCAAAGGATTTTTTGAATGTTCTATAGTGCTGTAGTGCTAGCGGACCTATATTGACGCAATAGCACATGAATTTACGGTGAAGGATTCTAACAGTGAAGATTTCGACAATCTTTTGAAAGTGTGAACGAGAATTTGACGTAAGAAGAGCTGGAAGAACTAATTACCGAACCTGGGCCTATCTTGGGTAAAAAAGACGAAGAAATCGTAAAAATCGTATAACCGAAATTGACATTAAAATCTGTCGGTGAAATGTATGTTTAGGAAAACAGTTAGCTGCATCCGTTACTGAAATTGATCTCTCTTAGATTGGGCATTAAAATTTAATCGAGACTTTGATGAAGGACTACCGCTATATTAAGAAGTGTATGCAGAACTAGAAAATAATCGCGTACAAAGTAAAATAAGTTTAACAAAAGGTCTAATTAACAATGTTTAAAAGATTATTTGTCTAAAATTAGGTGTTTACAAATTTAGTGTAAATTGGTGTAGTGTTTAATAATAAAGAATACTTGTGTGATTTTGGATGTGGAATTTAACCCTCTCCTTTCCATACACAGTTGGTTTCAGTATTCACAGTAAGCTCGGGGAATCTAACCCCCGCCAGTAACGAGGGATCACTATATTGACACATGGCGTTTATTTGAATCTCCAAGCAGGACATTTGAGTCACATTTTCTGTTCAGTTCGAATATAAAGTAGATCTCGTCAGACAAAGTTATTGGGCGAGTTTAATGTAGAATTTTGTAGAACAGGGTTTCCCAAACCTTTTGGGTCCGCCCCTTCCTGTTGAGATGAAATCCTCCCACGCCCCCTCCACTTTACACTATAAATAAATTGTTATGGGCATATGGCAAAGAATTAGATGTGTAAGCTATATTTAAAACAATTCATTTATTTAAACATAGATCTATTTTCACAAAAAACAGTATATAACATTTCAAGTTATAATTTGCAAGGTACATTTTAACTGATAAGAGATAAATCTGTTAATGAGATGCTTGAGCTAGCATTTTTTACATTAGCACGCCAATTTGTATTTTAGTAAGGGCACAACCCAAGTCATTAGCAACATCAAGTTTGTTCTTATAATATTAAATATAATTAACTTATCTTATTATATTCCAACTAGTCTCGCTCCCCATCTGACTTGCTTTAAAGCCCCCAACAGCGCCCCCCCCCCAGTTTGGGAACCCATGGTGTAACTCCTTACCTACTAAGGTTATTAAGGCATCATGGCTCATGTGTATAGAGACGCTTCTCTAAAGCAGACTTGCTCTCTGTTGGTGCCGCCTACTCTGATGGTTTCTACAATAGACCCACTTAGCATGGAGATTTATTAACCTTATACTGCGGGAAAATGATGTAAATATTACAACAAATGTAAGTAGACCATATCAATATAGTCTTATATATACGTGTATTTCTTATCAATGAACTTTCCGGTTTAAAATGCTCGACCATAATTACAGACTTGTACTTTTGTAGATAAGGAACAGTATTCGGTATTGTCGGCATTCTAGAAGGAAGACGGATTGATTTTAATTTGTCGTGACAAAGAACTGGCTTCGGTAACCGGTGACATTGAGGATTAACCAGACCGTATCCGTCCACTCTCCATTGATTCCTTTATTGTCGAACGTTTCGTTCTTTGAGGCTGTGTTTGTGGAACTGTCTTGATCACTTGATGATTGACATTATTTGTGGTGAGGCGAAGAGTTTCATGCATGCTTTTACTGTTCCTAATATGTTTCTCAGAGAGAGGGGAGGGGAAGCCGAGAGTGAGATGTTGAATCTAGAAACTTCCGCGTAGTCTTTGATGTTTTTGAATTTATATTTAATGAGATACGTAAAGATAGTCTTGTGCTAAATTCTGAGTATGATTTGAACAATATCAGTGGCGTATATATAAGACAGCTGTTCTCAACCTGATTTCAGTTGCGTACCCCTTGTCAAGTTATTATCATAAATTGTACCCTTGGATTAGATTCTAGTCTAAACAAATTTAAAATATCTCAAAAATGATTTAACCCCTTCAAGGGATCAGACATTTCGTTTTTAACATCACTGAAAAGTTGCAACTCATTCTCTTTCAAAAGGTCGTGGAAATTGTCAAATACGTCTGTCAGGCCCTGAAGATTATAAGAACCAAAAGTCGATCTTTTTCATTATAGATCCTATCTTTTCTGATACTCTGCATATCCCCATTGAACTTATCTGGAAGCTCAGGTTAACCTCATTGATTTGTACAAAAATAGGTAAGCTAAACATTGCAGCCAATCACTGTCATGTAACCTGTATAACAGGCAGAATATGGTACCTAGATAAAACTAAGATAAACCTAAGATAAATAATTTATTATACATATCCGCCATTACCCTTCAACGAACCCCCAGTAACCCACTGCGAACCCTCAGAGGCTCGCCTACCCCAGGTTGGAAACCACTAATATAAGTGGTCCGAGAGGCCTCAGACCCGTCCCGAAAAATATAAAATTTAGAATTTTTATTACATATTTTTATAAATGTTGTGAAAGATTAATCAATATCACAAATCATATTCGTATAAGCTAAACAGTATTTTTCTTCGTTGAGTAATATTTTTTTATTGTTATAATAATTTATATCTCAAAAGCCCTTGCCTAATGAATTATACAGATGTATATGAGTTTTTGTATTATCGAAGCAATAAAAAGGTTTAAAAAAATTAAAATTAGTATGATTTTTGTTTGTAGAAGGGTAGAATGTTACCCTAAATCAAATCCTATACAAGTTACTTAGTAATAGCAATATTGTATTTCATTCTATTACGTCAAAATTTGATGGATTAAAATTGTTTACTGAAAATAATGAACGAAGAGATTTTCGATCTGTTAACCATTTTTTTTCTTGTCTTGAACAAAGGAAATATTTTAACAAGTCTTCATTGGGAGATATAATTAGTAAAAATCACGTTCTTAAAGAAATTAACATTTTTGAAAATAGGGGTACAAATTACTTTTTAGGGCTACAATTTATATTGGCGGAACTGCTATGTCTTTATTCAGTGTTTTTGAAAAGAAAAGAATTTTGTTATTTTTTTAAAAGAAAAACACGAGTACAAAATGCACGTTGTAGGAATTTTTACCCCTCATGGGGTAAAACGGAAAGGATTGTTACATTACAAATAAGTAATGAAAACAAAACAAATTAAATCAATTCCTACATAAACCAACAAAGAAATATTTTCTTTTCTTTTTCTTTTATACTTACAATTAATATAAATATATCAGAATAACAATATTAAGTGCCAAAATAGAAACGGAATCTTCTTGCAATTTTCCATTTTACTTTCTATGTATGGTATTAATTTTGTTAAACTATTAATTTTGTTTGTTACTATTTATACACTTTTTTCGTTGCTTGCATTGTGTTGTAGTTTATTTTCGCTTTCCTTTCGCATTGTCCGTTTGGGAAGCAAGGTTCGATACTGTTAATCCAGTTTGTTTATTCATTTCATTCATTTTTAATCCTAGAGCAATATTTATGATATTGTGTAGTAACCATGGCAACAATTTAAGGTTTTGCAATGGCGATTTCTATGACAGCCAGATGAGGGCAAAAGAAAAATTCATATATATCTTTGAAAAGTACATTTCTAGCTATGGGAAAGTTGGCGCAGTGCAAAGACTTCCAACACTAAATACCCTCTTCGATTCCGACCTAAACTCCCAAAATTTTATAATTTAATTATTGAATAAATATTTGAACTTGAATGAATGGATAAAAACGTATTTTATAAACGATTAAAAATGTGTAAAAGATATATATTAAGTGAGTGTGAGCTAATAGAAGGAATTGAAAAACCGCGTTGTACGGAGTAGTGTATTAAAATCTCCAGGAATACTTGTAAATCTGGGTAGACGTCTGTACTACACACATTGTGTTGACCATTTTCCTGTTACCAAACCCTACTCGCATTGACCAACGGCAATAAATTTCTTGCGCCTACTTCTACAATCGTATTTCGTCATCGACCGGAAGCGGCGTTTCCGTCTAGTTTCCGTAGCCGCCTGGACTCAGACGCGTCGAATACTTCACGTAGTAGTATAATGGTTTCGCAATAAGCCCGACGTATCTCTGAGCGTACAGGAATTAGCGATACGTAAAGGGCGTGCAGGAGAGGTCAGGTCGCGCCCGATCTGTCCTGGTTTACACAGCAAGCGGATATTTCAATGGACAGTGTGACGTCCTATGCTAAACAACCCGGTAGTGGCGACTCGTTTATCGGAGTTGTATGACGGCGTTGTAATGTCTGCCTGCATAAGGCTGTATTACCGAAGGAAACCTGTTGTCCGGTTGCTTCAATGTTAACTAGAACTAAAAATCTGTTTCAGAAGGTATTAAACAAGTTTTAAAACATGTGAACTGTGTGGTTGTGTGTGTGTGTGTGTGTGTGTGTGCGTGCGTATGTGTAGTAAGTATATTAATAAATAAACAAAAATCTTAAAAATATTTATACAATTAATGGCTTAGAGCTTTTCATAAATTTAGTTTATTGTCAGTATTAACAGCTTCATTTACACTCAACAGCTAAAGCAAGGCTCATTATAGTGAATGAGGCTCTTGATAATGCCAATACTGTGTTTTAAATTCCTGAAAAGCTTAATGCAGTAATTTTAAAAGTATTTTTGTTAATAAAGCGCGCGCGCGTGTGTGTGTGTGAGTCTGAGTGTGTGTGTGTGTGCGCGCGCGCGCGCGCGTGTGTGTGTGTGTGTGTGTGTGTGTGTGTGTGTGTGAGTCTGAGTGTGTGCGTGCGCGCGTGTGTGTAATTTTTATTCTATATATTCATAAATAAACGAGAAATATTAAGAATATTTAAAAAATACCTGCTTAAAGCGTCTTTGATCAATTTAACATATTAGTATTTTCAAGACGACATACAGCGACCTCAGTTTGACACGCCTTTGCCAGGTTTGATCCCAAGTACTCATTTCACAGTTTGAGTTGACCTGGGTCAGTGGTTTCAAAGATACGGCCACGTCTCCATTTACTCCGCGATAAAGAACATTAATTTGCGGCTGAATCAACCATCGGTCGGTTGACTTTCTATTTTCCCAGGCCGGCTTGATTTCTTCACCGCTTAGTAAAACATTTTAATAAATACCTTAAGGTAACACGTTAGAACCACAGAATTGGACCGGGGGAGGGGGCGGTAAACGCTATTCTGTTGGTTTCTTCGGAAAACCTTATAGCCTACACTGTTTAACTTATAAATTTTAGTACATTTTTCTGCCTTTCCTAACATTTTCCTCTACATTTTATTTATTAAATTTGAGTAGATTGAAGTTTTGAAAATAAATTGATTCCGAAGCGCGCCAATAGTGGATAATATTGTAATGTTATAAAAGGAAGAAAAATGTACTGAAATGTGTACAAATACTCCTAACAGAAATGAAGATGAGTATATTAAGAATTTCACTGTTTAATTTGTTGATTTGTGTTTTGCTGTATGTTTTGCATAATAGTTGTAGAGTCGTATATTTAGGGATGAATAAATACAATTCAACTTAACAAACAATAGTATTGGAATATTTGTTATTCTTCTTGCATCTCTGGTATCAAATAAATAGCTTTCTGTATAAACTTGACCATTTCGTTTTTTAAAGAAATCATCTAAAGGTTTGATGCTTTGTAAAGAACGCGAGGGAAGACGCATTCCACCATTTGTGAAGAAATAAAATTATAAACACTTAATTTACATAGTTAACTAATTACAAATTAGTGACTTGAATTATAATTGACAATATATAAAAACTTATTAAATCCAAATTTATCTATTAGGCTATTTGTATTATACATAAATATTATTTTATCATTTGTGTTAATATTTTATGTTTTACAGTAGAGTTTCGATAATTAGAGGTAGATGGGACCGAGACCCCCTCGGATTACACGGAAATATACGTTCCTGTAAATTAGAATAAATAGGTATTTTATTAAACCCTAATACAGTACAATCATTAAGAATGTACAAAATCAGTTTATAGAATTTCATATAAACATATCTTTAAAGCCAGACTCACTTTCTTTGCCTACCGTATTCATACGAACATTTCTTGGAAGCCAGACTTACTTTCTTTGCCTACCATATTCATACGGACATTTCTTGGAAGCCCAACTCTTTTCCTTTGCCTACCGTATTCATATGAACATTTCTTGGAAGCCCAACTCTTTTCCTTTGCATTCTGTATGGCTATATTTGTTGGAAGCCCAACTCTTTTCCTTTGCATACAGTATGGCTATATTTGTTGGAAGCCCAACTCTTTTCCTTTGCATACCGTATGGCTATATTTGTTGGAAGTCCAACTCTTTTCCTTTGCATACAGTATGGCTATATTTGTTGGAAGCCCAACTCTTTTCCTTTGCATACAGTATGGCTATATTTGTTGGAAGCCCAACTCTTTTCCTTTGCATACCGTATGGCTATATTTGTTGGAAGTCCAACTCTTTTCCTTTGCATACAGTATGGCTATATTTGTTGGAAGTCCAACTCTTTTCCTTTGCATACAGTATGGCTATATTTGTTGGAAGCCCAACTCTTTTCCTTTGCATACAGTATGGCTATATTTGTTGGAAGCCCAACTCTTTTCCTTTGCATGCCGTATGGCTATATTTGTTGGAAGTCCAACTCTTTTCCTTTGCATACAGTATGGCTATATTTGTTGGAAGCCCAACTCTTTTCCTTTGCATACCGTATGGCTATATTTGTTGGAAGTCCAACTCTTTTCCTTTGCATACAGTATGGCTATATTTGTTGGAAGCCCAACTCTTTTCCTTTGCATAGAGTATGGCTATATTTGTTGGAAGCCCAACTCTGTTCCTTTGCATAGAGTATGGCTATATTTGTTGGAAGCCCAACTCTTTTCCTTTGCATACCGTATGGCTATATTTGTTGGAAGCCCAACTCTTTTCCTTTGCATACCGTATGGCTATATTTGTTGGAAGCCCAACTCTGTTCCTTTGCATAGAGTATGGCTATATTTGTTGGAAGCCCAACTCTTTTCCTTTGCATACAGTATGGCTATATTTGTTGGAAGCCCAACTCTTTTCCTTTGCATACAGTATGGCTATATTTGTTGGAAGCCCAACTCTTTTCCTTTGCATAGAGTATGGCTATATTTGTTGGAAGCCCAACTCTTTTCCTTTGCATACAGTATGGCTATATTTGTTGGAAGCCCAACTCTTTTCCTTTGCATACAGTATGGCTATATTTGTTGGAAGCCCAACTCTGTTCCTTTGCATACAGTATGGCTATATTTGTTGGAAGCCCAACTCTGTTCCTTTGCATACAGTATGGCTATATTTGTTGGAAGCCCAACTCTTTTCCTTTGCATACAGTATGGCTATATTTGTTGGAAGCCCAACTCTTTTCCTTTGCATACAGTATGGCTATATTTGTTGGAAGCCCAACTCTGTTCCTTTGCATACAGTATGGCTATATTTGTTGGAAGCCCAACTCTTTTCCTTTGCATACAGTATGGCTATATTTGTTGGAAGCCCAACTCTTTTCCTTTGCATACAGTATGGCTATATTTGTTGGAAGCCCAACTCTTTTCCTTTGCATACAGTATGGCTATATTTGTTGGAAGCCCAACTCTGTTGCTTTGCATACCGTATGGCTATATTTGTTGGAAGCCCAACTCTTTTCCTTTGCATACAGTATGGCTATATTTGTTGGAAGCCCAACTCTGTTCCTTTGCATAGAGTATGGCTATATTTGTTGGAAGCCCAACTCTTTTCCTTTGCATACCGTATGACTATATTTGTTGGAAGCCCAACTCTGTTCCTTTGCATACAGTATGGCTATATTTGTTGGAAGCCCAACTCTGTTCCTTTGCATAGAGTATGGCTATATTTGTTGGAAGCCCAACTCTTTTATAATTGTTATAAAATGTGTAGGTAAGTGTTTGTAGTTGTTTATCGACGTTACTGTGTTCTATAATCAGTTTCATACAGTACATAACTAAAAACTCTCTTTACACTTAATCTACAGTTCTTAACCAATATGCAAACATTTGGTTTTTGAAGGTGACAAAGTCTTGTTTAAAACTTTAAACTCTCAAGTCTCGCTTCATTCTATTCTGTATGATGTAACCTGTCTTATGAAACTCGGCTACCTGAGTTGGCACAGATTGTGTTTTATCACTCGTAATAGAAGTTTCCATAATGAGTCATGTGCTACCAAACCCACTAAGTATATTATTCTCTTACCCTAAACATAATTCCCAAATTACTATAGCATATTGGGAAAGTAAGTAAAACATAAGAACGATATCCAAACACGCATTAGTTTTGTAAAGAACACAGAAACAATGTAGGCGTGGCTTGATTATGTGTTGTGAAAAATCAAGTTGGATTAACGTAGCCATAATTAAATGGCATTATCAAATGTTTAGAAATAACAGTAGAAACATATTGAAAAATATAACTTATTAGTAGAGCTTACGCTCATCTGATTTTATAAGAATTAAATTTAAATGACAGAAATTAGATAGTAGGAAAATACTAATTGAGCAACTCCTAATACCTCTTGCCAGACGTTTTTTTAAAAGAAAATTAAAGAAATGGATTATATTAAATGCTTTTTTCTATGAAACCGGGATTAATGAACAGACGGCAGTATAATATATTGTATAAGGCCTCGTTAGGAAAAGGCAAATTTTTTATAAAATTGTCAGTAAATAACTATTTTTATGATTTGCTATTTGCTAATTTTATTTCTAAAGTACAACACAAATGGGATGTGTTATTTAATAATTGTTTGTGGTACTCAATAACGAAGTGTTTGGCTTAATTGTTTTAATCTTTGAAACCTGTGAGCATTTAATCACACACTTCTTGGTAACACATTGCATACAATGTCGTGAGCTTTTATATAAGAACATCTCATCGTAGACTTTAATACCAGGATCAGAAATAAAGGAAAATACGGTATTTTTAAATTTTAGGGTACCTTTTTGATATACATAGTAGTTTTTTGTTTCGTCAAGACGGCCTGATATATTTTGTCTTCAATATTTTCCTAAATGTCTTGAGAGAATATTTAAATTGTCAGACACACGAAGTTAGAAAAATTATAGTGATTGTATAACGTCCGACTCTTATCTTTAGCATCTAGCATTCACAGTAGGATTGTTCAGGCGTGGCTTTTCGATAATCAGCACCCAAAGGCTAGCTATCGAAAGCCCAGTGTAAATAGCAACGGACAGACCTAAATCTGCCCATGCCGCGGGTACGAATGTTTGAACTGCAGTAACCTGACGCTGTCCAAGGCAATCAACTCCGGCGTAACCAAGACAGGTAGCTGTGTTTACAAATCAGGCCACCGGTGGGCGTTATTCAATTATCCGCCGCCTCGCCGCGTCGAGCTCTGCATGGAGTGGCGAGGAATACGCGGGGAAAGCAAGTACGGACCTTTCGTTCGCGAGTACTTTCTCCGCGAACAGCTGATTCGAATCGACGGACACGATCCGCAAAGGACGAGTCGAGGCGACACGTTTCCACACAGCCTTTCCTTGTAGGTATTACTGGCGTTATGTAATAAATTAGCTACGTCCTCATCATGTTGACTTCCTTTCTCGTGGTTAATTCTATCTTATTATGGCCAGAACAGCGCAGATTATCCGCACATAGAGGAAAGGTCAGGGGGTGGGGTGTCCATGACGTTAAACCAAATTTAGCACCATCGTCCATTATTGAACAATCAGGAGTTTTACGGATTATATTATAAAGTAAATTTTTAGGTTATAAATTCTTAAGGAATTAGGATGTTATATATTGCAGTTGTCGGTTACATAATTAGTTAATTGACCTGCAAAGTCAAGAATTAAATTGTATTCAAGAATGGTGCATTTAATAATTTTACCAACAAATTTTAAATTTAAAGAAATCAAGTTTTAATGCACAAAACTATTTAAAATACAAAGAAAGAAAATACATTTGAAACGTTTACACTAATTTTATATCTGGTTTTACATTCTTTTAACATGTCATGAATTTATGAAAACCTTCTATTATTTTTTAATTTACGGCATTGGCATATGATATCCACAGATTCCTTCTACTTAAATTAAAGTACATTTCAATTTAGTTTTATTCAACATTTAAAAAAATTGGTATTGCTTCATACAAAATAATTATCACTTTCCGCATTTTAAAACTGTAAAAACTTGTACTATTTTGCCGCGACCAGTTGAATTTGAAAGTTAAATTTTCATTTCACATCACTTTATGTTAAATTTAGAACTTATCTGAACTGGAATTTGTGATGTAGAACATGGCTCCCTGGATCAAAACTCGCCATTCAGCATTTTGGATTTGAGTTGATTGATAGCCTCGCCCGGCGTTGAAAATTTGTGTAGCAACATTTCTTGAAATAAAATTAAATAATAATTTATACTTTTACATAATAAAAACTATTAAAACAAAAAAAAAAACTTCTTGCTACGCCCATCTTACGACGTGTGCATGAGGCCACGTCGACCAACCAAAAACAGAGCTTAAAGCTACCACGCGAGGTTTTAAACTTCTGCGCAACGTTCCGGCGCATCTCTCGATAGTAGGTTTATGGATGTACATAACTCAACCAGTATAATTTACAATTTTTTTTATTTTATATTTTTAAATTAATATCTCGTTTTGTCTTCTGAAGCTGCTGTAATATGTAACATTTGCTTGAAATAATGTTACAATATTGTCAGTGATTTTAACATACAGGAGGAACGAATATGTAAAGAGTTTATTAAAATCAGTCACCCAAAATAGACGTCTATTTAATTTGACGTCATTTCGGAACGTAGGTCTAATTATTGTTATTTTATTTCCCCTTTAACTCCCTTATATTAATTATTCCTTTAATGTCATTAAGATAGTGTAGAAGAGACAAGTTAGATCTACTTTAGATTCTGTATTGAAATTAGTTAATTTAACCAGCACTTCGCTCTATTCGCAATTATTCCACTAGATACCCAATTTCATAGGCCTAGGGACTGAAAATGTACATAAAAATTCTTTCGCCTTACCACTGTTGAACCTATTACCTTTAGGCTAGTATAGACTCATGCTCTACCCACTTGAGGACTCAAAAGCCGCTTAGTTCTGTTCAGTTCTTTTTCAATATTGGATTTATTATAATTTTAAGTTATCATAAAAATGTGTAAATTTAACATCAATTACCTAAAAAATACATTTTGTTATTTACTTGCGATAAATTAGTTGCAAAACTGGTTTTTATTGTTAGTGTAATGGTTGTAGAATTTAAACACTCATTAATCCAAAAAACTACATTATATTTCTAGTTTGATTCTAACTATTTATTTTAAAGTCTATTTAGATGCTTTCTTTTAATACTGACAAAAAAATTAAAATAACCAATAAACGTTTAATTGGTTATAAACCATTTTTATTAAAACATTTTTCCAACAGCAAAATATCGTTAATTTGATAGCTTAACACTTATTAGCCACAAATTGTTAATGACAAAATCATCATCATCAGTACTGGTTTCCTGATGATGAATTTGTTTACTTAACTTCAGAATGATGATGACGACTTTGTCATTGAAAAGAGTAAGAGGAAATAATTTATTTACTGTGGTGTTCGTCCTGTTAGTTATATTTTAATAATGTACATTTTATACAATTTTATAATTGTATTTTCAATTTATTTATTTTTTTTATAATAACATTGGTTTAATAAAAAATAAGTTACAATTCCTTTAGCTTATTTCGTTTTAAATTACGTTATTTTATTTAGGTGTTTTATTTTACAATGACAAAAAATTATATATTTTTTTTGTTTAATTGGTTGTAAATAGTGTTTTATTTTTAAAATGTCATTTTGTTTTTTGAACATCAATAACAACAAAACGCGTTCCTTTTGATGACTCCTTTATCACTTACAACTTATATCATTTTTAACTCTTACAAACAGAACTTTATGTTTAGAAAAGATTTTTCAAGCTTAGCTGGTGAGCGAACCAAATAACTAACAACTCAAAAACGCTAAATTATTTTCCTGTACTTGTTTTAATGACAAAATCATCATCTTCAGGGAGCACAACTAAACACGTTTGCTGGTACGAATTTGTGTATTTAAGCACAAAGTTAATGATGACTTAGTCATTGAAATCGTTTAAGGAAATTAAATATTTGTTGTGGTGTTCGTTATTATTTTAAATATGGGTTTTTAATTTATTTAGGTTTTTTTGATTACATTAGTTATTTTTAAATTGCATTATTTTATTGAGTGGTTTTATCTTAACTCTGACTTGCTGAGCAAGGTGTTTAAGAACGAGCGAACTTTCTATTTTTAACCTTATTTTCAATTTAATTGAAGTAACCTAAATGTGTTCACAGAATTTTGTGTTTGAGAGATTTTTTCATTTATTTTATTCTTATGTTCCTCACTTTTGCTTATTTATGATTTGTTTTTATTATGTTGCAGGTGAGTAAAGGACCAATTTCACAGAGTAAGTTTAAGTATGAAAATTTTTTTCTATAAGCATGATGGCGGATTACATTGTGCCATATTACTTAGGGTAAGTTGAATTTTCATAATTTTTAAAAATAATTGTTTCGTGTGGTTTATTTGAAACAATAATTGTGTCTGTAAAGGCGTAATCCATATAATTTCGTTTTTTAAAATAGTTAAAGTAAGATACAGTGTCATAATGTATTTATTCAACGCCAAGTAAACACGTGTCGTTAACAATGATTGGCAATGTTACCATTGGTCGTTTTGTTAAAATGTTCTGTTTTGCAAACAATTGGTGGCCGGTCCGAAGTCGGGAATGAATTTGTGGGGGTTTCTGCAGGTAGTCTCGGCTCCAGGGCTCATCCAAGACTATGGCTTCACGGGTCATATTTAGCTACAGACATTACAATTAAATGCACAAAGACTTTTTAAAACTGTTTAACTTACGCCAAACTGTTTTCTCCAAGTAGGCCTACTTGTTTTATAGATTAACTGGTGTGTTGTTAATAGCGCCTTTACTGATAAAGTATTACTAGCAACGTCTAGCCTAATGGTGTCTACGCAAGTACTTCCCACCTCGTGAGATGGTTGCATGTGCGATGGGAGTGAGACTATGTAAAGCCACGCAATACGTGACAATATGCAGAAGGCCTTGAAGGGTTACCAGGGTCGGTGGAAGTATGAAGGGGAGTCGGGCTGAGGCAATCATCTACACAAAGTTGAAATGAACCATCTTGCAGGTGTTACTGGTTTATGTTATTATTGTAAACGTGTCTCTATGTTTATTGCTTTAAATTTTGTGGTTTAAAAATGACAGTGTGAAATGAAAATTATGAATTTGGTTCATCAAAAAGGGGCCCTTTCAAAACCAGGGGCTTCGTGTAGAAAAGTAGCTTAAATAATAACTAAGAACTAAACATGGGTTTCGGAGAAGAAGTAAACTGGAATAAACAAGATATGTAGAGAGGGGATAAAGGAAGGAGTGTAGTCGGAAGGATCGCTGGAAAAGAACTATTTAAGAAATGAGGTAATTATTAACTAGATGATGATGTAAAAATATAAAAATGAGAAAATAATTCGAATTTTAAATGAAACAGCAAGTAATAACAATTTCCATACTTAAAATTATTTTTTGACGTCACAGATCTACAATCAGTCTCTTACGTTGTTATTTTTGTGACGTTGCTAGAGTATCTCTAAAGATGGAGACAAAGTCGAAATCTACATTCGGTTGTATAAAAACTGAACACAATAAATAAAAACGAAATAATCCATCAGTAATATGAAGATGGGCTTTAAACAGAATTGTACATCAAGTGGTAGTTTATGGTGAATAAATAAATTGTATTGTGGCTGTTAGGTCTTTATTTATTGTGTTTAATCAGTTATTATTCCAAAGCTTTTCAAGAGAATAATTAATACGGATTTTTTACTCGTTCAAAAAACATTACATTTTTGTAGGTGACATTTCTTCCTCTTCTTCCAGCGTTATTAAATACTGTTTTGAAAACTGGGCCAAACTAGATTCGCCACTGGAAGAATATTACAATTCCACGCTAATTGAATTAGGATGTACGTTCGCTGACAGTGAGACTTCATTCAGGTTTGTGACCATATTTTCGGGAGGTTTACGTCGACTGGTTGGTTTAAATAGTGGGTGGTAGCTAGTGGTTGTATGGAATGTACAATATCTGCACGAGATATCTCTTTAAATCTTGAAATACCACTCAGAAAATTTATTTGCCAATTAAGATGTTTATATAACATAGGTAAATGTCTTTCTCCTTTTTTACATTCTTCACAAAGCATTTACAATATTTTGTGAAACTTCTGCTTCCATCATTAATAAATTATTCTGAAAACATCGTCATTTACACTCGACTAGAACACTGAAGCTCGTCACTGTGAGAATACGGATGCACGGCACGTCACTGACACTGTGACGTCACGGATGCTTAGAACGTACCCTAAAGCAAGTGAATTCTTATTCCACGAGGAAACCTTACTCGACCTTTACGCTCACAGGAAGCCTGCCAAAACAATCGGCTTATAAAAGGGGCAGTTTCGGTATACAGCATTAACATGCAGATGTAGTACACAAGTACTACTTTACTTGGAACATCTGGTAAGGAACATCTATAATATATTTAAAATGTTGGTGCTTATTTGAAAGTATATAGGCTATTTATTATATGTTACGAAATTTGCATCGTATTTTTGGTCAAAGATGGTTTTCCAAAACATCTTTAGTGATGTAAATTGACTAATTGTAAAGGTACATTACGGTAAAACGTTCATTTTGGATTTTTTTTAATATTTCCAAAACTTCCACTACGCAGACTCGTAGTTTTCTTATAAGTATATTTGGGCACAATGGTATCATGGCACTTGTGTTTGGGCAGCTGACTGTAGTTGATTATGGCGGAGGTGTTTACAATGCAATCAGGTCCTAGGCTGCTATTTAACAGTTTCCAAATAGTCATGAACCAACGCTGACTTTTCTTGAATGAAATCATAGATGTTTGAGTGATAATTTGTTTTTACTTTTTTTTGTCCTTCACTTCTCTCTATCTTGGGTAGTGGGTTGATATATGCAATCCCCCCCCCCCCCAAGTAAGAGTAGATCTACTACAGGCAAGTAACCCTGGCAAACACATTGCCAAAATTTTCCCTTATTTCCAGTTCCAGGAATCATTACCCTTTTCAATTCTATCTACCCTTTCCAATCCTTTTTAAAACGGGTGAACCTGATGGACACTTGTTTCTGACTTTGATATAGAGTAAGTGTACTTGTATTAGTCATTTGATGTTTGCCATTTTATCACGTTATCTTTAGAACTACGGGAAGGTCATTTAAACACTTTTATAAACCACTTTTATTGTTTACTGAGTGATTATTCTTTTTAACCTTCACATCTTTACGCATATCCCGGCTAGGGGATAGCTATATTTCTCCTTACAACGGTGGATAGCTCTCTGTGACCCCGATAGAGAGTAGGTTGGTTTCAGGAAAGTAACCCTGTCCACGCGTTGCCAAAATGTTTCTTTATTTCCAACACCAGGCGATAATTATTCTTTCCTCAGTCAGCTCCAATTCTATCTGCTATTCTTTAATCTTCTTTTTTCACTGGGTGAACACTTTTATATAACCCGATAGAGAGTAGGTTGGTTTCAGGCAAGTAACCTTGTCCACGCGTTGCAAAAATGTTTCAGCATCAGGCGATTAATATTCTTTCCTTAGTCAGCTCCAATTCTATCTGCTATTCTTTAATCTTCTTTTTTCACTGGGTGAACACTTTTATATAACCCGATAGAGAGTAGGTTGGTTTCAGGCAAGTAACCTTGTCCACGCGTTGCAAAAATGTTTCAGCATCAGGCGATTAATATTCTTTCCTCAGTCAGCTCCAATTCTATCTTCTATTCTTTAATCTTCTTTTTTCACTGGGTGAACACTTTTATATAACCCGATAGAGAGTAGGTTGGTTTCAAGCAAGTAACCTTGTCCACGCGTTGCAAAAATGTTTCAGCATCAGGCGATTAATATTCTTTCCTTAGTCAGCTCCAATTCTATCTTCTATTCTTTAATCTTCTTCTTTCACCGGGTGGAAGCCTATTTATACCCCAATGGAGAGTAGGTCTACTTGGATATATGTTATTGGTTTTACCACGTCGTATTTAGAATAAAGGGAAGGTATTTAAACACTTTTTTAACCACATAAATTGTAGAAGTTTCAGCATGTTTAGATTATTTTCCATAAGCTAATAATGTTATTCTTATTTAATTTTATTGCTATCAACGTATTTATCAAGTGTTAATATTGAAATGCATATATATTTAACAAAGATTTTAACATAACTCCACAAATAAATATCCCAGCAGAGGTTTCTTTATGCAGTATATATTTAAACATCGGCCATATTACAGGGTAAATATTTTAGCGGTGTTGACAACCAATTAAGCGTCGCGAATTGTTAATATTTACGCTTGTAATGTTTGCGGCATATGCTGATGAAAGTGTTTAATCTGTTACCGACGTCTTATTGTTGGTTCGCCATATTGCGCTGTCGTCATTATCATCTCAAGTAAGGTTAAACACTGATGAAAGTGCAGCTCTGTTGAATAGTTGATAGAGAAATGAGTGGAGTTAATTGTAATTTATTTACTTGCCTTGGACGAGTCGGTTTTAGAAGTAAAATTATTATTTACGCGACTTTCCAACTGTTTCTTTATGTTTTAAAGTCAGTGAAAGGATGATAGGTGTAGCCGTTAACCGTGCGTTAATGTTACCGTCATAAAAATTGAAGTAGGTGATGCAGAAATATTTAGAAAGACTGAAAAAATAATAAAATATGTCGCGGCCACCCTAGAAATATATGGTTTGAAATAAGTCACTAAATAATGGTTTGGCAACACGCCCATAACTGAAAGAAACCGATTGCTATGCTATAACTGATTAAACACTAGTATATTGTTTAGGAAAATGGAGGAACTTTGGTAACCCTCCGTAGTTTTTGCAGTGTCTGCCTTCTTCCTCACGAGTAGGTCAGATATAAGATCCCGGCACTTGGTAAAAATAGGATGGATTTGGCTAAGGGAAGACGAACATAATATCTTCACCTTGAAACAAAAATACAAATCATCTTGTGTCCACTAGCGCTCGCATGAAAAACTTTTGCTTTTATTAGATTATATTAAAGGAATATAATACTGGCTACTTATAATATTTTAATTTACGTTTTCTATAACAAAATATGTATATAAATTTGCTTATTTCTGAATTATAATTTGTAATCGGTCCAGCAAATACAACTACTGGTTTGTTTTAAATCTAGTTAAAGGATGAAAGGTGTTATCCGTTAACCCCGCGTTAATGTTACCGCCATAAAAATTGAAGTAGGTGATGTAGAAATGTTTTAGAAAGACTGAAAGAATAGTAAATATGTCGCAGCCACCTCAGAAGTAAACAGTTTAAAATAAATCACTAAATAATGGTTTGGCAACACGCCTCATAACTGAAAGAAACCTATTGCTATGCTATAATTGATTAAACTATAGTATACGGTTTAGAAAAATGGAGGAACTTTCATACCCCGCGTATTTTTTGCAATGACTGCCTTCTTCCTCACAGGTAGGTCAGATATAAGATCCGGGCAGTTGGTATTTGGCTGGTAAAATAGGAAGGGGAGACGAACATAATATCTTCGTCTTGAAACAAAAATACAAATCTTCTTGTGCTAGCGCTTACATTAAATTTTTTTGCTTTTATTAGATTAGATTGAAGGAATATAATAGGCACTGCTTTTAATATTTTGATTTGCATTTTCTCTATCACAAAATGTGTATATAACTTGAGTATTTCTGAATTAGAATTTGTTAACTTTATAAACGTAATGAAAGCCATGATTAAACAAACATTTCTCACAATTAATCCAGAATTTCAATAGTTACTGTTTTTTTATTACTGTTAACTTTGACTCGTTTTGTATTTTTCATTGAAGGAGAAAAGTTTAAAATTTGTGGCAGTTTGTATGAAATGTGCATAGCATTATTGGAGACACATTCCATATGTATCCAGCATTACGTATGGCCATGTAATATTCACTTAGCACAGTTCACAGTTCACTTAACACATTGACTGCTAACCCGGCAAAGGCAACATTTAGGAGGAGCTGACATTACTTATTAAAAAGAAAAAACGAAGATATACTATCATTAATTAAAAAATATAATGCTCAAATTCAGCTCAAAGGCTAAATTAAGTATAGCACTATTACACAGTGTAAATAGATGTTCTTAAAATCAATGCTAGCAACCGAATGACACAACTTTGGTCGGGAAAAGGTACGGGATATCCTGCACGCCGCACTCAATGTGATAAAAACTGTTGAGTGAAAAATAAGTTTATATCATCGATTGTCATTTCCCTAGGATTATTTGAACGTAAGACACTAAAATGTATGTTTTTTGTGTTTTTCGTATCGTTTTACTTCTTTTGTTGCCATTTCTTCAACCGCCCATTTTTGTTTTTGTTTTTCTACTGAACTATTACATTTGGAAAATTGTTAAATTTTGTTGTTGTCTGTTTTATCTTTTTTCAGTTTTGAAATAGTATTGTTCCAAGAATACGAGGATATTTTTTATTTGACGTTTTTCTATTTTTACATTTAGATTCCGAATCCAGGGTTATATTTAGAATTTTATTATAACATTTTAGAGTTATTTTAGAATTCATAATGATTGATTTCTCATTTAAACAGTTATTTGTGTTTGTATTGGCCACATGCGGATGGAGCGACCCGGCGACGAAACATTCCGTAACATTTTGCGGTTATTTTTGGAGATTTAAACACCATTAAGACTAGAATAGTAACAATCGCGCGTTGCATCCCCTGTTTGGACAAGCCTTGTTAGTTTCCCAACGAGCACTAAATCGTTATAGGTCAAACAATCTGCCGTGACACCAGTGCCTTCGTATACAGTTGCACGCCGTCTGGTTCGTTAGTTCAAACGGGCAAGTATGAGAGAAGACGTAAGCAGATATTTTGTAATCAGACGGTTTGATTTATTGTTCAAGCTGGTAACACTGGTGATGCAAACGTATCGCTACAGGCTATCTGGAGCCGGTATCTAGCAGCGTCGCTGCGCTGCGGGTTATCTTATCTGGAGAATGCGTCGCGAAATCGTGCAATTATCTGGTCTATTTGTGTAGTCTTTAACTGCCATTTCCGGTTTTATCGAACGTTTTAAAATGTTTAAAAATTTCGTGAGAGCATTTCGTATCAGAATCTTATGGGTCATCAATCATCGACTTCAGAAGCAGCTGACCAAGCCTTTTCATTAGGTGGGTGGTCCTCCGGACACACACACACACACACTAGACATAATATAATCGTACTACGACGATAAGTGTCATAAAGTGGGTGATTCATCTCTGTGCGTATCTAGTCTTTAAACAACCCAATTGCGTGGATTAAAATTAGAGTCCCCTTTCTCTCCTCGACTAAGGTAATTCGTAAACTAGGGTAGAATAACGAGGATTCATAGTTTTTATTCAGATACACAACCATATCCTAGATAGCGGTAGTTTTCCGCCCTTTCTTAGTACTAAAGTATTTTAATCCCATATAGTCTCACGAAAGATTTACACCTGTTAGTGACTTCGATAGAGAGGGGGTATACTTCAGGTACGTGGCCCTGAATGCTTAGTGTCATGACCCTCATGTGGCTCTGGATACTTTGTGTCATGACCCTCATGTGGCCCTGAATACTTAGTGTCATGACCCTCATGTGGCCCTGGATACTTATTGTCATGATCTTCATGTGACCCTGAATGCTTAGTGTCATGACGTTCATGTGACCCTGAATGCTTAGTGTCATGACCCTCATGTGATTCTGGATACTTATTGTCATGACCCTAATCCTAGTGTCATGACCCTAATCCTAAAGCCTTTACCACGTTCTACATCTCTCTTCTGAGCCAATCTCATGTTCACAATGTTTTCTTCGTAGATGGTAACAGACGTCGAAGTATTGAGTACATTAGCAGTACCAAATCAAAGGCATTGAGAATTTTGTCTCCGAAAAAAAAGGCGGAACTGATTTTTAAACCAATTTCTCTGTTAATGAGGTTTAAGTAGACCTTTTAGAAATGCTTTTAGGTTTCTAGTTATAAAGCTAGTCGTTTATGGTAATTTCCTCATTTGGGTATCTTGTACAATGGTTATAAAAGTCAGACATCCTTCCACGAACTAAATTTAATTTTGTCGTAATTCTTTATCAAATCGTTTACGAGGAGAAACGTGTGTAATTGAATATCTCAGTTAAGGCCGCCTGCCCAAGTATAAGGGTAACAGTTATTCTCACATTATTCAATAGCGTCAGGACATTTATCGAGGACAACGGGACTTTCAATATAAATCACCGCTTCGAGTTTGATATATTCAAGATAAATTGCGCCTGGAAGGCCTGCATCACTTCTCGAGTCGTGCACGGGCACAGCCATATGGTCAGTGAAAGTGATTCTCATGGCCTACCCCCGAGTGGTCTTGTTCCGTGGCTACGGCTTTATCAGCTGCGAATAGTTCACGGCGAAAATTCAATTAATTAGGTATTTTAATATTGGATACAACTTAACATGTTGTCCTTCAGCTGAACCGTTTTGAGAGCTCGATTGTTAAAAAAATGTTAGTTAAAATAATCGTACCTAACCTGTCATAGTCGTAGTTGAGATTTCTATAAGTATTTATTTTCACCTAATATATATCTATTTCACTGTAGATGTTTTATAGTGCATTTGAGAATAAACATTTTTACAAGACTAAACTTACTTTTTACTTGATGTTCTTAGATAAAATTTCCATAAATCTATTTCAATATATGGTATATAATGATTTTATAGTAACTGTATATATTTATTTTAGGATAAACATTTTCACAAGACTCAACCTTACCCAGCCTTTAACCTAATGTTCTTGCATAAAACATCTATAAATCTATTTCACTATATGGTATATTTATTTTACAGTAATTGTTATTATAGATCCATTTTAGGATAAACATTTTCACAAGACTCAACCTTACCCAGCCTTTAACCTAATGTTCTTGCATAAAACATCTATAAATCTATTTCACTATATGGTATATTTATTTTACAGTAATTGTTATTATAGATCCATTTTTAGGATAAACATTTTCACAAGACTCAACCTTACCCAGCCTTTAACCTAATGTTCTTGCATAAAACATCTATAAATCTATTTCACTATATGGTATATTTATTTTACAGTAATTGTTATTATAGATCCATTTTTAGGAAAACATTTACACAAGACTCAACCTTACCCAGCCTTTAACCTAATGTTCTTGCATAAAACATCTATAAATATATTTCACTATATGGTATATTTATTTTACAGTAATTGTTATTATAGATCCATTTTAGGATAAACATTTTCACAAGACCCAACCTTACCCAGCCTTTAACCTAATGTTCTTGCATAAAACATCTATAAATCTATTTCACTATATGGTATATTTATTTTACAGTAATTGTTATTATAGATCCATTTTTAGGATAAACATTTTCACAAGACTCAACCTTACCCAGCCTTTAACCTAATGTTCTTGCATAAAACATCTATAAATCTATTTCACTATATGGTATATTTATTTTACAGTAATTGTTATTATAGATCCATTTTTAGGAAAACATTTACACAAGACTCAACCTTACCCAGCCTTTAACCTAATGTTCTTGCATAAAACATCTATAAATATATTTCACTATATGGTATATTTATTTTACAGTAATTGTTATTATAGATCCATTTTTAGGATAAACATTTTCACAAGACTCAACCTTACCCAGCCTTTAACCTAATGTTCTTGCATAAAACATCTATAAATCTATTTCACTATATGGTATATTTATTTTACAGTAATTGTTATTATAGATCCATTTTTAGGAAAACATTTACACAAGACTCAACCTTACCCAGCCTTTAACCCAATGTTCTTGCATGAAACATCTATAAATCTATTTCACTATATGGTATATTTATTTTACAGTAATTGTTATTATAGATCCATTTTAGGATAAACATTTTCACAAGACCCAACCTTACCCAGCCTTTAACCCAATGTTCTTGCATGAAACATCTATAAATCTATTTCACTATATGGTATATTTATTTTACAGTAATTCTTGTTATAGATCCATTTTAGGATAAACATTTTCACAAGACCCAACCTTACCCACCCTTATGTTCTTGGGTAAAACTTCCATAAATACTTTCAACTTTCAACATATAGTATATTTATTATATAGTAGCCTAATTGTTTATATAATGCCATTTGATGTAAGACGTAACCTTACCTATCAGAATATTCTTCAGTAAAACATAAGGCATCTATGTAGCCTACGTGTCTAGATACATTTTTAAAAGTGTTTTAACACTAGTGAAATAATCTTAACAGTACCTTATCTAACCGAACCTTCTCTTAAGTTTATTAGATGAATCCTTCATAGAAGTCCATTTTTACAGTATCTTTGATGTAAGCAATCGTAAATTCCTTTAAAGTACCATTTAAAGAATCGACATCTTGCGTTTCAAACGTGATTAGTCATCTTCACCTCACCTAACCTTTCATAGTTGCTTTTCAATAACAAGAGTTCCATTTACGCCAGTTGCCAAAGTGCTTGTGGTAGAGTTGCAAAAGTAAATACAGTAAAACCTGTAGAAGGTGGGACGAATAGCTTTTACAAAGGAACCTAAGAGAACTCATCTCAAGACCTCAAAGATAATTCGGATTTCTTGAGTGTCTGAATCACTGTCCTCACGAGTCGAACCGCACTCTCATAGAATCCCAAAGTCTGTCTGAAGAAAAACGAGACCTGAAAGCTTTACAGTAAAGTCTGGACTGGTCACCGACCCGTCCCTGGGGCGAGAGGAGTGCTCTTGGAGCCTACCGATTATACAGCTTTTTCCAGGACTGCTTATTTCTGACAACTTTATTCATTACTCAGAATCAAACGTTGGTAGGTGCAGGCATGCAATTGAGTTACGCAACATTCATCCTGGCGCCTTGCACGCACGTTTTGTTCGTACTGGGAAACAAGTTTTCTTATTGCGTCATGGACGTGAGTACTTGTGTTCTTAACGACTCATTAGATTGACATAAAGCGATCAGCTTGCTTCGACTTTTCCCTTCCCAGTATAATTATCAGTATTGTTAAATAAGTAAGAGTTACTTACTTTACTTTACCCAACGCCCATCCGTGGCTGTTCTGCCATTCGACGTCGAGCCTCCCAATATAGACTGACAATGTAGACTGAGCGGTGTCGACTGTAGTTGGGGACATAGGAAGAGATGTTCGCTGTCCATTCTTCCAACTTGGTACAGGGGGCAGGTGTCTCCATCTGCTAGGCCGATTCTATGTAGATGGGCTTGAAGGTCGTCGTGCCCCGTCAAAGTGCGGAAAAGTGTCACGGATACGTGTCTTCCAATGTTACGTGGTATTCCGGAGTTGCTAGGCTCACCCACTTCCTTCCTTCGCTTTCCTTCCTTAACGTCCCGGTAGTTTGGAGGGAAACGGTGATATCAATGGGGCTACAGGCGGATCGCAGGGATTGAGCCTGCTTGGGTTGCGGCATCTTCTCATTTCCCGCTATGCCAATGTGGCTCGAGATCCATTGGAGCCATACGGTCCAGCCAGAAGATACCAAGCCAGCGAGTGCAGCGCGGCAGTTCATGGTTCTCTGACAGTCTGTAGGCGTGTTCTTGCTGAGAGCTTGGATGGCAGATTGGGAGTCAACGAAGAATACGACTCGTCGTAGTGTGGTGCTTTGGCTCTGCAGGTAAGAGACTGCTTTGTGGATGGCGCATATTTCCCCGTCGAAGTTGCTATTATATTTCCCGACAGCCATGCACTTTTCAAACAGACTTGAATAGACTCCTGCCCCTGGTTTCTGGTAAATATGATCCGTCTGTATAGATATGGACCGACTCGTGCAAGGGGTAGTTGAGATTCATTGTTTCCATAACACACCTTTGTAGTTCCAGCGGGCTTGTCATTGCATTGGTCGAAGTCAAACTCTGAGGTCAACCCTGTGAGGGTCAGTCGGGCGTTCGGCAGGGCGGCAACTATGGTCGTGTAGTGAGCAAACGGAGCGGGTTCACCAAGCTGTAGGCTGTACTTATCGATTAGAGATTGAGCGTGTACAAGGGGTGTATTTTGCGTTCTTAGACTAAGGACTTATTTGGGCATATGTGTTCCAGTGCTTCGAGTCCACTAAACGAAGAGTTAAAGCAACGAGATTGATCATTTTTTTTCAGTAAATGAGAGAATGTACAGATCATAGGGAAGTAGAAAGGCCTGCTTCAGGTTTTTGTCCCTGCCCGAGGGTTGCCGTGATGCTTCTCTACTGGCAGTATCAGGGGATCATTGTGTCCTTTCCTTAACCTTAACCTGTGCATCTACCCTTACATACATTCTTCTCGCAAAGGGTGTACCGAGTAGATACATCACTACGGCCCCGATAGAGAGTAGGTGTCAACCCTGCACATGTGATGGCTCCGTGTATCTATACCAGGGAGTTTACGTCCCTAGCTATATTTACCCACCTTCATTTCTTTAGTAGGCAATAAGGGTAGCAGCCTTAAAGCTTCAAAATATTAATAAGTCTAATTAATGAAAAAAAATAATATTATAGATAAATATTCCAAGATTTACAGTACTTAACATTCTTGTATTTGCCGCTTTGAAATAATGACTCTAAATTTAGCCTCCAGCAAATAGACTTTTTGTGTTTCATAAAACACTATTCTAGATAATCGTTTATACCTCCCCCTTCTACTGCAACTCTACCGAAGGGTTCTCGAGGGGTTGCCGAAGGGTTCTCGAGGGCCTTCTTAATGAACTTCACTTTTATCAACTCTATTCGCTACATGGCTTCCCACTAAATACTCTCACTGTCCTCAAGTATCCTACCGTGTAACAGATCCATCTCTTTGCCGCACCCTTTCTAACCATAAAAATGTTCTAATGAGAAATAAAAGTTTTGATTTGCGAGTCAAGTATCTATATTTTATTTCATTAGTGACGCGGGGGAAATTGGTTTATTTCCGTCGTCAGACTTTTTGATTTACAAACAAACTAATGATAGTAATGAACGTATTTCCGAACAGTCGCCAATAAAATAAAATATATGCTATATACTTGACTTACAAATAGGTTGCTTCTTTCATTTACCTTATATTGCTGCGAGTGTAAACATGAACCACAATTATGTTCTTTTTCAGTTTATGTTTTGTTACGGACAAATAGAAAAATAACAATTAGTTTATTATCTACTTCGTTCAATTCAATGAGATTTTTCAGTTTTTACTTTTAGTCTATGCGCTTACTCTTGCAAGGAGCGCAAGAAGTAGTTGCTGACTCTTGCAAGTAGTTGTACTAATTAAGGTATCCTCAATGATGAGCTGTTTCCTACTCATTCAGAACATTCATGTTCTTATCTTAATGAAACCTATTCTTACACATTCCTGTAGGCTGTAACAGGTATAAATCTCCAAGCGACACAGTGCTAATCTATCCAGAGGTGCAACAAATGTTTTCCATCCTTTAGTTTTAGTGTGACGTCATGTTAATCTACCTTAAGCAGTGATGTAAATTACATATTGGTAATGTAACCCATCGATTCTTAACTACTGTATTCGGAAATCGGGAGAGTCCTCCTCACGTAAACTTGGACAGTAAAGCGTTCAAAAGAATCTTGATTGAACTATTAATTTTTATTAAGTTTCATCGCCTGAAACCCTTAACTTCAATGGTGTATAAAATTCTAGATTAATGGTTTAAAATCTCTTACTTAGATTTTGTTGGTTTTGATTATTGTTATATAAGTGACTTTAACCAGTGTATAGGTGATGGCACCTATAAACGTAGGTTTGTCCGTACGTGTTGGTAATCTGATAGTGTTTTACTAGTTCTGCCCCACATGCTTAGGTTTTTACACCACATAACTCTGCACAAACAACTGGCTCTGTAGATATTCTTGTCACGGTTCACGCTTCGTCGCACTTTCGGCTTCTGCTGCACTGCAGGCGTTCTATTCTCTTTAACTCGCTTATGCTTTGCTTTACTTTACTTTGGGTACCTAACTTTATTTAGCAGGAGAATTTGTCCTTTGGATGAATTTGAAAAGTTACCCAAAGTAAGCTTTAAAACGAAGGTGTGGCAAATATTTTGTCGCTAATCTTTTACTTTTGTATAAAGTTTATTTGAAAATCGATTTCTACAGATTCTGCTTCTGTCAAACATTTTATCATAAACGAAATAAACACAATTTCTAGATTAGAAGGAAGAACACAACAATTTATAATTTGATACAAAATAAAATACACACACAAACAACACAACAGGAGTAAAAAAAAATCATCTTACAATCATAAACAAGTTCCCAAAATTCTAAAATAAGAAATAGGATAGTAAAAAAAAACACAAGAATACAACAAAAACAAAAAAAGATAAACTCGAGCACTAGATGTAAATGAACTAAACACTATTGCCTGTAACAAATTCTATATTGCACCTCTTGCTAAAACAATACAGGCCACACATACATCAACCATAACCTAGAAATTCACATCACATAAAACAATTACCATATTTCAACAATGAAGTATAGAAATACACCAGAACACAAAATGATAAAAATAAAAAATAAATAAATGGACGAATTCCAATACAAATCTCATACGCAGTGTATTACAAGTTCCATAGATGTTTAAAACATAAAAGACATTTGGAAAATGGGGCAAAATCGTATTTAGTAAAATAACCAGGTTTGGAAAGCTAAACGAAAAACCCTTTAAGAAGATTATATAAAAAGTCGGAAACTTTCCTAAATGGCAACACAAAAGCAAAACAAAACTGTCTTTTAAAAAAACTGGTTTTACAAACTTCTTTGTCGTAATGAACAATAAGCTCTAAATGAAAAAAAAAACCTTTTGTATGCATACCTATAGACTATATTTTATATTTATTTATAAAGTCAATAATTAGAATACATATCTTAAATAAAGTACTGTCACCTTATTATTTAATATAATCGTATTGATTTATAGTTGATTTAAAATTAACAAGGTATTTGGAAGTAAGCGTTGCGGTAGATTCCTAAGCTTTAATATAATCCTATTGAATTACAATCCTTTTAAAATTAGAAAGGTATTTGAAAATTAGCTGAGTCAAAATTGAGCACATTATAGAACTTCGAAACCACTTTCGCTAACTTTAACAACTCTTCTTAGTGCTGATGCAGTGCAGATATGCGCTCGAAAACTTTGTGCCAGAACGTATTTTTTTAATTAATTTTCCTTTATTTAAAAAAATGTTATTTTTATTTGTGTTGTAGAATTTCGCAAAACTTAACTAAAAAAGAGTTTGAATTTCAAAGAGAGGTTTTGCAAGATTATATAGTTTTCGCAGATTTAAGGACCGCTGATTTGGTTTCCATGATAACCAGAGCGGACAGAGTTGCCATGTACCCTAGTTCATGTGTAACAACTTCCTTTGTCAACTTTCCTCTGAGAGATGTGAACAGGGAGATAGAAGCGACATACTGACGATTGAGAGATGTGAACAGGGAGATAGAAGCGACATACTGACGATTGAGAGATGTGAACAGGGAGATAGAAGCGACATACTGACGATTGAGAGATGTGAACAGGGAAAGAGAAGCGACATACTGACGATTGAGAATAACGCTATTGGGGCTTCTTCGATTCTGCTAATTTCCAAATACGTTTTTAACTTTAAATCTACTGTAATTCAATAGGATTTCATTAAGTTTTAGGCATCATATTGCCAATTCTAGATAAAAACTCTTAAATCCTTGTTTGTGATTAAATATTTTTGATCTTCAGAGGTTGAACTGTGCCCGCTTGTTTATCGACTAAACAGCGACCTTTGTTTTCCTGGACGACGCTACGTTCTTATCCGGGAACGTCAGAGTATAGGTAAACAATCGCACAAAGCCGGACGACAACCAGTTTGGTTAATCCGTGATACTTTCACTAAGGCGCGCCTATATACGTGACCACGGCATTTAAGTTTCCTCAAAGGTCGGAAGGAAATACTCTCCACAAAGTCCCGAGTACAAGACGGACTGTCAAACCGGCCGTAGCCTTGAACGCTTCTCGCAACAAATATAATATAATGGATTTTTATGCAAATGCAGACCTTCACCTGTGTGATGCAAGTTTTTTGCATAATTGTTCCATCAAGATGGCGCGCTCGTTTTACGTCTCGGCCTATCCTCCCAGCTGGACGGCGCTGCTTAAATAATTTAATAATAATTCCCTATTAGAAAAGGGTTATTTGAGTAATTTTTGTTTTGAGTAAGTTACAGCCTGATATAAAACATTACATTAAATAGTTGAAAGCTTTGATGATCATAGGTCCTTTAATATTTTTGTAATTATTTCCCAATGTTTAAATGCTACAAATCCGCACCTTTGCTGCTAAGACAGTAGTAATGACCCCTTTTGTAACTCGATTAAGAGGGCCTAGGTAGATCTATCGTACTTGGACCATACTGTATTCTAGGATATAAATCGGGCAGCATGACAATACTCCACCTAGATTTATCGCTAAATGTTCACTTTCATAGGCTTAGCCAAAAGCAAGATAAATTCTTTGGCACTACTGGGGATCGAACTAAGAACCTTTTTCCTGACCCAAGTTATTGACCAGTAAACCCTATACTTTTTGACATTTGAGACAAAAGTCATATAAACATGCTATTAACTACATTTTTATACGTATTCTACTAATAATCAGATGTAAAATAGTTTAAGACAAAACGGTCGGGTCAGAAAAAGTTGAAATATATTTGTTTATATTTAGAAGTAACAACTAAATACAAGTTTTGCTTCAACTGTTCTCTTACTCGAACATTTTTAACACATGTCGCGTCTTCTAAAGTGTTATTTCTTTTACTTCTCCTTAGTTCTGGCATGGTTAGGCAACCCGCCTAACCCGAGTATACTTCCACTATCGTCTCGTCTCTTCCTTTTTTTATCGTCATCCTCCCTCCAAGGAAGACACCTCCATATGACACCGATAGGATAAATTACCTTGTAGATATAACGTCAAGAATTTTTCCCGTATTCGAGGCCATGGAGTATTTTGTCATTTTCCTATGTTATCTATTAATAATTATACTGGCCTCATACATACTTTTAGGCGACAGTATTTAGATTGACAAATCGCCTTATATCCACACAAAAATCGATCTTCTTGTTCGCTTGTTCTTGGTAAGAAGTAAAACATATTAGAAGAACATCATGTTCTATTTTTTCATGCTACACGATGTTAAAAAAAAATGTTCACATTGTCAGTGTATATAAAGACAGTATATCTATTGAAAAGTGAAGTTAATACCGAATAATAACAGAGAGAGAGAGAGAGAGAGAGAGATCTAGCTTTGGTTTTATTTAGAGTTGTTTTCAAGAAGACTTTATTATTTTATCCCGGTTAGTGGGTAAATCTCTCTATTTCCACTCGGCTGGGAACAGGTCTCATTTCGGTAAATTATTTTAACTCGTTTTAGACTTTTATTTAAAAACTTTATCGTTTAAACACTCCTAAAGTACATTTGCTTGTAAATGGGAGCTTGCAAAGGAAATTTTGTGTTTCTTTTATCGTTTAAACACTCCTAAAGTACATTTGCTTGTAAATGGGAGCTTGCAAAGGAAATTTTGTGTTTCTTTTATCGTTTAAACACTCCTAAAGTACATTTGCTTGTAAATGGGAGCTTGCAAAGGAAATTTTGTGTTTCTTTTATCGTTTAAACACTCCTAAAGTACATTTGCTTGTAAATGGGAGCTTGCAAAGGAAATTTTGTGTTTCCTTAGACACAGTCCAGTAATGTTGTAACATAATCAAAACGTGTAGTTTGTGTCTTAATGTTTTAAACAAAAAGATGTTAGTATTTTCTAAAAATATTTGGAGGATAAAAGAAAAGTTATATTTTCATAAATGGGTCCGAATTAAGTTTGGCAGGTACTAGGATGTCCCCATCAAACCGGCAGTGCTGATAAGACAGTTACGGAGCGCCTTGTTACGTCACTGGCGATCTGTTATCTATAATGAGGCACGAATTTTATTCTGCGTGCCTCGGACGTCGTCCATAGCGGGCCGAATAAGCGATTGTATAATATTTCACGTGAAAGTCTAATTATTTTACGGGAGTGGAAAGTTTTGTAACGCAAGGACGCTGTGTGGGCGACTAACACTGTCATATGTGACGTCTCAATTATGCGTAGTACATGCTTCATTTATGAGTTCATAGTATCGTATTTATGAGTGTGGGGTGTCGTATTTATGAGTTCATAGTATCGTATTTATGAGTGTGGGGTGTCGTATTTATGAATTCATAGTATCGTATTTATGAGTGTGGGGTGTCGTATTTATGAGTTTATAGTATCGTATTTATGAGTGTGGAGTGTCGTATTTATGAGTTCATAGTATCGTATTTATGAGTGTGGGGTGTCGTATTTAAGAGTTAATAGTATTGTATTTATGAGTGTGGGGTGTCGTATTTATGAGTTCATAGTATCGTATTTATGAGTGTGGGGTGTCGTATTTATGAGTGTGGAGTGTCGTATTTATGAGCGTGGAGTGTCGTATTTATGAGTTCATAGTATCGTATTTATGAGTGTGGAGTGTCGTATTTATGAGTTCAAAGTATCGTATTTATGAGCGTGGAGTGTCGTATTTATGAGTTCATAGTATCGTATTTATGAGTGTGGAGTGTCGTATTTATGAGTTCATAGTATCGTATTTATGAATGTGGGGTGTCGTATTTATGAGTTCATAGTATCGTATTTATGAGTGTGGGTTGTCGTATTTATGAGTTCATAGTATCGTATTTGAGTGTGGGGTGTCGTATTTATGAGTTCATAGTATCGTATGTATGAGTGTGGGGGGTCGTATTTATGAGTTCATAGTATCGTATTTATGAGTGTGGGTTGTCGTATTTATGAGTTCATAGTATCGTATTTGAGTGTGGGGTGTCGTATTTATGAGTTCATAGTATCGTATGTATGAGTGTGGAGTGTCGTATTTGAGTTCATAGTATCGTATTTATGAGTGTGGGGTGTCGTATTTATGAGTTCATAGTATCGTATTTATGAGTGTGGGTTGTCGTATTTATGAGTTCATAGTATCGTATTTGAGTGTGGAGTGTCGTATTTATGAGTTCATAGTATCGTATGTATGAGTGTGGAGTGTCGTATTTGAGTTCATAGTATCGTATTTATGAGTGTGGGGTGTCGTATTTTTGAGTTCATAGTATCGTATTTATGAGTGTGGGGTGTCGAATGTATGAGTTCATAGTATCGTATTTATGAGTGTGGGGTGTCGTATTTATAAGTTCATTGTATCGTATTTATGAGTGTGGGGTGCCGTATTTATAAGTTCATTGTATCGTATTTATGAGTGTGGGGTGCCGTATTTATTAGTTCATAGTATCGTATTTATGAGTATGGTGTGTCGAATGTATGAGTTCATAGTATCGTATTTATGAGTGTGGTGTGTCGAATGTATGAGTTCATAGTATCGTATTTATGAGTGTAGGGTGTCGAATGTATGAGTTCATAGTATCGTATTTATGAGTGTGGGGTCGTATTTATGAGTACATAGTATCGTATTTATGAGTCTGGGGTCGTATTTATGAGTTCATAGTATCGTATTTATGAGTGTGGGGTGTCGAATTTATGAGTTTATAGAGTATTGCATTTTAAAATGAATAGTTACCACTCCTTATAACACAATTATATGAGAACACACGAAAGTAAAACACCGTTTGAGTCTCCGCTGTCTTCCCTTTCGCCTTGTTCTCCTTCTGCGTCATCGTCTCCCCTTCAATTTCTTTGTCGTTTTTCTCTTTACAACCGTGGTGATCAGACCAAAATTAGAAAGTAGGTATTAATGTAAACAGATAATTAAAATTTTTGCAGGTGTATTGAGGAAATGGTTAAGCACGTGACGAAAACAAAAGATTTACCAGCGTTCAATGGGGGAGGGGACATTTGTTGCTTGCGTTTTCCAGAAATTTATTTAGTAAGATTTCGAAGTGTTGGCACTAGTTAGAGAACATTCCAGGTTATCCTATTATCCCTAATTATTTACATATCAGTTAACTTTTTTGCCTTTGTTTTTCGAGTGAAATTTAAAATAATTGAAAACTATAAAAGTGATACAAATAATATTCGAGCTGACTTGTGAGTTAAGGTTATACACGAAATAAATATACACAACTCAGAATAGTAAAGTTTAATACAATTATATTTAGAAATTAGAGTATTATAATTGTGTGCAGTGTAAATTTATTTTGTGTATAAAAATGTTTATAAAATAATACAAGACTTGGAAGTTTTTAAGATATCAGATAAACGACTGTAAGACAAAGACTACACTTGCCAGCCAAAAGGAACTCCACGGCCTTCTAGAGTGCGATGCACAACTAAACGTTAGCGCGGAGCTAATGTAGTGTGACAACGATTAGTCTTGGCACGTTGACTGCCTTCGCCTAGACGTCCGAGTTTAATGCTTATTACAACAAACGGCATCGGAACCGTACCGTATTAATTGTTACGAGCCATCGCTAAACTAACAATGACCTGTTTGGTGGGTGAGATCGGTGCAACTCCTTGTTGTCATCTTAGCTTTGACTGATCGGTGCCGAAGTAAAGAACGACGTCCCGTACGCTCGTTCAACTCTCTTTAGCCCTAATCACGTTTGCTAGAATTCTGTCCCCATTTAAGCAGCAGGTTAGATTCATGTAATTCCTTTATTGTGTTTCTAATTTACTACCCCTTCCCACAACCTTCGGTTAGTGGAACCTAACTATGGTTCCGGGGCATTTCTTCAGGATCATTTTGCACAAGCCAGTGTTTATTCTCGCATTTTTCAGTAACTGAGGTTTCATGTCCTTACTATGTTGTTATCAAGAAAAGAAAGTCCGTCCAAACATTCCTGCCAAAGAAATAGTAAGTTGATATTATTATTCAGTACAATAAACTTTTAAAAAGGTCTTAAATTTCTATGAAAAATATAGTCTAATATATAAAATACAAAAATAAAAACTATGTAGGCCTATAAAAAGGGAAGAATCTTTTAGAAATGACTTTGTTTCTCAAATTATAGATTAAAAACGTCATACTTAAAGTACAGAAAAAACATTCAAGAAAATCAAGAAACTGACAGTTTAATGAAGAAAATATCAAAACATTTATCAAGTCAATTAAGACACTATAAAAAATGTATATTTTCTTTTAAACAAAGTTTTTAAGATACTGTAAGTTTCTATGGAAAGTAAAAATCGCCTCTAAAACTCTGACAGTATTTATTGGATATGTTTATTTTGGATATAAAAGATTTTTTTTTAATATGGCGAAACTGACAATAGTATATACGTGTCAAGCTAATTAAATAACTATTTAGGTATCTGAAAAACTTATTAATACTATCAAAAAACTATAGAAATAATAAGAAAAATAGAAATTAACCGTCTATCAAACTAGAAACTAAGAAGGAACTATCGAGATAACCCAGATAGTCCCCTCTACCATCAGGAAAGCTAAGGAAAAAACAGTATATACAAGATATTTCACAAAGAATCGGCATAATTAAAAAAAAATATGCAATAACTTGATCAAGACACTAAAGAAAATCGAGAAAGTATTTAATTGTTAAAAAAAACAGGTAATAAATAAAATATCGATATTATACAGAAAAAATATCCAGAAAATTATAAACTAAAAAAAAATCACTTCAATCAAGCCGCTATCAAGATAAAGAATCGTCATAATTTTAAAAAAAATATGCAATGACGATCAAGAAACTATTAAGAAAATCGAGAAAGTATTGAAATGTTAAAAAAACGATAATAAATAAAAATATCGATATTATATAGAAAAAGTATCAAGAAAATTACAAACTAAAACAAATCACTTTAGTCAAAGTTTGACTAATTTGCGATGCACCACAGGTATCACACACACGAGCCTTGCTTTTTATATACAATATCAAGAGCACAGTGGTACAATATATTACAATAAAAATATTGAAAAGAACCCCAATACCACAAAAATAATCAAAAATAACAAATAAAACAAGTTACTTAAGATTAAACCCTTATGTACATTTCGATGACCATGTCATCATCATCAGTGGGTCTTGTTACAAAACACAATCTAGCACACAAGAAGTTACAAACTAGAATGATGACATTCATAGAATGATGAAAATCATTCTAGTTTGTAACTTCTTGTGTGCTAGATTGTGTTTTGTAACAAGACCCTCTGATGATGATGACATGGTCATCGAAATGTACATAAGGGTTTAATCTTAAGTAACTTGTTTTATTTGTTATTTTTGATTATTTTTGTGGTATTGGGGTTCTTTTTAATATTTTTATTGTAACTTTTATCCTGAAAATTTCCAATAATATCTCGTTAGCAATTGTATGGCGATCCTGTTGGCAACACATTATTTACCGACCTTTCTAGACCTTCCTCGTTATCCCTACCTCCTAAATGAAGTCTTTACACAAGTCGAAATTTTCTTAACATTAAACATCTGATATTAATGGAAAATTAAATCATAGACAGACCTTTTCTACACAGAAATACAACTGTCAAAAATGTTTCTAGTCAAAATAGAATTCAAATTCTGTATTTTTATTTAATCCTTGAATACTGGTGAATAACTTTGGAATTCGTAACGCAAAACTGTCATCACCTCTCCGTGAAAAAGGCGTATATGGATGCTTAATCGTAGAAAGTGTTTGTTTAGTTCAGGTATCGTGTTACAATTTATTTAATTAGAGTTTGTTCAACTAGCTTGAAGCATCTTAATAATTATTATAATTAATAATTACGTAGCATAATAATGAAAGGAAAGACACATAATTAGAGTGTCTACAACAATATGAACTGTGAGAATATTCTCATTTCCAGTCTTCCGATTGGTTTTTCTCTCATTTCTCTCCCAATGTTTATTTTTTACAAAATTGTGTATCAGGTAGTATTGTAAAATAATATTACTTTGGGGACGAGGTAGTTTGTTCTTTAATTAAACACGCGCCAGTACTCTATTAAATTATCTTTATTATTACATTTATGGCGAGACTAGACATCTTGAGTTTATTATTTATTTTTAATGACAAAAACAAGATGTTTATATTTACTTTTACCTTCCTAGTTCCGACTCTTACTGAAACAATGTTTGAGTTACAGAAGACCCGTTATCAGTCCCGTCTGCTGACAGTTAATTTGCTTCTTTGTCTCCGGCACGTTTATTGGACCTTATTTTCACCAATGAAGTCGCTACATTAGGGATATGAAAATGTGTTACATTGTATAAACAATCTTTAATACAAATTAGTATTAACTTCTTCATAAAGTTTTTAATATCCCTAATAAAAAGTTAGGTTAGGTTAAATATATTAATAGGTGCAGTTCAAAGATCGCATCTTGCATATCTGTGTTTTAAAGATATCAATGACCGGTAGAAAATGTTCAACTTGATCGAAAGCATTAACAATTTTGATTACAAAAATGTAATATTGCATTTGGTAGATGTTTTAACTGTCAAACGTTTCAGCCTTTTCTTTTTGAAAATGTTTTGTTTAATAAAATACGAGCTTTTCAACGTTACGAATTTCTGGATGGCCATTCACAGGGTTTTTCAGAAACGATTATCATTGGCCCAATCATTTGTTTCCTAAATTGGAATTACCAGCAGATGTGAATCATCAGTTTGGTTTTGCTTTACTAAAAGTAGACTACGTGGGTCCGTGGTGGATCGGTAAGTGGGTGAATGGCTTCGAAGATTGTATCGGACACAGATATTACATCCCACGTAGGAAACTTTAGATGAGAGTCTAGATACGCAATGGGCAGGAAGGCGTAAGGCTAACAAGAACTTGTAAAGGCGTGAAGAACTATCGAGAAGGTGCGACGAAATCGAAAGCGGCGAGAATTATAGTCGATCCTTCGTGACCGAAATGCGTATATATATTATAATATTATTTTTAAATTGTAGAAAAACTATTTTCATTTTGTTAAAATTATAAAATATAAATCGTTAAAAGAACATTAATTTTATTTAAAAAGTTTTGTGTTTTTATAATTCTGTGTCACTTTATTTGAATCTATTGTGTGAACACACCAAAATTAGAAAGTATGCATCAATGTAAACCCATAGTTAAGGTTTTGGAGGTGTGTGGAAAAAAGGGTTAGGCACGTGACGAAAACAAAAAATGTTACCTAGAGGTCAATAGTGGGTTTACTTGGAAATTACTTTTAGTAAGGTTTTGAAGTGTTGGAACTATCGTATCTCGATATAAATGAAAGTTTTAAGTGTCCGTGCCTAGCCATCCTATTCTTAATATAAGGACAAACATAAATAAAGTTAATTTACCAGTGAAGGATGGTGTATTTGACAATATGAAATAAAAACCATAAATCCTGGAGTATAAATATTACTGTACCTCAATGAAAATATTGGAAAGAACCCCAATATCACAAAAATAATAAAAAATAACAAATAAAACAATTTACTTAAGATTAAACCCTTATGTACATTTCGATGATCATGTCATCATCATCAGAGGGTTTCATTACAAAATTAAAATCTGACAAACAAGAAGTTACAAACTAGAGTGATCACTCTAGTAATTTGTTTTATTTGTTATTTTTTATCATTTTTGTGGTATTGGGGTTCTTTCCAATATTTTCATTGTAATATATTGTACCACTGTGCTCTTGATATTGTGTATTACTGTATCAACCAATGTATTTAAGATACGATTATATTTAATATCAAATAATTCCCGTTGTCCTCACTCAGCAGAATGTAAAGATGTAATTATTTGCATTAAATTTTAATTGATTAAGTGACTGGGATACATTTTGGTTAATAAATATAAAATAAGGGTAAATGAACATATCTTTACTATTGTGATTCTTGAGTTTCATCAATGTGACCAATAACATATAAAAAAGCTAGAGAATGAATACAGAGAGAGTTATGAATATAGTTGGGATAGTCAGGTAGTGACGTAATCCTGGTAAAGGATTTACGGGGTAAAGTATATCCTAAAGGAGTTAAGAGATATGTCCTCCATTACAATACTTGATAGAAACCAGAGCAAATAATAAAGTAGATATTGCAAATAGTAAGAGAAGACATTTTCATGGGAGAAGAAAACCAGAAGTGAATGAGAAATGACATCAGAGGTCAATGTGACACTAGGATACAGTAACATGTAGCAGAGAAAGGAGAAAATGGAACCAGCTTATCGCTGCTTTGGATAACTATAGAATGGTGAAAACGTCGGCGGCAACAAAGCCGAAAGAACCGGACAGTTTAACAGACCTCCGTAAAGATGGCGAGATAGCTGGACATCTGTCTTACATGAATCATCCGGTTAAAATATAAGTCAATGGCCTAACGGAAGTAGAAGAAAAGAAAGAGATTTCGATCACCAGCGTTGGTTAACTGGATTTGTAAAATAACAATTTGACTGCTGGACAAAAAGTTGAATAACTTGTTTGTTCTCATTGTGTTCGACGTTTCAGCCGATTATTGTCATTATCAAGAGTAATAAGTTATCAACAGTGTTAAAGTCTTTGTTAAAAGTATTAGCAAAAGATGTTATTCATGATAATAGCATAAGTTTTCCTGCAAATGGTTAAAAGTTCGATTAGTTAAGTATCAGGGTCGTTCATGGAAACACGGGAATATTTACGAAGAAGAATTTACATAGAAACTTAAGAAAAACTGTTCGTATAAAGGTAGGTCTGAAAATTCTTTGTATGTTATGGTTAGGGGAAGATTTTGACCAGATTTCAACTCCTCCCATGAAATAAAATAGTACTGAAACTTTTGGTACGTAGTTAACAGACGTAAAAGGCGGTTTTATGGGTTTTCGCCTGCGAAAATAAGCAAAACTCTGTCGCGAAAAAAGCGATCATTGTAATAACCGGCCATTACGGATTTTCTACCTGACCCTAGAGTCTTAATCTTCAGTGAAATGAGCGACAAGTGAAATAAGCGACCATCATCGAATTATACCTGTTCTGGGTATTCAAGACTCTTCGTAAGAGAGTTTGAACTGTTTTTTTAATATCGTTTTTTGATTTCCATTAGACTTCAACCTGGCTTTGGACTGTCTAAATGATAATATATCAATTCTATCATTAGGCGTGGTTAAAATCAGCCCAAAGAAAGCTTGGTATGAAAGCTTTTTTATATATATTTTTTATAATTTTTGTAACGTTTTATATTGTTTTATAACTCTTTTTAATATTTACATAAGTTTATATTTATTTCTATATTTTTGTATGTTTCTCTTTTTTATGATCGTCAACTAAATCCAGGTTTGAAGGCAGGAGAGAGTAGAGAGACAAGCCTTTATGTCTCCATTTTCTTCTTATTTCGTCATTGTTTTTGCAATAGCCGTATCCACTTTCTTACACTTCAGCTTTCTTCGTTTTCTTCCAAGTTTAACTGTAGTGGGTAGTTAAAGTGTAGCTTGGTCGCTTATTTCCTGGATTCGGTATTCCTTGGTTGAATGACCTTGACGGCGGTAGGTGTAGTTTGGTTGCTTATTTCTCTGGTCGCTTATTTCCTGGATTCGGTATTCCTTGGTTGAATGACCTTGACGGCGGTAGGGGTAGTTCGGTTGCTTATTTCTCTGGTCGCTTATTTCTCTGGTCGCTTATTTCCTGGATTCGGTATTCCTTGGTTGAATGACCTTGACGGCGGTAGGGGTAGTTCGGTTGTTTTTTCGCACATTCCGGGATGGTTGCTTATTTCACTGGTCGCTTATTTAGCTGGTCGCTTTTTGCATACATTCAAATAAAACAGGTTTCAAGAACTATCTTAAGTAATTATTGAAAAATTAGAGGTAAAACTGAAATAAATTGAAGTAAAACCCACAATTTTTTACGTTCAACTTACAATGAGTTTGTAAAATGGATAATAAACCTATAGACTAATCACTTTAAATAACATTTATAAAACATTTTAATTCTAAGAAAATTGATGAAAAATAAATTCGAATGCAAAACAAAAATAACACGAAAATATAAATGTTTGAAATTATTGTAAATATATTTATGTTTAAATTATGTTTAAACAGAAATAACATTAAAATATCCGGACATTAACTGGAAAAACGTGTTAATTAAACAGAAAAAATGATTAAGATTACACTTTCCCAACATTTTTTCAAAATACCCTCACAGTACAATAATTTTTTATGGCTATTTTCGTTTTAGAATTATTTTTAGCCTGTCAATGGAATTGAAAATTTTCGTCTTGAATTTATCAAATTCAAAACAAAATACATACAAAATAATAATTGTATTAATATTAAAATACTGGACATTGTCTGAAAATACGTGTTATTTTTAGAGAGAAAAAAATAATATTTTTAATAAATAAATAATAAAGTAAAAAAAAATAATTAAAATTACACTTTCCCAACAATTGTCAAAATTTCTTCTTTCAATGTTAACAGTGGCTCTTCTTGTCTAGACTGTCAAAAGCATTGAAAGTTTTTGTTTTCAATTCTTTTGTATTTCACTTCTTGTGTTCACTAACGATTTTACCAATAGGCTCTATAATATGGTGGCGTCAGATCAGGTGACCTTAGTCGGCCGTTAGGTGATTGGTCGTTCCCGCCCAACAGATGTTCCAAAATTTTGGATTCAAATGATTGCCAACTTATAAAAAGAATATACAGGGCCTCATCTAGCTGAAAAGTTATTTATTGCTTTGTTATTAGGAGATGAAATTTAAACGTTTCAATTTAAATATTGAAATGTTTTGCGTGGTTTGGTAAGTTTCTGTTTAGTGTTGAGCGAAAGTCTTCTGTAATGGTTGATTAGCTCTTATAAGGAATAAATATTTCGTTGTCAGTACGAGATTATGGCCACATCTCCATCAGCTGACAAGGTAAGGGGGGGGGGGCATTCTCGTATAAAGCCTCGTCAGTAAGATCAGGAAAGTAGCTAATAGAAACTCCCTCGCCCGCGGCGCGCGTACGTCGTATCCGTTTCCCGTAATTACGTGCACATAGCCGTAACAAGCTGCCTCTTCCTTACATGGCGCACTTGCAATGTCAGAAGTAACTCGTATACGTCTCCCTGAAGACCTTTCTAAGCGGAACTAGACTTTTATGCGCATCTGTTGTGTCCGGCTGACGTCTGATGGGTAAAAGTCCGCGTCCGTAACTATTTAGCCCGAAGATTATGCTTGCAATATGCATCTGTGAATTTCTAATGAGTTTTTGTGAAAGTTTTATTGCCTGCATGTACCGTAGTAGGAATCGTTCACACGGTGACGTCACCGCTCGTGTTTTATTTCCGCAAATTCATACGATAATATACGAATAAATATTTATTCATTTCATACGATAATATAAACATTCATACTTGAATAAAACTGAAAAAGAAATGGATACTAAACAAACAGGTGATTAAATTTTTTAAACGCATGTGACATCACAACTGTAGTTTATTAAAATAATACAAACCGACAAATACATAATATAAATATTCCAGAAGTTACATAAAGCAGACATGAGAAGTGTATCTAAACCAGTAATTGCTATAAAATAACTGAAATAGATACAGTTATTTGACAAATAATAACTCAACTATTCCAGAATAAGGTAATACCGCATTAAAATTACTTAATAATTAATTAATAATATAATAGCATGTAATTACAAACCATAAATAAAATAAAACAAGTAAAACAGACATATAAGATAACAATTTAAAAATAACTTATAAAAAGTCTAATAAATAAAGGGTAAGCTACAGCATAAATAAAATGTGCTAGTAAAACGAAAAGTAGTGATAATGAATAAGAAAATTGTACTTATCAAGCACCAATTTAGAAAGAGTAAAAGTAATAAAAACAAATTGGGAAAGATGGACAGTAAGAATTAAAACACTTACATAAACAGGCACAAAATCTGGTAGATGGAAATGAAAAATAAATATAGTAAACGAAGTGAAATCGACGTATATATTCACAGAAATAAAAGTAAGACATTTGATAAAATAAACTAACGCCAGCTCTAGAAAAAGTAAGACAAATACAAGAGGTAATAAGAATAACAATATAAACACCTACATAGACCAATTCTAAAAACGTAAGAGTATTAATACGGAATATCTATTGAAAAGTAAAAAGAATTTATTTACACACATTTTGGTAAAAATAAATGTATTAATAAAGAATAACCAAGTAATTATATAAAACATTAGATAAATAAAAATTATTAATAAAAAAAATTACTGAAAGACATAGATGTCTGAAAGTAGAAGAGGGTGAAGTGAAAGAACGTAGATATTCAAACAGACGAAGAAAGCAAAAAGAACGCTTTCTTGTCGTCATTAAGTAACTCAAGATGATCAGGGTGATTGTGGAAACGTTGGAGAACAATAACGATGGGTGTCGAATGAAGAGAGTAGCCAAATGCGCCTAAGGCGATGCACACACCAAAGCCGAGCCGAGCCGGGCCGGGCGATGCGATGCGATGCCAAGCTGAGCAAAATCTGCCGATTCGCCCGTAGTAGGTTTCCTAGCTTTGTAGTGAGAGGTGCTACCTTCCTGTCGGTCTCAGTTGAACGTAGTGCAATAATAGCGTCATCAACTTTGAAAATGATGTTATTGAATAGTTCCTCACTTGATGAATGTGTGGAAGAAAGAAGGCAATACTGCACTCACAATATCAATAAAGCTCTCGACACTAGAGGACAGTTCGTAACTCTATACGAGAAACTCCGAGAAGACGAACTGTTTTGGAGATATTTAACTCATTAGGCTGGGACACCGAATAGACTGGACGAAGGAAGAAACATTTCGGCAGAAAACGCTTGAATTGGCGGCATGCAGTAACTGCACGAAACGGCTCGGCTCGGCCCGGCGTTGTATTTGAAAACTCCCATATAAAACTGCTTATTTAGTGACCAGGCGATTTTCGCACGGCTCGGCTTCGCCTAGTCCGGTTTTGGTATGAAACCCCACTAAAGGTACTTAGAAGCTCTTGCCCCCTAACCTCCTTGCCCAAAGACCTCAAAGACAGATGCTAAAGTTGGGTAGAATCTACAGCTCAGTACGTGGATCCACGCCACTACGAACCCAATCTTAACTCTCGTATCCCAACTGGGTAACTAGAGTCAGGACCGAATGGTCATGGTGAACTTGGTCCCATAAAACCTGTCTGTAAGAGCCCGAGAGCCTAACTTTAGGGCTTGGAGTGGAGACAGACCCACCCCTAGGACGAGACGAACTCCAACCAGACACTAAGGTTAGCTCTTTTCCAGGCTACTTAAAGATTTAGAAAGTTCCAAACGGCCATGTTTTCCATACCATTTCTAGGTGGTTTGGTCAAGGTAGTGTAATCGGGCCTCTCTAATCTCGGTTGGCCTCACCGTCAGATACAGCTCAAACTTTCCCGTTAGACCTCGAGAGCCAGTTATATTCAATGAATGAATTGTCTTACAAATTATATAGACGCTGTTCTGAAAAGTCTGCACCGCAAAATTTCCGCACCAAGAGGTAGTTAATATTTTACGTAACTTATCATTCTCTATGTGCTCTTAATATCTAAGCGCTATACTAAGTATTAGCATTGGTAGAACAGTATTGTCTGATCATTGGCATATGTAACCGCATAACTAACCTGCTCTCGCGGTCAGTTGCGTAACTACAAATCGTCCTACTTTTTAATAAACACTATTCTTGTACATGTTTTCCATTTGCAGACATAAATCGCAATTTCGTAGACTTATCACCGTTACTTTATTGTCTCAGGTTGAGAACTTATTCAAAGGTCGCTGGTGTGTGTGTGTGTGTGTGTGTGTGTGTGTGTGTGTGTGTGTGTGTGTGTGTGTGTGTGTGTGTGTGTGTGTGTGTGTGTGTGTGTGTGTGTGTGTGTGTGTGTGTGTGTGTGTGTTTGTGTGTGTGTGTGTGTGTGTTTTTGTTTGTGTGTGTGTGTGTTTGTGTGTTTGTGTGTGTGTGTGTGTGTGTGTTTTGTGTGTGTGTGTGTGTTTTCTAAATAATATATTGTGGTATTTTTAAGTACAATATTTGCGAAAATTGCTTACTCATCTGTGTTTTCTGGGCAACCCTTTCCGGTAGTTTAATTTTTTTAATTCGATTCTATGAAATTAAAATATCTTTTATAAATTTATATTAATTTTTTTTGCTGATTTTGTGAAAATGTTCCCATATGTATTGAGGCTAGGTAATAATTTTAAGCATTACATTTTATATTTAAATTTGTTGACGGTATATCGCAGGCCTGGTCAACATAAGGCCCATGGACCGGATCCGGCTCTTGTAATAATTTTATGCTGCGTGAGATTAATTGTTCAATTTTAGATATTCAACTTTCAAATAAGTGATGGGTTCTCGATTTTTCAATATTTTTTTTATTACGGAGGGAAAAGATATTTTCTAAAGGGTATTGTAAAGGTGTTCTACGAAAATATTGGCCAACGTAACAACAGATGGTTCATCAAATTTGATTATATAAAATACTGGGTACTTGTAGGATTTCTTTACAGGGTATTTTCTTATCGTAATAACGTCAGTATAAAATGTAGGATTTTGTAAAACTATTAAAATTTTGAGTCATTACAAATTTTAATATTAATTTTTTTAAGATCGAATGTCTTAATATGAACTCTCCTTTTAGACAAGGCGAAAACCTCGGGCTCGTTGGGAAAAATATTCCCATGAGATTATTTTAGTATTATATTTTTGTAGTAGTTATTTATATAGATTTATTTTGCAATATGTTATAGTTATTGTATTTATTTTATAGTCTCTATTTTGTGCAGTTTATAATTGATGTATTTAATTAACTTACATGCATATACATTTATATGCATACACTGTTGATATGTATCTCGACATGTATTAATATCGCACGTTGCAACATGTCACTGCTGGTATATTGCGGAGTTTATTGCACACGAAGAAATTTGATCATTTAGTCAGTTTCATTTAATCTATTAGTGCCAGCATACAAATTATGTTTTTTTAATAGTATCAGCTAAACGAAAACAAGCAAAATATGATTGCTTTATAAAAACTATGAACCATTGTTATTAAAATGGGTTATTAATATTTATAGTCCAGGGCGTAGCATACCTAACTTCATTAACAATTAACAAAAAACCAATAATAATAATAACAATAATCGTACTTTTATTCCTTGAAAATTATCATTTTTGCGTTTTTAAAATTTTCAATCGCTTATAAGGCGAAAACGATCTATTTTAGAGAAAATTTACAAGAGATATATTTTGTTCAGAATGGCCTAAAAAACGCGAAACTCCAGGACCAAACAGTTGATTTGTATTTCGTTTAAAAAAAATTATTTAAACAAATTGGGACCATTTTTGGCGTAGGCGACCTCATGAAAAAAATAATAAACAAAGAGTCGAAGAACACAAACCTATCACCTTTACAATAACTTAAAAGAAACAAGACACAAATACACAGAAATTTATCATGATTTAGAAATCCTACACATTAATAAAAAAGACCACATCTCAACACACTAGAACAATATGAAATTTACAGACACACAAAAACACAAAGTACAAACATATTAAACGAACAAATACAATACAAATCACACATACTATTTGATACTATCGAAAACCTGCCTTTAAAACCGTCACCGCTTGACCCGACAACTTCAAGCAGAAGACACTGATGAAGATCGGCACATAGCGATCGAAAACGTTCTGTCTCAGTAAGTTTTAACAAATTTACTAAATTTAAAGTTCGGATAGTCATAAACTATTGTTTAAGTGATTAATAAGATTCACCGAACGTAATGGACTACAAAATTCAAGGAAAAAAACAATATTTTAAAGTAAAATAGGCTCATAAAGGCATCGGAACCTTGTACTTCAACTTAGGCTAAATGCAAACATTTTAATTTTACTCGTACTTTTATTCCTTGAAAATTACCATTTTTGTTTTTTTTAAAATTTTCAATCGCTTATAAATCGAAAACGATCAATTTTAGATAAAATTCACGGGAGACATATTTTGTTCAGAATGACCTAAGAAACGCAATATAACGTCTCCAGGACCAAACAGTTGGTTTGTATTTCGTTAAAAAAAAATATTTTAAACAAATTGGGACCATTTTTCACGTAGGCGACCTTTTGCCCTTTATTCTGGGACATCTAACGAAGGTGATTTTGCAAAGAAAATCACATGGTAATATTTTTCCCTACGAACCCAAGGGTTTCTCACCTTGTCTTTTTAGCATTGGTTTTTAGCTTAATGGTACTGTACTTTCAATTTCTAGTTTCGAAAGGAAAGCTGGCCAATGATTGTCGCGTCTCGCAACCGTTGGGACGTAAGCTTCCGCCTCGAGAGCATTTAATTAGAGGCTACGAAAGTGACGTCAATTTATTATGTACATAGGAAATATGGCTCGGCCTCGTCACGACGTCTGTAATCCCGCCCGGCAATTATGCGTTCGGCTCCATGGTAAAGTACGCGCGCTCTGCGATACTGATCTATTTTCGAAACTTTGATTTTGAAAAAGTCGAGAGAAGTTCGGTTATGAAACGACCGGTTTTCGCTGCCCAAACATTCACTCAAATTTTGTTTTATATCGTGACCCTAGATTGGGCAATTTGCGAACTTAGGATCGTGTGCTGCCTAGTACAGCATTCCTGGCGCCGGGGCAGGCCCACGTTACGTCATTACTCTCAAGCTGTATTAGTATTCGGTCTATTCAATTATTTTCTATTTAATTATATTGTTCCAAAGCTCGATATGTTCCTACGTCACGTCAATTTGTCACGTCACTTCACTACAATTTGTCATCATCAAAGGGAAGAAACTAACGTATACAATAGTTTATTACAATTCCTTCTATTCGTTCACACTCTCCTGATATATATACATATATATAAATATCGCAATATGTATTCTTGTGTATTAATAAAGAACTAAGTCAAAATACAAATACAAGAATTATAATTGAATTTACAATTCAAAGCTTTTCATTGGCTAACAGTACCAACATCAGCAGGAATATTCCTGATGATGTTGATACTTTTAGCCAACGAAAAGCTTTGAATTGTAAATTCAATTATAATTCTTGTATTTGTATTTTGACTAAGTTCTTTATTTTATGTTTATATATACACATACATATGTATGTATATATATATTTTGTACAAATTTTCAATCGCTAATGAATTACCTTTTTATTCATCCATTCAAGTTACAATGTATTTTTTTTTAATTTGTAGTGTGTGACAAATCATGTTAATAAAATTTCCCAAATAATAATTAAATTTTAAAAAGTTGATGCCTCGGTCGAATTCGAACTAGATGACTACGTATGAACTCTTACATGTTTGAAAACCAGCACTTTGGCACTGAGCCATACTCTCATAGGTAGAAATCGGTCACTTAAAGATCTACCGTATATGACATTATAAATGGAAGGTTTCTTTAAAAATGAAGCATTACAAGAGTTGGATAGAGTGAGAAATTATAGACCACTATCAACTTATTAAATTAGAAACAAAACAAAAATAGAAAGTGAATAAATAGTAACAAACAAAAATAATAGTCCAACACCATATACTGTATTCAGAGGGAAATGGAAAATTGTAAGTAAATTCCCTTACTATTTTGACACATTTTATACAGTCATAATTGTGTCAAGTTATAATAATACTTATATATATATATATATATATATATATATATATATATATATATATATATATATATATATATATATTTTAAAACAACAGGTTATTCAAATACAAGAATATTTATTATTTTATATCCAAAGCTTTTCGTTGGCAAACAGTACCAACATCATCAGGAATGAAAATTAGTTAATTTTCATTCCTGATGATGTTGGTACTGTTTGCCAACGAAAAGCTTTGGATATAAAATAATAAATATTCTTGTATTTGAATAACCTGTGTTGTTTTAAATTATTAAACAAGAAAACGTATTTTATATTTATATATATATATATATATATATATATATATATATATATATATATATACATATATACATATACATATATACATATATATATACATATATACATATATATATATATATATATATATATATATATATATATACATATATACATATATATATATATACATATATATATACATATATACATATATATATATATATATATATATATATATATATATATATATATATATATATATATATATATATATATATATATATTGTAATTATAAAATTAAAAAAAAACAACTAAAATGAAATTTTTCTTTTTTGACTTTAATAGGAATTGACTTGAGAAATTTTTCTATATTACTTGTTTTATCTGACGATGAAAACTTGGTTTCTGATATGTTTATAAGGATAGTTGCCAAAACTGGTAGTTTCCCTACCATCTTCGTTCTTGTATTCTTTACTAAAAAATATATTGAAGAGATGAAAATTGGCTAAAACCATAAATAGTAATTTAAATTTAAAAAAATTATAATGTATTAATAAAATCTAGTTAATGTAGTTATTAATAAAATAATAAAAACTTTTATTAGATGTTAAAAACGTTTATATCGCGGACTGAAATGAAAACTGTTTTTAAAAAGTATCAGAAGCGTCTAAGGAAGTTTTCATTTCAGAAATTGGATTAAAAATAAGAAACTAATCATCATTATCATTATATTAAAGTGTTTAGGCCTTGTTAAAAAAAATAATTCGACTGCTTCTTTAACGACTCCTTAAGCGCTAGAAATTTATCTTGAGGTTTTTGAATAATCTGAAGGACAAATAAAGTCTACAGATCCAAGTATGCATAATGTCCTTGAACGTTCCTAATGAAGAGATAATTCCAAACAGGGGTCGGGGAGTGTTTTGAAATTTAGCCAAATTTTCATACTCCTTCAGAAAACCACTTCCTACACGAATAATAAATTTCCTAACCAACTTGTTTATTAAATCACATTTCCTTTATCTGTAAAAGCCTTCTTTCAAGTCATTGCATCACTTTGCGGTGTAGATTGAGAATTTATATTTTAAAAAGTGGTCGAGCCCCTCCGCACTAGAAAATTAATGGGTGCTCTTTATCTTCCTGCAGCGTAAAAGTCTTGCTTTGGTTTATCACATCGACGCCTCTCACAAATATACTTCGCATTTATTCTGATCTTAATTTTTTTGGAAGTGAATAACTCTTAAGGCGCGCGTGAACAGACAAATTGTACAAGGAAATATCTTACAATAGGCGTCACGCTTCAATACGTCTAAATACATTGTTGTATATATGTGCTGTATACAACTATTTTAGCTTGAACTAAGTGAGAACATATGATTTCATGCAACAGCTGATTTTATGTTAGAGGTTAAAGAACAGCTGTTTTAACACTTGGGTTATACTTTAATTAGTTGAAATATTATTTTCAACATTATTTATCAGTTAATAAGTATATTACCGCAATTTATATTTGAATATATCATACTACAATTAAATTATTCAACACAGTGATAATGAATTATATATTTTTATTCCAAATTTTGAAATGAAAACTTCCTTAGGCGCGTCTATGTAGGCATATAATATATTATATTATAATAAATACATCCTTGTATTTATTATTAACTACGTTATCCAGATTACTTCGTTTTAAAACTTATTAACTTCATTTTTTTTATCTACATAAATAAACTTTTCAATCTCCTTTCGTACTTACCCTTCTGTTATAAACAGTTGTGTTATATCTATCTATTCTAGTGCAGGTTTGATTCTTGTGTTGTTTTTCGATTTTCAGATTAATTGCAGTAGGTATTCGAAAATCCCAGTCCCGATTTTTCGAGGTTCCAATAAATTCGAGCCTATTTCTATTTTTGACCATTTTATCTTTTTGATTGAAAACTCAAATTATTTACTGTTGGAGAATGTATCGTCGCATCCCATTGAAGTTCAGCTGTGATCTAATGATATCCGTGCTTTATTTCTACCCGCAAATCATATGTGCCTAATCCAGCCGATGCATCAGGAACAGTTGTTCTGGAATGTATGAAAAAAAACTTGACATTACCTTTTACAATCGCTTTTGGAAGCGACTGAAAGGGAAGATAGCATTGTAGGCTTTAAAAAAGTTCATTTAAGGAAGTTGTGCACTGTATGACCGAAACATGGATCCAAGTAAAAGAATATATATTAAGTAAGTAGTGGGATAAGTCCTGAGTCATAATAAACCTGTTGACTGTGTCACTGATCTACAACAAGAAACAGATTCCACATTTCTTATCAAGAAACTTCCAGGTTGGGAAAATGTCGATAATACCGACTACGTCAGTGAATGAGCAAAGACGAACTAATTAACAGTAACACATGTTACGGCTATTGAAAATGTACAAGAAACTACTGAAGGCAGTGATGCCGAGAATAAAGGTGAAGGTTCGACCGAGACAGTACAAGATGGGAAGATAAGTCATGGTGAAGGAACGGCCGCCTTGGAAATCGTAATGCGCTATATAGAATAACAGACACCACTCCAACATATGTGTTTCCGCTAAGACGTGTACGCGACACCGCAGCTCGAAAACGATCTGATAAAGCAGATGTAGAAGACACTTTATAATTTTTTCCAAAAAAATGTAGCAACCGCGAGGTAATGCAATACAACATTAATTTATGTAAATTTCCATTTTCCTGTTTATTATAAATTCGGAATTTAAACCTGGATTCAGTTGACGATCATAAAAGAGAGAAAGGTACAAAAATATAGAACTAAATACAGTATACACTTAGACCTGTGTAAATATTTTTATAAAAATGTTATAAAACACTAAAACGTTGAAAAAAATTATAAAACATTTATATTAAAAAAATCATTGACGAAGCTTTCTTAATGCTAAGCTTTTAAACACGCCTAAGTGATAGATAGATTTATTATTATTTAGCCAGTCCAAAACCTAGTTGAAGTGTGATAATCAGAAAACAATATTTTAAAAAAACCGTTCAAACTCTCTTACGAAGTGTCCAGAATACCCAGAGCAGGTATAATTCTGTGATGGTCGCTTATTTCACTTGTCGCTCATTGCACTGAAGATTAAGACTCTAGGCAGAGATAAAAATTCCGTATTGTTCGCTTATTTCACGACTCCGGTATCCTAACGTCACAGAGCTCTTTGGAAAATTTACGTACCATAATCTGTTTAGCGTTTTACGTTTACTGTAATATTTTTAAAAAAATTTTAGAATATTTTTTGTTTAGTATTAATATATTTTCAAAGAGGTAAATTCCTAAAGAGTCTGAAATAACAGCGTCTGGCGTGAACACGTTAATAAGCAAAACTGTTAGCGCACTTGCGTCCATACCACTTAAGGCGCTGTTGGTAAGTAAAGTTGGTAACTTTAAGTTGCTAACTTTATGCGCCGAGTGTGAAGTAGTTGGCAACGTCATGCTAACAAGTTTGTAACCTTAAAAGTGGTTTAATAATTTACAACTAAAAAAAAAATAAAATCAATTAGGATTTTTATCCTACAGAATAACACTAACCTATTGTTAAGTCCATATTAGAGAATTAACTGAGTTTATGTCGATTTCATTTTCGTAATTAATTTGCTTAAATTGTTTTGACACAAGGAATCAATTGTTGTTTTTTTTTTTGAAATGTAGACCAATGCGCTGGCTTTCTAGTAGATACGAATTCATGGTCGTAGAATTATAAGAATTCCTCCAGCCCTATACAATCTTCACGTTCCCACAAGTAACAAGTCTGAAACCGCTATGGGTGTCACCTCTGATAGTAAAACGTTATTTAATTTAAATATTATTGATCAATGTTGTATGTGTAAGTAGGGAGTTGATTAATAAAAAATGTCAACACCTGCTATTATAAAGTTGGTTCGTTAGACATTTGTCTCAGTTGTGTTGCAGTACTAGGTGTAGACTCTACTTTGCATGATTGTCACGTTTTGGTGATCTCATTTCAGTCTGCCTTTTCAAGTTATTTTTAGTTCTTCCCCGTTCCGTGTATATGCATTAAGTAATCACTTAATATATTTGTTTCTAGTGGCTTTGTTTCATCTAGTTTTTTATTGTATTCAGCTTCAATTTCGAAATTCATTAACACTTTTTGTCCTAACAACTGTAATATGTTTTATTTCTCTTTATTCCGTGTGGTCTAGCATTAAATAGAATATAATTATTTATAAGAGTACATTTTTCTGCCTTTCCTAATATTACAATAGTTTCCTTTGTTGGCGCGTTTCGGATTGTTTCAATTTTTAAAATTTAATGTTACTTCATCTTCATTTCTGTTAGGAATGTTTGTATATATTCGAGTACATTTTTCTGCCTTTTTTAACTTTACCATAGTTTTCTTTGATGACGCGTTTCAGAATGACTCCTTTTTCTAAAGTTAAATGGTACTTCATATTCACTTCTGTTAGGAATGTTTGTACATTCGAGTACATGTTTGTGCCTTTCTTAACATTACGATATTTTCGTTTGTTGACGCGTTTCGGAATTGGTCCATTTTTAAAGCTCAAATAGTACTCCAGTAGTCTAGAGTCATTCCGAAACGCGTCAATAAAATAAAATATTGTAATGTTAAGAAAGGCAGAAAATGTACACGAATATGTACAAATATTTCTGACAGAAGTGAAGATGAATAGAAGATAATTAAGAATTAGAATATAACTGTTCAATGTGTGACATTTGAATATTTTTAGCGGAGTATAACAAAGCGGTTGCAGCATGAGGTCTAATCTTCGGCGTTTGTTGTTGTATCTATGCATTTCCATTGCCTAGGAATTTACATTGCGGTTTCAATATACTTGGGTTTGCTTATCGTATGTAACTTTATTAACAACATAAGCCGTTAAATAAACATTTACTGTTGTAATTGAAAAGGCTGTGTGTTTAAGTAAATGACAATTGTTGTAGTATTAACTCTAATTAGGCGTCTTGTATGTGTTACCCATGCGCACAGCTGGATCACAGATACACTCTGCAGGAACAATTATCTGTCTGCTTCTGTTGCTTACCGATCCAATCAATGCCATCAACATTATTAACGGGTCAAAACAATACTTCAAAATCTTACTAAATATTAGGTTACAGCGAAATTGAATTCTTTTCATTTATAAAACAAGTGAAAAGAAATAAAATTTTTTAAGAATATCTCTTAATACAATGAGACCGCCGATTGGTTCTTACAATTAACAAGGACAAATCTGATACATTCTCATATTGTTCCTCTATACAAACCTAGGCATTCAGTACAAGTAATCAGTGGGTACTGATGATACAATAACACAAAGGCCATGAAAGTTCTCTTACTATAAAAGTAGCAAGAAATAATGTAGAAATTAAATTGTAATGGTAAAGACTTCAGTGAATAATAATGATTTCCCAGAGTAAATAATGGAAATGTTTGTAAGTAGATAATGAAAATTTCCATTAGTAAGTAATGAATATTTCCGTGATTAAATAATAAATGTTTTCGTGAGAAGGTAGTGAAGAATGGCATGAGTAAATAATGAACATTTCTGTGAGTAGAGAGAATTTCCGTGAGTAAAATTATGGATATTTCCGGAAGTAAATAATGAATATTTCTTTGAGTAGGTAATAAATAATGACCTGTGTTGATAATGCACATATCTGTGAAAATGTCCGTGAGTAATTAATGAATATTTCGTGAGTAGGGTAGTGAAGAATGCTCTGAGTATATAATGAATGAATGTATCTATGAGAATTTTCTTGAGTAACTAATGAATATTTCCGTGAGTAGCTAATGAAGAATACTTTGAGTAAATGATGTATATATTTACTGTGAGTAGCTAATGAAGAATTCTCTGAGTAAATATAATAACATATCTGTGAAAATTTCCTTCAGTAAATAATGAATATTTCCGTGAGTAATTAATGAAGAATGCCTTGAGTAAATAATGAATATTTCTGTAAGTAGACAGTGAGAATTTACGTGAGTAAAATGTGGATATTTCCGAAAGTAAATAATGAATATTTCTTTAAATATGTAGTAAATAATGACCTGAGTTAATAATGCACATATCTGGGAAAAATCCCGTGAGTAATTAATGAATATTTCCGTGAGTAGGGTAGTGAAGAATGCTCTGAGTAAATAATGAACATATCTGTGAGAATTTCCTTCATTAAATAATGAATATTTCCGTGAGTAACTAATGAAGAATACCTTCAGTAAATAATGAACATTTCTGTGAGTAGATAGTGAGAATTTCCGTGAGTAAAATGATGGATATTTCCGAAATTAAATAATGAATATTTCCTTGAGTAGGTTGTAATAAATGACATGAGTTAACACAGGTCAATGAATATTTCCAGAAGTAAATACAGAAAATTGTATAATTAGTAAATAGTGAGAAATAAAGCCTGTTACAACAATGCGCGTTTTCATGGTATATCTAAGTAATCAGTTGCAAGTATTTACTAAAATATTTAGTGTTGAAAAATATTTTTTTTATATTTTACTTTTGAAGCAGTCCACTATTAAATTTGATGTCTTTTAATCCAGGGTTGTTAAAAAAGAAATAAAGGAACATTTTCTTTATTAGAACGACAGTGCTTTTTTATTCTCTTGTTTCACATTTATTTTTCAGAAATATTCTCCTTTTCAAGTTTACCTCGAGTGGGATTCCCTTATAACACTAATAAGATGTGCTCTGACGTAGTGCTTTGACATTAAAACCTTAACGTGCTGATAAATAACCAACCTGTAACCGTAGTAAAACTCGGGGACGGCGATATTATCTCTGGCGTCTTCTCTAACTTTGTAGCGACAGGCTTGGCTTAGCTCTGACAATCCAACGCTTCTGACTAACCTGCAATTTACAGCTATTACTTTGCCATCCTCACATAGATAGATCTTCCCTTTCACGTCAGGACAGTGGGTTCATGTTTTCCACTTACTTTTTTTCTATTTCAAAATATGCCCCAAATTGTTCATACACTCAAGAACATTTATTAACAATCTTTCATCGTGTTACGTAATGTGTGGTGTGTGCGCCTCGTGCTTTTACTATTGTTTTTTTTTTTAATAGCGGTGTTTAATTTTTTATTTTGTGTAGAAATATCATCATTTGCTTATATTCAGTATTTGTATTGTTTTGATTTACTAATTTATTTTTATATTTATAAATATTATTTCCGTCAAATAATTTTATCTACGCAGAAGCTTAAGAACATTCTTAATTGTTAACACATTCTAATAACAATTTTACTTATATGTAAAATTGACTATATTTTATATTCTTAAATTATAATTAATTTCAGTCTTTAATTCATGATTGTATTTGTAGTTACATAAAAATTATAAGAAATAATTTTCGGAGCAAATGAAATATAGGGAATGCAGAGTCTTATAGCAATATCCAGTACAGCTCAGTTCAGTATAGTTGTTCACTCCTAAGATTGATCAATTGAAAACAGAAAGTTAGCCCTATTAAAAAATATCGGTTTTTGTAGTGCGTGTTGCATTAAAGGCCATCGGTAAGAAATTGCAGGCGTTGCGGTCGTTTAGAAAACAGATTCAAGTAAATTTGTTCAAAACCTTATGTAAATGATCTGGTTAATATGACAAATCAAATAAAATAATATTTATAGCTGCCTTTCGGCCTTGTCAAATCTACATTATTGTAATATAAATACTATACCGCATATTGTAAGATGAAACGGTCGTTTGCTTCCTCTACTCTTTCCCTCACCTATGCTCGCCCTTCGACGTCACGGGCCAGCTTATTTGTGACAAAGTACACCCCCTACATTTAGGCCTAAAGCATATTGTATACTTATACTATAGCTAGCGACACCCAGTAGCTATTGATTGAACTAATCGCCGTTATATTAATTTGTAAACAAATACGTTTACCTGTTTTTATCTGAGATGTGTTTAAACAAAGCCTAAGACATTTATTTTAAGAAACTAATTCTTGGCATTAGTTCAAAACCTTTTGGACAGTTCCAGAGCGGCGTGGAAAAAAGTAACGGAAACACAACCATCTCGTTTTGATTATTTATAGACGGCGCGCGTGTTCTATCTGTAAGTCTTGTAGCCAGGAAGCTAATCACGATTCGACCGTTTTATTTGTGTCAACTTATTTGTCTTTGTTGCAATTGAAGGTGTTTTCCAAGTTTACGCCATTTTTCGTGAAACATTAAAATTTTATCATTAGGAAATCAGTTTACAAAATATTGATTACTTATGTTTACAGAATTATGATTATACATTGTATAAGATTGTGGTTTTCTTACTTGCTTGCATATTTACATCGAGAGATTTGAATGAACCAAGTGAATAGTTCGAACGTGTTTACTGAGCTGCGCTCTCCTGGGGATGGTGAAGGTCCTCATGATATCCTGATGTCCAAGTAAATACATTTAAACAAATATTTTTTATTATTGATGAATATATTTACATAAACACGTTTGATTAAAATACATGAGTTTGGTATAATTGTGTATTAGTTATCCATATGATTATTTTCATGTCGATGCTAGAGCATCCATAGCCGACACAAATTTTAAGATGCTAGGTTGTAGATACTTACTTTAAAGTGAGGGGATAAGGCTGTTGGAAAATATATGTGGGGATCCACTAAGAAGATGTGTTCTTTTCTGTTTCTGTTAAGTGGGGAAGAACACGGTATGCATGGCAAGTACACATCCCCGTTATGGCCAAGCAAACCGCAAAACTTTCTAAAGCGGGCTACACATTTTCAAGTTATCTGAACTGAAAATGTGTAAGATAGCTTCCGTTTTCGCCTTAGTTCCCGTCGATTTTTCTCAAGTTCTAGAATGTTCTCTGTTGTAGTGTGTTCTAGTTCAACAGTTGTCAGGACAAAAGGGGCCACAGTTTGTTGCATAATTGCAGCAATGTAGTTAAAAGAAGAGCAGAGAGAGAGGAAGAATGATTTAATTGTTGTTCCTAAGAATGGCATCAGTAAAGAAGCGTTTTACTCAGTGTTACCACTTACCCAATGTTACCACTTAATCCGTGATTATCACTTACCCAGTGTTACAACTTACTCTAGTAACTCAGTAATTATCTCACTTAACTATGGTTACCACTTAATCCGTGATTATCACTTACCAAATGTTACCACTTACCCAGTGATTAGCACTTACCCAGTGTTACCACCTACTCTAGTAACTCAGTAATTATCTCTCTTAGCTATAGTTACCACTTAATCCGTGATTATCACTTACCAAATGTTACCACTTATCCAGTGATTAGCACTTACCCAGTGTTACGACTTACTCTAGTAACTCAGTAATTATCTCACTTAACTATGGTTACCACTTAATCCGTGATTATCACTTACCAAATGTTACCACTTATCCAGTGATTAGCACTTACCCAGTGTTACCACCTACTCTAGTAACTCAGTAATTATCTCTCTTAGCTATAGTTACCACTTAATCCGTGATTATCACTTACCAAATGTTACCACTTATCCAGTGATTAGCACTTACCCAGTGTTACGACTTACTCTAGTAACTCAGTAATTATCTCACTTAACTATGGTTACCACTTAATCCGTGATTATCACTTACCAAATGTTACCACTTATCCAGTGATTAGCACCTACACAGTGTTACGACTTACTCTAGTAACTCAGTAATTATCTCACTTAACTATGGTTACCACTTAATCCGTGATTATCACTTACCAAATGTTACCACTTACCCAGTGATTAGCACTTACCCAGTGTTATCACATACTCTAGTAACTCAGTAATTATCACATATCCAGGGTTACCGATTGCGCTGGCAGAAGTGCAAAGGTAAAGTAGAGCACGCCTTGACCTTGGTCCAAAGATTCGTATATGCAAAATTGTATCCTGTGTTACCACTTACTCAGTGTTACCACTTAGTGATAAGTCTTACCAGACACTCAGTGATTACCACTTACTCAGTGATTGCGACCTCCCAATTGTTACCAGTTACGTAGTAATTACCACTTGGTGATTACCACTTACTCAGTATTTACCTTTACAGTGATTAACGCTTACCCAGTGTTACCACTCAGTGATTACCACTTACTGAGTGTGTTCACAAGAAGGGGAGATAACAAATTTAAAAATTATCTAAAAATGAGGGAATAGAAAACTTACTTAGAAAACTTGATCCCATAGTTGAAATACAGAATTAGTCATAAGAGAAGCAATATTGCCAGATGCGAAAGTAATTTCTCCTCTTCGGTGCCTGACAACTGGAAGACGTTTTCAAATATTCGATGAGAGTTTCTTCTCAAGCACTAATAATAATTTATTATAGTAATAGAAATAATAAGTGTAAGGGTTCTTTTAATTACGTTATCGCGTGTCGCATTAGGCTCGAGAGGTTTTCTCTTTATTTAATTGAAACTCTGTGGAAAACCTCTCTCCTAGCTCGATTGGAATATTAGGGTATTCTAAAGACCAGGTAGGGACGACAAGCCATCGGTAAATGCTGGAAAGTCTTTTTTTTGAAACTGTAGTAGCTGTGGGTACTAAAAAAACTACGCAATAACCCCCATAAACTGCCCAGTTTATATTTGCAAAAGACGATTCACCAGCACAGTCTATCGTTTGCGTAAAACCTGCGCGAACTGCACAGTTCTCTCAGTTTATCTCAGACATGACGTAACACCTGACACACTGCACATGTAAACCGAAGTCGTGTAGGCCCATTAAACAAATTCTCTCCCGATATATGTAATGTTTTTAATTAACTAGAGGAATAGCACGCAGACAAAACCAGGATATTAATTGGGGGTTCATATAAAATTAAAAACTAAATTTAACTCTATAAAAACTTTTTATTAAAATTTATTTATTTTTATTTAAGAAATTTAGTTTAACACAACATAAATTTGTATCTTTTAACAAACTCAAGCGTTCATTTTGTCGTCTACTCTGTATTAGGAGATTTTGACGGTTCAATAAACTCTCGATTTCGGGCGATCAAGATCGACTTGTAAACATTTCCAGGAACACATGGAGGGTCGGCTGGGGGTATTTATAACGATTCTGGAGAGGTTAATGACTTCCGGTTAATGGAAGATCGCTTCGACGAAAAATATAAACTTTTTTGTTTACTTCAATGCAATTTTATGTTTTTATGAAACCATTTAATTTATTTTTTATAAAAACCATTTTATTGAATTTATTTTCGTCAGCGATCAAGTTTCTTATTAAATAAATAAGCTACTTACTTTGTGTATAAACATTGTCTGATTTCCTCTCGTTGTAATGTTTCGTTTTATAAACGAGTTTAGGGTAACATTTACAGATAAATTTAATTAGGTAGCCTGTATTTAATTTCCTGTCAGAATTTCAGAATAAAATTACTTCTATTGGACAGCAAGTAAAGGAAACGGTTTGAGTAAATTAGAAATGTTTCCTTACTACGCAACTCCGTTTCTGAGTAGGCTATCATATTCTGACACTTTTAAATAAGTTAACTTGGAATTAAATCTTTGTCTATTGGAATCCACAAACTGACGGAAACGTCCGAATTTTTACTTTGAATCGAACTATTTGTTATACACTGAAAGTTTATTGGGATTGTCTTGGACATTTTCCTCTTTATTTGTGGAAATTACGCTATATTATCGAAATGTGACGTCTTTCGAAATACGATGATACTAAAAAATAGATAACTACAGCACGTAAATTGTAATATAATATTTTTGCTCGTTTTGATAGCGTTATTTGGGCAAAATCGTTAAAAAATTCACCTTTTGTATTCGAGTAGTTTTCCCTTATCGAAAGCTCCCCATCTATGGCTCTGGAACATCGTAAAACAAGTAGCTTCTTAAAAGGCTTCAAACAAACAAAGAATAAAAAAAACGAACAATATTAACAATAAGTATGAAAATAGTGAAATTTAGAAGCTTGGAAGTTATTAAAAACGTCACCCTTCCAGTGGCAACTTAAAACGAAAAACAAATTGTATGAGCACAATATTAAATATAGACCATAGTTTGCGTGAATTAATAATATAATGATGAAAATCCCTTAGTTGAGATAAATTATTCACAAAACCTTCATATACATATCGTTAGAGGTGTAGAGTGCGTGAGGTTTAATCGTGTCTCTGACCTTGAGATCGCTAGGGTGGACTGGGCTGCAGTGCGGGGTCTAAATCCAACACTTCAGAAAACATCAGTGTCGTGTTTATAATGTAAACAGCTCTAATTAACTAAATGATAATACTGTAGTTTGATGTAGACATGATCTTTTAATGTGTTGCTCTGCTTCTGCAAAGAAAGAGACGCGATTACGAAAGTGACGATATATGTATTGTATAATGTTTTCAGTTAGGCAAATAGTCAAAAGCTAGAGCAGAAAGAGGGACACCGTTAAACCTCACGCACTGTACAGAGGTATAATATCCAAAGGTTTTGATACATACCCCATCCCCCTAATTTCACGAAATCTCAAACTGTTCTAAACACAAGTCGTATTCTATTACATTTTTGTATGTGATTAATTATAAAAAAATATCCAATATTCAAACTTTTATTTTCATCATCTTATTATCCAATTTATTTCATTAAGGAGAGTATATTGCTGATATTCATCAAATATTCAGTTATATTCATATTCGTCTAATATCCTGTATCTTTGATAAATTTAAAATACTTTTTAAAACAAAAAAAACTATGTAAGGTTTTGTGAAAATGAAAAACCATAAAACATTAGTAATAAATATTAAAGTATTTTAAGTAAAAAAATGAGATATTTCATCTCCAAAACTTTGATAGGATATCTTATGCCATTCAACCCTCGTCGAGCACGTCTGTTTCGATAACACAGCTTTATGAGAATATTACAATTTATAACTGAAATGTTTAATTGCCACGACATAGCCAGAGATATACGCAGGAGAGGAGTTTGCCATTACTGGAATTAGACTGCTGTCTACCCCATTCTTGCAATTAGGCAATGTGCTAATCAAGAGGTAGTGGTCGTGACGGACCGATAAGTATAGCAGCGAGCTTCGACAAACACTGAATCAGCGGACTCCCTCACTTCTCTAAATAATATGTAGGGACTTGTCGCTCAATCGGACGCTCTAGTCCCTTGCTATGTCTCGTGACTTACACTGATTTAGTTGGTGAATGTTACTGTTTTAGCAAAAGCGAAAGCTAATACTACATTTATATGCAGTGCTTCGTTAAGTCTTACTTTTATAAAAACTATTAACAAATGATCGATCTTACGTCTAAGAGTAAAGTCGTCCCTGGAGAGGTGATGTTAAGGGTCTCGTCGTCAAGATTTACAATTACGGTTTAGTTGTCCAAGACGTTACACAGAATAAGAAAACCAATTAATTCAAAATGAGTCGAATTGTTGTATTACCCATATAGTCAAAGAATCTCCTGGGAGGTTTTGCAACTGATTTAAATTGCGTAGCTAAGATTTTTTTTGTGTATAATTTGATATATCTGTTAGCGATCCAAGTAGTGTTATATTGTTACTCATACTCTTTCATCAGATTTGTTTCGAAAGACTGATGAGCGATTGGGACGTTACACAGAATAAGAAAACCAATTAATTCAAAATGAGTCGAATTGTTGTATTACCCATATAGTCAAAGAATCTCCTGGGAGGTTTTGCAACTGATTTAATTTGCCTAGCTAAGATTTTTTTTGTGTATAATTTGGTATATCTGTTAGCGATCCAAGTAGTGTTATATTGTTACTCATACTCTTTCATCAGATTTGTTTCGAAAGACTGATGAGCGATTGGGACTTTACACAGAATAAGAAAACCAATTAATTCAAAATGAGTCGAATTGTTGTATTACCCATATAGTCAAAGAATCTCCTGGGAGGTTTTGCAACTGATTTAAATTGCGTAGCTAAGATTTTTTGTGTGTATAATTTGGTATATCTGTTAGCGATCCAAGTAGTGTTATATTGTTACTCATACTCTTTCATCAGATTTGTTTCGAAAGACTGATGAGCGATTGGGACGTTACACAGAATAAGAAAACCAATTAATTCAAAATGAGTCGAATTGTTGTATTACCCATATAGTCAAAGAATCTCCTGAGAGGTTTTGCAACTGATTTAATTTGCCTAGCTAAGATTTTTTTTGTGTATAATTTGGTATATCTGTTAGCGATCCAAGTAGTGTTATATTGTTACTCATACTCTTTCATCAGATTTGTTTCGAAAGACTGATGAGCGATTGGGACGTTACACAGAATAAGAAAGTTAATTAATGCAAAGTGAGTCGAATTGTTGTATTGACCATACAGTCAAAGAATCTTTAATCCTGGCAGGCTTTGCAACTGATTTCATTTGCGTAGTTATGATTTTTTTGGTATGATTTGGTCTATCTGTTAACGATCGAAGTAGAATGATATTGTTACTGATACTCTTTCGTCATCAGATTTTTATCGAAGACTTTAATGAGCGGTTGATTTGTAGCGGGTGGGGCTAAAACCGTTTGCACAGTTTTAATTATTTTTTCCACAGTGTTTATAAAAATACAATTACTTATTGAAATAAAACTATCAATTTAGTCGCACATAAACGGCCGTCCATTAGACCTGAGTGAAGGTTTTCATCACTTAATCTCCTTTTCCTGTCATGATGTACTGACGCAGCGTATGAAAGCTTACACTCGGCTTTCTCTCGGGGTATGAGAACAACCCATTCAAACGGATCCCTCAACAGTTGTCCGAGCGGGACCGGACTTCTTCACCGCCCCCTTTCATGACTCGTTACGTTCTGTAATGGATTTAATGAACCCTAACGTCTGCCAATCAGAACGCGCCCTGTACGCCGCTTAATCGTAACACTTTCTTCGTGCAGCCGGCTATTAGCCCATTTAACCGTTGCGTCATCTTACGTCCATGGTTCACGTTGTTACTATTAATTATGATATTTTCGGGTACCTACAATGAAAACGTTGACTAACTATCGTTTATCCGGACGTCGCGACATGTTGATGGTTTTAGACTAAGTAATAGCTGGTAATTTAGAAAGACCTCAGGAATGAGGATAAAATTATGTAACAAATTTTAAACTTTTTATAAAAGGACGTATTTAACCTTATTTCAATACACATGAAACTTGAAAAAACAAGGTTCAGGTCTGTCAGAGAGTTTGTCTATGAATGGGAGAAGCCGGGTCTCAAACCAAACATTACAAAAATGCTTTCTTAGAGTTGTTTTGGACTGAAACTAAAACTACTGATGAAAACGCTATATTTTTAAGCTAAATGAACATATGGACAAAACAAAGGAGATTCTGAGAAAAATGAATTAGCTAAAGGAGATTTAGAGAAAGATGACTTAGCTAAGTTACTAAATATACAATATCAAGAGCACAGTGGTACGACATATTACAATGAAGGTATTAGAAATATACCCTTATGAACATTTCGATGACCATGTCGTCATCAGTGACAAATTATGGTTACTCTAGTTTGTAATTTATTGTTTGCTAGTTATAAGACCCTCTGATGATGACGACATGGTCATCGAAATGTACATCTTAAGTAACTTGTATTATTTGTTATTTTTTTATTATTTTTTAGGTATTGGTGTAATTTCCAGTATTTTCATTGTTAGTTACCAAAGCTCAAAATTGACACAAAGCTCAATGATCACGCAAAGCGCAACTAACGGGCGTTTCTGTTGTGCATAAAAACAAAAAGGAAACTTATTTGCGAAATTTGATAATGGTGTTAATAAAATCAAGTATGGCCATCCTGGAATGTGTTCATGAAGTTACTCAGAAAATTTCGTAAGAAAAAGCAAATACGTCCAATTTATACCAGGTTATATGTTGTATAAAATTTATAAAAATATTTTGAACTGTTAAAACATATTTGATATACGAATGTCCAATATGTGTATAACTTTGTACATAACTGATTGTTTTTTTTTTTTATTCATTTAATGAACTGTTTGTCAGAGAAAGAAAAGGTATGGTGAAAATAAAATACCACCTAGGTCAGAGATTATTTCTTTCTCGCCCTTTGTTTTTGTAGAAGCCAAAGATTTTGAGTAGAAATGTGGATTACCGTACTTTAAACCCAGGATGTGAGTCCGACAAGCCCTACCTTTGCTTTCACGAATACGACCTCAAACTAGTGACTATCAAGCCTGGTACATACCCGAAACGGCTGTTAAGCTTTTAACAGCTTTTGAAATATACATTAGATCTCTGTGGTTCACAAAAATTATATTTTTCGACATAATTTTCTTTGTTTTACCTTGACCAATCAAATCATGTTTATTATTTCTTTTATAACATTTTTAGCCACGTTCAACAACCACTGTAAAATGTCGCCTAATGTCTTCGCCACTGCTCTTTTATCGTAACTGGCTGGAGTTGAAGTCATCCCAGCATAGTGTTTGCAAGTAGTAATGCAGGCGACAAAGGAAGTTGAGTATGCACAATGTAAGGACCGGCAACTATGCCCAGATACCTGAGCTGTGAAGCATTTAGGACCATATTTAAGTGTCTAACAGTTAACAGAATTAGAAACCATTAGCGCTTATCTATTTAAAAAAAAATAACTACTGTTAAACTTCGGTATAAATTACTTTCTCAAAATATCGGCTCCAGCTTAAATTTATTAAGAGTAATTTGCACGTCAGATGGTCTACACTTGTAAGGAGCCTCAACACAAACAAGTGTGTAAAAAAATGCTGACGAAACGACCATTGCTAGCATTTCTGATTCAGCCCTGGCAAATCTATCTCAAATTGTCAAACTAAGGCTTGTTCTTGAAAAAAGTTACAACCTATTGTATTTCGTTGTGCAAATGTATTAATAATGATTGTCAAAATAAAAAAAAGATAGATTTTTTTTCTTCCATAACTGATGTTAAAATTTTGCTTTTTCGCAATAAATAACTTTTTACCTCAACAGTACTATTAATTTTTAAATATTTTGATTTCGTTTCAATTGAAAATTATCTTTAATCATAAAAAAAACTTATTGTCATTAAAATAGTTCCAAAGCATTGTTCAGTTCATTTTCTTATTTTCTCTTATACAAAATAAATGGACCAACAAACCTCCTGGCAACATCCAGAATTATATTCTGCAAGCGTTTCGAGTTCGAAACTATTAACAGAATGCGGTCCTCACATTTTGCACACTCGACTTCATCCAGCTCCCGGTTTATAGTCGGAGTCGATTCACCGAGCCCATCTCGGTAACTTCCTGTCCAGAGCGGAACTAAAATACCTTGACCTTGTATTACTTTATCGATAGAACCTAATTGGAAAATAACTACGTGACGGAAGCTAATTGCGTAGATAAAAGCGTTTAAATCAAATGATTCAGTATTTTTAATTGGTATTTAATTTTAGAGTGCAGAAAGTTTGAATTATGGCGTCGTTGAGTACGTGTGCAGCATTATGTATCGGATTGATTAACTTGTGGGAATCGGTTCTCATGTGAATGGACCGAGATCTAATGCGTTTGTTGTCGAGCTAACACTTTATATCAATTTGTAGAGCATTAAAGCTACCATCTATAATGAGTAGTAGTTGGGTCCTCATACAAAAAAAATTAATTAATGAGAATTATACGAACATTCAAAGTTATAAAATTATTTTCTTTATAACCGAAGAGAAATAAATATATTTACGTTTCTCTTTATTATAAGAAACAATAATTTGTATCTCTTTCTACCAATAATAATAATAATCAAACAAGAAATGGAAAGGAATAACTGTTTAACTACTTGTGATAGTAATATTAGTAATACTTATGAAACAAAAATGAAAACGAACTGTTGAACTACTTTTGATAGTAATAATGATACAGAAATGAAAAAGAACTGGTTAAGTACTAGTGATAATATTAGTATTACTTATGAAACAAAAATGAAAACGAACTGTTGAACTACTTTTGATAATAATAATGATACAGAAATGAAAAAGAACTGGTTAAGTACTAGTGATAATATTAGTATTACTTATGAAACAAAAATGAAAACGAACTGTTGAACTACTTTTGATAATAATAATAATAATGAAACAGAAATAAAAAAAGAACTGGTTAAGTACTTATGATAATATTCGTATTACTAATGAAACAGAAATGAAACGGAACTGGTTAAATACTTGTGATAATAATATTAGTACAGTAATAAAAATGAAACAAATAAAAATAACTGTTAAATTACTTGTGATAATATTACTAATGAAACAAAAATGTAAACGAACTGTTGAACTACTTTTGATAATAATAATGATACAGAAATGAAAAAGAACTGGTTAAGTACTTATGATAATATTCGTATTACTAATGAAACAGAAATGAAACGGAACTGGTTAAATACTTGTGATAATAATATTAGTACAGTAATAATAATGAAACAAATAAAAATAACTGTTAAATTACTTGTGATAATATTACTAATGAAACAAAAATGTAAACGAACTGTTGAACTACTTTTGATAATAATAATGATACAGAAATGAAAAAGAACTGGTTAAGTACTAGTGATAATATTAGTATTACTTATGAAACAAAAATGAAAACGTACTGTTGAACTACTTTTGATAACAATAATGAAACAGAAATAAAAAAAAGAACTGGTTAAGTACTTACGATAATATTAGTATTACTAATGAAACGGAACTGGTTAAATACTTGTTATAATAATATTAGTACAGTAATAATAATGAAACAGAAATAAAAATAACTGTTAAATTACTTTTGATAATATTACTAATGAAACAAAAATGAAAAGGAACTGTATATCCGGTTGGATGTATGCAACCATTTCCGGTAGCGACACAAGGAGCCAGAGCTTCCAGGAAATAACTAAGTATCATATGAAATGAAATGAAAGTGGATGGATTTGTCGGGTTTGAATTGATGTAAAATTAAACCTTCTAAACTTTTTAGGTTTGGCTGCTTGTTAAACTTGAGAATGCCTTGTTTTCGAAGTGTAAACGTATTGGCACTCAGGTGTGAATTTTAGAAAACTGAAACTGGGCGAGTAAATAACACTGTGCGTAACCGTTCACGGTTTTGAGGTGGCAAAATTTGAAAATATTTTTAAACGTCATATTACATTCATAAAAATCTATGAAATTTATCAATTTATCTTCAACTTAGACTATTTTTAAGAACTCATTTTAAATTGATAAAACGTATTGAGTGATGAGGCCGAAAAGGTATAATCTGTTATTTTCTAATATGGTTATTTACTTTTATTAACTAAGGTTGACACCTTTCTGTCGCTTAAATAGATTGTAGGTCTACTTCTTTAAAGCGATCCTGCCCACATGAACCATAATGTCTTTTGTCAATAATGGGGTCCTTCATTATTCCATCTCTCTTGTCGTACTCTTCTTCTCGCACAGGTGAAGGTCTTGGACGAATATGTCCACTATCCTATAACTCAATACAGAGTAAATCAGATACAGTCCATGTAGAGACTCTGCACACTTAATGTGAGTCTGTGAATGCCAGACCAGACACTTCTTTCCGTTATTCCAGGCATCCTCACTACGCGGCCCTGAGAACTATTTTTTGCGCCTCAGACTGTTAGGAATTATAACAGCAATTCAGTGGCAATGGGGGTATTTTTTGAAGAAAAAAGAAGGATAGAGCTCACTATGAGTTCTGGAAAGTAGTTGCAAGGTCAAATTTCCTAACTTAATTGACTGTACTTGGAAAATATTATGTGGTTTTTGTATCTACACATGTCTGTGAATCTACATTCAGTAATTTGTAGTCTATAAAACACAAATATTATCTAGGTTAACTAGTGATATCGTTGAAAACATTTCGAGAATTGCAGGTTCTTCCCAACCTGCTATCATAGATGCCATATTAGAGATCTGTGAAAGATTTAGCTCCTCGGCTTCAAAGAATTAACAAATTCTGTTATCCCTGGAGTCAAGTAAAATACATTTACCTACATTTTTATATCCAAAACAGTCGATTTATTTCAGTGACGTAACAAATTTATAATCATATTGTTTGTAAGCTATTTAATGCCACTTGTACTTGCGGCCCTAAGGAAAACGTTGTGGTAACTATTTGGCTTTCTGAGAAATCATAGTGAAGAACCCTGCGCTATTCAGATAAATTTGCTGTATTTTATTAAAACCTTAAACAAGTCCATTATATAGGGTGTCCATAAATTAATCTATCACACTTCACCAAATGTTTTGTCATATCTGAAGAAATAAAAAAATGCGTATAAAGTATAGCGCTAGCCTTATTTTGTTTAGTTTTACCTTACCGTCTGTCTGTTTTACAAAATAAAGTATATCTTGACATTTAATAATGGTACAAATTCAAATTTTGCAAGTAGTTAAGATTATTTAAAACTTGTTGAAGAAAAAACAGGGAAATTTCATTTCAGATTACAAAATTGGCGGCCTTACAAATATTTAAAATGGTAATAATACAAAAACGAGAGATTTTATGAAACGTTCATAAGAACATTAAAATATGAGATACATTTACGTTAAAATTTTAACGCCAGGTTTATTTCGTTACTACAAATAGCAACGGAGTGCTGAGCTACGCCATCATATTTTACTGAAAATAGAGTGACCCCCATACCTCCGCAAGCCGTTTCAACAAGAAAGAAGTGAGGATAATGGAAAATGTACAAATAAGTGTAACTGATAAAGTGAATAGAGAAATACTGCGTTTGTAATTTGCCGATCGTTTAGAGCAGGAGTTCCCAAACCATTTAGTAACACGCCCCCTTCTTTAGAAATGAAAACCTCCCACGCCCCTCCACATTATAAATAAATAGTATGGTCATATGAAAAAGATATCAAATATTATATGTATTGAAAACAATTGATTTATTTATACATACTTTCGTAAGAAACATGATATAACATTACAAGTTTTAATTTAACTAAAAAAATTAATTTAATTTAAATTTTCCAAGTTAAATTTTAACTGATAAGAGAAAAATCTGTTAGTGATATGGATGAGCTATAATTGTTTACACTGGAATGCTTATTAGCGGTATTTTAGTAAGGGCTCAACCCAAGTCATTAGCAACATCAAGGTCGTTCCTATAATATTAAGTATATTTAATTTATCTTATTATTTTCCATCTGGTCACCGCACTTTCTCTGATTTACCCTCATGCCCCCCAAGGGGATGCGCCCCCCAAGTTTGGGAACCGATGGTTTAGAGGCTTGATGTACTATATAGGCCTATTTTAGTCCCTTATTTTTTTGTTAAAAAAGCCGCTTTCAAGTATTCAGGACACATTATTGTCAAAATGTAAAGAAATAGCACTTGGGAAATATTAGGGAATTTTAACATTAACTATCTGCAGTTGGTAGACATGTTTCTTTTACTCTAATGAAGAGTATACTTTCCTCAGGAAATTTACTCTGCACAAGCTGTAAGCTACATCCACTCCATCTCGCAACTATCACATCAGTCAAATAACAAAGTAATTTCTTTAATAGATAGTGCAAGTCAATATATATATATATATATATATATATATATATATATATATATGTGTGTGTGTGTGTGTGTGTGTAATATTCTTATTCGAACTTTATAAGTAAGTTATTTGTCCCTTTAAAATTAAAAATATGTTTTAATCAACACAAAATTAGTCACGTACTGTATTGTTATATAAATAATATTAAAATTAGAAAAAAGTATATGAGTGAAGGTCTGATCTTATGTGAAACAGTAAAACTCGTGAAGTTAAAAATTATCATTATTTTTATGCCTTTTTTACTTTTCAAACGGATTTTATTATTAAAGAAAGTTTGGGTATTGTGGACCCCCTTTTTGTTTGTAGAAACAATTTGCAACGAGAATGACTTTTTCAAACATATTTCATTAACACAGAAGAACAAACCGTCCGTCAGTTCAATCACTCATACGCACAATTTTTTATTGTAATATTTATATTAATTGTTTCTAAAATATTGTAGAAATTTGTGTTTTCCAAAGCGGAAGATACAGTGGACCCAGATGGGCAAACTTTGCCCAGGCTTATTTTTATATAGGTTATAAAAAAAACATTTAAGAATATCTTACCAATACATTGTATTTATTAAGTAAAATGGACATATATAAGAGAATACTGTACAGTATTGATAATTTCTAAATATAAACTTGAGAATTTTATTTTAAAAATTATCTAATTAAACATGAAGACTATATAGACTTTCATGGTAAAGCGCGCTCTTATCTTTTCCCTTTCTCAAGCCGCGATATGCAATTTGTAATGCAATGATAAAATTTAAAATTTCACTTTCTTTATAAATATTAAATTTAATTTCTATTGTTATTGTTATTTTTATCGTTTTATTTTTCATTTAAAAGTCATTGCACCGTTCCCTCCATTTTCCCTCATTGCACCGTTCCCTCCATTTTCCCTCATTGCACCGTTCCCTCCATTTTCCCTCATTGCACCGTTCCCTCCATTTTCCCTCGTTGCACCGTTCCCTCCATTTTCCCTCATTGCACCGTTCCCTCCATTTTCCCAAAAAAGTACGTTTTCAACTTTTCTAATTTTTTTTTGTACATGTCTTACAACGAGTCTTTAATAAAGACGAGGATGTATATTTAATCAGATTTCCTTCTACATTTTGCTGACGAAATGGAGAATAAATTGGCCGACGAAAGTGAACATAATAGAGGTTTTAATAGATTATATTAAACGTAGTTGATAATGGAATATAGGTAATAACAGAAAAACTTTATTACATGTTAAAAAGTTACTGAATACAAAATTTTATTTAATCAATTTAATTGAAATACGTCCTTATAAAGTCTCAGATGAGGCTAAGAAAGATTTAATTTAAAAAATTAATATAAATATATTAGGCTAACTAGTTATCATTATTGCAAATTAATTAAAGTAGGATTTATGAAGTATTGTTTAAATAATATATTTAATAATATTTAAATTTAGTAATGTAGCCTACAATACGTAAATAAAGTAACATAACCTCTAACATAAAATCAGCTGTTGTATGAAATCATATGTTTTGAAGGTCATCTCGTGATCGAATGAAGCGTGACTGATGAAAGATTTTTCTCGTATGCAAAACATTTCTCCCGTGCAAAACCTACAGCAATAGGACCGAACTATAAAATTATTCATTAAAAAAACTGAAGTTTGTTATTAAAACAACTGAACTGAATTAAACCATTGTAATGTTTACAAATTAGGGTCAGTTTTGTGGAGACAGTATAATGCTTGCAAATTCCTTGTGCTCCGCTCCAGAACGTGCGTTACACTCGAGCAGCGGCTTTGTTTATACATCCGCGCCACTGCCCATTATATCCCAACGCAACGTAACAAGCAATGCATACCGGCCGTGTTCAGGAGGCAGTGGAATTGGGTTAGCAATTTATTCTGCCTGCTTTCTAGGAAAAGAAATGTGAATACGGAATGCAGCTTGGTTTACTCGACCTGGTTACTTGCAGTCACCGGTAGCGATCGGGTTTACTCACTGTGCGACCCGGGGTGACACTAGGAACTTTGTTCGTCGCTATGGTAACCTCTCTTTGGCGAATGTTTGACCGCGGGACGAGGCTACTGTCGTGTTCGTTCCAACAACGTCGCTTTGGTAACCTCTCTTTAGTAATTGTTTGATCCCGTGACGAGGCTACTGTCGTGTTCGTTCCAACAATCTGTACAGTCTACCGTTTGGGTTTGCTGTAGTTTGAGCAAGCAAAGTTTCATTGCAAAAGTTCTATTACAATGAAAATATTGGAAAGAACCCCAATACCACAAAAATAACAAATTAAACAAGTTACTTAAGATTAAACCCTTATTTACATTTCGATGACCATGTCATCATCATCAGAGGGTCTTATTACAACATTACAATCTAGCTCGTATGTTACAAACTGGAGTGACAGACTATGGTTACTCTGTAACTTCTTGTTTGCTAGATTGTATTTTGTAATAAGACCCTCTGATGATGACGTCATGGTCATCGAAATGTACATAAAGAGTTTAATCTTAATTAACTTCTTTTATTTGGTATTTTTTGATTATTTTTGTGGTATTGCGGTTCTTTCCAATATTTTCATTGTAATATATTGTACCTCTGTGCTCTTGATATTGCGTAAGTTGTATTAATAATACAAATTCAGATTGACATTTAGTAATGTGTAAGCCTACCATCAGTGGTGTAGTGTATTCGGCGTCTCCATTCTACTTTTCCCAAGAATCCTCTATATTAACTGTTTTTCCGATTTATAACTCTAAAATGGGTAAATGATTTTCAACTATTTTAAATAACTGACAAATAAATTCTAGTTGAATGAAAATTCTATTCTGTTATAACAATTTCAATTGGGAAAGATTTTCAAATGCCTCTCGAACAAATCATTTAATTGAATACAAAAGGAACCTTTCACATGGTTATTTTTCAAATCAACAGGCCCTGTCGGGATCTGTTGTACAGAAATCTCTGCAACTTTGAAACTACACTAGAGTGGTTATTATAGGAATAAATTATTTTAATTGTATCTGGCAGTAATAGTTACATTTGTATAGTTTCTTACGAATGTAACCATTGCACGTTTTGTATAGGCACTATCTTTAAGATTAAAAATCGGTGAGCATATAATAGTAGCAACTTATAAATGTTGTGGGGCATTATGGATCACGAGATGTAAGTACATTCTTAAGAGATAGTGTGCGATCCCGCATTGGAAGATTTACAATTACAGCACTGAGTACTAAGTTGGAAGAGAAGCTGCAAGTGCTACGGGCATCAGATTTTGGGGGAAGTGTTTTCAAATTTCATTAACGCATTCATTGTCTTATTCACCTTTCACACACAATTTAGCATTAATTTATTTAATCGGACATATTTATTGACTTCTCTGAAAACCTTAATTCAACAGAGGTTTGTTAAAGTATGAACAATGTTCTTTTTCTGGAGGATTTACTGTACTTCTGTGCTAAGTGCTTGTATAAAAGTATAATATCCTATATTTGAATTGATTTATAGATGTCTGATAATTAATTTGTATTTTATTTCACATGAAAGTATTTTTTTTCATGTCTGCATCCAGAAACAAATCCTTTTTACTGGTGAATGAAATAAAAATGTATAGATAAATATTATTTCAAAAGATGGGTCTTTTATCTTTTGTTACCAGTTTTCTGTCACTTGTCATAGTGTCTTGTATTCCCACATGTTAAGATGTTCCTGTCTGAGAATTTTAAGCAAGTAGGAACATGGTTTTGGGTGTCTTCGTTATGTTTGTAGTTCACATTTGTTTAGGAATTCGTAGTCTGTAACGGTTTTTCTGTGAAGGATAAATAAATGATAGATAAACGAGTCAAGTAAACATGTTCCTTACAAAGATGACGTTTCAAAAGTTTTGTTGTACTTATCAAGTCTGAAGACGGTTTACACAATATTTATAACAGTAAATCTTTCTAATCTAATGGACACAATGTGCTTTAATAAAATAAAATATTTTCACTTTATAATAACAAGAAACCAGTGACGTAACCTCGTCTTTATATTAAACACGTTTACTTGTCTTCCTTTAACGTTTATTAATCCTTTACAAAAACATTTTTGGATTTTTTCTGTTATAACTTTTTAAATATCAAAATAAATAGTTTTGTATGATTTGAGGCGGTTAGCGCCAGAATGGACCATCTCCGCAATGGTCTGATGTTTGGTAATAAGTGCTAAAGATTGACAAAATGTATTAGATTTTACTTATTTGTTTGCTCATTGGGTCCCAGGGACTCGTCCCACAAAACCCTCCCAGTCTTAGGACAGCCATTTAGTGAGCTTCTTCCGTCTCACATGTATCCCGAGATTCCTCGACGCGGTTAGTATCCCTACTGTAAGTTGAGGAAACGATATGATTGTAGGCTACGTGTACTTAGATGTTAAACTCTTTTCATGGAAAATCAGGAGATAGTGACATAAAACCGTGTGGGAAGCGGGATGAAAACACCTGGCAAGAAAAAAACCCCTCGACAGATCATGCTAGAACCCGAGGAGGGGGGGGGGGGTTAGTATCCTTACACTAATAGATGAGGAGGAATATTACCTTACAAATACCTTGTTAGTGAGGCTATTGTGTGAATGGCATGTGCCTCTTCATCCCTTGCCTACTCGAAACTGAAATGGCATGCAAGGCAAAATTAATACTTCCGTTGGTGCCATGCTCCATCTCTGGCGATTTGCCACTGCGTCACCTGAAACTGATTTATGAGGCAAATTAATAATATGTACCGTATTTTACAGCTTTAGTATTAGAGCTAGGATTTCAGTAGGGGGACCGTTTGTGTGGGTCTTAGCTGGGGTCGTACCCAGTGAGGAAGTGATTTCAGTAGGGGGACCGTTTATGTGTGTCTTAGCTGGGGTCGTACCCAGTGAGGAAGTGATTTCAGTAGGGAGACCGTTTATGTGTGTCTTAGCTGGGGTCGTACCCAGTGAGGAAGTGATTTCAGTAGGGGGACCGTTTGTGTGGGTCTTAGCTGGGGTCGTACCCAGCGAGGAAGTGATTTCAATAGGGGGACCGTTTGTGTGTGTGTCTTAGCTGGGGTCGTACCCAGTGAGGAAGTGATTTCAGTAGGGGGGCTGTTTGTGTGTGTCTTAGCTGGGGTCGTATCTAGTGAGGAAGTGAGTAGACGTATGTGCAGGGTCCTGTTTCTAGAATCTTGATGCTAAGTGTTCTTAGATGAAAGGTACTTTCACGTCGGTGTAAAGCAGTGTTAATCTTTTGCATCTAGGTATCTTCGGGATTATTCCCAAAACCTTGGAATAAGTGGAGTCTGCGTGTGCGTGAATTACCTGCATGGCCCCAGACGGGTGAATCGGACGTGAGTATACATGGATACATATATAATAGAGGCCGAACGTAGTGAAAGTGGGCTTGTTATGTTTTTAAATCCTTAACTACATGAGGAGGGAGAGTCTGGCTATCTCAGCTTATCTGTAACGTACAAGATTTCAAAAGTAACTTGATAGAATCTATAATTAGAAACTTATATCTAACTAATAATTTATACTAACTTGAAAAATGATACTATACTTATAAAAAACTCAATTTTTCCAAATGCTTCTGAAGATAGTTTCGTTGCAATCAAAATGTACAAGGTTGATTAAAAATTACACAAGATTAATATATGTGTGCGTGCGCGAGAGTGTATATATTGACCACATTGTGTTCAAAATAATGACCCCCGTTACAAATTTAAAACAAGAATTACGTTATAATACTCAACAATGTGTTGTACTTATAGTGATATATGGATGAATAAACTATAAATCTTTCTTTGTATAGTCAAACTGTCTTGAGATGTAATATGTCAACAACTGGCTGTTTGTTTTCTTTACAGGGTAAAGTTAGGTTAGATTAGAAATGATTCTGTCAGTCAAGTGGCCTGTCGAACAAATATTTGGACTTTCAATGGAGCAGATTTATCGGCGATTTTTGGACTAGTAAGAATATTTTTAATAGAATGTGTTTGATGACGTAGGTTAGGGGTATGTCTAGGTTGGATTGCATTTTAAAGTATGGAACAGGTAACCGTGCGCTTGGCTTTGGGTGTACTGCCACTTCTCAAAAGCTGTTACATATTTAGAAGTTTGATACATCAACAGCTTCTGCATCCGAAATGTCTACACATATTTCAAGAGTGTTTGTTATTCCATGCCGGAGCTAATTTATCTAATATCGGCCCCCTCATGCAAGTCAGTGTTTTTACAGCCCTTTTCATGTTCATAGGAAAGTATTTATACTGATCAGTGGCCTAATGTGGATCGCCACAGTAGAATGTTTAATTCAGTTATTACTTCAGTGTTGCTGCTTTTAGCTTTTACTTTCTCACGAGTCATCCTTCCTAACGTGTCCATTGTACATTTGGCATACTGGAGTACGACTCATCTTCAGCACGACTCATTTAGTCCCACCCGCTGAACTCACGTTGATAACGTATTGGCCATTCGACCATGGTTTGTAATTTCGACCCATCATGCGCATGGAGTATTTCCACCCGTTGAACTCACTTTCGTAACATGTTGATCATTCGACCATGGTTTGTAATTTCGACCCATCATGAGCATGGAGTATTTCCACCCGTTGAACTCACTTTCGTAACATGTTGATCATTCGACCATGGTTTGTAATTTCGACCCATCATGAGCATGGAGTATTTCCACCCGTTGAACTCACTTTCGTAACATGTTGATCATTCGACCATGGTTTGTAATTTCGACCCATCATGAGCATGGAGTATTTCCATCCGTTGAACTCACTTTCGTAACATGTTGATCATTCGACCATGTTTTGTAATTTCGACCCATCATGAGCATGAAGTATTTCCATCCGTTGAACTCACTTTCGTAACATGTTGATCATTCGGCCACGGTTTGTAATTCGGAACCGAAAAAGAATATTTGGATTTTTATCAGTTTACGTATGACGCATTTATCTTATCTCTGACTGTCCTAACTAAACATAACGGACTTTATGTACACTCATCTAGCATAAATCTATTGATAACAAAAGGTTTACGAATGAGAGGACATGAATAACGTTCCAGTGTTTAATTTATGTATTCAAATTATACAAAGTGTGATTTAGTCAGGCAACAATCTGGAACAAAACTAGAAGATATCTGATCTGAAATCTTGTAGTAAAATAATTTATTTTCCAAGATATTTGTCTCTCGAAAGTCGAAATAATTATTGGTCAGACTGAACAAAATCACTTCAAAATTGTTTGAGAGAAGAAAAATCCAATTGTACTTTTTTCTGTAGGATTGGGAAAAAATTTGTTCACCGCGAGACGTTCGTAAAGCACTGAGAAAGAAGTAACCACCCATTGGACCCAGATCACAAAACATAAGATAAAATCTCAATTAAAAAAAAAAAAATATTTACAGACACAATACGAGCTATTTCACTTTAACATAAACTTTTGAATTATTTTGATACAAGTCAAATTTTGAACCGCACTGTATCGTGGTCTTTCCGGACTAAACCGGGTCAAGTATTGTGTATTTGACTTTATATTGTCGAAATTACTGTTGTTGCACGTAATTAAAGTTACGTTTATTTCCTTTTGTTAATATTAATGAGTTGTGTGTAGGTGGACGACGTTGCGTCTAGGAAGTAGGTCAGGCATGTTGGAATCTACTATAGAATATGCAAATTCATACAAATTCATTTCCTTCGTCTATTTAAAATGAATGCTTCATTTCACAAGTAGTGTGCATTAATTATAAACATTTGCACGACAGGGAGATAATGTTTTGTACCATCTCCACGGTTTACGTTCTAGGGACGTGTCGTAGATGTATGGGGACCTTCAACAATTCTGAAAACGTAAAATGTTTTATTAGCCTCATTTCGTTGGAGATTTCACCATTGTGTTCACCACAGATATAATGCATAACTTTATCACAAGGGAGAATACATCTACTCAGGCTTTCAAATCACTCGTTACGCTCACTCGGTGAAATAAACTGGCTAAACGTCAACCTGCCCCCGCGCGCTCCAGATTACATTCAGTTAAATCTTGCAACGGCGCCATGACGGACTTTGAACCATTGCCGCAGCGTACGTGCGGAAAGGCATTCAGGTTTCTTATATTGGAAATATATTCGATTCTTACATTCTTACTGGAAATGTAAGCGTTAAAACTTCCATTCCCGGTCATTTGCCAAACGAAAGTAATTATTTCCTTATTATTTATTATTTACATTAATTTTTGTTTTCTTATCGTGGCTCGTGAATCAGTCTGGTAATGAGGTGAATATTGGTAGGATTAACGAAGGCTGTTCTCTGCTGGAAGAATTTACCCATACTTTAATACACCTACTCTCTATCGGGTACATACAGATGTATCTACCCGTTACATGAATAGTTGAAGGGAAATAAATTGAAGAATGAAGAATGTAGAAATGTAGACGATGAGCACCAGGCTCTCTTCTGCCCCTTTGTCCTAAGAACACAATGGTGGTGCACACATTGAGGTTTGACTATAGTCTGGCATAGTCTGTGATTTCCGACCGGGTGAAGTGGACTAGCGTCCGGCCCGGGTTTGAGGCCAGTGCAAATGCTACCAGTATGTAAGAATCTAAAAGTCTAATTGTTAGAAATGGACTGGTGACCTGCTAGACCCTGGGACGAGAAGCTACTTCAGTCGGAGTCTAAGGTTTTGTCAGCTTTTCCAGAACTAATCGGGACGAATTGAACGTTCCATACGGCCAGGTTTTCTTTCTCTTTCTGGTCCTGGGAATCGCGGAAAGTTATAGAATGTTCAGGATAGCTTACGTAAAGTATATCTTTCTTGTTACGCGCTAATAGACTTAGGTATAACGTATTTATACATTTTTGTGTTACATAAAAGTTTTTATTCTTTGTTTGTGACGACCTAATTTGTCGGATCACTTTCTATTAGCTTTACTTATATTTTTTCTCAAATTTCACTACTGCAAGCAGCCCTCTAACGGTTTCACAATGCTGTCAGCTGTTTACAGAGTGAATTTACGACTCGTTAGTAAATTAACGTTCGGGTGAGACTTTATTGCTCCGTGCGAAACCTTTCCGTACTCGAATAATTAATCGATATTTGAGGTTATATCCTTGAAGGGCTGTCGAATTTATTTTAGTTTATCTTGACCTCAGTCCATTAATGTAACTAACGCCCGTATAGTATCATTGTAGCTGTCGTGTTTGGAAAACCATGGCCAACTAACCAGCATCATTACTTTGCGTGTCTTCACACTAAGCGGCTACGGTGCGACGGAATGCTAAAGATAGAGAAGGCTCTATTAATGTCAGCCGAAGACTGTCTTGCTTGTTATGTGTAATGTTATATGTAGTGCGTGGCAATAAAAATTCCAAGCCATGACGTTTACTAGGTTGATTGACTAAAACAGTGTCATTTTCATAACATTTTTGTGTTTCTCAGTAAGAATTGTAAAAAAAAATATTAAAAATTTAATCACCTAAATGTATAATTTAAAATTATTATTATTTTTTGTTTCAGGTAAGCTGGAGTTTTTTAAATTTTCCGCTGCAAGATGCAGTCAGTACTCAGTAAGTATTCTAATTTATCTGTTTTGTGAGAAATAATTTTATGGAGAGATGATCGATGCAGTAAGACATGAATGAGCCTTACAGAATCTTTGTGCTGTTTAAAAAATTCAAAATCGAAAGTTTAGACGCATTCCTTACGCAGGACCTTGTGATAAATAGGCCAGTTCTCAACGATTTTCTTGTATGGAATGTTTGATCTTAGTTTGTTACTTTTTTTCCTAATGAACAAAACGTCTGGTATTCTTATCTGATATCTGGAAGACATCCAAAATAATGACATTAGAAAGAGCATAAGACAGAATTAATCTGTTAGTAATACTGGGCAGTCTGTATTCTTTACAGATGGTGTACTAATAGAAGATGCAAGTTACGATGAACTAAGAAAGTCTTCTGAAAATAAAATTAATGCATCTTAGAACAAAATACCTTTATCGGAAAAACATTCACAGAACTAAACGTAACCAGTAACTAGAGTAAGTGGATGTTTATAATTATCAAAGAACATGAACAAGTGGGCAAGAGGAAAGTAGCGAAATCCGTACTTTCTTTACTTTAGAATATGCAAGATATACTAAAGCAGAATGTAATTAGGTTTACATGTCTGCAAATATGTCGGTGCTATGAAGAAAGTTATAACTTTTACGAAATTGATTACTTTTAAAATAAATCTTGTAATCTCTTGTATAGATCTCAGCATTAGGCGTTGAGATAAGGCCTGATGGGGAAATAAAGGTGATTTTGATTTATGCGTAGAATACTCGACAACAGGCCGAATATACACGGCGATCATAGATGGAGGAATAGATGAAAGTTCAAAGTTAGGGGTGGTAAGGCTGGATGGAGTTAGATCTGGAGGTAAGAGATGTGTGGAGAACTGAAAGCATCAGCAGAAAAGAGAGAACAGGGGACCAAGTCGGAAGAAATGGGAACTTGCAGAAGAGATGCACTGAGACGAAGAAGAGAAAACACTGAACGACCTATTTCAAGGTCTTGACATAGAATTTACTACTTGGCCTAAGGTAGTTAGATTTCCAAAGCAATTACGACCACTTTTAGGACGTAATTGGTGATTGTATTGTAAAATGGATAATCCTATTTTTAAGAAGATTTAAACAAGTGGACATGTACGAAATTGATAATTTACACAAGCGAAAGCTACATTTCTTGTATAGATCTAACACCAGTTGCCCCCGAATAAACACAAATATAATCATTGGGTATAAGATATTTTTATTTCCGTAAAGAACTCTCGAAAGAAGAATGGAAGTTTGAATAGAGCAAATAGAAGCTATTAACAATGGCAAAGCTACGTAGAATAAGATTTGGATAAAATTGATCTGTCGAAACTACATTAAGAGCACTGATACAAGAAATATAGAATAGGGGCATAAATAAGAAGTATTTTCATGTGTAAGAAGAAGCAAGGGAGGTGTAGAAGGAAAATATATGTTTATTTCAAGGTCTTGATATAAACCTCACGTCCAGACCTAAACTAGTTAGGTTTTCAAAGCAATTGAAAAGGCCACGTTTAGGATATAACTGGAGATTGAGTTGAAATATGCAAACGTCTTCTCTGAATGATATCTAAACAGGTTGTAACGTACGAAATTGATCATTTACAACAAATCTATATGTCATGTACGTCCAGGATAAGCGCTGGACATCCTTAGATAACACTTGAATAGAATACCTGATGAGGATACAAGTGATTTCTGAATGGACTCCTTAAATGTGGAACTGATCCTTTAAATAGAGCAGATCCAAGGAGTTACCAATGATAAAGCTAGATAGAATAAGATCTGTATATAGGCCCTAACTGATGCATTGAAAGCAGGTAAAAAGAGGAACCAGGGCACAGTAAGAATTGTGGGTAATAAGGAGCGAATGATGTACTTATCTGAAGAATGGAAAACATTTAAAAGACTTATTGCAAGGTTTTCTCGTAAATATTTTATGGAGGCCATAAAAATTTAGAGAGGTAGGTGGAAGGGCCTCTTGTTGCAAGTGATTGGTGATTTGATTACCAAATACAAATGCCGTTCTTTGGAGATTTGGAGGCTAAGACAGGTTACAGTGTTCCCCTTTGTCCTTTAAAATCATACGTTATCTGATGGCTGTATTACACCAGTTTGTCTAAAAGTTCTGTTGCAGTAAAAAATCGGCATTTTGCGAAATAATTAATGAAAACTTACACTGTACAAAAGGCTCTGGAATGAATTCAGTTCAAGGCTAATCAGAACCAGTTGTGTCGCAGTGGAGACGTTTTTTCAGTCTGACTCAAAAGAAACAATAATCTTCAGATGCAGTTTGTTACACTGGCGATTAAAGTCTACTGCGTAGGCCTTTCTCATGACCGAGCCGCTCCATTGTTTCGATGTAGTTAAACCGCAATAAAGCCCTGGCTTTACGACAGCTTCTTGTCCGACAAGTTGTGAATGGAAAGGCTACGTAATCGTTAGGCTGGAGGCGCGATGATCTGTTCCGGAAGATTATTCAGACTTTCAGCGAATCTAAGTTGAAACGTGAAAGGCTATCGATAAACAAGTTATATAAACAAAAGTTGTTTAACGTCAATTCCTACTTAGGTCGACAAATTCAAATTTCGATTTAGTCACTTCTTATTAAATAATTACAACTAATATAAATAAATTACCATAACCTATAAGTTAAAGCAGCTGTTCTACCACATAACCTATAACATAAAATCATCTGTTATCAGCTTAAAATCGTATTTTGTAAAAAATGTTTCTCCCATGTAAAAAATTAATTCATTAAATTTATTTAATTTATTAATACTTTTAAAAAACTATCAAAGTGCCATCAGTACAAGTAAAAAAAAAATATATTTGAACTTGGGTGGATGAATGGAAAGTATTTTATTAACGATTGAAAATTTGAACAAAATATATAGCCTATCGGGAGAGTGTGAACTAATAGAAGGAATTGAAAAATTAACCACTTGATCAAGAATAAGCGTGTAAAATATTGTATCCGATTCCTATACTTGCTAAACACAAACTAAAAATGTTACGTTTTCTTAGCAAAAACTATATTTGTGTTTACGTCTTATCGATTTGCTGGTTAAAAACTTTAAAGCAAAAACTGCTCATTCTTACAAGCAGACTCTAATGATTATCAATTGCATAGATTGAAACTGATTGATCTGGAATTTCGTTAATAAAATAAAATGAAAGCGAATTTTAAAACTTGATAGAGAGATTCATTTTTCTGACATCATTATATGAGATAGACTTATTGGGAACATTTATTAGCTTATTTAGCATGATTGGCAAAGAAATGAGTTTTATAAGAATAGTTTTAATAATTACAAAAAAAATTTTTTTGGAATTTGGGGGAGTGGCAACAGAAATGAAAACTTTTATAGTCATGTATACAGAAATTGAGGAAAACATTTAATCATGCGTATTGAGAAATTACCTAAACAATAATAGAGAATCTTTACATATAACTCCAAAATTTGAACTACAAATTACAAATTATGAGATAATAGTTTTGGGAAATTGTCGATGAAAATCACCAAAATTTGAATTTATACATTTTTATTCAGTATTTCTATCTTTAATTGAGGAAAGTATTTAATAAAGACTAATATTTACTCTCGTTAATATTAAAATATTGTAGGTAACAAAAACATTTATTTACTGAATACAATTTGTAACAAATTCATTTGAAATCAGTTCCTAAAAGGTATTAGACACGCCTGGGAATGTTTTCATATGAAAAATTGGATTAAAAATACATAACTGATTGTTATTGTTATAATAAATTATTTCTACTGAGATTTATCAAAATTTAAATAAATTAATATAATTATTAATTGATTAAAACTATTTAATAATAGCATCTTTTCTATTACAATGTTCAATAAATAATGTAACATAACATACGTGTAAAAAGCGATTCTGCAACATAATCAATAACACAAAATCAGCTGTTGCATGAAATCAGATGTAATCATTTAATTCACTTTGAGATGATTCATAGTGTAATGTGACGGAAATAATGTTATCACGAAATTGTATGTTTTTGTCCATCCAAGTTTTTGTAGGCGTTGACAAGAGTTTCCACTTCAAACATAATTATTAGTAGAAAGAACTTGATCAAATCACAAATTTACCATTAAATTTATAGTTCGACCTTTCGGCATCTATACATTGGGACAAACTGTCCAATCCCTATGCTGGCACATAAGAGCAACGGCACTTTGTATCAAAGCGGAGCAAACCTAAAGGCCAGTGCCCCGAGATACGCGATACGGCACGCTCTGCCGGTGTGGGGCATTCTATTGGCGCCTTTGTTAAACATTAGAAACAAAGTTCAGCGTTTGTAGAATTGCTTCCCCTTTTGACCTGCCTCAGCGCACCTACCGTTAAAGTCTTTTACCACCAGGAGCTTAGAGGTGCTTAGTTGGTTAGAAGTATGTAAAATAAACGCGATACAAACAGCATGTACTTGTCCAGCACCTACTTGGGAAATGTGATAACGGGAACGCAATCAACGCAGAGTCTGAAACTCGTCAACATACAAAAAAAGGGCATGCTTCGAGTCTAGTGTACAAAAAGTGTTTATCACACCCATTCAGATAACTGTGTTGAAAGCAGAATGTCTGAAGACAGAGACTGCTCTGAAAATACAGGATACAATCTCCCAGTAAACGTAGAAACAGGAGGATCTCGTCAAACGACACAAGAAAATATTTAATAGTTTATTTGAAAATCTAAACGCTAAAAATGTATTAAAGACAAGGTTTAAGGAATTTTTAGGTCTTTCTAACATCTAGCAATAATTTGTTAGGATGCTTTTAACGAAACTAAATATTAAACTTGTTTCTTACAGTGTACGTAATTATTAGAATGATTCAGTCATACAAGGGATAAAAATCAAACGATCCATATATTTATACAGAATAATGGTAAACGTGACATAACATATATACATGCACTGGAGACTGAAACTTTGAAAACACGGCTCTGTGTAGGCAAATTAACATAAATGGCAACGTATCAACACTGTCTAATCGGTATTTCCAACACCGTAGGAAGTCGATAAGTTAATTCTTGTTTATCGATTAGCTGGTACGTATCCATATTATTGTATTACAAATATCTCCGGGCAACATGATCCGTGCGCCACAAGCAAGTAAATGAATCAGATTAGTTATGTACAAGAGAAATTTGACGGGTTTCAGTTGACTTGCCCATATTGGACACCGAAATGCAAGACTGTTGAAAGTAAAAGTGGAATACATTACAGGCCACTCTCTCCTCAAGGCTATCGGACACGGCGAGCGTTTAATTTAATTTAGTTCTATACGACGGGTTGCGCCATGAGTTAGCGGTTGTTGGCTGCAAGTTATGACTTTGCCAGCGGAAGCGCAATTAAACCCGTAAAGCGCCTCACATCCCAGAGAAATGGGGCATTTACCGCTTACAGGGTGGAATATTACGTTGTTCCATAGTTTTTGTTTCGAATTTGGCAACATGTATAAAGCCATAGGAATACATATCACTCCAACGTCAATGATATTGCAACTAAGTATAACGGAGTTACAGAATGTCCTCAGGAAGACTGTAACATTATATTACCTGTCGTCTCGAAAATTAACAAAAAAATTTTTCACATAATTTTATAGCAAACTAACCTTGATAAAATCATGGTTTTTCATCACTTTATAACAAACGAAACTTTATAAAATCATGGTTTCTTATCACTTTATAACAAACGAACCTTTATTAAATCATGGTTTCTTATAACTTTATAACAAACGAAACTTTATAAAATCATTGTTTCTTATCACTTTTTACTAACGAACCTTTATTAAATCATGGTTTCCTATTACTTTATAACAAACGAACCTTTATTAAATCATGGTTTCTAACTTTATAACAAACGAACCCTTATAAAATCATGGTTTCTTATCACTTTATAACAAACGAACCTTTATAAAACCATGGTTGCTTATAACTTTATAACAAAACGAACCTTAAGCAAATTATGGTTATTTATCACTTTATAACAAACGAACCCTTATAAAATCATCGTTGCTTATAACTTTATAACAAACGAACCTTTATAAAATCATCGTTGCTTATAACTTTATAACAAACGAACCTTTATAAAATCATGGTTTCTTATAACTTTATAACAAACGAACCTTTATTAAATCATGGTTTCCTATTACTTTATAACAAACGAACCTTTATTAAATCATGGTTTCTAACTTTATAACAAACGAACCCTTATAAAATCATCGTTGCTTATAACTTTATAACAAACGAACCTTTATAAAATCATGGTTTCTTATAACTTTATAACAAACGAACCTTTATTAAATCATGGTTTCCTATTACTTTATAACAAACGAACCTTTATTAAATCATGGTTTCTAACTTTATAACAAACGAACCCTTATAAAATCATGGTTTCTAACTTTATAACAAACGAACCCTTATAAAATCATGGTTTCTTATCACTTTATAACAAACGAACCTTTATAAAACCATGGTTGCTTATAACTTTATAACAAAACGAACCTTAAGCAAATTATGGTTATTTATCACTTTATAATAAACGAACCCTTATAAAATCATCGTTGCTTATAACTTTATAACAAACGAACCTTTATAAAATCATCGTTGCTTATAACTTTATAACAAACGAACCTTTATTAAATCATGGTTTCCTATTACTTTATAACAAACGAACCTTTATTAAATCATGGTTTCTAACTTTATAACAAACGAACCCTTATAAAATCATCGTTGCTTATAACTTTATAACAAACGAACCTTTATAAAATCATGGTTTCTTATAACTTTATTACAAACGAACCTTTATTAAATCATGGTTTCCTATTACTTTATAACAAACGAACCTTTATTAAATCATGGTTTCTAACTTTATAACAAACGAACCCTTATAAAATCATGGTTTCTTATCACTTTATAACAAACGAACCTTTATAAAACCATGGTTGCTTATAACTTTATAACAAAACGAACCTTAAGCAAATTATGGTTATTTATCACTTTATAACAAACGAACCCTTATAAAATCATCGTTGCTTATAACTTTATAACAAACGAACCTTTATAAAATCATCGTTGCTTATAACTTTATAACAAACGAACCTTTATTAAATCATGGTTTCCTATTACTTTATAACAAACGAACCTTTATTAAATCATGGTTTCTAACTTTATAACAAACGAACCCTTATAAAATCATGGTTTCTTATCACTTTATAACAAACGAACCTTTATAAAACCATGGTTGCTTATAACTTTATAACAAAACGAACCTTAAGCAAATTATGGTTATTTATCACTTTATAACAAACGAACCCTTATAAAATCATCGTTGCTTATAACTTTATAACAAACGAACCTTTATAAAACCATGGTTGCTTATAACTTTATAACAAACGAACATTTATAAAACCATGGTTGCTTATAACTTTATAACAAACGAACCTTTATAAAACCATGGTTGCTTATAACTTTATAACAAACGAACCTTTATAAAACCATGGTTGCTTATAACTTTATAACAAACGAACATTTATAAAACCATGGTTGCTTATAACTTTATAACAAACGAACCTTTATAAAACCATGGTTGCTTATAACTTTATAACAAACGAACATTTATAAAACCATGGTTGCTTATAACTTTATAACAAACGAACCTTTATAAAACCATGGTTGCTTATAACTTTATAACAAACGAACCTTTATAAAACCATGGTTGCTTATAACTTTATAACAAACGAACATTTATAAAACCATGGTTGCTTATAACTTTATAACAAACGAACATTTATAAAACCATGGTTGCTTATAACTTTATAACAAACGAACCTTTATAAAACCATGGTTGCTTATAACTTTATAACAAACGAACCTTTATAAAACCATGGTTGCTTATAACTTTATAACAAAACGAACCTTAAGCAAATTATGGTTATTTATCACTTTATAACAAACGAACCCTTATAAAATCATCGTTGCTTATAACTTTATAACAAACGAACCTTTATAAAACCATGGTTGCTTATCACTTTATAACAAACGAACATTTAGAAAATTATGGTTTCTTTATAAAACGAAGCATTATTTGTTATAAATAGTAGAATAATTCTGAGTAAGATAGAATCTTGAGACATTCCATCAGCTCTGATACTAGTAAGGGGGGGGGTGTTCGTTGTGTCCATGGCTATAGTAGCTAACCCAAAGTTTAATCAATCCATGTGTGCTGTTTCCGCATCTGCCTTACGGAATTAAAGGGTAGTTCGATTTCAAATACATTTTATCATTTTTTCACTAAAGAAATTTATAAAAAGCGAATAAAGATAAAATGTACTAAAAATCTCACGAAACATTAGTCTATTCGACCAGACTAGTTTCTTTTTGTTGACTCGCCTTCTTCAGTGTTGGGGTTTCACTAACCATGTAAGTTATATAGTTAGTACGTTTTTACCAAATTGTAGTTACTGTAAGCCCTTTACTGATAAAGGCGAAATTGTCGCCGATGCTAGTATGGTCGAATAAAGATTTTCTAGTGTTTCCTAAGATTATGAGGTAATCTTTTAGTATTCTCTTTGCTGAATTGTTATCACTAAGTTCTAATTGACAATATATAAAAAAAAACTTAGGTATATAATGTTTAAAGAAAGTGTGAAAACATAGACATTGATTTATTTACAAACATGAAAAGTCTAGTCGACATTTTAGAAACGTTTCGCAAATAATGCAAAAATTTGTAGTTAACTGAGAACAAAAAAAATTACAGTAGTAAATTAAATAGCTTAAGATCTTTATCAGAATTAATTTTGGTTTCTAGCTTTGATTAGAGATTCATATATATACGAAGTGTGTGTGTGTGTGTCGTTGTAAAATGACGGTTTATATAAAGACGTCATTTTATTATTTTATATTTTTTATGCAGCATAATTAACGCCAGTTTTTGTGCCCCTACATATCCCAAGCAAGCATTGGACGTTTGTATGACGCCAGACCCGACCTTAAACCCAATTACAAAACCAGTTTAAGAAATAATTCTGTTTAAAACTGTTTACTGCTGTGCATACCTTTTAGTAAAGCGTAACTTACTTGTGAAATCGGATGTGAGTGATTTCATTTTCAAAGGTCATAAACTTTATATCTGAATTTGGTAAGAACTTTATTTAATGTTTTGGTTTTTTTAAGGGTGAAGTAAAAATTTTTATAATTGTGAAAAGAAAAATTGGGTGAAATAAAAAAAACTCAAGTTAAATCCACCAGTTTTCCATCACATTTCATATTGATTTGAAACTACAGTATAGTCAGGGTAGGTAATAAATAGACCTAAGAGTGTACAATACCCATAAAATAGACATTAACGTGCGTATTTTGAATATTGTTGTGCATTTACCTCATGTTTGAGAAATACCCCCTTCTAGTAAAACATATTTGGAGTGGCCATTACCAAATATTTTCTTTCTGAAGTAAATACTTCTTATCCTTGGGTGTAACTCAATGTTTTGCATTGGAGAAAAAAATCTTATCCGCCACTAGATAAAATATATTTTAGCTAGCATAAAATAAGTGATAACATGATTTCATAAAACAGCTGATATTATTTTACAAGGTACGTTGTAGAGGAGCTTAAGTTTCAACACGTAAGTTATGTTCTTTTATAGTATATTATCAGGATGAAATTTTATTAATTTTTTTTAATACCTATGACATCACTTTAACAGTTATCTGTATATATTGAGAGCGAAAATTATGTGCATAAAGTGGCCTGTCATACAAGTCTCTGATATGTGTACCCTTATAGCAAATCAATTTATAATCTTTGTCCACTAGAAATAATAGGTGGCAAGGGATAAATGTTTGAATTAGCGAATGTATTTTAACCTAGTTAAGGCGTTATGAGGTTTTCGTTCTATAAAATTTTTTGTTAAACAATTATAATTAAATTTTTAATTTAATGATAACCCTATCTTAGCATTATAATGTCTCTGGAAGTCTTATTTCCAATAAACTAGACGTGTTTTCTTTGACCGCTATTAAAAAATATCGAGGGGACGAGTTGTCCGTATGTTGATTGTAGGGCAATAAATATACCATGGTACTGGATATACGAGGGAAGTATCTTGGGTAGCAGGGATTGAACTGTTTCTCTGACGTAGGAATGTCCCCTACATGGATCATGAACCCTCTGACTTCTGCATTCACCTCAATTCTCATTACAGCAGTTGGAGAAATATTCAGCCTATAGTTAAATTTATCGTGAATTTTACGTTGAATGTTCTTAAATTAAGGCAGGGGCTCTTAATCGTTTTCAAAGACTGTACCCCTGAATGAAAAATTAAAATTTTGCGTACCCCCTTGTTGTTAGAGGGAGTAGAATTAAAACACTTTTTACGTACAAAACAATATATTAGGAAATATATTTGATGCGCATTGCAAAAAATTAAAGAGAAGGATGAGCTTGGTTCTTTTTACACAGTTCCTCAATGTTCGGCTCAAGTTTTGTTAAGTACAACCTAATCGTCAACATTAAGCTTGTTTCTGTGTTTACTTTTTAGATTTGTAAAGGTAGAAAACCCTCTTTCACATAGATATGTAGTTGAAAATCCAATGAGAACCTGTACATCAGCATTTTAAAGTTCTTGGTACCCCAACACCGATCCAAAAAAATCCAACAACGTAGCACTAAAATATTTTCGTTAACCTCGAATCACATGATACTTCACACAATTATTCAATTAGATTCCATTATTAAATTATAACCTTGCGTGATTACGAAATAGAAATAAATAAAAATGTTTAAATTTTTAATAACCTTTCCCGCGTACCCCCTGATAATTTTCATGTACCACAGTTTGAGAACCCCTGTATTAAGGCATAAAATCATATTTCGCAAATCGAAATCACTCTGAAACTATTTAATCTTTCTTTCTACGCCACCGCGAGCATTATTCTATCGCAGACTGGTTATAATTAACGGCATTCATTAAAAGACAGATGGTTTCGTTCGACCTCACAAGTCGCGGATCGATCTATCGAAATCGCCGAGAGTCACGAGTTCAAGACGCTGTGAACAATCGACCTTATGCCTTACGGCTACCGAGTGGCGGTCGCTAACAGCTTTGTTTAACGTTCTGCTACGTTACATTGATAGGGTTAATGCCGTCTCAGAAGGCTGTATTGATTTCAATGCTAGAAGAAGAGGTGAAATTCCTTTATAGAGGATTAAAAAAAATGAAATTCGAGATAGTGATATGGTTGTTGATGCGGAAAGTGGATACATACCTAAGCTGTACTTGTACTTCCTAAGAGTGTTTACTCTAGGTTGTACGTGTTATTGGTAAGTGTATTTACTGTTTCAGATTGAATCTGTCACGTGTGGACCACTTCGATGTATCGTTTTTCGTCTTGGTCTCGTGTTTTTAGCATCCCTTCGTCCAGCATTCTCCATGCTTTTAATGATTTGTGTCAGATTTTTGTCTGACCTCTCTTTGGGTTTTGATGTTTACGCCTATTTCCTTTTTTTTAAATTTACGAAAATAATGGCTTGCATTGAAACCATGAAAAATGTTGAAGAAGCATATCTATTCATGAAAATACTCAGTAGGAAAAAATAACGAAGTAGTAATATTAAATACCTGTTTCCTCTTTCTTCTATTGTTCCTTCCCTTTTGCACTCCATCCTATTCTTCTTTCCCTACACTCTTGTTGTACCATCCCTTCTCATCATTAATTTTTTTTCTTTCTCTGCTCCCGCTTATTCTTTATTCCAGTTTGTGCTCTCTTGTCTTTTCTCTTTTCCGCTCCCTCCTGTTTTCTATCTTCCATTTTTTCCTTCCTCCTTTTTTTTCTCTTCTTCCTGTTCTTTATTTCCTTCTCCGCTTCCTCGTTACCTTTCTACCATTCTCCGCTCCCTCCAATTCTTCTACGCTTTTATGCGCGAAGATCTTCTAGATCATTTCATTCTATGGTCTCTCCTCGTTTCCCTTTCCTTCTCCACCTCCTCATCTTTTTCCTTCGCTTCTCCAGTCCTCCTACCTCTGGTTTTTCTTGTTTTACATTTCGGAATTTCATCGTCTTAGACACGTGAAGAAGTACTATCAGTTTAAATTTTGCTGGGTCATATGTTGGTTTCTATAACATGCGTTCTAAACAAGATAAAAGCAAAAACGATTGGGGAGTATTAAATAGGTGTTGGATCTTACATTTTATAAATTATTTTAGTATAAAATAATGCTGTTTCATTTAGAAACATTTAGTTCATACAGTTTCGAGAGTTCTCCTTCATTGAGGTTATGTTAGTATTTCATTTCAAAATTTACCACGATTTGCTATATTTAAAATAATTTTGTTTGGTAATACTTATGTCTAAAAATAAAAAATACCTACTTGGATCAATCCTTGTCAGCAATTACCGATTCAACCAATAATAATAACATTAAGTAAACAATTTAATAAAACTGTTACTGGATACTTGACATTTTGTGAGGCGGAATTAACAGTAGTTTTTGTATCCACGTTTCTCCACTCTCGACAAACGTATTTGCATATTCAAAGTGCGTGCCGAAGATCTCGAAGAGAAAGGCTTCGCGGCTACAGAACATCGATTCTTGTTGTTTACATTGACATATTCATCGGTGAAATCAGTGCGCACTTGAAGAAGACTGTGAGAGCGGAGACTTGTTGAAATGGGCGTTTTTAATTACTCTCCAACGCTCAATGCGTTTACCAACTGGCGCATCCCGTAAGTACATTCGTTTCGCTAAAACGCTTGAAGACATATTAGGCCTATTGGTGTCTCTTACGCATGTCCAGTAAGTGACTTTTGGAAAGCAGTATGGCGGCCGGAATTATGCAAACAACGCCTCATTGATAATTGTCGCACATGGGTCCGATGCTCGCTACTTAGCGGAGCGTTAAGTATTTGCTTTTAAATGTCGTTCACTTTCGACGACAATCTGGTTAAATGGGTCGACAATTTCTAAATGCATTAAAGTATCACATATGGAAAATACTACTTTCTTTTGTAAAATAACCACTACAGCATTGGCTCTTAGTTCACACGCATTTCTACACTCCGACATCGCTATTTCTACAAGTAGGTATGTTTCTATGGGAGAAAACTGATTACTAGAGTAATTCATGCACTTTACCAGCTATAGTAGTTCTAATATATTCCGCTACTATCGCTTTGGTAGATTTAAGGCGACATCGCAGTATTGTATTTTAAACTAGTATTGGCCTAATAAAGATTAAACTGCTTGTTACGAATTATGCGTGGCTTGGGCACAACGTCTGACATTTCCAAATTGACAATTAAATAAAAGACTATAATATAAATCCGCCCAAAGAAAATATTCGCAAAATAATGTTGATATAGCGTATTATTTAGGTTTTGTAGATGTGCGGCATTTAGGGATTATGTTGCTATTTACTTCGAATGGTAGGACAATTTTGTAAATACAAGTAGGGACGTAAAACTTCTTGGTGTATGATGTGAGGCCTATAATGCCACCAAGGCCTATCATGTACTTGAAGCAATCTTTTTCTTAAATAGTGATCAAAGAGTTACATCTTTTTGTAAGAAGAACGATGAGGAAGGAGTTAGATAGGCCTCAGTAATATTGTACTAGGGGCATCACGTAAACAGGTTGGCACACCTGAAGTACGCCTATTCTCAACTAGAGTCATAAAGGACTGTTTACCTTTTACATCCCTTTGAACTGGAAGATGGAATTACATAAAATTGTTAAAAAGAATAATCATCTGGAAAGAGGGGAAAATGATGCTATAAAGTCACAAATGGAGTTACTCTCTATAGATAATAAAAAGGTGACTGCAACTCCTTGTAAGATGGTGAATAAGAAAGGGTAGATTGAATTAGGTAAGTCTTAGGGGTGTTTATGTTTTGCAGGGAATAGAGGAACATTGTGGGCTGGGTTGTTACGTAATATAAGGATTAGAAGCAGATGGCTGTTGGCAGGTCGTTCCCAGCTACTGGAAATATAGGAAAATTATAGGCATAACTTAAACAGGAACTACCGTGGGTAGATCTACCCTCTGTACGCCATAGAAAGTTAACTACAACCCCTTGTAAAAGTTGGATAAAAAGGGTACATGGAATTACGTAGCTCTATGGAAAGGATGTAACGATCTCCTGGCATTGTGGATGAAATTCGACGTCACGTGACCAGGGTCGCCTACCCGAAATAGCCTATACTCTGTCAATCATAAAGAGTATAACCTCTTTAAAAGGAGGTAAAATTGAGTATGTCTCAGGAAAGGACGTAATGATGTCTTTTTTACAGCTGATAAGGGAAAAGATTGTTCAAGGTCACCTGAATAAAGTAACCCTCCTCTCAATTAGGGTGAATAAAGTGTTCCCTTTCCCTGGTCTGGAGTTATGGAGTAAAACTTAAAAACCAATACCATAAATATAATTTCGCGATTACAAATAAAGGCAATTAGCTCATCCGAGGAGTCCTGCTGAGCGGAATCGTGTCTAGAAAGGGCCCCGCCTCCGTCCAAACACATGGCCAGTGAGCGATGTTTTATTCATTGCGTTGCGACTTTCCCTGGCACCTTGTGATCTACTCCTACATCGCCTCCGGTCAAGTGAGACCATTAAAACCAAACAATAACTTCTTTACGTTTCTTCTTTCCATTGTTGTCTGCGCTGGTGTCCGTTAATAAGTCGCGGAGAGATTTCTCGCGCATCGTGGAATAAAACTGATATTTAAACAGCTCGCGGCCAAATTGCGGCTGAACCCTTAGTTTCACTCGTGAATCCATTAACAGCTATTTACCGTCCGAGCATTGTAATTCTGCGTTTAGAAAAGTTGCAAGTGCAAACTTTCACAGTAGGTTAGAAATAGATTATGCTTTGTGGCGAATGAGATTATAGCTGTTTGTATCGTTACGTCTGATCCAGTGCACCGCGTCATCCCACTGCCGGCACAGAAACAGCTGTTCTAATCTAACCTAACCTCTCGTAACCTTCCATTAAGCGCTGCACGTCTTGGCGGGTTATGCTTTACCAATGCTTATATTACTCGTTTCTCCATCAACATTTGATAGCGTCGTATTTGGTAAAACAATACGCAGAATTATTATTAGAAGAAAAGTATCTTAGTAACATTTGTGAAGAAAGCATTTGTGTTTAGGGATAATTTTATTCGTATCCTCGTGTAAGACTTTCATACAAAAGAAGCCATTTTATGTTTACTTTACTTGACGCACAGTTGTTACTTCTGATATTATTAAATACTTTCAATAATAGCAATTCAGCTCTGCCGCAGTTACTAGAAGGAGCCCGAGGCCCTCCCAAAATATATAAAATCGATTATTTTCATCACACATTTTAATTAATTTATTAAGAATGATTCAAAAGTTATAACATACAATTAATATCTAAAGCAGAATTTAAATAAGTAATATTAAGTATAAGGTAGAAATTATTGTTCTTTACTTTAAAAATAACATAGTTTCATAAAATTAATTATTTTTTATTGCTTTATTTGTATCATAAAACCGTGTGCAATTAAACATAATAAATTGTAATTACTATTTAATAGTTTTATATGAATTTTGTAATGTTACCTACGTATAAATGTGGTTCCTAAAAACAAAAATTGAAATAAACCCTGTTTTGGTTTGTTAGTAGAGTTGACACTCCGCTAAAGCGCCTTTATCATTCATTAAACTCGTGTCCGCCGTCGCTCTTAAGCTTTAGTGACGCTCGAGCCAATCCGCGACGTAGGCGAGCCGGCGCTATTATTAAGTACTTTCACCATTATTTGAACGTCGCTAGTGTCACGTTCGGTCATTAAAAGTGCGTCATCGTACTGCAGTTGCAATCACAGAGCGTGGTATTGCACGGAGTCATTACGTTGCGATTAGGGACCGGTTCCGTCGCACTGCATTGTCTTTCCGGTTGGAAAGATGCTCCCAGAAACAGACGCTTGGAAGTTGTGATTTGGGCATGGTGGAAACATGTGGATCAATTAATGAACCAAATGAGTTATAGAGATCACGAGGTATGTAGCCTATATCATTTGGATCCAGTTGAAATTTTCTTATGGGTCATCTTTGACTAGTTTGGAACAACCTGTTGTGAATTTTTAATAACACACAAACCCCCTTAAACCACAATATTATTTTATTAAACTTCAGCGCATTTCGGTTTCAAAGGAGCCATCCTTATAGGCAACAAAAAAAATTATGATAAGCCTCTGAGGATGGTCCTTTGTAACCGAGACGCGCATAAGTTTAATAAAATAATATTGTGCTTACAGGGGAGGGGTCAATCTTACTTCGTTAGCTTATTGTATTAGGCGCTTTTAGTAATCTTTATTTTAAAAGCCCTCCGTTAAACGTTTTGAACAGCCTCACTACGTGTCCTGTCAACCATGATCTCTTAGCGTTAACAACCGTGACTATGATTGAGTTGAAATAATTTATAATTGCTGATTTTAACCCTTATTTGTTTGTCGACTCACTTAGCGTGAAGTTCTCACCTAAAATTCCGCTTCCAAACCTTCGAGTATATTTGGTATAGTAATGGTCGATCCAGTGACTTTATTGGATCGGTGATTTTAGTGTCATCGCCAGGTTTGGATCAGGGACTTTAGTACCGGTGACAAGGGATAATGAGACAACATTGGTATGTGTCAATAATACGCAGGCATATTACACTGGTGAAATAATTCCACACCTCGCTTTTTTCTTTTTTGGAAGGCTCATTTTATGTAAAATTAGACTCCTAGGAAATTAAGGACAAACTACCGAGTGCGAAATTGCATCTGCTGTACACAACACTGTCACTGTCGTGTAACTTAACACAAATCGACCACCCACAAACGACGTAAATGAGTAGAGCCAGTGACAGCGACAAATAAACCAATGTGAGTCGTGGTAAAAGGTCAGTAGCTTTTCAGTCGTGCTGCGACATTTTGCCGTATCACAACAGATACAACCCTCCTCTCCCCTTCAGTCAACACGATGATCGGGGCCATGAGCCGAGCCAGTGACAAATCAACCAATGACAGCCGCGGTAAAATATCAGTAACGCTTCATCCACTCACAGCGACATTTAGCCCAATCACAACAGATACAACCCTCCTCTCCCCTTCAGTCAACACGATGATCGGGGCCATGAGCCGAGCCAGTGACAAATCAACCAATGACAGCCGCGGTAAAATATCAGTAACGCTTCATCCACTCACAGCGACATTTAGCCCAATCACAACAGATACAACCCCCCTCTCCCCTTCAGTCAACACGATGATCGGTGCCATGAGGCGGATCAGTGACAAATCAACCAATGACAGCCGCGGTAAAATATCAGTAACGTTTCATCCACTGACAGCGACATTTAGCCCAATCACAACAGATACAACCCCCCCTCTCCCCTTCAGTCAACACGATGATCGGTGCCATGAGCCGAGCCAGTGACAAATCAACCAATGACAGCCGCGGTAAAATATCAGTAACGTTTCATCCACTGACAGCGACATTTAGCCCAATCACAACAGATATAACTCCCTCTCCCCTTCAGTCAACACGATGATCGGTGTCATGAGCCCAGCCAGTGAAAAATCAACCAATGACAGCCGCGATAAAATATCAGTAACGTTTCATCCACCGACAGCGACATTTAGCCCAATCACAACAGATACAACCCCCCTCTCCCCTTCAGTCAACACGATGATCGATGCCATGAGCCGAGCCAGTGACAAATCAACCAATGACAGCCGCGGTAAAATATCAGTAACGTTTCATCCACCGACAGCGACATTTTGACCAATCATAACAGAGACAACTTCCGATCGATCCATTGTCACTGAAACTGTCATTTTCCATATTTTGTCTTTGATATCACCAGCGACAAATAAATATCAGTGACAAGTCACCGTGACAGAAAATATCGGGATCCCTAATTTAGTATAAGTGGCCTTGTATCGTACGCTCTGAGCTGCGTACAAACAGCATTGCCGTCTTGAGAAGATTAATTACGAATTTCTTACTGAAAGGTGTTTTTAAGTTTGAAAAATACTTTTTCACGTATGTGGTAATACTGGATTTTATATACTTTGTTTTTTCTTATAATACAGGATATTTCACTAAAACCATATGCATAAAGAAAGTAATAACAACAAATCATTTCCACCAATAAAAATGAAACACGTACTGCAAGGAAGTTGCAATTCTATCTGTTATTTTATACGTGTTACTCTGCAGTTAGTTGTCCGTTTATAAAATTCCTCCTCTTCATGGAAACTTCAATGATTCACCTGGAGATGTTACAATTATGGCTAATGCATCAACTACTTGAAGATTTCATTTTTAAATAAGGTGATAGTGTAACTTAACACACAATTAGAAAGGACTTACGTCTCAAGCAGACCAACATAATATGCTACGCCCACCATGGTCACCGGACATCAAGCATATGTCTTGTTTCTCTGGAGTTATTTGAAAGAAAACGTATCTCTCTCACTAATCCTACATGACGTCACTGAGCCAAGAGATTGTATTGTCAATAGAATTGGGTTTAAAGACAGCGAGATTTTACAACGCGTTTGCTAAGACCATGACTTAACATGTCAATGTGCGCCGAGTTCGCAGAGGAGTAAATACTAAATATTTACATATTTGAAAAAAGGTTTTTAAGCGCTCTTTCATTTAGTTTTGGTCCCATTCTCGTTACCTTTCGTAACTCCTAAGGTAATTATGTAACACCCTGTATAGTCCCTCATACGTACGAAATTACCGGAAGTGCCACGGGGTTGATATATCCGGATTGCGCGCACTAGTGTTCCACAACGCCTTGATTGCTCCGAGTAAAACTTATACATTTCGTCATGTTTTCCGGATAGTACTTCATGAATAAGTAACAGGTGATGGATAAATACGACCCTATTATCTCTTACGGTGGTAAACGTGTGTCATTGTATTCAAGCAAAAGATGCTTCCCTTTTGCAGACCAAGCATTTTTCCTAACTTTGATCCTGTTGGAACAAAATTTAGATTTGACGTCCTAACCATAAAACATGATCAATGTTATCAACACCATAAAAAGATATAAATGGTGAGGTTTGGCTTAGAGTTTATACACACATATTCGTAAAATGTAACCTCTAAGGAAAATGTATATAACGTGTCAGCTTAAATGGAAATGTTTCTTCGTGTTTTCTTGAGTGTACTGCAAGGTCCAACATATCCATCTGGGTAACTACTCTACACCGTCCTCGTGCTTCGACCAAACAGAATTGTATAACAAGTTGGTAAAGTTGAACCTCTGTATATGCAACCCATCATACACCGTACAGTGTAGCAGTGTTACTGGTATTCAGTGGGTTCTTTATCACCCTTCTTAGTAGTACATTCTTTCAATTCCTTCGGCAGTTCTTTAATTCGAATTACAGGATTGAACTTCTGTAAAATTGATTTCCTCCACACACACACACAATCTAATTCAACTGAGATGTGATCATTGATACTTGTAATTCTTTAATATTAAAAAAAAATCAATTTGGTTGCGTTTAAAATGATTTGCAAAATACCTAACTCAATTTATGTGTTTTGTTCTCTCATTTTTCCCGTTTTTTTTTTTTTTTTGGTTACAAATGCTCTCTTTTTGATTTATTGTAGACATTTCTACCTGAAGCATTTTGTATGTTTTGTTGTACTCGAATATCTTTTCTTTTTCTCCTATTTTTTTACAAATGTTCCTCTTTGACCATTTCCACCAGAAGTATATTTTGTGTTTTCTTGTAGTTTTATTTATTTTATTTTTCGCTTATTTGTTTTTGTAACAAATCTTCTCTTTTTGATTTATTGTAGACATTTTTACCTGAAGAATTTTGATATTTTGTTGTAATCGAATTTCTTTCCTTTTCCGCCTCTTTTTTTACAAATGTTTTTCTGCCATTTCTCTTTGACCATTTCCACCAGAAGTATATTGTGTGTTTTCTTGTAGTTTTATTTATTGCCTCTGTTTTTGTAACAAATGTTCTCTTTGCCATTTATTTTGGATCATTTCCCTCTGAACCATTTTGAGATTTTTTATTGCATTCTATTTTTTGTTCCGCCTCTTTTTTACAAACGTTCCGTCTCCCATTTCTCATGGGCATTTCCACCTGAAACATTTTTTTTATTGAAATTGTATTTATATTAATTTCCGCCATTTTGTTTTACAAGCGTTCCCTGTAGCATTTCTCTTTGACAATTTCCACCAGACGTATATTGTATGTTTTCTTGCACTCTTATTAATTTTGTTTCCCGCCTCTGTTTTTTCGAATGTTTCTTCTACCATTTCTGTTAGAATACTTCCATTTAAAGCATTTTGTAGGCTTTATTGCGCTCTTATTTATTCTCCCCCACCTTATTTCACTATAGTTCTTTCCCTCTTGGAACGTTTTCATCAATATGTCTACACTGTCGACGCTAATACATCGTAAATGAAATATTTATAGCCACCCACCCTCACAGCGTAATACTATTAGAGGCGGTGTTTACACATTAGGATGGGGAGGAAGAGGGTTGACGAATCATGTGCAAGACACGTGCAGACCTTGACCTGTGCAAGAATAACAGCTGCTTGTAAAAATAGACGGAGAACGACGTAGACATATCGATTACTTTAACTAATTATTCAGTCTGCTAGAATAGAGACTGGCCTTGAACGTTCATTTCGCAAGCGGCGTTTACAGTTCCTATTGTTGAGATGTACTTTGCAATGTTCTGAAAATTTAGAGTTAACGTTTACTCCACCTTCATAGTAATTTGTTTGATATAAGAATTACAAGATGTTTGATGATAAAAACTCCGGTTATGAAGGGGTTGAATTATGTAAATTATATATTAATGAATTATATTTTAAAAAATCTAAAACGACGTATAGGTTTTTTCATGGAACATGAATTAGGAGAAAATGCAGTGCCGTTGTACCTTAGACATGATTATGGACAAAAGTTCTAATTGGGGGATGTAATTCCCTGACGAGGCGTAAATGAATTTAAGTGGACTTAGTCTGTATACTTCCGATGTGTACCTTACCTGTATATTTTTATCACATTTTTTCGAGACAACGTTCAGAACCTGAAGATACAAGGGTAGGCATAACTTCTGAATATTTGTGTTGCAGTTTAAGCCTTCATAGAAAACCTGACTCTTTAGCAACGCTGACGTTATGACTAGAGACAACCAGACTAACTCTGTGGGATCGGTTTGGGACAGCTCACTCACGCAAAGGACTAAACTCCTTTTAGTAACTCTCCTCATCTATCACAGGATGGAGGGAACTCTATTCATGATTTGACTAGAGACAAGCAAACTAACTCTGTGGGATCGGTTTGGGACAGCTCACTCACGCAAAGGACTAAACTCCTTTTAGTAACTCTCCTCAACTATCACAGGATGGAGGGAACTCTATTCATGATTTCAATCATAGTTGGTTAACTATATTTAATTTATACTATTATATAAAAATCTAATGGTGTGTGTGTGTGTTTTATTCAATCACGTAAAAACTACTGGACCCATAGAGCTGAAAGTTTATATGGGCATTCTTAGGGTCCCTGGTTAACACATAGGCCTATTTTTATTTAGAAATTCCATTAGAACATCGCCCAACTGTCCTTAAACTCCCTTAACACTCAATTATCTATACTCCATTGTATACTTGGCTTGGTCAGCTGATAGTAAATGTGTTTGTAATCACCTGTAAAAGTTACTTTAAACTTAACGTTAATTTCAGTAAATTAAATTCAACTCCAATACAAATACAAATTAAAACAATAGAAATATACGTGAACCCTGTACGAAGGGCGGGTACTCTGCTAGTTAGTAATACATAAATTAAAAGTTTAAGTAATTTAATAATGTATTGTGTTCAAGCAATTTATTATTTTGTATAATATTGAATGACATCTTTCAACTGTTAATGAATACGAAAATTATTTTTAGCAGAGATATTAAAAAAAAAATTATCATGGAAGGTAAAATATTATGGAAGGTTTCGAATTTACAGAACTTTTTAACTACTTTTAACTGTTATTAAAAATCAAGAAATAAAGTAATTTTAAAAAAATCTTTAATAGTATTGTTTCTTTAAAAACCTTATATGGAAGATATTGAATAATGTTATCTTTGTGAAATCGTAAAATTAATCTGTTTGTTTTTAACTAACAAAATTTTATTTAGAAATGTTATGGAAAATGAAATTTACTAGCGACAGGTTGAAGTAACCCAACAAGAAGAGCGCGTAAAGAATTAAGTGAATACACAACTAGTTTTCTGTTCAGATTCGAAATTCTCTAGAAGCGGTGATCTGTGAACGATAGGGAGTAAAGGGTGGTGACTTTGGAGGGGGGTAGAACGAAAGAGTGACAGTTTTTTGTCTTGAGACCCAGCGAGCGAGTTGTAGGAAAGAGTTAACTCTTGAGCAGGTAGCCTGTCCTTTGTTACTTACCACTGTTAGTTCTGTACTTGCATAGCCACTTCACTTTGGTTGCCTTAAATAGATTTGTGTTCATTGCTATGATTTCAAAAATAAAGCAAGACCTAGAATAATATCTTTAAAATAAAATGATGTTTATTAATGATAAGCGTTGTGTGTAAAGTTATATCAAGTTTATTTTAATAACAAGTCCCAGTTTCTTATTCCGATTGTACAACGGTACTTGTTTATATTATATACGGTAGCGGGAGGCGTGGTCTCACACCTATCTTTGAAGGGGGCGGGGCGTAGCTAACGTGACCACTACAATCGCCCGTTTTAGAGATTTAAGTTAGAGATTCGTGGTAAATATGTTTTATTGGTATCGAAGTAAAATGACATTCTAAACTGTTCACACCTGGTCCTTAGTTAAATTAATAACGTGTATTGAATCTTGACCTGTTAAGAAATAGATCTTTGGAGATTCGTATTTCAAACTAAACTCCTCGCCAAATAGTTACCAGACACTTCACTACCAAACCGGCGTAAACTTGTGCATTCTATAGACAGATCTGTCGCTCATTGAGTTTGCACTATGTAATTACACGTAGGCGTGGCCAAGCAATGCCTCTGACTGGTTAGCCTAATAGCTTACAAGAGATAATACCACGACACAATGTCGAAACAAGTCACTTGATGGAGACGCTATGCGACAGACTCGTCACGGCCGGTCGTCGTGTGCAAGTTATTGCAAGATAATTGGGACATGTGTGACAAGACTATGCTTGTGGAGGCTCCATGTTAGCCTTTATTCTCTGTCCGTTGTTCGAATCGAAACTCTGCATCCTCGAACAGTATATTATGAGTTCAGCGGTTTATGTTATTTTTTAAAGACATTAAAACAGGCAGAAAGGAACAGTTAATTCAAGCGTAGGACAGAATATCGTTTTCAGGGTAAGATGTTTCTAAAAAACCTTTTGTTATAACTAGGGATGGGCCGATTCCGATTCTCGATTCCATGAATCGTCGATTCTAGGTGGTATCGAGGAATCGTCGATACTCGATTCTTCATCATAAAAGTGTCGATTCCGATTCCACACGATTCCGAATATTTATAAAAATACGTGTCGGACCAACTGGCCCAACATAGTTATTTCCTACCGTAAATGAAACGTAAATAAACTCCGTCGGACCAATTTACCCCACATTGTTTTTGATTTAATTAAATTTTATTATCTGTGCAACACTGTTTTGATATTTTTTGTGTTTTGTGTTAGCAAGAAACAACAAAACCATAATTTCATGTCCCGGTTACCCAAATAATAAACAGACTGGTGATAAAAGTGTTTTTGCGCCTATCACTAAGACACGTAAACGTGTCACATGTGATTGATTTGTGAGTTTATAAATATTTTGAATATAGAACTAAAGTGTAATATATTCTCTCTCTGATAAGTAATGCTACAGGTCCAGTAAATACTATCCAAGATTCATATTAAGTCAAAGTTTTAACACCAAATAATTTACTTGTTAAGGAATTTACGTTATAATTTACTTCCTAGTAAGGATGTATCAATGTTTGTACTTAACTTTCACAAAGTCCGTTTTTAAGGATTATTTTAGAACTAAATATTTAGTCAATATTTCCGACTTACTTTTAAGGTTTTATGAAATTTTGAAAACAATAGTGAAAATCATTACAATACGTTATAACAAATATGTGTGTCGGCCCGTAACTACGGACAAAAAGCTCTTAGAATAACATCATGTTTTTAATCCCGTCGGCGTTTATCTATCAAACAAAAACCATCGTAAATACATCTGTAAGTAGTGTGAAGCTTGTTGTTAAATACTGTGCCTTAATTTTTCCAAAAGTAGCAACACCAGCTGAGTAGTACTAATAAACATAAAGCCTTAAGAGGCCTGGCGGTATTCGGTTCAGGGTACTGGCCGTCGCGTCAATTCGATGACGGTTAACAGAAACTGACGGTGGAAAACCACATAATATATCAAATATGAAAAAGCACTTAAACAACATTCATTTCCCAAATTTATCAACAAAAAAGATCTATACTTGAAGAAACTTTATCATCAGACAAAGGACCTACAAGTGATAGTCGGTTAAAAATCAACTAGGATTGAGTAATAAATACAAAATAGGCCTGAATCAGTTGCACTTGTTCCAGACACCTGCAGAAAAAAAGGTCCCACCAGATGTGGAGAAGGTATGCCCCACTAATCCAGAATGTTGAGGAAGAAGGTACCCCAGGGGAATTGACAGTAGAAGAAGAAGTAAACAATTATCTGGGGGAACCATTAGCCAGTCCAGATTGTGATGTTGGGAAGTATTTCTCAGTACAAAGTGCCAAATACCCTCATTTAAATGCAATGGCAATAAAATACCTGTCTGCCTACTCGCGACAGTGTTTTCTGAAAAACCTTTCTCAACTTCAGGAGCTATATGTGACTAGCGATGAAACTAGCTTGACCCACAACGTGTTCAAATGCTTGTGTTTTTGAACAGAAATGTACATTACCTGCCAGACTTTTAAATACTAAAAACTATCCTATTTGTATTAATTTTTTACTTTTTATGTTGTTCGTTTATTTTTAATTTTTGTTTTGTTTGGGAGACAATGTAAATAGGCTTAGGAATTTTTTCAAACATCATAAAATAAGTAAAGTTTACATTTTTAACTTTAAAATAAGTCATTACTTTATTCTGATATGTTTTTATGTTTAAAAAAATTCCTATTGATAAATCAAGGTTGAAGGTTTTGTGTAGCCTATTCCATTAAAAAACAGAACTTTTAAAAGGTTTTGCCATATGACCAAGATGTTAACTAAATTAATTATTAGAGAACTAGAATGTAAGATAATATAACTTGAAAGAATCGAGAATCGACTAAAGAATCGAGAATCGAACGGAAAATTTTAGAATCGGAATCGGAATCGGAATCGAAAATTTTAGGAATCGACCCATCCTTAGTTATAACATGTAAGTTTTTAAACATCATTGGAAGTAAAACAGAAGGAGGTAGGGAAATTTGAGCAGAACTTACCAACTATCCAACAGGCTGCAAAGTTTGAGTTAAAACCTTTTTTAATCAATATATTTACATTTAAAATTGTTTTAGCTCAGAAATTATATTTTTTGAGAAAAGACTAACAAGTCTTTTAACGAGGATATAAGTTTTTTGAAAACGTCAATTTCGGAAATAGCCAATAGGAAGAAAAGGACAGCTCCTAAAATATTTGCACAAATAATTTTTTTTGTAATATGGTAGGCGTGGAAGCATTCAGGCGGGCACAAAGTGACGTCACATTCCATGGAGTACCTTACTTTTTTTGAGGCATCAATTATCTTCTAAAATTCGGCGGAGGATGGCAGGGGGTAGTTCTCTGACAAGTATGAAAAACTTATGTATGAAAACATATTCATTTACACTGCTTTAAAATAAATCTAAAACCGCTACAGTGACATTTTACTGTGGGTGACCTAAAGCGTGGCGATGTGGCTCGTTTCTGTTCAAAGGCTTGATATAGGTGTTTGACAATGCCTGATAAAAATATAACGAAAGTATTATAGGGTTAATATAGAGGTACAAAACCGCCCTACACAGGGGTCGCAGTTACTGTTTAAAGGATTAATGTAGGGATATAAAACCGCCTTATACAGGGGTTGGGAGTTAGTGTTTAAAGGATTAATGTAGGGATATAAAACCGCCTTATACAGGGGTTGGGAGTTAGTGTTTAAAGGATTAATGTAGGGATATAAAACCGCCTTATACAGGGGTTGGGAGTTAGTGTTTAAAGGATTAATGTAGGGATATAAAACCGCCTTATACAGGGGTTGGGAGTTACTGTTTAAAGGATTAATGTAGGGATATAAAACCGCCTTATACAGGGGTTGGGAGTTAGTGTTTAAAGGATTAATGTAGGGATATAAAACCGCCTTATACAGGGGTTGGGAGTTAGTGTTTAAAGGATTAATGTAGGGATATAAAACCGCCTTATACAGGGGTTGGGAGTTAGTGTTTAAAGGATTAATGTAGGGATATAAAACCGCCATATACAGGGGTTGGGAGTTAGTGTTTAAAGGATTAATGTAGGGATATAAAACCGCCTTATACAGGGGTTGGGAGTTAGTGTTTAAAGGATTAATGTAGAGATATAAAACCGCCTTATACAGGGGTTGGGAGTTAGTGTTTAAAGGATTAATGTAGGGATATAAAACCGCCTTATACAGGGGTTGGGAGTTAGTGTTTAAAGGATTAATGTAGGGATATAAAACCGCCTTATACAGGGGTTGGGAGTTAGTGTTTAAAGGATTAATGTAGGGATATAAAACCGCCTTATACAGGGGTTGGGAGTTAGTGTTTAAAGGATTAATGTAGGGATATAAAACCGCCTTATACAGGGGTTGGGAGTTAGTGTTTAAAGGATTAATGTAGGGATATAAAACCGCCTTATACAGGGGTTGGGAGTTAGTGTTTAAAGGATTAATGTAGGGATATAAAACCGCCTTATACAGGGGTTGGGAGTTAGTGTTTAAAGGATTAATGTAGGGATATAAAACCGCCTTATACAGGGGTTGGGAGTTAGTGTTTAAAGGATTAATGTAGGGATATAAAACCGCCTTATACAGGGGTTGGGAGTTAGTGTTTAAAGGATTAATGTAGGGATATAAAACCGCCTTATACAGGGGTTGGGAGTTAGTGTTTAAAGGATTAATGTAGGGATATAAAACCGCCTTATACAGGGGTTGGGAGTTAGTGTTTAAAGGATTAATGTAGGGATATAAAACCGCCTTATACAGGGGTTGGGAGTTAGTGTTTAAAGGATTAATGTAGGGATATAAAACCGCCTTATACAGGGGTTGGGAGTTAGTGTTTAAAGGATTAATGTAGGGATATATAACCGCCTTATACAGGGGTTGGGAGTTACTGTTTAAAGGATTAATGTAGGGATATAAAACCGCCTTATACAGGGGTTGGGAGTTAGTGTTTAAAGGATTAATGTATGGATATAAAACCGCCTTATACAGGGGTTGGGAGTTAGTGTTTAAAGGATTAATGTAGGGATATAAAACCGCCTTATACAGGGGTTGGGAGTTAGTGTTTAAATTATTAATGTAGGGATATAAAACCGCCTTATACAGGGGTTGGGAGTTAGTGTTTAAAGGGTTAATGTAGGGATATAAAACCGCCTTATACAGGGGTTGGGAGTTAGTGTTTAAAGGGTTAATGTAGGGATATAAAACCGCCTTGTACAGGGGTTGGGAGTTAGTGTTTAAAGGGTTAATGTAGGGATATAAAACCGCCTTATACAGGGTTTGGGAGTTAGTGTTTAAAGGGTTAATGTAGGGATATAAAACCGCCTTATACAGGGGTTGGGAGTTAGTGTTTAAAGGGTTAATGTAGGGATATAAAACTGCCTTATACAGGGGTTGGGAGTTAGTGTTTAAAGGGTTAATGTAGGGATATAAAACCGCCTTATACAGGGTTTGGGAGTTAGTGTTTAAAGGGTTAATGTAGGGATATAAAACCGCCTTATACAGGGGTTGGGAGTTAGTGTTTAAAGGGTTAATGTAGGGATATAAAACCGCCTTATACAGGGGTTGGGAGTTAGTGTTTAAAGGGTTAATGTAGGGATATAAAACCACCTGGTACAGGATAAATCGATAACTGTTTTTATAGTGTTAATATAGGGATACAATATAGGGATATAGGGGTACAAAACCTCCAGGTACAGGTTGCAGAGATTACTGTTTATAGGGTTAATGTTGAGATATAAAACCGCCTGGAACAGGATGTAGGCATTACAGTTCAATAAATTATAAAAGCTATATTCAACCCTACATTCAGGGATTGTAACCCTACTGTTAATGTTGAGATATAAAACCGCCAGGTACAGTATATAGGGATCACGTGTGCAGGGTTGCTTATGTTCACTATATCTACTCCCTAACCTATTGTCTTTCGAGGTCATAAAGTCTTTTCTGTCAGTTACGTGACGGCGATCAACCAGTATTGATGTTATCGCCTTGGAATTATAAAAAAGTAATTTTAATACATGTATGACTAATGTACGGATATCTGGAGGAGGACGCAAGGTGGGTGCTACTTAAAGTGTATAATTTAGCTTAAATGGTTTCATATCAAGTGGATGTAATGAATCAATCCATGCGTAATCAATCCCAGTTTAATTAGAACTCTATGAAAAGTTTGTTTTGAAAATGATTTTTTTCCGTTTGCAGTTTTAAGTCAGTCAGCATAGCCATTACCGCTTACGAAGGGTAGAAAAGGGTTTGTGAATATATAGGTAGGATTAAGATAGTATGGAAAACCCTCTGGTAAGGGATATAATGAGAATCACGAATCCCTTGCGTGGTCGTGTACCCGAAGCCGACCTTTTCTCTGTATGGCCCATGAATAGATTACCACCAATTACAAGCCCCTTGTAAGAAGAAAGTAAGAGAGGGTAGATGGTATTAGGTAGGATAAAGGAAAGAAAAAAAGCTGTATTCCTTATTCCCTGGGTGAGGAGAGACGCATGTCTGAAGTAGATTTGCCCTCAATCGAAGTGTCGGCGGTTTTCTAACAATAGTTTTGTTCAATTAACAGCAGTAATATCAGTCATACGTGTTTCAACAACAATTTTGTCTTCATCACATAGTGACTACAAGTTGTAGTAGTTACACGGTTTATTTTGCATTAATATTAAATATATAGAACTTGTTATAAAAGTATAAGACATCATGTACTGATCACAATTTCACGCTGCTCTACATGCTTGACTCGCCTCGTAATATTTTCGGGGGCTGGTTATGCAATCTAGTTACTGAACGTACAAGGAAGCAGTTTGGTTTCCTAGTGATTATATTGGAATGTGGCTGGCAGTAGCTGCCTGGTATCCTTTAAGTGTATTAATTACACAATGTTTTTTAAATATTAATTTAAAATACGTCTTACGAACAAGAGATTTGTCTGTGTCGAGAATTTTAAAAATTCAAACGTGAACCTAATCACATTAAAGGCACGTTATTCGTTGCTAAAAAACGTGGTAATTATATCCCATCTATAGGTAATCGTTATTGGCAAACATCTTGACGTCACATAATCATCTCAAGATCATGGAAAACATAATACAACTTTTTTTCATTTTATATAAATTACTGGCGACAAATTATTTAAAATTCTAAAATAAGGAAAATAACACGATTTACAAAACATTATATAATTATGTATTTTGTACAACAGAGCATTATACAAATATGTATATACATATGTGAGAGTAACAATCAAGTTGCAAAATAGAAAACGAATTTCCTTGCAATATTCCATTTTCCTTTCTAGGTATACCGTTGGACTATTATAATTTTACTTGTTACTATTTATACACTTTCTTTTTCTTCGACGCTTGCATTGTGTTGTAGTTTCTTTTCGCTTCCCTTTCGCGTAGTACGTTTGCGAAGCAAGGTACGATAACTTTAATCCATTTTGTTTGTTTATTTTATCTTTTCATTCATTTTTATTCTTAGAGCATTATTTATGATATCGTGTGGTAGCCATAGCAACAATTTAAGACTATACAATGGACGTTTTTCATATAAAAGTCATTTCTACATACGGTTGGCTCAATGCCAAAAAGCTCTAGACTTCGAACTTGAAGATATTCAGTTCGAATCCGACCTAGACTCCCCAAATTTAAATATTATAATTATTGAATAAATATTTGAAAAACTGTATCAACATCAATGTCATCCGCTATATGTTAAAAATGTATTTGAACTTGATTGGATGAATAAAAATGTATTTTATTAACGGTTGTAAATCTGTACATGATATATATATATATATATATATATATATATATCAGGATAGTGTGAGCTAATAAGAATTATTTTATAACAAATAATGTGAAAAAAGCTTTAGTAAATTCCAACTAAGGCTAACGAAGAAAATCAGTTTAAGATTGTAGAATGGAGACTTAGACGATAATCAGATGGAAGGGGGAAATTCTTACACATCTTTAAAAAATATTTCTAGGAATTGGAGAGTAGGCACAGTGCCAAGACGATCTAGAATTTGAACATAAAGATTTTCAGTTCGAAACCGGGTGGATCCCACAAATCTTATAATTTTATTTATTGAATAAATATTTCTAAAAACTGTATAAATATCGATAGCCATCCTATATAGAGTTAAAACAAAATTATTTGAACTTGATTGGATAAACAAAAAAGTATTTTATTAACGGTTGAAAATTGGTACAAGATATATATAAGGAGAGAGTGAGGTAATAGAAAGAATAATAATAAAGCGCGCGTTTGTGTTTAAGCCTGTACGTGTATTATAATAATGAAAATACCAGCTTTTCGTTTCTTGTACCTAAAAAATTAATCACATCTTACACAATGATTTTAATTCCAACTATTAGTAATTAGTTTACACTCTCCTATATATACATATATCAATATATATATATATATACACACACACACATATATAAATATATATATATATATATATATATATATATACATGTATATATATATATATATATATATATATATATATATATTGTAATTTTATCTTACTTCTTTTTAGTTATATATAAATATAAATTCTTTATTATAAAACAACAATTAATAATTTTGTTTGGGAAATAATACTTTGTTGGGCGCCAGTTAGAATTACAAATACTTGTATTTCTAACAATAAAATAATGACACTTCCTTAAACTCAATTTCTTTGTTTAATATTCTAGTTACAAAATTTTGTTTTTTTATACAATTTCTATAATTCCCTATTTATATAACAAACACGAGACTCCTAACAGGTTATTCGGTGGGTGTGGCAAATTAAAATTAGGTTTATGTATTTAATATTGTAATAAAATGTTTTTAAGAAAATGCCTAGGCTTAACGTTATTAATTTTTTTTGAATTGACAATAATACAATAATATTAGTTTACAATCTTTTCTTAGAATTAGTTACTTATCTTTAGTTAATGTCTTGTCCCAATGTCTAGCATTTAAATTTAGTTTTAGAACCTTATATTCGCCACGAGGTTTCCTGTCTTAGGCTAGTAAGTCTTCTCTTATATAAAATTTTAGCCAATCGTTTTTTTTTCAGTTCCAATGTTTTCTTTTTTTATAACACAAATTTAATTTTTGATTCACAGTTACTTATTTTTCACTTTTCACATTCCAATTTAAACTACACATAATTTTAATAAACAGTTAGACTTATTTTTCCATGTTGGCATTCTAACACAACCTCCCTCATGTTGCAATCCCACATCTAAAATACCACTGCTTCTTTGATATTCCTCTCTTCCTAAACAGTTGAGTTTTTTACACTATATGTAGTAATTCCATGTTGATTTTACAATTCAGTGGTTTAAATAAAAAAACGTTACAGTGTCCCCTATTATGAAAATGAAAAAAATAAACTTGTCACTTAAACTGTCACTCATTGTTTACATCTTTTATTTTTTTTTCATTTGATTAATATATAAATTTTTTCTTTTTTAACTCACTGATAGAGTAACATTTTAATACATTTAACAGAAAAACAAAACTTTTGATTACATCCTCTCTTAACATATTAACAAATTAATTAAAAATTATCCAAACACAAAGTCAATTATTACGTATTATTCTTTTTTAAATATTCATTATCAGTGATTACCTTTTTCTTAGTCTACATACATATTTCTTTTACTTATATCTAACATTTCTTACATTACAAGTACTTATATATCATTGTTCATTTAATCTGGATTCATACATACATCCATGTCACTCATTCATTCAATAGCTTCTTATTTTTATTTATTCTAGTCAAATCCATTTCTCCTCTCTTAGTTACATCCAGTAGTTTTTTTTGTGAAGAAAATGCATTATTAATCTTCTTACGATCTCCTCCTTAGATGGTGGGGGTGTCATGTTCCTTAAGATTACAACCCTTTCAATAAAATAATCAGCTCGACTCACTCCAGTTCCCACTCTATATCTTTCCATCTTAATCCTCTCTTTTATACCTTCCTGTATCTCCCTGGCACAATATCTATTCACAAATGTCTCCCTCCATTCTGAGTAGTCACCTATTACTTCTCTTAGTGACTCCCACCATCTAGCAGCTCCTGCCTCCAATGCCTTGTCTATTACTCCTCTCCAGCTGTCATCTATCCTTTCATCCAGGTTGCAATTCATCTTTTGTATCATATATCTTTCGAACCGTTTCAGAAACTCCATCGGATTACCACTCCTACCATTGAATTTCGGTTCCTCCTCTTGGCTTCCACATGATACTTGTATTACCTTTATGGCTTCGTTCCTATTCCCTCCATCTCTCTCTATTTTTTTTTACTCGCTCATTTATCTGGTCAACTTTCTCATTCATCAATTGTTTTCCTCCTATTACTTCCAAATTAATTTTATCAATGTTATCTTTATTTTTCTCTCTTGAATTTCAGTTTCCACCCATTTTCTTTCAAGGTTTAAGACGTGGTCTTTATTTTCTTTGATTTCTTTGCCTAACTCTTCTTTCATATCCTTATTTTCCTGTAGTAAGTCTTCCTTTATAGTTTTTACAATTAATCCCATCTCTTCCTGTACTTGTAGTTTCATATTTTCAACTATTTTCTTATTTTCCTCCTTTAGGCTTTCAAATTTCTTGTCCATTTCCAACTTATTTGAAGCAAATCCTCTGTTCATCTCTTCTTTCATATCATAATTCATTTCCTTCTTACTCTCTTCAAATTTTCTACTTATTTCTTCCTTATTCTCTTCCATTTTCCTACTCATTTCCATCAGAAAGCTCATCATTCTATCTTCATGTGAGTTTCTGTCCCCATTTTTTTCTCTCCTACCATCTGTATTTTCTGGTTCTTTCCAAATTTCTTCATCTCTTTGGGTGTCCACCTCCAAATTTTCTATTGGCCTATCTATGCCTTCCAACTCAGTTCCTATTATTACTATACTGTCATCTTTTTCCATTTCTAGCTGTTCACATTCCTCCCGTTCCATTAAATATACATATTTTCCTTTAGCTGCCTCTTCTAAATTATCTTCTTTCCTTTTTTTATTCACTTTTCTTAACTCCTCTCTTTTTCAGTCCTTCTAGCTTTATCCCTCCTCAAACTATATGCAGATCTATTCTCCTCGTCAGACATACCTGAAATATTACTTCCCTCTCACACCAACAAAATTCAAAATTTCTTTTTAAAATTTAGTTCAATATTAAATTTATCTGTACCCAGATTTAATGATTAATGATTCATAACTTCTAAATTATTCATAAATTTACTCTATTTATTTTTATTAAAAACCGAAAATAGCGATAGTCACACATTAATAAAGGTTAGTTTACGTTATATTTTTTTTTAAAGTATATTTTGAAAAAAAACGCACCAGCGAAAAAGAAATAATGTTTAATTTTGTCTACGACGTAAAATTACATAAGAAAAGTAACAAATTTCATACAAATAGCAGTAGTCGCACATCTGAACAATTACCAAAAATTTTTTATTTTACTTGCTCTTTTTCTTTTAACTAAATGCTCAAAATTTTCTTGTTTATTAGAATATATGGTTTATCTCTCACTATAATCGAGCATAAATATAATCGAGCCCCACGTTCGTAAGCCAATTGTAATTTTATCTTACTTTTTTTTAGTTAATATATAAATATAAATTCTTTATTATAAAACAACAATTAATAATTTTGTTTGGGAAATAATACTTTGTTGGGCGCCAGTTAGAATTACAAATACTTGTATTTCTAACAATAAAATAATAATGACACTTCCTTAAACTCAATTTCTTTGTTTAATATTCTAGTTACAAAATTTTGTTTTTTATAAAATTTCTATAATTCCTTATTTATATAACAAACACGAGGCTCCTAACAGGTTATTCGGTGGGTGTGACAAATTGAAATTTATTTTATTCACAGTTACTTATTTTTCACATTCCAATTTAAACTCAACATAATTTTAACAGTTAGACTTATTTTTCCATGTTGGCATTCTAACACAACCTCCCTCATGTTGCAATCTCACATCTAAAATACCACTGCTTCTTTGATATTCCTCTCTCTTCCTAAACAGCTGAGTTTTTTACACTATAAGTACTAATTCTATGTTGATTTTACAATTCAGTGGTTTAAATAAAAAAACGTTACAATATATATACATACGTATATATATATATATATATATATATATATATATATATATATATATATATATATATGTATATATATATATATATATATATATATATATATATATATATATATATATATATATATATTCACATATATACATATATCCCTTCTTCAAATTTTCAATCGTTAATAAAATACTGTTTATTCATCCACAAGTTCAAATACATTTTTTAAAACTTGAAGTGGCTGACACTTGGTGTTGATAAAATACTTTCAAATATTAACCCATTTATCAATTAATTTGATATTAACAACAATTAATGATAATGATTTTCTTGAGCAACTGTGGCCTATGTTATAATATTTTAAATAATAAACCCAATAACCCAATAAATAAAGTTAATTTGTGGTTATTGGGTTTATTATTTAAAATATTAATATCAATTAATGATGTTTAATATTTTGATTCTTATATATGTATACAAATATTTTATATTATTTGTAATTATTTAATAAAAATCAGCTAAAATAATGTTTTCTTTGATGACCTAAGTAGGTATTACCTTGATTTTTTTAAAATTTATTTCTTGTTTTATATCTTCAATTCTCTTGAATCAATAAATCTGTGGAGGCGACGATAATTTATCAAAGTGCAGCTGTAACAAGTGGAAGCATGGTTGGTATTGTCATCGTGCCCCCTCGCAGCTGCTTCCTCAGGTCAAGGCTCTATCATTAATAACCTTCCGCTCCCGCAACCCGTCCAATAATATCAATCAAATTTCATATTGGAGTGCTGAGCGCCCAATGGAGCAATACCCATTGTTACCGTTGTGCCGGAATCGTTCTTCCTATTTGGTGTACAAAGCAAGAAACCTTTTTAACGTTAAAGATAATAGTTTTTCGACATTTTTCCAGTTTTAACTCGAAGGGTTATGAAGGAAGGTCAAGGTAGGGAGATAAATGCCGCCGTTCCAGGACATAGGGGACACCACTGGATATTATGTGCATACAGAGTTGTGTACCTGAATTTACCTACTCTTTTTCAGGGTCATAAAGTAAAGGGTTGTCAGGTGCATCCTCTTATATGCGGAAATATAAAGGGGGATAGCTGTCACTAATTAGAATTTAATGGACCTCTGGTACTGGGAATAGGGGAAAATAGTGACATCTCCATAAAAGAGATGGTCGATATTTCTGTCCCGGTGACTTTGTCACTGACATTCGTTTGTCGCTGGTGGTAGCAGTGACAAAGTATGGAAAAAGCCAGTTCCAGTGACAATGGATCGATGGGAGGCAAAACATCATCGCCATTGGCTGGAAATTTACTACTACGAATATTTTTACTACGGGTATCGTTGGTTTATTTGTCGCTGTCACTGGATCTACTCATTTAAGTCGGATTTCAGGACAGTGAAAGTGTTGTGTGCCATAGAATATATAGTTTGTTCTTAATTCCGTATGAGTTTATTTTTAAATAATATGAGCCTTACGAAAAAAGCGAGGTGATGGTGAATTCACAAAGATATTTGTCAGGAAAAAGTATCGTATTAAATAGGGATGGGCCAATTCCTAAAATTTTCGATTCCGATTCTAAAATTTTCCTTTCGATTCTCGATTCTTTAGTCGATTCTCGATTCTTTCAAGTTATATTAGCTTACATGCTAGTTCTCTAATAATTAATTTAGTTAACATCTTGGTCATATGGCAAAACCTTTTAAAAGTTCTGTTTTAATGTAAAAGGCTACACAAAACCTTCAACCGTAAGAGTGATATCTGTCTATAATATAATTTATTAAGGATAAGTTTCGGAGGAATAATACAGTGTTTCTGTTATTCGTCTATTCGCTCAACCGTCATGGCCACGGTTCCGACGGTGACGGTTAATCGAGTTTTTACTGTACTTTTTTGTGTTTTGTTCTGACATTTAGTGAGAGAGAGAGAGAGAGAGAGAGACGAGCGATGTCAAACGACCAGAAATGGTTACGATCTTGATTGCTGTTGCTTCATAAATAATAATATTTTCGTTTACTTTTATCATGTAATTCTTTCAAATCAACTAATACATAAATAAGACATAGTTGGTAATTAATTATTTTTCCACACAAATATAATAAATTTTGGTAATAAATTTTGTTTGGTAATAAATCACTCCACACGCATATTTTAATAGTTAACAAAATAGGAATCGGAATCGACACTTTTATGAATGAAGAATCGAGTATCGACGATTCCTCGATACCACTTAGAATCGACGATTCCTGGAATCGAGAATCGGAATCGGCCCATCCCTAGTATTAAACAACTAACAGTAATTTGAAGAAACACATGGTGAGATAACACCCTTTAGTGAAGCTGCAACCAATAACAAACCTTTTACCTTCGCAACAAATTTACAGGTAAATAAATTATTTATATTTATTTATTATGCATAATTGAATACCGAATTCTGATAATCTTCTGCTAAACCTATGATGTTGTAGTAGGTTTGAAGTTGATGAACTGTCACCATAGTCGTCTGTAGACAAAATATTGTCAACTCTACATCCAAGGGCATGGTAAAGTGAGTCGCTTCTTAGAGAAACCTACTCTAGATAGAAGGGAAGATCCACTGAAATGGTGGGCAGAGAACTCCTATAATTATCCTAATTTTTGCAAACTAGTGAAACAACATTTTTGTGGACTAGACACAACCGTACCTTAGAGCGACTATTCTCTAAAGGAGGATACATTTTAATTGACAGAAGATCTCATATAAGTCTTGATAAGGCTAGACAAAATTTTTTTTTTTGTAATACAAACCTTCAATACTGTAAAAAGCATCCAAAACTGTAAATAAACTGGTATTTTGTAGTTTCATATATAATTATATAATTTATTACAGCAATATACCTCGTATGTGTTTCAGTAACTTCCTAATTATGTCACCGCCACTGTCTTTAGGCACCAATGTAGTATGCTTGTCTGTTACTGGCACATACAGACCTGCCTCAGTATCCCTTGTCACCGTTACGTTAAAGTCACTGGATCGACCATCCCTACTCGATCTTGTGCCTGAAGTAGATTTCTATCGGCGTCATAATGCAGCGTCCCAGTCAGTCAGTCAGAGAAGGAGCGGGTTTGGTGGCCCCCGAGGTGTCACGCAACACTGGCGGCGAGTAGGAATTTGAGAAAGGGCTTTTTCGTAAGGGCTGGATCAATACAGCGTCTATCCGTTACACTTCTTTTTATAACGAACAGAACAACCTTAAGAAATGACAGGCAACACCACGACACGGTCTTTCCGGGAACTATTATTTCCAGGCCCGTGTGTGCTTTTTTAAGATAACGACGTGTAAGCGTTTAAACTAAAAGGAAATGGCCTCGATAAAATTGTCTGCTATTTAATCTAAGCGACATTGTTCTTAAGTTTTAAACTTTTCTATAACTTGGGTTTAAAATGCTTTTACTCGTCTTGTTTTCCTCTCAGCACAGTTGGTTTATGGGCGAGGCCAGTAAATATGCACAGTGAGACAACAATGCGACTGAGGTTGAAGGTTATCACTGAATACACCCAATAGTTGTGAGGTTGGGTCGAGCAAAATTAAGGTTTCCCTTCATTAAAATGTCGCGCCATATGATAGTTTAGTGATTTGTTTATTCGTATTTTTTTAAATATTACGTAACACCGTTAATAAGATGTACACTAATTCGCAATTATTCGCAATTATTTACTCAAAATAAACGACGTTTAAATGCCAGTGCCATCATCTTCAGTTAGTTATACAACTACCACAAAATGAGTAGAACTAAAATGAAAGTATGATTACATTCCATACGGGCGTGCTGCGAGACCATAATTCTTACAACACTTTAATGCCTATACAATTACATTAAAATAGAATTTATAATAAGGCATAATTCGTTATTTACAGTATTATTATAATTTATAATAATATTTATAGTGTCTGTGCATCTAACCTATTAAAACCAATATTTTATCGTGAGGTTAGATATCAGGCTTCCTAATGTGTTGACCACATTAAATGTGCAAATATATGCAAGTGATTTTATGAGATCAAATTCATGCCATTTACCATATTAAAGGTAATTTTATAACGGAAAATTATTAATACATTTTCATTTCGTTGGTTTTTCTGAAGAGTAGACTATATCTAAAATGAGAAAGTGTAAATTAAACATAAGTACATTAAAATTTGGTTAATTTACTAATTTCGTATGTAAAAAAACTATTTCAAACCGGAGGTCGATTTTTTATTATGTAGAAATGTTGTGACTTTAGTTTTTTCGTTTGATTACAGTATTTAAAAATTTATAAAAATTTACAAAAATTCTTACAAACTCTGATAATAATAATATTAAATTAAATGGAATTTTGAATAGAGTCTAAGTCAATATTAATACAATTATTATGATTTTGAGTTTTATTAACAAAAAGGCGACTGAGTAAATAAACAAATATCTAACCTATTAAAACCAATATTTTTTTAAAGTGTATTATCGTGAGATTAGATATTAGGCTTCCTAATGTGTTGACCACATTAAATGTGCAAATATATGCAAGTGATTTTATGAGATCAAATTCATGTCATTTACCATATTAAAGGTAATTTTATAACGGAAAATTATTAATACATTTTCATTTCGTTGGTTTTTCTGAAGAGTAGACTATATCTAAAATGAGAAAGTGTAAATTAAACATAGGTACATTAAAATTTGGTTAATTTACTAATTTCCCCAACTTGGGCGCTATTACTAATTTCGTATGTAAAAAAACTATTTCAAACCGGAGGTAGATTTTTTATTATGTAGAAATGTTGAGACTTTAGTTTTTTCGTTTGATTACAGTATTTAAAAATTTATAAAAAATTACAAAAATTCTTACAAACCCTGATAATAATAGTATTAAATTCAAATGGAATTTTGAATAGAGTCTCAAGTCATTATTAATACAATTATTATGATTTTGAGTTTTATTAACAAAAAGGCGACTGAGTAAATAAACAAATATTTGTGAGTTTGTGTTAATATTTTTACTATTACCTTTAACTCACAAGCTATTCTTTAAAGAATTTGCCTAGTAGCAAAGTGTTTTATATTTTTGTAACCGTGTGCAACAAGTAAATTATTTTGTTTTTTTTTGTTTCAGGTAAATTTTTTTTAAAAATTGGATTCTCATTAATTGATAACCTACAATTTGCTGTAAGTACTTCCTGAAATTTTTTTATTCTAGTTATGTGTCAATATTATTTGTTTTTCAGGTTGAGTGTCTAGTTTCTAATCATGTAAATTACGTACTTAGTAGAGTACATCTAGAGTAGCACTTATTTGTGTCGGAAAAACGAAAGATTTCACCCCTTTCCTAATCTACCGGAACGGTCGTTGTCAGTTATACAAAGAGAATACTTGTACCTAACTATAGATACAAGTTTACATAATAATGTATGTTAAAGTGTATAGGTTATTCCGTAGTTTATTAGTTTGTTATCTCTTACACTTCGTTCAGTGAATAATTAAGTGGTCACTTTAAGTCTTGGTCGAGAGGGATGGGACACGCGAGCCATAGAGTAGCCACCTCGTTCCGCATGGCCTGTTATACTGCCCACTGGTAGAGCAGGGGAATTTGTTGTAGCAACATATTTTCTTTCATCTGTTCCATATGTCCATACGACACTGTTAGTTTCTATCTCCATTTCGTTCCTTTACTTGTCATCGCTCCAGTCTTATTTATTTAATGTCAAGTTGTTTCGACTTTAATTTAACAGATAGTCTACAACATTACACCTATTAAGGTTACAGCTAAGCAATCTCACATCTTTTGCAAAATGAATGATCAATTAGCCTTCAGTGGATCCCAAGTGACTGCGGCATCACAGGTAACGAAAGAGCAGACGACCTTGCAAAAAATGAAGCACAGATGTGACAACCCTACGCAAGAAGCCAGCCTCACCTCTGCCAAACATTTTATTGATACAGCCCTGAAGCACTGCATGAAACAAGGGCACGAGGAAGCTAGCAAAGGGAAACAGACCTCGCACCGCGGTCCTCTGGTGCCCACAAGCGATAGGGCAACTGCCGTGGCTGACTTTCGACTCCTGACAGGACACGACTATCTCCAGGCACAGCTCTACAGTTTTGGCCTAGCAGAATCCGATACGTTCCCGCTCTGTCTCGATGGTGTCATGAATGGGGACCACATTTCAACCTGTCCTGAGATGGACGACCAGCTGTCGAGAATTTGTCGTTACTGGGAGGCTCGACGCCGAATGGCTCAACAGCCAAGTGCGGGTAAAGTAAAGTAAAGTAAAGTAGGTTACACCTAAGGTTTAATGTTTCTACCTTGGTGTTGAAATCACTTAATTTTTGTAACCTAATTGATACATAAATTGAGTTTACCAGATTGCTAACTATTTTATATAAGTTACACAGATAATATTGAGAGCGTTAAATATTACACATTGTAATTTTCAGAGCGTTAAATGATCATTTATTGTTTATTTATGTTTGTATAATTATATCTCAGTTTGGCCCAATTGTATTTCGTCAGTAAAATTTTCGTTTAAAACAGTTTGCGTCTCTCCGTTGCCGTCAGAACTGTTTTATCTCCTGAGCAATAAACGAAAAGTTCGGTTCGACCTAGTTTAAGTTCGTGAACTTTATTGCGAAACAGGAACTGTTTCTGGGGAGGTTAATCAGGCGTAAGGATTGAATCCGTAAGGAGAGCGTAAGTGATGAGAAAGGTTTTGGGCTAACTATTCGGGGACTGCGTTGTGCGACTGACTTCGGGTCTGGGAACGTATGTAGCTAAGCTTAGATATCAGGCTTGCTAATGTGTTGACTACATTATAGGTGCAAATATATGATTTCATGAGATCTAATTCGTGTGATTTACCATATTAAAGGTAGTTTTATAACGGTAAGTTATTAATACATTTTTTTATCATTGGTTCTTCTGAAGAATAGACTATACCTAACATGAGAAAATGTAAATTAAACATAGGTACATTTGTATTTTCAACTTTACAAAAAAATTGGTTTAATTGAACTATGGTCACTAAATTCGTATGTGAAATAGTTTTCATACTGGAAGTCGATTTTTTATTATTTAGAAAATGTTATGACTAGTTTTTTCGCTTGATTACATATTTATAAAATTATAAAAATTTAATTTTGATCATAATGCTTCGAAAATAATTGTTTTTGTTACCATTATGGTACTCATTTTTAAGTCTAGATCCCCAAAATAGCAATTGGAAATTTTTTTCTGGCTCTGAATAGTTATGCGTTTGGCAGTCAGTTGTGCTGGTGTCTAATATATGTATTAGATAGGCGTTTATAGAGTATATATATATATATATATATATATATATATATATATATATATATATATATATATATATATGTGTGTATATATATATATATATATATTATTCTAGGTTCTAGAATTGTATTTTAGGCTACAATGTTTTTTCCATAAGATTTTCCGTTTGTGAAATTCTGTAGTGGCGAGGATAATCATTTTGACCTTGGTCCCAAAAAGGAAAAAATACACTACAGTAATAAAATGATTCCATAAAATTCTTAATATGTACTTTTTATTAAGTCTTTTGTACGAAATAGTGTATGTAATTGTTTTTTGTCGATATAAAACAAACACGTGTAAGAAAATCATCTAATAATTTTTTTTATCGTGTTTGGCCACTGACCGCTATCATTAAAGCTAGTTTTTCTGGAACAATAAAAGGCCGCATTCCGTCTCCGCAGGTGCACCAAAAGAACATTTAACACTTCTTGCCAAGGAAATAATCATTGTGAATTGAAGGCAGGTCGAAACTGCCGATACCTCCAAACATTTAACTGCCAGAACATTGCAAAGAGAAATTCTACCCGCCTACTTTCTAATGACTGTTCCTGAAACGGAGATGCGGAGGTCGTGCAGATCAGCTGATCGGAACTAGTCCGCCTCCGTAAGTGAAAAATGCATACGCAAAGTGGAGTGCCGCCTTGATCTTCATCTTTGTATAGGCTTTTTAAAATGCTCTTATTTTTAGCTTCATTTTATAACTAAAATTTATTCAGAAGCGGTTAGAGATTTTCCTGTCATAGACTCCCCTCTCTTTGCCCTGGTCGAGTACTCCAGATAGACGACCTTGCCCACTCCGAACCATAATTTTACGCTATTCCCATTACATGGGATCATTATGTCATTTTCTAATTTCATCTGCCCTTCCTTATACTTCTTACATGGATATGTAATGGGTAGAGACTCTGTTTGACCCTGATAGAGAAAAGTATGATTGATAATAAGTTTGTTCCATTAGGATAGATCCCTAGTTTATCTTTTCCATACGGATCCTTTAAAGGCGAACATACTTACTGTTACTCATAAAACATGAATCCCTTTGCCATAAACATGTATCCCTTTGCCATAAAATATCATCCCTTTGTCATAAAACATGCATCCATTTACGTAAAATATCACCCCTTCGCAATATAACATACATTCTTTTGCTATAAACATTCATCCCTTTGCCATAAAACAAGCATACTTTTGCCATAAACGTGCATCCCTTTGCCATAAAACATGCATACTTTTGCCATAAACATGCATCTCCTTGCCATAGACCATGCAACCCTTTTTCATAAAGCTGCATCTATTTGACATAAATTATCATCCATTTGACAAAATACCATCCCTTTGTCATAAAACATGTATTCCTTTGTTATAAAACATGCATTTCTGTGCCATAAAACACGTATCCCTTTGATCTACAACGCTTATCCTTTGCCATAAAACATGAATCCCTTTGCCATAAAACATGCATCCCTTTGCCATAAAATATCATCCCTTTGTCATAAAACATGTATCCGTTTTTCGTAAAATATCACCCCTTCGCAATATAACATACATGCCTTTGCTATAAACATTCATCCCTTTGCCATAAAACAAGCATACTTTTGCCATAAACGTGTATCCCTTTGCCATAAAACATGCATACCTTTGCCATAAACATGCATCTTCTTGCCATAGACCATGCAACCCTTTTTCATAAACCTGAATCTATTTGACATAAATTATCATCCATTTGACAAAATATCATCCCTTTGTCATAAAACATGTATTCCTTTGTTATAAAACATGCATTTCTGTGCCATAAAACACGTATCCCTTTGATCTACAACACTTATCCTTTGCCATAAAACATGAATCCCTTTGCCATAAAACATGCATCCCTTTGCCATAAAATATCATCCCTTTGTCATAAAACATGTATCCGTTTTTCGTAAAATATCACCCTTTCGCAATATAACATACATGCCTTTGCTATAAACATTCATCCCTTTGCCATAAAACATGCATCTATTTGACATAAAATATCATCCCTTTGTCATAAAACATGTATTCCTTTGTTATAAAACATGCATTTTTTTGCCATAAAACGCGTATCCCTTTGATCTAAAACGCTTATCCTTTGCCATAAAACATGAATCCCTTTGACATTAAACATGCAAACCCTTTGCTATAAACATGCATCCCATTGACATAAAATATCATTCCTTTGTCATAAAACATTCATTCCTTTGCCATAAAACATGCATTGGTTTGCCATAAACATGCATTTCTTTGACATAAAATGTCATCCCTTTGTCATAAAACACGCATTCCTTTGCTATAAACATGCATCCCTTTGACATAAAATATCATCTCTTTGTCTTAAATATGCATTTCTTTGACATAATATATTCATTCCTTTGCCATAAAACATGCATTGCTTTGCCATAAAAAAATGCACCCCTTTGCCATAAAACAGGCATTGCTTTGCCATATAAAAAATGCATCCCTTCGCCATAAAACATTACACAGTTCGTATACCTTGATATATAAGTATTACTTTTCTTTTTAACAGTGCTGAGTGTTGTTTCGTTAAGTACTGTAAATGCACAAGTTAACCGTTACTAGGAATATATCGCCGTTTTATCCACTTGTTTTCCCATCCTTTACAAGATTATCCCCTTTAACTGCAGCGTAAAGAAGCAGTGTTTCTTTTTAACTGCTTCTCTCTCCATACATTGAAATCTCCGCTCCTTGATTTATGTAATTGGTAGAGAAAGAGAAACCCCAGCTTGCAGAACATCAATGGAATAGTTCTGGTATTCGTTACAAAACTTCTATTTCTTAAGTTCAAAATTCTTTTATGTCGCTGACAGTTTTAGTTGTTGTATCAGTTACAAATTGTATGCTAGACAATTTTTACATTTGATTTATTCGATCGTAAGATTCTCTTTGTATGAAAAATTTCTTATTTTATTTAAAAAATTAAGTTTTACTCTTTATCAGTAATATGGCATTAGTTAAGGGTATTTGTGAACTGCCCTTTAATCTGTTTTCTCAATAGACACTTTTTCTATTTCCTGTACACGAGGAGACTAATATCATTGCCTAAAGCACATCGTAATTCACTTTATTATCACCACGAACCCCTATCTTGCCCCTCCAAATCCTGCAACTGCCTTTTTATTTATTTTTTGTCTTGGATTTCCAAATAGACGACAAATAATTTCTGACCTGGAATTGTTTTGTATGCAAAATTTACAATCTTGTTCTACATTCGACGGTGTCGACAAATCTTCATGAATCACTAAGCATCTATTGGTGACATTGAAAGATGATTGGTCCTTAATGTTTGGAAGGTTGTTCCGTGGTTACGGCGGCAGAAACAGACGTTAATTAAAGAGGCTGTTGATGCTCGGTCGGTTAAACAATGACAATTGGATTGTAATCTAAAAACTCGCTGATACATAATGGAGGAAGATGGGTCACGAATTATAAAAATAGACAAACTACAAAGATATTGTTACAAAAGTTTGAATTTAATTTATATGCCTATATAAATGCTATCCTCTGAATGCTAAAGCTTATCCAGCACGTCCTTTCCTTAGGCGGGCGAGTTTGTACTTTCAGCTGGAGAGTTAGTCCGTCCATCATCTATTTCGTGTATCCTTTTGGTCGATTGGATGAAATTTTTATCAATCACATCTTTTCTTCTGCTTGAAGGTTTAGACTTCCAAGTTGAAGCGATCTCCTTTTTTCATCTAATTTAACTTGTTTCATTTGAACGAACTCGTATTTGGCTTATTCATAATATCATCCTTTTCTCTGATTGAAGGATTCTTACTCCTCGCCTGAGTTATTGTCACTACGTTTAGGCCTTCCTATAGGTTGAACAGGTCCTTGATTTGACGAAACCTTCATCCGTCACATGTTTTCTTCTGCCTAAAGGATTCAGATTTTCAGCTTGAAGTATTGTTCCTTTATAATTTATCTCTACTCCTTTTACTTGGTTCGAAAAGTAGTTTGCTAAATCTTTCCATAACATCTTTACCTCTGCTAGAACGATTCTGACTCCCAAATCAAGACAAGCCCTCTGTATCATTGAACTACAGTTCGTACATTGGAACGAATTTGACTTGACCACCTGTTATTGTCTCAGACTTAATTTATTCCATACCACACCCTCGACAAACAATGACTCAGTTTCTAACATATTTGGTGCACCTATTCTTCTCTACTGTTCATATCTCTGTTTCGTGCCTTAATTCAGAAATACGCTTAAACGTCTGCCTTGAAACTATATATCTTGAAAGGAACTGTGGCAGGTAGAAGCCTCTATCTACGAGTCCTATAAAGTGTAAACCTAATTCGGAGGCCCTGCGTTCTTGAGATATCCAGTCGATCATTCATGTCTCTATTAATCTTATCGCTACCAAATCCGTTGGCGAGAGGCCGAAGACGAGGGAAGGGTGGAGGTGCTCGTAGGTCATTTTCAAAAACATCAACCTTTAGAATTCCGCTTACTATTGGTATTGACTCATTATTTTGTTATTTATCAAAATTTTTTAGAATATAGTAAAAATAGCAACAAATGTAAATAGGGCATTCACGGAATCGTGCTAGGATTGTCTAAGGGTAGGCCTCGATTTTTGGCCCCGATAAGAAATGACAACAGTGCCTGATATTTTCTAGACACCTAATACACAATTTCTACCTAAAACCCAAATGTCAGGTTATAAAATTTGACTTATAGTTTTACGAAAAGCTGCAATTTTACACCACGACCGTTGATTAAACACATCTCTAGTTTTAATTTCACGTTTTCCTTCTAGGAACGTTATAAATATCAACATGTTCTGGCCGACACCGGGATACATAATAGATAAATGCAAAGAGAGACTTTCTGACAAGACAAGGCATTGATCTTTCCAGTTCGCGGAGACTTGCGTGCGTTGCTGTCGAAAACCTTGCTGTGAAAGAAGTGTCGTATGATAAGAAGCGATTTCTCGAGCGGAACTGCTTAATGGCGGCGAAATTCGGGCTCTGCAGATACTTTGGCCTTGTGTGCAAAATACTCCTTGAAAAAAAGTTTAGTGTTTTCGTAAATTATCAGTATAGTGGGTGTTGATGAATTCCATTTGCACGAAACAAGTTTTCAACACTGCTCGTTTGCATTTACGAAAACAGCTTTGTAAATTGGAGCATAAATCTTTTCTTCTTCTTCAATCATTTTTTCCTTCTTTGTCTTGCTTAATCGTATGACCTTTCTCAACTGCTACCTGAGTCTTTTTCTGTTCATATAGCTAATTCTGTTCATATAATTAAGTCTTGCTGTTTAACCTTTCATTATTGGAGCACTAAATGTATCCCTTAAATCTACACCGGGCTTTAATTTCTTTTAGACGGTGTTGTTTCAATAGTTCCTTGAGGTCTTCTTTTCTAAAATGTTTGCCATAGAAGCATTTCACTACTTCCGTTGTGCTTCAGATCTCTTTAATCTTCGTCATTCTTTGTTGCTTGGAACATATTCCACGTGTTTTTACGTCGCATAATTTTACGAATTGTCACACCTCTGCTTCCCCAGTAAAGAATAATCTTGGGAAAACATAAATAACCTAATTTCGCATAACCATGGAAGCTTCATCTTCATACTTGACAGTCCTCATTAATGTCCAGTAACGTATTCTTAGCGTCTTTCAAAGGACGCACTAGTAGGAACTGTTTAGGGATAGAAAGCATTCGAGTTTTGGATAGTTGAGGAAGCATTAAAGAGGGTAGTATAGTTACGTACGTGTATCATTTGCAGGGAAGGACCTTACTATGTGGTGGAAAGCATGAAACAATCCATAGTTCAGATTAATTTTCAATGTTTTGAATAAAAAAAACTTTCTTCTCTTGGTGATATAGGTCGTCATTAAGTAGAAATATCTCTTCAATTTTTTGAAAAATATTTTACTTATTTCTACTAAACACTCCGAAAACAAGTGTTCTTGTAAGACTAAAAGTACTTCCAGAAAGTCCTGACGTGTTACAATATTTAGCTACTGGTTGATAGATTAAAATATAACGCTATTCTTCTCTGTTGATTTAAGGTTTATTGTTTTCCCATGAAAGGACAAAGTTAACCAGCGGTTTCTATTAGTAGCCTGTTTATAAAAGTAAGCACTTATCAATTATAGTCAACGTCACTCATTACTGCTTTATTAACCGGACTAGTTTCGGTGATCGTGTAGCCATCATTAGTTATAGGCTTATACTGTGAGCCTGATCAAGGATGAGTTAGTGTCAATCAAACTTGTGTCTAACGAGTTTCAGTCTGATTTTGTATTAATTTCGTAAATGGCTCTTACTAGCTAGTTCCAATTAATGTGGTGTGTTTCGATCATATCTCCTCTTCTACTTTCTTAATTGATATATGTAGATAAGGTATGTATATTATCTGTGTAATACATGCATTATCTTTAAGGTATATATGACTAAATTTAATTTATGTATAACATGTAAACTACCTTTGAAGTCATAATATGGTACCTTAAATTAAACATTAAAAAAATTGAAATACTTCACACGTTTTACATATTCAAAGAGTTCATCCAATGCATTGTAACTTCTCTTCTTTCTGCTATTGAAAGCAGATCTAACTCAAGTAAGCCACGCAAAGCTATAGTTTTCTCCTAATGTCAGTACCAGTGTATCGTTATGTCTTTGCCAGAGTCCTATCTCATTTTCAGCTATATACCTTTCTTTAATATTATTCTGACAAAGGGATTTGGCAGGATATATCTCTTTGTAACTCTAATGGAGAGTAGGTCAACCTCCGATACCCGAACTTGTAGACGTGATGTCATGATCCCCTCCATTGCCCCTAGCAGGAAGTTTTATGTCCCCACTTTAGGCCAACTTATTTCTTCAATCCTTACTCCTTGTGCAATAATGGCTGATAGCATTTAAAAGGAAAACAACCCAAGAAAACCATGGTTCAATTCAGAGAATGGTTTCTAGAATTTTTTTTATCTTATTCGTAAACAAAATCCCACATCGTCTTCGTATCTTATTCCGATACCATACACTATAGTAAAAGCTAGACGTTTTTTTCTGTTCTACCGTATGAGCCAAAATAAATAGTACTGAAACAGTTGTAAGATTTTATTTTATTTGCTTTGATTTATATAGTTTACAAACACGTAAAAGTAAAAATAAGCTAAATTGGTTACACTCGTGTATAAATTCATTCTATATGACCTTCGTTCAATTTGAAGCAACATTTGTACAGTTATTGAAAGTTTTGGATCATTTTGGCGAAGAGGAGTTGATTCATGCTCGTTATACGCATGGCTATTTTCCCTCTTGTTGAACGATGATGGTTAGTGAGTCATCACGGAAAATCTTCTTCATCCCCCAGACGTAGGCGTCAGATGGTGTAAGATCGAGGAAGTGGGCTGGGTAAGGAAAGTTTGTTCTAAGAGAGATAAAGCTGTTACTAAAAGTTTCTTGAAGGAAAGCAATGTTTTAAAGGCAGTGCGATTGTTTGCGCTATCTTGCTGGGCCCATTATGAATGAAAAGACAGTTTTCTGTCTAAGAATCACTAAGAATGACCGTATATAGGTAATTCTACTACAGCTGATTCAGTTTCAGTACCGTTTATTTTGACGCATACGGTACCTCCTGCGCAACAGGGACATTAACAGTAGAGTGAGATGGAGGTGATATACTAGAAGAGAGGAACGTAAGCGTCAGGTTTTTTTCTGAAATATCTCCTGGAAACTTACAGCAGTGCGTGACAAACTTGTCCCAACTGCATGTCCAATTCTAAATGAGCGAAAATTAACCTTAAATGAAATATGTCAACACAAATACGCGGAAACAATCAAAAGCACAGCTGATCGAGAATGCAACTACAGCCGATCCAGTTTCAGTACTGTTTATTTTGGCGCATACGGTACATCCAGCGCAACAGGGACATTAACAGTAGAGTGAGATGGAGGTGATATACTAGAAGAGAGGAACGTAAGCGTCAGGTTTTTTTCTGAAATATCTCCTGGAAACTTACAGCAGTGCGTGACAAACTTGTCCCAACTGCATGTCCAATTCTAAATGAGCGAAAATTAACCTTAAATGAAATATGTCAACACAAATACGCGGCAACAATCAAAAGCACAGCTGATCGAGAATGCAACTACAGCCGATCCAGTTTCAGTACTGTTTATTTTGACGCATACGGTACATCCAGCGCAACAGGAACATTAACAGTAGAGTGAGATGGAGGTGATATACTAGAAGAGAGGAACGTAAGCGTTAGGTTTTTTTCTGAAATATCTCCTGGAAACTTACAGCAGTGCGTGACAAACTTGTCCCAACTGCATGTCCAATTCTAAATGAGCGAAAATTAACCTTAAATGAAATATGTCAACACAAATACGCGGCAACAATCAAAAGCACAGCTGATCGAGAATGCAACTACAGCCGATTCAGTTTCAGTACCGTTTATTTTGGCGCATACGGTACATCCAGCGCAACAGAGACATTAACAGTAGAGTGAGATGGAGGTGATATACTAGAAGAGAGGAACGTAAGCGTCAGGTTTTTTTCTGAAATATCTCCTGGAAACTTACAGCAGTGCGTGACAAACTTGTCCCAACTGCATGTCCAATTCTAAATGAGCGAAAATTAACCTTAAATGAAATATGTCAACACAAATACGCGGCAACAATCAAAAGCACAGCTGATCGAGAATGCAACTACAGCCGATTCAGTTTCAGTACCGTTTATTTTGGCGCATACGGTACATCCAGCGCAACAGAGACATTAACAGTAGAGTGAGATGGAGGTGATATACTAGAAGAGAGGAACGTAAGCGTCAGGTTTTTTTCTGAAATATCTCCTGGAAACTTACAGCAGTGCGTGACAAACTTGTCCCAACTGCATGTCCAATTCTAAATGAGCGAAAATTAACCTTAAATGAAATATGTCAACACAAATACGCGGCAACAATCAAAAGCACAGCTGATCGAGAATGCAACTACAGCCGATTCAGTTTCAGTACTGTTTATTTTGGCGCATACGGTACATCCAGCGCAACAGGGACATTAACAGTAGAGTGAGATGGAGGTGATATACTAGAAGAGAGGAACGTAAGCGTTAGGTTTTTTTCTGAAATATCTCCTGGAAACTTACAGCAGTGCGTGACAAACTTGTCCCAACTGCATGTCCAATTCTAAATGAGCGAAAATTAACCTTAAATGAAATATGTCAACACAAATACGCGGCAACAATCAAAAGCACAGCTGATCGAGAATGCAACTACAGCCGATCCAGTTTCAGTACTGTTTATTTTGACGCATACGGTACATCCAGCGCAACAGGGACATTAACAGTAGAGTGAGATGGAGGTGATATACTAGAAGAGAGGAACGTAAGCGTTAGGTTTTTTTCTGAAATATCTCCTGGAAACTTACAGCAGTGCGTGACAAACTTGTCCCAACTGCATGTCCAATTCTAAATGAGCGAAAATTAACCTTAAATGAAATATGTCAACACAAATACGCGGCAACAATCAAAAGCACAGCTGATCGAGAATGCAACTACAGCCGATTCAGTTTCAGTACCGTTTATTTTGGCGCATACGGTACATCCAGCGCAACAGAGACATTAACAGTAGAGTGAGATGGAGGTGATATACTACAAGGGAGGAACGTAAGCGTCAGGTTTTTTTCTAAAATATCTCCTGGAAACTTACAGCAGTGCGTGACAAACTTGTCCCAACTGCATGTCCAATTCTAAATCAGCGAAAATTAACCTTAAATGAAATATGTCAACACAAATACGCGGCAACAATCAAAAGCACAGCTGATCGAGAATGCAACTACAGCCGATTCAGTTTCAGTACCGTTTATTTTGGCGCATACGGTACATCCAGCGCAACAGAGACATTAACAGTAGAGTGAGATGGAGGTGATATACTACAAGGGAGGAACGTAAGCGTCAGGTTTTTTCTGAAATCTCACCTGGAAACTTACAGCAGTGCGTGACAAACTTGTCCCAACTGCATGTCCAATTCTAAATGAGCGAAAATTAACCTTAAATGAAATATGTCAACACAAATACGCGGCAACAATCAAAAGCACAGCTGATCGAGAATGCAACTACAGCCGATTCAGTTTCAGTACTGTTTATTTTGGCGCATACGGTACATCCAGCGCAACAGGGACATTAACAGTAGAGTGAGATGGAGGTGATATACTAGAAGAGAGGAACGTAAGCGTCAGGTTTTTTTCTGAAATATCTCCTGGAAACTTACAGCAGTGCGTGACAAACTTGTCCCAACTGCATGTCCAATTCTAAATGAGCGAAAATTAACCTTAAATGAAATATGTCAACACAAATACGCGGCAACAATCAAAAGCACAGCTGATCGAGAATGCAACTACAGCCGATTCAGTTTCAGTACTGTTTATTTTGGCGCATACGGTACATCCAGCGCAACAGGGACATTAACAGTAGAGTGAGATGGAGGTGATATACTAGAAGAGAGGAACGTAAGCGTCAGGTTTTTTTCTGAAATATCTCCTGGAAACTTACAGCAGTGCGTGACAAACTTGTCCCAACTGCATGTCCAATTCTAAATGAGCGAAAATTAACCTTAAATGAAATATGTCAACACAAATACGCGGCAACAATCAAAAGCACAGCTGATCGAGAATGCAACTACAGCCGATTCAGTTTCAGTACTGTTTATTTTGGCGCATACGGTACATCCAGCGCAACAGAGACATTAACAGTAGAGTGAGATGGAGGTGATATACTACAAGGGAGGAACGTAAGCGTCAGGTTTTTTTCTAAAATATCTCCTGGAAACTTACAGCAGTGCGTGACAAACTTGTCCCAACTGCATGTCCAATTCTAAATCAGCGAAAATTAACCTTAAATGAAATATGTCAACACAAATACGCGGCAACAATCAAAAGCACAGCTGATCGAGAATGCAACTACAGCCGATTCAGTTTCAGTACCGTTTATTTTGGCGCATACGGTACATCCAGCGCAACAGAGACATTAACAGTAGAGTGAGATGGAGGTGATATACTACAAGGGAGGAACGTAAGCGTCAGGTTTTTTCTGAAATCTCACCTGGAAACTTACAGCAGTGCGTGACAAACTTGTCCCAACTGCATGTCCAATTCTAAATGAGCGAAAATTAACCTTAAATGAAATATGTCAACACAAATACGCGGCAACAATCAAAAGCACAGCTGATCGAGAATGCAACTACAGCCGATTCAGTTTCAGTACTGTTTATTTTGGCGCATACGGTACATCCAGCGCAACAGGGACATTAACAGTAGAGTGAGATGGAGGTGATATACTAGAAGAGAGGAACGTAAGCGTCAGGTTTTTTTCTGAAATATCTCCTGGAAACTTACAGCAGTGCGTGACAAACTTGTCCCAACTGCATGTCCAATTCTAAATGAGCGAAAATTAACCTTAAATGAAATATGTCAACACAAATACGCGGCAACAATCAAAAGCACAGCTGATCGAGAATGCAACTACAGCCGATTCAGTTTCAGTACTGTTTATTTTGGCGCATACGGTACATCCAGCGCAACAGGGACATTAACAGTAGAGTGAGATGGAGGTGATATACTAGAAGAGAGGAACGTAAGCGTCAGGTTTTTTTCTGAAATATCTCCTGGAAACTTACAGCAGTGCGTGACAAACTTGTCCCAACTGCATGTCCAATTCTAAATGAGCGAAAATTAACCTTAAATGAAATATGTCAACACAAATACGCGGCAACAATCAAAAGCACAGCTGATCGAGTTTCAGTACTGTTTATTTTGGCGCATACGGTATGTCTTCTATTAGGAGAGTTTTATGTTAATGGCCATATTAAATAATGTAGTTAAAATCCAGTAAGATCTGTACGTAAATGTAGGAAAAGCGGTCCCCACTTATACCGCGATGCTTTACATCTCCCATTGCTTAGCCGTAGAGGTGACGTAACTTGATTGCTCGCGCAGTTGCTACGTCTCGTCACGCTCGATCTGACTATCCGGTCAGTGTCAGATGCATTAACACTACTTAAATACAACGGATAGGTTAGGTCGGTGTAAAGTTCATCAGCAGGTCGCTACGCTACAGTTGGTCGAGGTGAAGCAATCGCTGAGGCGATGCGGCCGTAATTGCCAACTGTAAAATTACGAAAGTCAATCGAACCGATGAGATTAATTGAGTAGCGTGGCTCCGTAAAGTGAGTTAAATTTTGTAGGTAAATCTTTTATGTAAGCGAAGGTTGTATTTACCGGTGTGTTTTGTAGACTTTTTAAAATATTTTACATGAATGCTCTGTACATTTTACTCTCATTTTACATGAATACTCAGTACATTTTACTCTTTTATTTAATATGAATGCTCAGTACATTTAACTCTTTTATTTAATATGAATGTTTAGTAAATTTTACTCTTTTATTTTACGTGAATGCTCAGTACATTTTACTCTTATTTAACATGAATGCTTAGTCCATTATACTTTTTTTTAAATTTTAGATGAATGCTCAGTACATTTTACTCTGTCTTTTCTAAGATTTCTCTTGTTGTTTTATGTAGTTATGCTTTTTTAGTATCGCATTGTAAAGTAGTGACGCTCTCTATGAAACTCGTTCAATGTAGAAAATATTGTAGTAAAAAATATTAGGAAAGGCAGAAAACACTTTTTTTTCAATACAGGAACTGCGTAATCTAAACGAAGAGGCTATAAAGATACATTAAGATTGCATACAGTAGCACACATCAATGACGTAATGTGCAAGTGAAAGAAGATTTTTCTGAGGAAAGAAGAGGTGTTCACACAACCTGAAAGTCTCGTGAAATGACAGTCAGTATCAGGGGCAACGATATCTTTTACAATTCATTGACTAGATATTGTTTACGTAATAGATGTATTTGCTTTCTCTGTATTTATTGTTTGATTTTCTTTGCAACTGTATTAAGAGTTATGCTGGGTTTACCTCTATTCCAGTCATTTGAGCCAAATGACGTTTTTACCTTGCGCTGAATACACCTAGCGTGTGTAGTACTTGCTCTAACTGTTTAACAGGAATTTAATTCACAAATTATCATTACTCATTTATATAAAACGTAATCAAAGCATTATTATTTATTAAAACGACGTGGTTCAACCTAGTCTGTCTCTTCCTTCAAACACACTGCAAGTCTTTCATTTGGCGGTCGTGGTCTTACTCCAATGGGTGTTCTTGCTTTTTCTGAAGAATTTTCGATTTACCAGGTAATATTTTTTCAGATATCACACATTTCAGCTATTGAGTAATGGCCATGGAAAAAATTCCATCGCCACTCATACATATAATGTATACATTCTACTTCACTCACTCTTTTTATGCATCATGAATGCATTTACTATTTTGTATGTGGAATTTTCCCTCTTCATTTATCATTACTAAATCGTGTTATGAAAACATTTCCATTCTCACTCTAGCACTGGAAGAATACTGAAGCAAGTCGTGGGCATGTGCAAACAATCGTCACTGAGAGAGCTGTATGCACGGTCACGTCACGTTCCCTGACACTGAGACGTCACTGACGTGTGTGAAGAAGGTTTACATCTTCGCCCTATTATGGTAATCCAACTCGTACTAGCCCAACGTAAGGTGGTCGATACTTTCTGTAACGGGGACTTTTCACTGATATTCGTATGTAGCTGGTGGTACCAGTGACAAAATATGGAAAATGCGAGTTCCAGTGATAATGGATCGAAGTTGGCTCTGTTGTGATTAGGCAACACGCCGCAGTCACTGGAAGAAACGGCTGACATTGGTTAATTTGTCGCTGTCACTGGCTTTGCTTTCACCGCTCGTCTCACGGTGCCGATATCGTGGAATGTCGTTGACTGAAGGGGAGAAATGGGGTTGTCTCTGTTGTGATTAGGCAAAATGTCGCTGTCGCGACTGAAAAGTTACTGATATTGGTTTATTGGTCGCTGTCACTGGTTCTACTCATTTTTAGTGGGTGGTCGATGTGTCAGGTTTCACACTAGTGACAGTGCTGTACACAGTAGACGCTATTTCGTACTCGTTAGTTTGTTCTTTTTTTGTAGGATTTAATTTTTAATTAAAATGATCCTTCCAAGAAAAAAACGAGGTGCGGAATAATTTCTCCAGTGTGGTATGCTTGCGTGTTATTGCCACATAGAGGCTTGTCTCAGTATCCCTTGTCACCGGTAAAAGTCACTGATCCAAACCTGGCGCTGTCACTAAAATCGCCGATCCGTCACTGGACGACCTCCCTAGCCCAACGTACTAGAGCTTAAATACCCAAATAACGATTTGTCGTACTTTGAGGATTTCTAGTTTTATGATGTCCAGTAATGATTTATAGTTATTTTATGCTTAAAAATGATTTCTATCCTTTTAATAATTATTGTTAATTGATTTTAAAAATTATTTTTAACGTATGATTTCATTTTATCTCAATGTTTACTCTTGCAATTTTGTTCAGTATTTTTTTATTAATTTAATAACTATTATCAGTAAATTCGCAGAAAGGAAGTATTGCTGTATGGTAACTGAGATAAGATTTTTGATTTAAATCTTTCCAAACAGCCAATCCATAAGGTGTAGTTGTGATGGCGTAATTTTGCACTTACATCGCCACTGTTAGTAATTGTGTCTAAATGATTTCGATGAATCATGTGCATTATCGATATTGAAGACCGCACTCGGAATCATTTGTGACGTTATTTTATGTTGGCTTTAAAAATACGTATAATATTCTCTGCATTAACATTAAACAATAATAAAGTTTCTAATAACGCTATGTTTACACTGTACTGTAATATCGATTTATAGTTTAATTTGTCGTTCGTTTATTTTTCTTTAATGTAATTATAGGTTAATTTCAAATTAATAATAATAAAATCTCATATATTTTATAGTACAAGATATGATATTGTGGTTTGGAAACATCATCGATACACACTGATAATATGCAGTGCAAATTGCTGTAACTCAGATGCACTATTAAAGTAGTTTTCATACACCCATATCATTGTTGCTGGTTCATTCTTAAACAATGTATCTCTTATGTATACATCTGGAAGTTTAATTGCATCAGCTTAGACAATACCGCCATTACGTTTGAGAACAGTTGCTACTTAAAACGCCCCTCACCGACATAAGTGCGGGTCCGTTAGTAGCGGCTGCCGGATGAATTTTGCAAACCGTTAAATAGCCCGCTTTGAAAATGTTTAAATCGTTTTATGGTTCAGCGTGCAGTGTTTCATCTATTATTGAATACTGTTAGTAGCAATAAGCATATGGAAGGTTTATGAGTTTTTGTATGTACGGTACACTGTCCCGTTAGCTAACAGGTGGTTGAGTATAAAACAAAACTTCATTGGATCATTTCCATTCTTTTGTTGTAAAATGTCTGTTTTATATTCTAAACTTAATTTGGAGTCCTATTCTGGCTGGATTGCGACCTTATATCTGTCAATATTGTTTAAGGGATGGTGAATATTAAACAGTATTTTAAGGATGGGACATGAAGGTAGGAGTTAAAGGAAAGTCATGAATCAAGGTTAAAGAGTGGCATCCTGAAGGTGAGGTATTATACCCGTGTGGTTGAGACGTATATACCCCTTATACACTCGTAAAACCAATAACAAAAACAACACCCACTAAGATAAATAAATATTCAATGTAAACTAATAGTGAGACACGTTTTATTTGAGAATGAGCCGTATTAAAAACTTAAGCTCGTTCGTTTTTGCCCGGCAAACAGGTTTCCAAGCTGTGAATGGTGTTACGGTAACACATTTACGTTACAAAAGTAAATAATAAAGAAGTAACACTCAGTTATAATTAATTATCAATTTACTAATACTAGTTTCGGTGTCGACGTCGTTATCATTGGTGGGAGCTACACTTGCGTAATGGGCGTGAGTGTATGTTCATCACTGATGATGTCGATTTCGTCACCGAAACTGCTAGGTTTATTAAACTAGTAATTAGTGAGAATAGAGTCTCACTTAATAGTGAGAATATTTTATTATTTACTTAAATTAATGTCACTAACTGAGCTCTAAGTAAAACGTTTTACAATAGTTTCACGTTCTTTCAAAAGAAATACATAAACTGAACATTTCTTATTTTAAAATAACATTTTTTCTGTTATGACGTGTCCATACATAACTGAAGCATGGATAGTGACCGATATTTTAATAGAAAAAAATTGAAATGTAGATCTATAAATGTCCCGTATGATTGTCTTGGGGCAACCAATTCACTAAACAATAAAGTACATAATGGAGGTGTTAAGTAAAGAGGGTAAAAGAAATTTTACTATTTCGTTATTCAGAGCTAGGAATTTTTATTAAAGCTGTTATTTCATCCTTGTTAAGTCATCTTAATGAGGCACGTTTGAGATGTTAATTCGGGAAAAGGGGGGGGGGTCGGCCTTGTCAGGGATCCTAGTAAAAAAAGACACACTTATGGCTACATATCTTGCATCGATATTTTAGATTTCCATCTGCCCAACTATTCGGATCGACTCCAAATAAAAACAGAACAGCCTCGTCAGTAGCCAATGTTCGCAAAGGAGAAACCACATGAAGATGATATATCAATCATGAAACCAGTAAAGTTATGGTCCGTTCACCCATTTGGCTCCTATTTAAACTGTGTACGTTTGTTAGGAGGTTGACAGGGAACCCTTTGCTGGGCCATATGTTTTCCAAGGAAGGTGACTAGCGCTACCCTTCAGCCGCCCGTTACTAGCCTAGGTTTGACTCTTTTTAAGTTCTCATTTTTACAGAATTAGTCGTCCTGGGGCCTTGAAATTCGTTGGTAATATCGGCAATGGAATCCAAGACGGAGGTTAATAGTTGCCCGATAGACTAATCGGCTTCTGCATTGTATATTTAGCTAAAGTAGCAAAGATGTCGAACTTGCATAAATTCAGTTGATAGTATAATTCCCGACATACAGCAAGATACTTTAGGCCTCCTTTCTTCTCTCGTATATATACTAGTATATATAGCAGTGAGGTTCCAAAAACATTGAATCAGCGTCTCCCCCACCGCTCTATATGTCAAGTAAGCAACTATGTATCAACCAGGTATCTTGCTATGGCTGGCGAGCTTTAACTGTGAAGAGGGTGCGTTAGCAACTTTTACCTTGATAGCTTCATCTTAGACCGAACAGATACAGACTGTTGACAAATAACTATTCAATTCTCTTGTTAAAACTAGCTTTATAATTTAAATAATTCTTGACAGTTTGTTGTTGTCAAAAACCGTCGTTGCCGGTTAGTCACAAAACTCGTGGTAAGTAAAAACCAATCTTGCTAGGCCAGGTAAATAATTCAGAAAAACTATGTGATTCGTACAACCTACATTGATATGTTCAAGCCTTTTGGTACGCTTTTTGTTGAGTTCAAAGCGGTTTTTTCCGCGGCGTTGAATGAAGTCGGTCTTTGTAATAAGAAGAAGGTAGTAAAGAAACAAGAAATTAGAGCTTACGTCGTTGGTTTAACAACGACGTCATCAATCACAGATGTGCCGTTTCGATACATCAGTCACAGATGTGCCGTTTCGATAAAAAGCGTTTTAAGGTAAAGTGTTTTCCTGCGGTGGACGTCCAATCTGTGAGGTTTATCTTTGATACCATTGCACTTAATCGAGACGAGCTTTCTAATTTAATCTTGAACCGATAAAGTAAACGAGCTGATTTATTAAAACATGAAGTCTCTTTTCTCATGTCTAAATATGGAGGTATGTAGATAATTATATATTATTATAATTTATATATTTGTCTAAAATATAATAATTAATTATCTATAAATGTAATCGGTTACTGATAAGTACACTACAAGAAATCAGATTTAAAATCAGGATCCTGAACGACGAAAGAGTACGACAGAGTTCTTTTGTTCGTGCCGAGATTTTTTTCAGTGCTAGTTTTATTTTAATTTCACTTCCTGCTAGAGCTCATGTTAAGTATACCGTATGCGCCAAAATAAACATTACTCAAAAAGTTGTAAGATTTCATTTTACTTACATAGTTTTACACACATGCAAGTAAATGAAGCTAAATCGGTTAGACTCGGGTATAAACATGTTCTATATGTTCAATTTGAGGCAACACTAGTAAGTACCGTTCTTAAAGGTTTAGCATCATTGGAACTACAGCTGATGAAGTTTCAGTACTGTTTATTTTGGCGCATACGGTATAAACAAGGGTAAAAATAAAATAGTCGACTCTAAATCTCACCACACATTAATTTTTAATAAAAACTTACACGCTAGCTCATAACACAATCAGAATAGTTTCGGCGACGATGTCGCCTTACTCAGTAGCCAAGCACTGAGGAAGGCGACATGTTTTTGTTAAAAACTAATGTGCGGTGAGATTAAGAGTTTACTATTTAAGTTTTTACCGTTGTGAATAGTTCGCGCTAGCTAAGCTCTAATTAACTAAATAAGTAGATTTATTATTGCAGATTTTATTTAGAGTGACACAAACGCAATCAGTGTCTGCAGTAACTAGTAACAACTAGTTCGATAAGGTGAAGCAGTAAATCGAATTAAGGTTATAAACACTTAATATATGACTATGTGCCCCGTCGGTGTTCAAGTACTCGGTAAAAGATCGATTCAGTCCACCCATGTTGCGAAATACGAGCGTGTCCGCCGCAGAATAGATTATTGCAAATAATCCACTGCTATTTAATAATCGATTTATTGTCGGCCGTATTCTCCCTCACCCTTGTACAACCGAAGAGAAAGTTTCACGCCATATCGATAATACCATATTAGCGGTGATGGAATCGAACGTACGCCGATTTTATCGTGCTTGCGGTTGATCGGGGTTTCGCCGAGTACGCGGCGTCAGTGTAACAGATGTTTTGGAAAGGGCGAGTTCGAAGTGCGTTCACGCGTAATCGTAGAACATTTGTCATGTTCTCGTTTTATTTAACCCTGGAAACCTGAACGCCAGTTTTCCGCTCGGTTTGAATGCGTTCTGTTTGGTACGGTGGCGTGACTTACTTCTGTGTTAGTTTTAAGGAGATTTGCAACGAGTGTTATCGCTTACAAAGGGTTTGGAAGATTTCATGTAGGATTAAGGTAGGGCATACATATCCTGGAAAAGGATGTAAGGCAGATATTATTACACAACGCGCAAATGTCTCACTTGAAGTAGACTTACTCTCCTCGTGGTTATCTAAACGTTACGCACCTTGGTAGAAAGACGAATAAAGAAATGTAGAGGGAGTTAGGAGTTTGTAATGACCACTTGGTTCTGGAAATAGGGTAAAAAATATGACATCCGTAGGGAGAGTGGTAGGCTACACTTTAAATGGACTTACTCCGCAATAGGACCATAAAAAGGTGTCTACCAATTACAGACTTCTAATTAAGGGTGAATGGAACTACGCAGAGCTCAGAAATGAATATAATGATTTTCTGGTACTGGAAACAGACCACGGAATCAAGTAGGCAGGTGAGCATACCTTATTCAGACCTACTCTTTAATGAGGCTATAAGGAGGTACAGGGAAAGATTTTATTAGCTGGCGCTTGGGGGCGGAGGTCATTGGCGATAGGTCTAGGACTAGGGGAGGGTGGAGGTGACAGCAGGTCATTTTCAAAAACATCGACCCGTGTACTTTTGTTGACTCATTAATTTGTTACTTATTAATACTTTTTAATGTATAGTAAGAATAACAACAAATATAGGGCGTTCACGGAAGTGTGCTAATTGGATTGTCTAAGGGTTGGGAGTGGTAGACCCCGAATTTATGGCCCCGATGAGGGATGACTACAGTGCCTAATGTTTTATATATGACTAATACACAATTTCTACCTTAGAACCAAGTGCCATTTTATAAAGTTTGACCTATTCACACTCTTGTACAAAGAATAATAAGGAAGGACAGATATATTCGCTAAGGAGCGGAGATAATAATCCATTGATGTTGAAATAATTGAAAATTATGGATTCAAATGGGCAGGGACGCTTAGTAGACTAAAGTAAACTGGGTTTCGAACAGGGGAGGGGTAGTTTCTAGCCGCTAGTCGAAGAAAGAAGTTTTAATAACGCAAGTGATGATTTTCTTCATAACCAGCAACACGTGATATTCTCGTAGGAAAAGAGAAAACCTCGCTTTGATGTGACCTCTAGCCAAACAAACAAGTTTTGGATCTTGACGTAAAATTCGCAAGCTTAGTGTACTATACCGTCTTTTGTAACGATTTACCGCAATAAAACGTTTGCTTGCATTTTTTAAACGGTTAAAGAATTTCGAACCGGGAATTTTAATTCAACTGAGTAAATAAGCCACAGTGCTACTGCAGTAGTTACTGCCATTAGCGATTTATGGTCTGCCGTAAAAGATGCTCCGAATAGTGTTAAACGTCGCAATTAAATGATTTCTGTTATTCGAAGGTTAATTTATCAAGTTGAATCCTCCTCAGAGTGGTGGTTACAGAGTTAATTTGTAAACGCGCGCGTAAATAAACGCACTTGTTGTAGGAGACTATAGTTTTGCAGAGTTAATACAAATATTAGCCACATGGCTGCTTTGCCTCGATATATCGTTGATGCGTGATAATTTTGTTGATATAGTTTCGTAAAATTAGAGTGACTATATTCAAGTGGGTATTGAATTAAATTCCCTCCAAGAAATAAATAACGATTAGGGATTTCTTTTACGTTTTTATGTACTACTCTTTCGAAACACATCGGGAAGATGTTGTAAGTCAATAGTTATTTATTTATAAATTGACATATTTTGTCAAATTACCTAATATTTTCAAGATTTGTTCACAAGTTTTGTACATTTTTGTATTCTACAGTCAATAAAATATAATAATTTTTATGACTCCAAATTTATTTTAACTAATAAATTAATAATATATTTATCTAAAGTTTGTTTGTTACTTTTATATTGGGCTGAACTATTTTTTTCTTAAACGTCCGGCTGTCGTAAGCAACCAACACGTCTCTCATGGTTTCCCATGAGCGTCGATTGTGCGCCTTAACTCTGGTTCATCCCTCAGCACCAGTTCTGCTTACCAAAACTTGGTACTCTGGACCCGAGGCTCTGAATGCAGGAGAACGTACCCAGACACGTTAATGAACCAAAGTACAAGATTAACTTAAAGGATAAATTGGGATTTTTACAAAGTTAAAAAAGTTTAAAGTGTAATACCACAGTAAGACCAATTAGGCCTAGTAGCGAGCATTTTGGGTTTTAACACGTTAAAAATTTGAACACTTAATTTGTTTTTTGATAAACAGTCAAAGGGTTAAGTAACCATTACGATTGATTATTAAATATTTTTGGTGAAACTTTTTAGTTAATGGAATATATTCTGTTAGTAAATATATTCTGGAATATAATCCAGTCTGGATTATATATATTTATGTAAATTTCAGTTCATGTGAGTATGTCAAAAGTATTATTTTTTTTTGTAAATTAAAATATTTCTACTTCGGAAAATAGTAAATATATGATTCTAGCATATTCTTATTTTTAGGCTAATTTAAATATTCTATATATCTAAATTTATTAAAATATATTTAAACATAACTTTTAAATAAAGAGGAAAACAGCTGTTGTAGGAAATCTTATATTACAGGTGAAGATACTCTTGTAACCTTAAATACAAACGTGTATTTATGTGTGTCGCGTGATCGATTGCGAGATTTTTCGCCCAAAAGAAAAAGTATTCGGTGCGCAAGAAGTTTACAAGTTTCAAACGATTCTTTCGAACTTATAGTACTTTTCTTGTAATAACGGTTAACTAAAAAATTAAAGGTTATAAATTGAGAGGCAACCTGTTTAAGAGGCGTAAAAGATTTCTCTTTTTTTATTCTAATGAAAAAAATCGATATTGTTGTAGTTTGATTACTCACTTGCAAAGGCAAGCATTGCGCAATGAATGAACTACTTAATGAATTTCGCTGCTAATGTGTGCGGTAAATCTGATCAACAATTTCCATACAGCAAACCATAACCGACTTGAACACCTGTTCTGTATTGCTTAACGCATACCTCAAGTGAAACCGGTTGCCGGCTCGTTTTGCATGACATTGTCACCCTTTAGCTGTTATATTTCAATTACAATACCTTGGTCAGACGCGACCGAAACTTTCAAGGATCTGTACCAGAGTTGCTCCACATTTGCCTTCCAACGAAACTAGTTCTACACTTTGAGCGGCCGAACGGCCAAGATTTGTCAATTTGAAACTAGTTCTTTTCTACTCCCGTCACAAAGTGATCTACGTTCCGTTTGTACATTCAGGTCGCCGCTCGTTTGACGCTTTGTGGTCCGTCACTTTTACACTTTCTCGGCATTTTTAAAGCCGGCTTGGAGTTTTTACTTTTAAATTCGAGTTTTTTGTTTACGTTTGGGGTTTTGATGAATCGACGACATTCAGTGTGTTGTGCATAAATGTCTTTAGGGTCGACAAAGCAGTCTTTTGTGACATCTGTTTATGGAAAGTTGAGAGTGATAACTTGAAGTTGTGTTTTGGCTGGGTGAATATACCTATAATCCCAGTAGCAGTAGATCATTATTTTGTCTAATTTCACGTAACTCCTCTATTTATCCTTCTTGCTCCAAGGGCTGTAACGGCCCTTCCAAATCCTCTTCACCGTAGTTAAGAGGTTACCTACTTTAGGAAGTGGCCTGCCCAAGCGATGTCATATGTTTCTCGTATTTCCGGTATCAGGAGATCTTTATGACCTTAAGATATGGCCTTTATGGCTTAAGATAAGCCTTTGTGACCTTATGATATTGAGTAAGCCTATTTCTAATAATTCGTCTTACTAGCAACGAGCCCACCCATTAAAGTTAGGTTAGAATTCGTCTTACTAGCAACGAGCCCACCCATTAAAGTTAGGTTAGAATTCGTCTTACTAGCAACGAGCCCACCCATTAAAGTTAGGTTAGAATTCGTCTTACTAGCAACGAGCCCACCCATTAAAGTTAGGTTAGAATTCGTCTTACTAGCAACGAGCCCACCCATTAAAGTTAGGTTAGAATTCGTCTTACTAGCAACGAGCCCACCCATTAAAGTTAGGTTAGAATTCGTCTTACTAGCAACGAGCCCACCCATTAAAGATAGATTAGGTAACATTTACCGTTTTTCTGAGGTAATAAAACCCAAGATTTACTGAGTGCATGCAACTTTCGAAACATACTGTGATCACAAAAGATTCAGACTTTTGCTATTAAGAGTGAGTAAATCTTCAGGTTTACTTTAAAATCTTAGTTTTAGCAATATTCGGACTTTCATAGTAACATGAACGTCTAAGACGACAACGGTTCTCTCTAAGGTCAGTGCAGAGAGATAGTTACTGCAACGCTTTAGAATATTAACACTCGTGGACTAAAGCAACGGGATCACAGACTCAGCCGGGAAAAGCCGCTCCTAAGCGCTACAATTTGTCCACGCCGCGAAGTGAAACGGATACATTGATGACAGCTAATCACGCGTGAAAATGCTTAAGCACAGTGTTTATGGCGGCCATTAATTACTGCCTGATTATGTTGTGTTGCTAGGAGACGTGAGGGGAATAGCAACGAGCGATTCCGCTGTAAATATGCAAACACGGTATAATAATCATTATATTATCTTTCACGATTTGTCTGTATCTCAATCGACTTACTCTTGTATATTGACTAACCACTAATGCGCCAAACAAGGGCAGCCTTATTTAAATCGAGAAAGCAGTCATTCGACTTCGATATCGTTTTCCCTCTCACTCTGCATACGTTTTCTTCTCACGCATTGTCCTAACAATTTTAATCCTTTTGGAGTCTTTTCGTCAATATCTAGGCCCCAGGATGTCTTACGAATGATTTTGTAATCCCTAATGCGCCAAACAAGGGCAGCCATATTTAAATCGAGAAAACAGTCATTCGATATCGTTCTCCCTCTGCATCAGCTTTCTTCTCGCGCATTTTCTCAACACTTTTTTCTTTTTTTGGGTTTTTTCGTCGGTGACCAGGCGCCAGGATGTCTTCTCGAATGATACTTTACGCGTTCAACTCTCTAAACAGGATGAATGTTTCTTAAGTCTGACTACTCGCACAGTGCTAAATTGGTATACAAATAAAAGAGCTCGTTCTTTTTTGACACAGTTCGTATGAATCATGGCAGTTCAATCAGCTTAAATTATAGCTATTCTCTATTTGGGTCATAAAAGGGGCTCTTCCTATATTACATACTCTTGCAAGGAAAAGGAATGATAGATAGACTTATGCGGTTATAGATATATAGATATAGATATATTTATACAACTTTATAAATAAAGTGTAATATAAACAATATCAAGACATATCGTAGCCTAATTACATGCTATAGGTTAAAACCTTTATCTAAACGTTAACAATAAGGTTTTCCCATTTCACTAGACACAGCTGGGATTCGTCTAGCTAATAATAGAACCCGTACAAACAAGCCAATCTTTGAGTTTGCAATACCGTAATTCAGTTAACATTATCTAAAATTAAATGAAGCCTCAATAGTGATGCAGACGTCTATCAACATGCCAGCATTCCTGGTAATGCGGTACTAGAAGCTGACTCTTCGGAAGACATTCGTGTTAATGAAATTAACCTGTGTCATCGTTTAGTTGGAAAAACTTTGCATTTATTTTTTTTCAAATCGTTTATTTTATTGTTGTTAAATAGACCTATAAATTAATAATTCTTGCGGAGTAAATTCGACACTCTTGATTGCTTTGAGCATTTATAGCATGCACTTTGAAATGTTTTTTATACAGTCTAGGCTTCATAATATTTTTATAAATAACGGTTAGTGAAAATAATAACAGAAAAACTTATACAGCACTAATTAGGATTCTACGAAACTCTGTTTTACTAATTTGAGGAATATTTGTGAACTCACATTTTGACTCAAATGTGAACAACAGATTTTAGTTTTGCTTAATTGCGCAACGTTCTCCAGTTTCCCTTAAAACTTGGGGTTGTGTAGTTTATATCGGTTTATAAACAGTTAACGTACATATTCATGTTTTTCTAAATTTATTTTAAACAGTCATGTGTTTTTTTCACAAGAAAGACACATCTAAAAAACATAAAATTATCCAAACAATAAAAACCAACCGGGGGGGGGGGTATACAGATTTAACTGTAACTTGAATAACACACAAGTTTTATATATTTTAAAATAATTCAGTAAGTACAAATTTAGTATAAATTGACCTATATAGGATAAAACCTTTTCTCTAAATCCTAGGACCTATTTATATAGAAGTGCTTGGTTAAGACGTTTTATTTATTTAAAAACTCTACACCCCACTTTACTTTAAGACAAGCATGTTAGAATCTACGCTTACTTCTTTGTGAGGCCAATGCAAAATCAAAATGTTTTGGTGTACTACTATATATAACTGCTTTTTTTCAAGGTTCGAGGTGTCAATCCCAAGTTGGTTGGAATATAAAATTGAAGGAGGCCGTGCTCAAAGCAACCTTTGTAAATCCGGTACCGACCAGCAGCCCAGATTCTATTATGTACCAGCAGCTATTGAATACAGCACTTATATAGTGCAGCCTTGTATTATTTTTCGTATGTACCACTTTCCCCGAAATAATCCTCACTTAGCCTAGAAAGATTATTGCATCAGCAGCCCAGAAGTTATGCATCAGAAGCCCAGATTATGCTCAAATAGCCCAGAAAAATGTGTGCTCCAAAAACTCTGGAAGACGTATTCACTTGAACACAGAAAGACTTGAATACAAACAGCCCAGAAAGATGTGTGCTCCAGAAACTCTGAAAAACATATTCACTTGAAACACAGAAAGACTTGAATACAAACAGCCCAGAAAGATGTGTGCTCCAGAAACTCTGGAAAGTATATTCACTTGAAACACAGAAAGACTTGAATACAAACAGCCCAGAAAGATGTGTGCTCCAGAAACTCTGGAAAGTATATTCACTTGAAACACAGAAAGACTTGAATGCCAATAGCCCAGAAAGATGTGTGCTCCAGAAACTCTGGAAAACATTCACTTGAAACACAGAAAGATTTGAATAGAAACAGCCTAGAAAGATGTGTGTTCCAGAAACTCTGGAAAGTATATTCACTTGAAACACAGAAAGACTTGAATGCCAATAGCCCAGAAAGATGTGTGCTCCAGAAACTCTGGAAAGTATATTCACTTGAAACACAGAAAGACTTGAATGCCAATAGCCCAGAAAGATGTGTGCTCCAGAAACTCTGGAAAACATTCACTTGAAACACAGAAAGATTTGAATAGAAACAGCCTAGAAAGATGTGTGTTCCAGAAACTCTGGAAAGTATATTCACTTGAAACACAGAAAGACTTGAATGCCAATAGCCCAGAAAGATGTGTGCTCCAGAAACTCTGGAAAACATTCACTTGAAACACAGAAAGATTTGAATAGAAACAGCCTAGAAAGATGTGTGTTCCAGAAACTCTGGAAAGTATATTCACTTGAAACACAGAAAGACTTGAATGCCAATAGCCCAGAAAGATGTGTGCTCCAGAAACTCTGGAAAACATTCACTTGAAACACAGAAAGACTTGAATACAAACAGCCCAGAAAGATGTGTGCTCCAGAAACTCTGGAAAGTATATTCACTTGAAACACAGAAAGACTTGAATGCCAATAGCCCAGAAAGATGTGTGCTCCAGAAACTCTGGAAAACATTCACTTGAAACACAGAAAGATTTGAATAGAAACAGCCTAGAAAGATGTGTGTTCCAGAAACTCTGGAAAGTATATTCACTTGAAACACAGAAAGACTTGAATGCCAATAGCCCAGAAAGATGTGTGCTCCAGAAACTCTGGAAAACATTCACTTGAAACACAGAAAGACTTGAATACAAACAGCCCAGAAAGATGTGTGCTCCAGAAACTCTGGAAAGTATATTCACTTGAAACACAGAAAGACTTGAATGCCAATAGCCCAGAAAGATGTGTGCTCCAGAAACTCTGGAAAACATTCACTTGAAACACAGAAAGATTTGAATAGAAACAGCCTAGAAAGATGTGTGTTCCAGAAACTCTGGAAAGTATATTCACTTGAGACACAGAAAGACTTGAATGCCAACAGCCCAGAAAGTGTGTGCTCCAGAAACTCTGGAAAACATATTCACTTGAAACACAAAGACTTGAATACAAACAGCCCAGAAAGTGTGTCCATCAGAAACTGTGACAATCATATTCCAGTAAGGATTAAGCAACGGAAGCGCTGAATACCAATACTGTATTTAATATTCAAGGGAATCTCAGTTATTTAAGCTTAGGCTTACAATTCTTTTTAAGTCATTCGAACACTAAAGAATTTATCTTTCCAGTGGTATTCCTGAAATAGGCTGAACTATAAAACCACCAAAAATAGCAGAAGACGTAAGAAATAAACCACTTGTTATGACTATTATTATCGGCAGCTTACCGTGTCCTCCACATAACCTACATGACTACAATCAGTCAGCATCTGTAACGACTCGACGCGTCTCTGCTTCACCGCTCGCACGAGTCTCGCCAACAGCCGTAGTTTCTTCGGTAATTTAATAGTCATTGGATCGGACTGGACGCCGGACATAAACTTCAGCAGGAAACCAGCGAGTAGTCGAGTAATTATTTTCTAGTTTATATGTTTGCTCTGTGGATTGCGGCCCGTGCGCGTGCGCGTCTTATTAAAAATAAATTATTACTTTCTCATTGGCGTCGGCGATTGTTTGGCTTTCACTGATTGCTAATAATTTGCAGAAAAGTCCTGAAAAATGAAGCGGCGGATTGGTGAAAGTTCTTTGATGGAACGATCGACGAGGGCCGCAGATACCATCGTACATTGGGGCCGCTTCTCAGCCTAGATCTGTGCAACTGTTTAATTGAACCAGTCCACTTTTCTTATGCATTCTTAATTAACTTCAATTGCTTTTTCTGTAAATTTTGAGGAGGGGTTTATATTGCTGATTTTTTTAAGAGTACTTTTTTATAATAGGCCCTAATGATATATGTTTCATAAAAAAAACTAATACAGTTTTTCTAGTTCGTCCGACTGCGGAAAGATCTGACATTGTGTTTATGTATCATGCATAAGATAGAAGGCTGAAGAAAATTTTTTTAATAATGTTAATTTACTGTTTAGCTAAGTTTAAGAGAATAACATAATCCGCAAACGGGCAGAATATTTCTCAGAAATATATATTTTTTTTAATCGTACATGTTTCAACAGCCAAGCTATCATCATCAGTGACATTTGAACACTGAAGTAATTAATTACTCTACTCCTCCCGCCACTGAATTGATTAGTACATTGTCCATTCGTCACTGATGACGACAGTTAGGCTCTCGACACAAGTATGGCATTAAAGTCGCTATATTTTTGTGTTTGTGTCCTATTTTTAGATTTGAGTTATTTTGTGTATTATTGGTTCTACAATGTTGGTTATATATAATTCCGTGTAGCCTATGTGATCGGTGACCTTAAAGAATGGAAAATGGTTATTTTATTAATATATTTTTTAGTAGTAAGTCAAAAATAGTATGATTGTTGACGCCTACGAATGATGTGTAAGGTTGTATATACAGGAAGGGAGATACACCTTCCTGAAAGAGGATATAGGGAATTTTGGCTAGGGTCGTGTACCTGAAATAGGCCTTTAAGCCTTAATATTAATATACTTTCTATAAGGGCCATGAAGATGTGTTTTTACCAATTACAACCTCTTGTAAATAGAATTTTAAGAAAGGGTAGATGGAATTAGGTAAGATTAAAAAAGAATAATAAATAGTAGTCATCTCGTAAAAGGGGGTTGGAATGAGAGAAAGTTTTCTCGTATGGTAGGGTAGTTTCAGTCAGTCAGAGAAAGTGGGAGTCGATGGCCCCCGATGTTTAGCTGTGGGAGAAATTTCGAATCAGGGCTTTTGATAGAGGTCTGGATTTAAGAAGGGTTATCTACCTACATGGTAGGTCGGTTAAAGTAGGGTCGTTTAGGTGTCTGACTTGCTCATAACCGGAGTAAAAACAGGTGTTCTGTCTGATACAGATTGAGACAAAGGATTTTTGAAGGGTAGAACTACATAAGGAACATGAAGTACCGGACTGGGAGATGTATATTACAAGCTTAGCTAGCAAGGGAGATGTATGGAAAACTTAGCTACATATTGTACAAAAAAATTAAAATAATATAAAATGTATTGTAAAATAAAATTGCTTTCCCGTATGAAATATTATCTTGTTGAAGATTGCGTGCGGGTCTTGGTTCTTATGCATTATCTAAGAGTGTCAGCTGTTGCCTAACAACATTAAAAGTTGTGGTAATAAATCTGTAATAAATAAATACTCCAACAAAATCTTCATTAGATGAAAATATGTCTAGCGTGTCAGGAATTTAACACTTGCTGATGCACACATGTCGCCGGTTTCTTTACCTCCAGCATCACGTGACTATTTGATTTTCATTAAACGAATGGTTTTGGTTAAATAAACCAAACGCACTAATACCTGTGTTCGCTTTCCCCAGTAAAACATTCACATACCATGATTTTTCGCGCGTAAGCTTAGCAAGTCCCGAAGTTTTTCTGCGGGGCACTACAACTTTCGCCTCTACCCGCACACCTACTCCGCCAGATCAGACACCCGGGAGGTGTTCGGGACTGAAGAGAGAACGTAAGACAATACCGGGCTCGTGAGACCTGGCGGCTCTAATGAGTCACGGAGTTCCGTGACACTCTTTGCCTAATTCATCTACTTCTTTAAATTGGAGTTGAAGGTAGAATTTCGCCCGCATGGGTAAGAGTTGCCAATTTTCCCTCCCACACGCTCCTACGAACGGAGACTTTGAAGGTGGGGTCACGAAGGTGTAATTCCGTCTTAACACAATGGGTAATTTTAATGGGCGATTGTTGTTTTCAGTGGAGGATAGTTTTATAAAGAATTTACAATAATAGTGTTTTAAGGAAAATATTGTTTGTTAATATTGTGCATTTCGGGTAGGCAGTAAATTACATAGGAAAGGTTAAAAAATTATTTTGGCTCAAAAAGTAAAAAAAAAGTAGTAATCAATGAGGCTGGCCGTCAGAAGTGAATACTTCATTTGTTACAAGTTATATCTAGTTTATTTTATTTTATAGCAAAACTTTGTTAGATGTTGAAAATCTACAGAATAAGAAGTTTGTTTAATGTATTTACTTGAATTGGTTTCATCATAATGAATTTACAATAAATAATGTAACATAACCTACTTGTTAAAGAAGCGGTTCTACAACATAACCTATAGTATAAAAATCAGCTGTTATATGAAATCATATGTTAATACATAATTTAAGCTAAAGTAATTGTATGCAGGACAAATATACAACTTTATAGATATGTTAGACGTGACGCCAACTCAAAGGTTTTCGCTTGAAAAACGTTTCTTTTTAGCAAAAAAATACAATTATTTTTCTAGGAGACTTGTACACAACAGTCTGAAAGAGTTGGAATTAAAATCTTTTGTCTGTTCAGGGTGAGGTGTAGACGTTGTGTCCAAACGAACAAATTAACCGACTGATCCCTCTTAATACAACTAGGGTGAGAGGATTTAATAAAATTGGGGATCTTTTCCGTTATACGTATACCACTATTTAAATATATTGAATAATACATTTTAACCATTGTTTGGTATAAATAACGGAACATGTTTTAAAACATGTTTTCCTCATTTTCAACCTTTAGAACCGGCTTTCTTATCTGTAAAGCGGTTTTCTTATCTGTAATCTGGCAGTCGTCAGTTTGTTTGCGAGACATAATGAACTTTCTTCGATTGGCCGATCTATACAAAACTGAAGAAGATGCGATACATTTTTTCCAAGGTAAATCTGTTTTGCATAATCCTCGGAAATGTGTGCGTGGACACGACATGGCCCTTAACGTGAATTCGTGTAAATGGGTATGTTCTAAACATGAGTGCCGTGAGTACAAATCTATTCGAGTTGACACTTATTTAACAGGTTCGAAACTGCCATTTCGAAAGGTGTTACTTTTTATCTATTGTTGGTCCAGGAAATTAACAACAATTGAAATTTGTGAGCACGAACTAGAAATCAATCATAACAACTCAACTTTTGCCCATAATTAAGGAATACATTAGGCCGGGGACAACAATTATATCTGACGAGTGGCGAGCCTATAATAGCATTTACAGGTTAGGCTATGAACATTATACGGTGAACCATACGTATAATTTTGTTGATCCCGAAAGTGGTGCTCACATACAAACAATTGAGATTACTTGGCGTCTGACTAAACAACGAAATAAAAACCAGTGCGGGACCAGACGCACGTTGTTAGATTCTTACCTGTGCGAGTTCATGTGGCGGCGGCGACACGCAGGAAAGGACTTGTTTGAGGAAATACTGCGTAATATCGCCGAGTATTGGCCACCTTCATCAACATAATAAGGTAACTTACTTACATAAATATAATACTTATAATGAAAAAGCATATAATTCGACATTAAATAGTGGTATACGTATAACGGAAAAGATCCAAAATTGGAATCGATGAAAAAGGCATTCCAAGAATTTAGATACGTAAAAAAATCATATGAAAATATTGGCCATTTGAAAATAACTAGTTTTTGGTTTTCAGGGATAATGAAATGATATCGAGCAATCAAGGAGATAGAGAAAATATAAGTAAACGAAACATTGATGATAAGTAAAAGACCGGAAAAGGATTGAATTTTCATGTCACGATACGAAAAGCACGTGGACTCTGAGAAAGTTAGAATTTCCCAGATCTATGCATGTCTTCAGAGTCACGACGGTTGTGAGCACACTATGTAACAACCTGCACCTAACCTATAAATCACGCCAGCTCGTTATGTGTGTAAATTGCATTAGTAAACATAGAATTTATGCGATGGCGATGAAATTAGAAGAAAGGAGGGTAGAAAAGGTGTTTTCAAAAAATATCAGATTCAAAACAAATCATTGTTATTTAAAAGGCGTAAAGGACTGGAACGCGTTGAATGAAGATGTGGGACAGTGTGGGTTGAATACCGTGTTTTATCGAGTGTACACGATTTATAATGAATTTTATTAAGAGGGAGTTATTTATGTAATTTGATCGGCAAATAAATGGAGGGTTTTTGTTAAAGTGGCATTTATTATAAACTAAAGATTTACGATTGAATTTTTACATTTTTAAATAGTTGCTTCATTAAAAGTACTTATTTATCTGAATACTTCTTTTGGTGTGCTTGAACAGAAAAGTTGTACTGGGAAAATCTTCTTTAAATGGCCACGCTCTAACATATCTGTATAGTTGTATTTATTTGTTGTATACAACTATTTCAGCTGATAAGTGATAACATATGATTTCATACAACTAATTTTATGTTGTAGAACAGGAGGTTTAAAACGTAGGTTATGTTATTCTATTTAATGTAGGTTATTAAGTTGAACTATCATAATTCAATATTGTTTATCAGTTAATGAATATATTAATTTATATATATATGAATGCTTATATGTATGTATGTATGCACGCATGTATGTATCTATCTATGTATGAGCCTTATGCGTTACTAAACCACTGATCCGATCGCCATGAAACTTTGGGAAAGTGTTGAGTACATTCCTGGAAAGGTTTCTGGCGACATAAAAATTTTCCCAACATGTAATTTTTAAGTGGCAAAATAGCATAAAATATGACTTTCTATCTTACCTTAAGACATTTCATTTAGTTCTTTCCAAATTTTCGTTGCTAGGCAACGCTCAACAATCTAAAATTATTTTCCAATACGTTTCATATAGTATACTAAAAATATTTTATATCCAAGTGGACTTCAATAAATAACATTCAATCAAGGACTTTTATTGTCACACTTTTCTCGATCGACTACTATAAGTTGTGCTATTATTGTGTTGATAAAATACTAAATTAAGTTTAGCCAATGTTAACACACAATTCATATATCACCTTCAACATATCTGTATAGTTGTATTTGTTTCAGCTGAAATCACGTGATAACTTGATTTCGTAAAACAGTTTATTTTATGTTAAGGTTATGTTGTAGAAAAACTGTTTTAACTCGTAGGTTATGTTACTTTATTTACTGTACATTATTAAGTTGAACTGTCATATTGTTTATTCCTGGCAAGGTTTCTGAGGACATAAAAATTTTTCCAACATGTAATATTCAAGTGCCAAAATAGCATAAAATATGACTTTCAATGTTATGTTAAGAGATATCATTGAATTCATTCCAAATTTTCGTTGCTAGGCAACGCTCAAAAATCTAAAATTATTTTCCAACACATCTTATACAATATACAAAAAATATTGTATATCCTTAGTGCACTTCGATAAATAACATTCAATCAAGAACTTTTAATGTCACACTTTTCTCGATCGACTACTTCAGTTATTACTATTTTAGCTAATGTTAAAACCCCATTCTTTGATTTTAGGCGATACGAAGTTATAAAAAAAAAATAGCAGGGTCAATTAGTATTTTAATGAATCTTATTACAATAAATTCAATACAATGATAATGTATATATTTTTTTATCCCAGTTTTTTTCTTAAAAATTGAATTTATTCCAAATTTTGGTTGCTAGGCAACACTCAACAATCTAAAATTATTTTCCAGCCCATTTCAAACAATATACAAAAAATATTGTACATTCGAATGCACTTCAGTTGATAACATTAAATCAAGCATTTTATTGTCACACATTTTTCGATCGTCTAAGATAAGTTTAGCTATTATTGTGTTAATATAATACTAAATTAGGTTTATCCAATGTTAACACACCATTCATTGATTTTTAGCCGATACGAAGTTTGCAGGGTCATCAAGTATTTTAATAAATTTAATTACAATCAATTCAACATTATGTTAATGAGATATATTTTTCATCCCAGTTTTTTAAAATTAAAACGTACTTGAGCTTGACCGAAACCTTTTGGAACAGATTTTAATGAAATTCGTTAAATATAATTTTTATTAAGTAAATTTTAAACTTTTATTAAAGGCGTTTTATTAACAAGATTCCTTTTTTTTGCACAAACTTACAGTAAACATGTTTTTTTTCACGTAACATGAATTATTTTAATTTTTGTGTTATGAAGTTTAACAAAATGACATTTTAAATAGCCTAGGACTAATGCCCTTCTCTGTAACAAAAATATTTCTTAAAACTGCAAAAATGTAGAGGGAAGTGACAAAAATAACAGTAATGAAATCATTAAATATTATGAACCATTTAGAAAATTACAATGAAAGAACCTATTTTTATATAAATATTATCCTATTAGAATTATCATATTTTTTTAAAACTGAAGATTGAAACAAAAAAATGCAAATCTGCGACTAACACAGATACGTCTTAGACAAACACCTGTACCATGAACTAATTGACTCGTAGTAGACTTTAGAAAGTATCAAATGCGTTCAAAGTAATTTTCTTCAACATTTCCTCTATTTAATAAACAGGGACTTCATTACTTCTAACTTAATTGCCTCAATAATTTATTTCCCTAACTAGGGGTAGAGTGTAACCCCATTACAACTTCGACTGAGAGCAGGTCTTCTAGCCACTCATGAATGTCTCCAATTACCAGACCAAGAGGGATTTAAACGCTTCATATCTTATTCGCGCCTAATCACTATCTTACATCCCTACATAACTACCCTAAATTTGTTCCTTCGTTTAAAATACATTAACAGTGTTGATTTAATGGAAAATTAGTTCTCTATATGTAATAAAGGCACAAAAACCTCTTAGCCACAAACTTTCTTTATTTTACCCTTATATACATTTCAGTTACCAAGTAACCATACTCAGAAGGATAACATACAAGGAATAAAATCTCTATACGTAGTTGAATGTTATTATTTCTACAAATATTTCAGACCAACTTGTAAGCAAAGGTAATATTTGAATAATAATAATAATTTAATTTCGGATAAGGAGTCCTTTCATCAGTTTTCAGTTAATGAATATGACTCTCATTGAAACTCAAATGATAAAATAAACTATTTCTCTTCGTTATTATTTATTTATTATTCCTTTCGTCAATTTTTTTTGTTGTCTTTTGGGTTTAACAAACAATGATATTCATATTTATGCAGATTTCCTTTTAACTTAATAGTTGTACATATAAAGAGTTTCTTCGTTACCCATCGTCTCACACGCCACGAAAGAAATAACCCAAGAAATTAATTTGTTTACGACGTTCAACTTTCCCTTTTGTTTCCGTAAAATGCGAATCTACAAGATTAGCTTAATACTGCCGAAAGCCTACACGGAAGTCTGGTTTCTTCGTGCGAAACCACGATGATTTATACAGAGATACGCATCTGAGAAGTGTGCATCGGTTGACGATGCCCATAAAAATGCGCATACACCGAGAGGAAGTGTACCAGTAGATTCTGAGGTCAACGCCTTCTTTATCTGTCCTTCACCCTCGTTCATTTCTGCTGCCAATAAAGTTTATAACGCCGGCTTTACTTTAAAACAATTAACACTTTATATTTAATAGGGTATTTGTTGTGATTGTTGCGTCGGCGTGCAAAGTAATCACTGGTGTCTATTGTTTGACACTGTAACAATTATGTATTTTATTGTGTTTTACAATGTTTTATCAGACGTGTTATCGACTTCAATCTCTTGTTTTGTTATTTGTTCCTTGGCAATTGTTTCTTAATAAAAATGTTCAACGCATTAAATGGTTTTTGTTACACTTTTTAATCAGTTATAGACGCTTAAAATAAAAAAAAAATAAAAAAAAGAAATCGTATATGACTGCTCTTGCGTTAACGTCACTGCCTTGTGGTGACTAATCATGGACAAGAAACAAGAGATCATAAAACTGACTGTTTATATATTAGTGGATAGTTCAATCGCTGGCATCGAATGATTCCGTCCTGGATATTTACATGATATAAGTCCTGCAGTAAACAAGATTTATTTCAGCACCGTATTACACTATTACCAAATGTTTTATCAGACGTGTTATCGACTTCAATCTTTTGTTTTGTTATTTGTTCCTTGGCAATTGTTTCTTAATAAAAATGTTCAACGCATTAAATGGTTTTTGTTACACTTTTTAATCAGTTATAGACGCTTAAAATAAAAAAAAAAGAAAAAAAAGAAATCGTATATGACTGCTCTTGCGTTAACGTCACTGCCTTGTGGTGACTAATCATGGACAAGAAACAAGAGATCATAAAACTCACTGTTTTATATTAGTGGATAGTTCAATCGCTGGCATCGATTGATCCCGTCCTGGATATTAACATGGTTTCAGTCCTGCACTAAACAAGATTTATTTCAGCACCGTATTACACTATTACCAAATGTTTTATCAGACGTGTTATCGACTTCAATCTTTTGTTTTGTTATTTGTTCCTTGGCAATTGTTTCTTCCTAAAAATGTTCAAGGCATTAAATGTTTTTTTGTTACACTTTTTAATCAGTTATAGACGCTTAAAATAAAAAAAATTAAAAAAAGAAATAGAATATGACTGCTCTTGCGTTAACGTCACTGCCTTGTGGTGACTAATCATGGACAAGAAACAAGAGATCATAAAACTCACTGTTTTATATTAGTGGATAGTTCAATCGCTGGCATCGAATGATCCCGTCCTGGATATTAACATGGTTTCAGTCCTGCACTAAACAAGATTTATTTCAGCACCGTATTACACTATTACCAAATGTTTTATCAGACGTGTTATCGACTTCAATCTTTTGTTTTGTTATTTGTTCCTTGGCAATTGTTTCTTCCTAAAAATGTTCAAGGCATTAAATGTTTTTTTGTTACACTTTTTAATCAGTTATAGACGCTTAAAATAAAAAAAATAAAAAAAAGAAATAGAATATGACTGCTCTTGCGTTAACGTCACTGCCTTGTGGTGACTAATCATGGACAAGAAACAAGAGATCATAAAACTCACTGTTTATATATTAGTGGATAGTTCAATCGCTGGCATCGATTAATCCCGTCCTGGATATTAACATGGTTTCTGTCCTGCACTAAACAAGATTTATTTCAGCACTATATTACACTATTACCAAATGTAGAGTGTTAGGCCCAATTCTGATAAAGGCGACATGGTCGTTGAAACTTGTATGGAATAATCTAGTATTTTGTGAGATTTTCAGTACTTTCTTTTAGTATTTACTTTTGGCGAATTGTTCTCCCAAGCTAAGCACTGATTAATAATTGGTCTATGGGTTGTTGACAAAATTAAAATTAGAAAGGTATTTAGGTGATAAACTTGCACGACGTTGCATCTTTAAGATGCCGCTGACGCTGCTAATTCTACTCAGAGCTGAACCAATGAAGGGAATGAAAAAATGGCAACCGTGTTAGTCATTTACTATGAAAACTACTGATTGTTTGAAAATAGTGACGAGCCTTCATCTCTTTTTTTTGCCCTTCAAAATGTTTTTTTAATATTCGTTCTATTTCAGTAATGTTAACTTATACTAGCCCATCTATCAGCTATAATAAATGTATTGATGTTAAACTCTAATAATACGTAGCTTCGTAAAACATTGTTAGGAGTATTCCATCTAATCGAACTTGCTATATCTTGTACAAAAAATATATCGAAGAAGATAGGAACTATCAACTTTTAGAAGTGATAATTCTCTCCTTTTGGCAGGCAGTCCTAATTTTAATTTTGTTAACAACCAATAGACTAATTATTAATCAGTACTTGGCTTGGAGAGTAATTCGCCAAAATTAAATACTAAAAGAAGGTACTGAAAATCTCACTAAACACTAGATTATTCAAGACAAGTTTCAGCTACCATGTCGCCTTCATCAGTAATGGACATATCACCCACCTTTGGTAACAGAGTAATATAATACATAAATAAAACTTGATATTCTCTTTATGGAAGACCAAAGACTTAGTTACAGTTGACCCTATATCTCCCATTTCTCATAGACGGTGACGGTGTACTTGGGTTTTCTGTAACTTGACTTTTTTATTACTCACTTCGAGTGGGACGGTCGTTTACTTGTTTTAGTCTGCGGGATTTAGGTCTGGTTAAAAGGACAGCATCCTTATAGGCTACTACAGGTTAAAAGATTTTAAATTAATTTTACAGCGTTTATTGTCTACTAACAAACTCGCAATGTCTTTTACTAATATGCTGTAGAATCATCGTGTGTAAGTAGCATCAACTCCGTTTCCCCTTACTCTTGAAGTAATATCAATGAACTGTACATCAAACTAGAGGACGAAGATAGTATTTGTAGAGTTTTCATAATTTAATACTCTTTTTTCAATTCCTTACTAGTTCACACTCTCCTTATATATGTATGCTGTAAAATATTTTTTATCCGTCCTCTCAAGTTCAAATACTTTTTTTAAAACTTTCAGTGGATAACACTTGATGTTAGCACAGTTTTTTTTAAAATAAAAATTCATTTATCAAGTTTAATAATAAATTATTTTTAGTTTTACACGGGATAAAAAAACCTTTTACAAAAAGGGTAAGGTATGCAATATAGCTATTCATCCCATATGGCTTAAAATAAGTGATAACATATGATTTCATAAAACAGCTGATTTTGTGTTATAGGTTGTGTCCTAAAACAGCTGTTTTGACGCATAAGTTATGTTCTTTATTTATATTCAATGTAATTATTTAATTAAAAGGAAACTTTTAAAAAAATATTCCTTTGGTAACCTAAACAGGAATTGGCTTTAAAATGTTTTTTTATACTACTTTTTCTGTTTACGTTATAACTAGCTTTTATTTTCCTTTGCGTCTAATCCCGGCGTTACAGTTACCAAAACGTTGTGTAACCATGGTTACCCAGAAACCTCACGTCCTCCATGCGTGACATACGTAAATTTTTAGCCGCCCGCTCATCGTTTCACACAGATACGAGTAGATGCATGCGGCTGTCTATACGCGCGTTCATTCGTCACGCGTCGACAGGCGTTCCTGGATAAACTTTGACCCGTCGTATCAACACATTTTGTTATAACAGTATATGCGATCAGGGCAACGTTACTTTCACAAAGTTAATAGAGACATTAGGGTTAGCAATTGCTTATTCGTGTTTAACACGTCGCGATAAACTTACCTAAACATTACGGGAGGTGCGAATATTATGGCGCGCTTGTTAGGAATGGAGAAAAGGTTAAGTTTGAATTGCTTCACTTCCGGTATAGAAACTCTTCCGGCCGTTCTATAAGAAGTCTGAATAGATGTTTTGTATGCAGATCTACGGTTTTCGTTTTAAATATTTCTTCGGTCCACATGTTTTATTATCTTATCTTTTTTCTGATCATATTGCACCTTTTTCATTTATAAACAGATTTTACATAGAAGTTCTTAAAATCCCTCTATTAGCTCACACTCTCCTGATATAGGCCTATATCTTGTACAAATTTTCAATAGTTTTTAAAGCGTACAAATAAAATATGTTTTTATTCATCCAATCAAGTTTAAATAATTTCTTTTAACTTATATTGAGAACTTTTATGACAATTAATGTTAGTAAAGTATTTTCAAATATTTACTTAATAATTAAATTATAAAAATTTTTGAGGGCTATCGGGATTCGAACTATTCTTTTTATGTTCAACGTTTATCGCGCTTTGGGACTGCGCCAACTTTCCAAATTCAAAAAATTCATTTCCGAAAGACGTATATGAATTTTTCCCCTCATCTGGTTGAAGTCGAAACCTTCATTGTACAACCTTAAACTGTTGCCAGGCTTACCATAAAATATCATGAGTAGTGCTGTAAGGTTAAAAATGAATGAAACGAATAAAATAAAGAAAAATAAGCAAGCAGTTTTACAATTTTTTTTGACAGTAATAATTCACTTTAAAAAATGTTTTTCAAATTTTTGTATATATTCTTCTAAGATTCATTTAGTATTTTTCAAAGAAAGTTTGCATGTTTAAACTTTAGGTGATTTTTAAATGGAGGGGAATGTTATTAATGAAGAGAATCGGAATATTTTAAACCATAGATAGAAACAAGGATCGGGTAAGGACTAATATCCTTATGCACGAATTTCGAGAATGAGGTCCTATTCTATAGGCGTCATAATGAGAAAGACGTGCTTTTGTAGAAAGAGAAATAAGGAGGAGTAAGCGGAATGATTAAGGATAATGAAGGAACGAGTTGCTCTTTTGGTAGTTCGAATTAAGGTGCAATGTAGTTCCAAAATGGAGGATAAATTTGTTCAAATTAACCATCCAGATGGGAGAACATATCTTATGAATAATAACTAAGCCTAGCATAGAAGAGAATAACGGGTTAATGAAATGAGTACTATTGAAGTAATATATTAAATGAAGTAATATTTTATTTATGCTAATCTATAAGCACCGTTAAGGAATAAAATTATGCAATAATTCATTTTTGTTATAATACAAAACACATTTAAAAATCAGTAAAAAGCTTTACAATATGTCACGTAATAATTTTTAAAACCTAATGTTTTTAGGAAAGCTTTACTATTTGAAACTTAACTATAGTTTGGTAACTAGAAACATTGCCACTAAGTTTCGCATGCTCAGTAATGCATTGCTAATACAACTTTTACCTTTACGTAACGGCGGACGAATACAATCGCGTTAGACTGTTAATATAAACGTAATTATTTTGTAAAAGTAAACCATTATTTCGTCTCTAATAAACACGTGACGTAAGCTGTCGAATCTCATTTAGACTTTTACGATTTGCTAAGTGATGAGAGACTGATCGCGGCGAGCCGCAAGTAGCACCCGATGATTTCCTTTTGTAAGCGTGAAATTACTCTGCGATTGGGTTTTGCAGCAGGTCAGTGTAAGGACGAAGTTGTTTACGGAGAAAACTACCTGTGCAGGATTATTTTTAAAGAAATTTGTGCTCCATTTTCGTCGAGTTTTGTGTTAGAAGCGGACTACTATGTGACACCTGAGTTCGGCCAATCACTAAGCGATTAGTTTTAATTTTATAATTTAATTTGAAGCATGTTTTTAATTTTGATAATTTCTCCACCCAGTTTCAGGAAAATTAAATGCCTTTTTTTATAGGTTAGGCCTACAAGTTGAGAGCAGGTTGGAAGAGTAAAACTGTTACTTTTTGATACCTACAATGTTTGAATATTATAGGTCAATGACGGTCTTAATTAAATTAAACTAAAATATTTATATCAGACTCAGACATGCCCTGGAACATGGATTCACAAACTGGGGGGCGCGTGATCAGTGGGAAAGTAATAAGATAAATTCTCATTTAGTTAAAATTTAAGTAAAAATTATCAAAATTTAAAACTTAATTTACACCTCAAATTTTTTTACATAGGTAATTTTATTGACCATGGTGTTCAGAATATTTAAATGGAATGTATGCATTTATAAAAGTAATACAGGTAAAGATTGTGCAAATTGTGTAATGTGAACATGACTGCATTTTGAGCACAAGTTGCAATAAAAACAAAATATAGGATCAAACTTGATGTTGCTAATGACGCGTTGTGCCTTTACTAAAATACGTACAACCTCAAATAGCCGTGCTAGTGAAAAAAATTAAGCCTATCCAACTCACTAACAGATTTTTCTCCTATCAGGTAGACATTACCTTGCGAATTACCACTGAAAATGTTCTATCACGTTTCTCATGAATGTATATATAAATAGATACATTGTTTCCAATATATATATATTAAAACAACATAGGTTATTCAAATACAAGAATATTTATTAATTTATATCCAAAGCTTTTCGTTGGTAAACAGTACCAACATCATCAGAAATGAAAATTACAATAATGTAAGCTATAGTGTTGTTATTCTTGTATTTGAATAACCTATGTTGTTTTAAATTATTAAACAAGAAAACGTATTATATATATATATATATATATATATATATATATATATATATATATATATATATATAATGCTTTTTTCCTATGTCCATATCATTTATTTATAGTGTAAAGTGGAGTGGGGCGTAGTAGGTTTTCATTTCAAAAAGAGGAAACGTGATACCAAAATGTTTAGCCACCCCCTGCCCTGTAGAATTATGTGACCATAGCACCTTCACGCCCATTTACATTTTCAAACGCGCTGTTCTGGATCCTGTCGCCGATGGCTATCCACTAGTTACCTACTAGGTATTGTTCTACAAAACTAATTGTTTTAAAACTGATAGACATTTGGGTAATTTTTACCGAGATTTTTGGTTCAACACATTAGTCCTTGAAAATAGAGCGAAATTGTATCGCTCCAAAATATGTTATTCTTACGAGGATATTATTTATAATTACATTGTGTTTGTCACTTGTTATCAATCGTGGTATTCTTTGTCTATTTTCAAGGGATAATATGTAGAATTCAAAAGTGTCAGTAAAAATTTATTAAATGTTAAAGTTTAAACATAATAGTTTTGTAGACCAGTCAGTCAGTCAAGTCCTAGTTGGTGACTTATAGAAGAACCATCGTAGGCCGTCGTGCCAGGCCAGCGCGAGAGCGTGTGTAAGGGTTGCCTAATCCTTCGCGGCACTTCAAGTCTGCATAGAAAATAGTAGTTTAAACTTGTACACTTCACCATATAATAATATCTCGGGTTTCGGAGTTGATAATGGGGCACATCTCCCGAAACTGCCGTCGTTAACAAAACAAAAGTAAGTGCTACTGTAGGACAGTATCTGCATACTAATATATGCTGAAGTCTATAACTCTTACAATAAGTAACTTATAAAGAAAACTTTTATTTTAGTTACACTAGAGCACTATTTATGATATTTTATGGTAACCATGGCAACAGTTCAAGGTTGTAGAATGGAGGTTTCAATGACAACCAGATGTGGGGAAAATTCATATACGTCTTTTAGAAATTTAATTCTAGGTATTGGAAAGTTGGCGCAGTGCCAAAGCGCTATAGACTTTGAACAAGAAGATTCACAGTTCAAATCCGGGTAGACCCCAAATTTTTATAATTTAATTATTATTGAATAAATATTTGCAGATGTATTAACTGTCACCCACTATAGGTAAAAAAATGTATTTGAAATTGATTGGATAAATAGAAACGTATTTTATTAACGATTGAAAGTTTGTATAAGATATATATCAGGAGAGTGTGAGGTAATAAAAGGAATTTAATAATAGTTTTAGGTTCTTGATCAGGACAAAAATAATATACCATCAGCTGCGAACCGTAATATTTTATTCTATAATTTTTTTCGAAATATTTCTCATTATTTCTTGTCAGATAGAGTGATTACTTAGGGTTTAGCTGTTACTTGGAGACCAATTATGGGAGACATAGTTAACGTTAAACCTTCTAGCGGCGCAATGGGAAGTAGAGACTCCCTTAGGAAGGAGATAGGATATTGCCACACCTGAGGTCTTACTATATTCAGAATTCCTTGCCTTTATGTGAATTGAAATGCGAAGCTAGGAGATTTATGTTCATTTACTGTATTGAATTCAAACAAGATATTTTTCTGTAAGAGTAGAGGTAAAATTTTGTCGTGTATGTATGCGCGAGCGCTATCTACAGATGCATTTATAAATGAAATAACAATATACTTACATTTTAACGATGCGCAGTATTTAACAGTAAATTGAGAGGGAATATGTTTTAGTGAAGTAAGAATTAAAAACGTTATGCCTTAACTTTTATTATAGAAAATTGTGAATGTTATGAATTAATTCCTCGGAATATTATTTTTGCTTTTTGTTCTTCTCTTCATTAGTAGTAGCGTTTGTCAATCTTAATTTGTTCTCTATTACAGGTCCATTTCCCCATAATGTCTATTAAAACGCAACGGAGTGTAGATGTTGTCATAAAGATTTAGTAAAACGCATTCAACTCTCCAAGTTAACGTTAACGGCAGAATTATTATTTCCTTTATATTATTATTAAATTTCTTTTATTACGTCACACTTTCCTGATGAATATCTTGTACAATTTTTCAATCGTTAATAGAATAGATCTCGTTCATCGATTCAAATTCAAAAACATTTTTGTTTAACCTATAGTGGATGACAGTTGATTTTAATACAGTTTTTTCAAATATTTATTTAATAATTAAATTATAAAATTTGTGGGGTCCAGCCGGATTTGAACTCTGCAAGTTCGAAGTCTAGCGTGCACCAACTTTTCAATACCTAGAAATACATTTCTTAAAGATGTATATTAATTCCCTCCCCATCTGTTTGTTGTCAAAACCTCCATTGTACAACCTTAAACTGTTGCCATGGTTACCACACAATATCATAAATAGTGCTCTAGGGTAGCTAAAATAAAATTTTTCTGCGTTAACCTCAATGGGAATTAGCTAACATTTTTATAATGTTGCTTGTTAGTTCTTAAATTGTAAAAATCTGTTTTAAATACGAATCCTAAAGTTGACGCTTGTTGTAATTTTAAAATTATTTTCAGTTTAAAAATAAAGAAACAGCTTTTTTACTAAAAATATGTGACATTATAAATATTTAGTGTAACACATTTTAAATTTCCAAATTACCGTTAAATAAATAGCGACATAGAGTAAGTAAAACAAATCTACCTTAAGGAAAAAAAACAGGTATGTCCCAAAATATTGAAAAAAAATAAGATAACAACTATACAATACACGCAAAACATTTTAAAATCACATTAGAAACCTAGATAATCATCTTATACTAAATTAGAATATACCTGAAAGCGTCTAGTTAAAGGAAGATTTGGTTACACAAACAAAATAAAGCTTGCTAAGAGGTCAACTTGAGACAAAAAAAGCGTTACTATACGTTTCTTGATCACTGCACAGAAAAAGAAGGCAGTATTTAACACTTTCAACTATTTACTTAGAGTATTTGCAAAAGTGATTTCTAAAACCAAATCTTTCCTAATCAATTATATTTCAATGTAATATAAAAAATGCTGTTTTTTAAAAAAAAGTTCTGTATGTAGCCCCATTTTGAAGAAGTTATTTGTTTTTTTCAAAATTTTAAATTATTGGACACCGATACAGCGTTTTTTATTCCCTCCATAATTTTGAAGACGCTTCAATGTCAGGCATAATCGTTTCTGCCAGAATCTGTTACGTGTGAAACATATAAGTTACATTCAGGGTCGGTCCCAGAAAAATATTTCGGGGACGGGGCTATATAGAAAGTGTAAAGGCAAAATGTATAGAAATTTCATTATTTTATTATTATTACATCGGTACGTAACAAAAACACTGAATGGTTATACATTTTGTGTCTAAATTAGTGCATTTGTGACTGATTAAATCTGTCTCTGTACAAAACGAATACAATTCTTTGCTTAACGTTAACGGAGAGACTTTCTATCATGCGCAGATGTAGTCCGTGCCGAAGGTTTGCTAGACGTAGCACACTCATTACTTTAGCGATTATGTTGTTTTCTGTTCGCACTGCTGATTCACGCCAATGTGACATGACTTTGAAGTGTGCAACATCAATATTTACAGTAGAAACATGTTTTATTTCTGTAAGTTTTTTTCGTTTTGAACTTGTTGCTTAGAGTAAATTATGGTGTATTAATATTTAAGGGGGTATATCCCCCTATCTCTTCCCCTCGTACCTCCACTGGTCACATTAAACACCCAACAGTGAATGACACTCCGTGCAAATGCTTTACCCTTCAATTAATTCTCATTATAAAATCTACGGATACGACTTGCGCATTACGGCGTTTCCAAGTTGGCAAGCTTGTCTGAATCGACGTCTTGCGCGGGAAAATCTCGCGTTCCTATTGGTTCAACAGTTCGGCTTTAACCTCGATCGCCGGAGGAAGTATCTCATTCAGAGTTCCATTGATGAGCCAATGAACTGTGTCCGTGGTGCGATCAAATTTGAAATCCCAGTGATAACGGTCAAACGGTTTTTTCAGTTCAGCGTTGCGTGAGTGTTAGTGAGAGGGAAGTGTGTTTACACAGCTGGGGAGATACATAACAGGTAGGTTGCACACGCGTTTTGTTTAATCGATTTTTTAAATTACATTAATTTGCATGTAAACACATCAAGAACATTTTACAGTAGTTCGGCCTCTTTTAGTACTTGCGATTCGCATATTGGTGAATTGTGTTTAGATGCGACTAGGTGTGTTTAGCTAGTTGATAAGTTGTTGAAATGCTAACCAATTATTCGTAATGTTCACATTTTCCGTTATCAAGCCTGTTTTAAATATACGACAACATTTTTTGGTAACTATTGTCAATTTATACGAAATAGGTGACAAAATTGTTCAAGGTGCTGCTGGAAATTTTCAAGAACACTGAAATAAGATAAAAATTGGAGCGTGTACATGGCTGACTCTATAAAAATTTCAAATAAAAAAGCCCTACTCCACAACACAGAAGCTTTTAAAATTATTTTTTTTATAATACATCCGTATGTTATACTTTTATATTGCATTGGGATATTTGTCCAAAATGTCCTATTAGGGTAGATTTAGTTAAAAAAATAATAATGACGTTTGACTATAGGATTGTCAACTAGTAGACAAGTGACCTGTGTGTTGCATCGCCGCGCGGTATTAGGAAGCTATGTTTATTGCTTTTAACTATTCACCTCGTGGATTGGTTAACTATATTGTTCCTATTCATTTGACAAAAATCTTTTTCAGCAGACGGTTTCTCACCTGGTCAGTGCATTGTGCGACCGTAACAAGAGATAGTCTTGTCCGTGACACAGCATTTAATAACGCGCTGTTCAACTTGAATTATTTTTTTTTTAACTAAATCCAAACTAATCAAATACTTTATATAGTAGTAGTGGTTAATTTTATTTAAAAAAATCATTGAATTTAGAAAGTTTTGAAGATTGTGTAGTAAAGTTATTATTTTTTCTGTGTTTATGGAGATATTTTGCATCGCCAGGATTTTTTGTGGCCAATATCGATTTCGTTTAGAATGTCAATAATTTCGCATTACTAGATTCATATTCTAAGATCTGTTTCGTAGAATAACCGAGCTACAAAAGTAGTGTGAAAAGCATCACACTACGTAGAGAGTGACAGTGCCCAAACGGTTCTCAATTCGGTTCCAGGAGTGCCATCCTCCGTGGATGTAGCGGAGGACACTTATATTCTCCCATTAAACAGTTGGGTATGCTGTAAAAGCGTCATTCCCTGCCCAGTAGAAAGAACCTTGATGCACAACCTGAAAAAGGAATATGTCTTTGGTTGGTACACCACCTGTCTCATATTCGAACAGTCTTTGTCGGTAACAGATTGGCATTTATATATTACTCCTATTACAGAGTAGGTGTCAGAGACTTGACCATACACACACGAACCCCCCACATCTCTCTGACACGGGGATGTTACACCTAAGCCCCACCTATAGTCTAAATTACAATGCTCTCAAACCCCTACTTTGTTATAATCGCCTTTAATCACGAAAAAAAGGCGCCTCAAAACTTTATCCTCGCTGTTGTTACAATGTCATGAACACTTTGTTCTCAAGCCATTAAATTTTAAAGCAATTGATTTTCAACAATTTTTTACTGTTCATTTCATTTATAATAAAAAAAATATTTTATATTTGCGATGTCATGTCACCTTGAACTTTACATTGATTGACATTAATTTAATCCATTATCGATTAATTGAAGTCAGTTACGTCAGACAATGTTGAATCATAATCCTGATGATGTCACCAGGCCATAACAGTCACATCTGTATTGCCAAGCACGTCCGTCTCTTATTAACAAACAGCACTGTGTGTTCAAGCAATTCAGTTTGTTAGATAGAAATATTTTCAAGGCATATTGGTGTTGAAATATTATCAAACCGTACAATCCCATGAAGTTAATTATAGCTTCGCTAAAGACAACTATTTACTACGATAAAATATTAAAGAGTTCACTCAAAGTCACACTACACATTAGTCTATTAATACAGGATATACTGGTTTCGACGAGGGTGTCGTAGTTTATTCAAATTAAGGATTCAGTATTGGTTTTTTGACTCATTAGCTTAAACTCTTGGCGTGACTAAAGGGAACATAGATAAAGGAAGGTGATAGGAGAAGCGCGAGATGGGAAAAGTAAAACATCTGGAAAAAGTAAATCTAGAAATATTTCACACAGCTTATGCAAGGACCTTAGAATAAAGTTAGGTTGTGATGTTGTTTTATAAGTAACGATGTTTTGACTTGTGATGTTGTCCTTTTATTATAAGCAGACATGCATCTTGTAAGAGTAATATTTTTTTCGTTTACAAAGGATAGGAGATGATTTCGGAGCCATGTAGGATTAAAGTAGAAACATTAAACCCCTCGGCAGGTGACGAAGGCAGTGACTCTTGGCATCACGTGTGGAGACACACACGTATCTTAAGTAAAGCTACTCTCTATAGGGGTTGTAAAGAGCTATCTGGTTTAAACAAACAGTAAATGAAATTAAAGTTATTCTTTGTTAGTATTTTTTTTTTGAGGAGGCATTTAAAGTTAAAAATTATATAATTATGACTCGGGAAATTTTATAATTCGCGAGCCATAGCAAGGGACTTGAGCCGTCGATGTTACCTTCTTGGCATTTACAGGGTTGAGGGGGTCTGCTGACTAAGTGTCGAATCACATTCCTATACGTATATATCCGCCACAACCACTTAATCTTGTTAAACGTTTTCCGAGATTAGAGAGAGGGGTAGACAGCTGCCTGGGCTTCCACCTTCCCTAGTCAGGGAACTCCATCCTGCGTATCCCAAGTCCTTTGCTATGGCTCGCGAGCTACTTAGTTCTGCTGTACCTATATTGATTTTAAAAGGAGAAAATTTTCTTTTAATTTAAAAAATCCTCCACATTTTTGATTGATTTTAGATTGAAGAAGGGTAAATATTGGTTTATTCTCTAACATCTCAACTCTTTGCGTTTCCTTTCTTTCCAGTACAGTCGCCGAGCTGTTGGAAATCATGACGTCTTACGTCTGTTATCATGACCTTTAGTTCTGAATGAAAGCCGGTCTATGTTTACCTGAGGAGACTCGTCGATCTGACCATCTCCACGATATGTTAGAGTTTAATATAGATGGGATTTTAAGGTAGGGCATATCCACCTGGTAGAGGATATATGGGGGGGGGGCTGTCATACCTGAACTCGATACGTGAGGTAGACCGATTAGCTATAGAGACATATCTTCTTTTATAGTAAAAGAAAGAAGCAGGGCGATGGAAAATTTAAAAAAAAAACTCCCCTGTTACTGTGAATAACGAAACATTATTGCACATCGGTGATTAGGTCGTTTACTTGAAGCTACTTCCCTTTTGGATGGGGTGAAAAGAGATATCTACCCGCTACCCGGAGAGATAAATCTATATTGTCGCGCTGCCTGAAGCGCAGACAGCATATACATTATTGCACCTCGGTGATTAGGTCGTTTACTTGAAACTACTTCCCTTTTGGATGGGGTGAAAAGAGGTATCTACCCGCTACCCGGAGAGATAAATCTATATTGTCGCGCTGCCTGAAGCGCAGACAGCATATACTTCAGCAGCAACATTATTGGTTACCACACCTTCGGACTAGAAGTAATTCGCAGCTAGTACCTGAAACCTAACCGCTTCGGTTATTTCCGGTCATGTAAAGCCCTGGTGGTGACAGAACTTAGGGGCGTGACAGGTGGTAGTAGCTACGCAGTACCAAAGGTCGGATGTCGTGTTTACGTGTATTGCAGTCAGCTAAAGGTCGGATGTCGTGTTTACGTGTATTGCAGATAGCCAAAGGTCGGATGTCGTGTTTACTTGTATTGCAGTCAGCCAAAGGTCGGATGTCGTGTTTACGTGTATTGCAGTTAGCCAAAGGTCGGATGTCGTGTTTACTTGTATTGCAGTCAGCCAAAGGTCGGATGTCGTGTTTACGTGTATTGCAGTCAGCCAAAGGTCGGATGTCGTGTTTACGTGTATTGCAGTCAGGCAAAGGTCGGATGTCGTGTTTACGTGAATTGCAGTCAGGCAAAGGTAGGATGTCGTGTTTACGTGTACTGCAGTCAGCCAAAGGTCGGATGTCGTGTTCACGTGCATTGCAGTCAGCCAAAGGTCGGATGTCGTGTTTACGTCCATTGCAGTCAGCCAAAGGTCGGATGTCGTGTTTACGTGCATTGCAGTCAGCCAAAGGTCGGATATCGTGTTTACGTGTATTGCAGTCAGGCAAAGGTCGGATGTCGTGTTTACGTGAATTGCAGTCAGGCAAAGGTCGGATGTCGTGTTTACGTGTACTGCAGTCAGCCAAAGGTCGGATGTCGTGTTTACGTGTATTGCAATTAGCCAAAGGTCGGATGTCGTGTTTACTTGTATTGCAGTCAGCCAAAGGTCGGATGTCGTGTTTACGTGTATTGCAGTCAGCCAAAGGTCGGATGTCGTGTTTACGTGTATTGCAGTCAGGCAAAGGTCGGATGTCGTGTTTACGTGTACTGCAGTCAGCCAAAGGTAGGATGTCGTGTTCACGTGCATTGCAGTCAGCCAAAGGTCGGATGTCGTGTTTACGTCCATTGCAGTCAGCCAAAGGTCGGATGTCGTGTTTACGTGCATTGCAGTCAGCCAAAGGTCGGATATCGTGTTTACGTGCATTGCAGGCAGGCAAAGGTAGGATGTCGTGTTTACGTGCATTGCAGTCAGGCAAAGGTCGGATGTAGTGTTTACGTGCATTGCAGGCAGGCAAAGGTAGGATGTCGTGTTTACGTGTATTGCAGTCAGGCAAGGGTCGGATATCGTGTTTACGTGCATTGCAGTCAGCCAAAGGTAGGATGTCGTGTTTACGTACATTGCAGTCAGGCAAAGGTCGGATGTCGTGTTTACGTGCATTGCAGTCAGGCAAAGGTAGGATGTCGTGTTTACGTGCATTGCAGTCAGCCAAAGGTCGGATGTCGTGTTTACGTGCATTGCAGTCAGGCGAAAAACACTGTGATCGAACATCGTTACTTCACAATTATGAATTATCCTCACATTATTTTGTTTTGGTTGTTTGTTTCTTTCTATTGGGGTTTTGAAGCAAGATGAAAAATACTTCTATAAAAAAAATAATAAATTCCAAATCAGAAAAGCGTCCCTTCCCAACGTACTGCCAATGTCCCCTATCTTAAATGCCATATCAGGGACTTTTTGTCCATATTTTAATACTACGTATATGTATGATCCTTTACTCTACTTCATAGAAATTATTAGTCATATTAAAAAAAAAAACTATACAAAGATTAATTAATACTGCACTCGATGCATCACATTATGATACGGTGTAGCATGTTTATGTCCTAAGAAAGTGATCGCAGCGCTCCCCATACAACCTATGATTCTCCTTTTCCCTTCTGTACTAAGTTATAATCAAGTTTTTATCACCTTCCTCTGTTAAAGCCATTCATAGCCTGAAATGTTTCTAAAGATATGCATAGTGCACATGGTTTTTATTTCCATGTTACCGGATTTAAACATGATACAGCAATTTAATGTACTTGCAATAAACAAAACATCTTAATGTAATGGTCCCAAGTGTTGCAAGTAACAGAGCACTAATGAGAAGCTCTCAACTTTATTTGCGCATTAGTTTTTGCTTTTTGGTAAAACCACAGAAATATAACGTCATAAAGGGTTACTAAATACAGTACACTAGTATTTCCGAAGTATCAAGAGGCTCGAAACTGTCAGTATATGTGTGTATACTTCGACACTTCCTATGTGATTAAATGACTATATTGTGTAATGCATGTATATATCTATGTAAGGCTTTATATGGACTGGGTTTATATATATCTATATATGTTGTTGTTTATCTGTTACAGGTGAGTGAAAGAGAAACAATTTCGCAGAGTAAACTATATTTTCATAAAATAATTCGCATATAGTGCACTCTAATACTATTTCGCCAGTCCGTGGCTGTTCCTGATGATATTTTTATTAAAATCTTTACATAGGTAAGTTGTGATTTTTACATTTTATTGACAAACACATCGTGGTAATTTTTTAATGATTATCAGTAACCCATCCACATAAATTATTCAGTCTGTCAGCAAGAGGAGAAGGGTATATAGTGAGTTTTACAGAGTCTGTCTCCAACACTAGCTGCAGGTAAGATACTGGGTTAAAGGAATTTCTCCTCCTAAATCACGTAGTTTTTAGGTCTCTTTGTAGAGTTAAAGAAAAAGGTTAGCTAGTCATACTTAATTTAGCTAAAAAAAATTTCTCCAAAATTACATCATCTTCCCGTCCCCAACGCCATCCCATTTTTAAAACGCCATCCCAAATAAGAATATCCCTCATTTTTACAAGTCAAATATTAACATAAATCGTTAACTAGGAAAAAACCGGGACTTATTTTTCGAATCTCAACTAAACTTCGAACTAAGCCCTTTTAAGCTCATGGACGTTGAACACGCTTTCCCGTAGGCTCTGGTTTACCAAGCGTTTTAATTCATTTTACCCCCGGTCATCTGCGGTTTAACTCGTGTGTCTGTGATCTTTTAAATGAGTTGCTCTTGTTTTCTCAACATCTGGCTTTCAACTCACTGGGATTATCTCCAGGTCTATCGTTGAACACCCTCTGCGCATGCGTGTGGTCGGCTTCAGGTTTGCGACCATGTAATAGTGGGATGGATCACGGGTAATGTCAAAGTTTTACCGGAAACATGCGTATCTAAGGATTCACCGCATTTGAATTTCAACGAACTGCGTCAAGACGACCGCCTCTAATCCCTCCCACAGAACACAAAAATAGTTGCAAATGTGGCAGAAAATCTACAGTCACATCAGCAAGTCTGGTCTTGCTCCTACTAATTCAGCGTCAAACTGTGGTCTGTCGACCGGATGCCTAACGTGAGGGCTGAGACGGGGGGGGGGGGGACTTGATGCCATGACCCGCAGTACCAGTGTGTTAGAGCGCAAAGGCCTTACTGTAAGGGCAGGACTCGTGACCGACCGTCCACACTTTACCCACTTCTCCAGAACTACTCGGGACCAGTAAAACCTTCATAGCAGCCAGGTTTTCCGTTCAACATACATGGCTTATCATAATAATACGCAGTGGAAATAGTTTCCTCGTTAGATATGTAGTGGGTAAACAACGCAGTTACTACCATTAAGATCTACCTACAGGTACCGCTGTGCCTCTAAGTAATACCTTCAGATACCACCGTCATGACCTCTTTCTAGGTACAAAGTTTAGGTAGGCCTACTGCCTTTATATACCCTCACTAATACCTACCTACAAGTATCACAACTAGGCCCTGCCTTCAGGTACCACGCCCAGGTACAATCTCCAGGATCTATTTCCACGTACGACCATTAGGATCTACCTCCTAGTACCACCGCACAGGTTTTAACTCCAGCAATCACCACCAGGTACTACTTCCAAATATCCTGACTAGGTATACAGGTACGGCCGCCAGGTCTTCCTTTTAGGTACCACCAACAGGTAATACTTCCAGATATCACCTACTTGATCTATTTCCAGGTACAAATGCCTCCAGGTACCCCCTCTAGAATCTACCTACAGGTACCACCGATTGATTCTGCCTCCAGCTACCATCACCACGTTCTACGTCTAGGTTAAACCGTTGGGTACTGTCTCCAGATACTATCGTCGAGTAATACCTTTAGGTACTGCGTCCAAGTACCACGCTAAGTGCTACCATCACTAGGACCTACCGCCATGCACTACCTCCAGTTACCTCCACTAGGTGCTATTGCCAATTACTACCTGCCGGTATCAGGTGAACCGTTAAGAAATACCGCTAGGTATCTAAGAAGTCATGTTATCCTAAGATTCGTGACTCACTCCCCCTCCTTGGGATATCCAGTTCTTATCTGGAATTTCATCATAATCAAGAAAAAAGCAGGGTTAAAAACTAATTATAATATATCGTTCTGTTAATGAGAATAGCATTTATGTTTCCAATGACTGTAGTTTCATACGAGCAAGGTAATGTTTAACGACTAACGACCACACAAGCTTCGAACATTTACTGCACGGATTAATGGCCACAAGCACAGGCAACTCCACTTTCACACGACCGTAAAGCAGTGAGTTCACCCGAGTTTCGCAGATTCATTGGAAAGCACGGAGGTTGGCCGTAGGATCCCTAAATGGTGATCTGTGATCGAGTGAATATGCTACGAGGAAAGTTAAAACGGTGATTCAGCATCTGTGACTCCGTTATTCTCTCAATTAGGCGGAACGGACGGGCGCATCTTGGCTTTTTATTTTGTAGCAAACCAATTATAAACTGACTGTTGGTGGATGTCTTTGTTCGTATTGTAATGATTTACCTTGGGGGCGAGATTCCGGATCCATTTTGTTTCTTGAGCTTTATTCTTCGCGGTCTGTAGCAGGTGTCTGGTTTCGACCGCCCAGGGCCAATACAAGTGCTGAGATGAACAAAGCTGTGATGTTTATACATCAGACGTTTGAGAAGCAAGTCTTTTGACCACGCACGGCTGTATATTGGACCTGCAAGAGCGGCTACAGTGTCCGGCCAGTTTGACTATTATCGCGTACGTAGGATTAGCAAGTGTAATGAATGACTAGGTAGGATTAAGCTGGAAACATAACACAAAGGTAGAAGATCAATGGCATCACGTGTGTAGAGTCGCCAATCTGAAATAGACCTATTATCCATCGAGGCTATAAAGAGAAGAAGAAGAAGGAGGAGGGGTAGGTTAGCTTGGACTAAAGGAAGCAAATATAGGTTCGGTGATGCTAGTAAACGGTGAAATTAGAGCATTGGGTGGCGAGGACAAGGAGGCTGTCTTGAAGTACCCCACTCTAAGCGAGGAGAATAGAAAATTGTTTGCCCTTCAACCGGTGTTAAGAGATATTTTTCAACAAACCCAAACACTAAGAAAGTAGGCATCACATTTTATTCCACAGTATAAGTGTAAATACAAAAGTCAACTTTTGTGTAGGAAGGGAAATTTGGCGTGTTTTCACGTAAAGCTAAACTGAAATAATGAGGCAGTGACACAAACCTTAAATTCTCTTGAAAAAAGAAAAGTATCACGAAAAAAAAACACATTTATAAAAGTTTTATTCAGAGCGTTACACTTTATGGTTCAGAGGTAATAAGGGATGTTACAAAAACTAATAGTAACAAATTAATGCCGATGGAAGTGGAATATTTACCACAAAGTTGCGGTTAATCGAGACTTGAAAGGATCAGAAATGAACAAATACGTAATGAAGTTAAAACAGAAAAACTATAACTTAAGGGAGGGAAAGAAGACAATTATTTTGGCTTGGACAAGTAAAGAGGATGGCAGGGACAGGTAGACCTGAATGGTACTAGAGTTGATTCCCCCTGAGAAACGAAAGAGAGGACGGCCACGAATATGTTGGTGTGATGACATCTACGAAGCAATGAGTGCAAGAAAAGTAGAAGAGGCATTAACATTGAAAATTGGGAACGGAGAGGAGGCGACAGCTGTAATAGATCCGTTTTATATATAATTTGGGATTAGTCAGCCCAAATCACTATCTATTGAAAGTATTGGTCATCTCACAGCAAGATTTGCGTTCTATTTGTTTAGAACTGGCTCTTCATTTCCTCTTTTGGCCCCCATTTCGATGTACATAGACTCCATCGTCGTTATTAGGTATTTGACTATTTAATTTGTTTCAATTTTAAAGTCTATAGTACATTGTCAAATACTTTCTCATTTGATGCAAGTTGATTATTTTTAAAAAAACATACTTCCAAGCTGTAGGCTATACAGAGAATTTATTCATGTATACATTGCCTCGCGAGATCTATTCGTGGTTGGCGGCATACGCGGTTTATCAAGGTTTTAATAAAAAAAAGTTTAAAATAAAGGTGCCTGCGTTGAATAAAAGAAGATATAGTTCCAAGGTGCTGGACATTTAAAACCGATTTCGTGCGCCCTTTAGACAGCAAATTGCTGAAATTTAGTTTTACACTAGTAATCTCTTCCAGTCACGTTCCATAACAATAAAATACTGTCCACGAGGTTTTATGCTTGTTTTGCGAAGTGTAAGATGAGATCCACAACAAGCGCGACTCGTGCTTCCTACGTGGACGAGCTGCTGTTTTGTTTACGCTAAGCAACCTGCGCGGATCGTGTTTCATTACAAGGCAGGCGTTGTTGGATAAATAGCGTGCGTAGGTTAATAAACCCGAAAGTAACTGATTTTTGCCAAAAGAAAAATTTGTTATATTCTAAAATTGAAACATAATAAAGCTTAAAATAATTTGAAAGCAGTTCCTTTAAGTTTCTGCTGTGTTACATTAATATGTTGAATACCATGGTGCCTTGCATTGTCTTATCAACTCTTATCGACGCCTTTCGAGAACTTTAGTCAGAATTTTCTAGTGGGGTATAGGATTTAATTTATTTGGGGCTCTGTTCTACGCTTCTACCCAAAATAAAAAAAAGCTTTCATTTGACTTTTGATTTTTCTAACAGTTCTTTTCAGTGTTTTCCTAACTGTTTGGATGTAGTCTAAATGTAATCTAAAAGTAAAAGTAAACGAAAAACCTAAATTTACATTAAATAACTAGGTAATATTGACACTAAACATTAACAAAACTTGGCACTAAACAAAAAGATAATTACAACAGCTTACAATATAATAGTATTGTTGAAGTGTTAAGAGTATTTTCAGTTTTTTTTTATCAAGGGGCAGATCTAGGTTAAAGGGAAACCCAGACAAGATTTAAAAATACATCAGAAATTTAGGTATTTAAATCAAGAAATTTGTGTTATTTTAGTCAATTTGGTTTTTAATGTTTGATTTTCTGTTGTAAAAAACATTTTCGAAGCCGATTGGTGTAGTGGGCATACGGACATAACTACGGACACAAAGGTCATGGGTTCAAATCCCGGTAAAGCGAAAAGGTTTTTGTATATTTTTTTTCATTTCAAAGATCGACTTAATCTAATAAACGCGTACCTCTGGGAGGCGCAACATAATAGCCGTAGTCCTGGCCACGATTCCTCAAGGAATGTAGCTCTATCCTGTGCCTTCAAGATAGTATTAAAAGGAGTTATCGTAATAATAATGACACCTTTAAGTATGGAAATTGTAATGAAATATATAGTATAAAAATTGATATTTAAAAAATGTAGCTAAAATATTGTATTGCTGTCTTAAGAGCAAAAAAAGAGTTCATAAAGAGTAAATGACCTCTGTTGGACAATTATCTCTGGAGACATATCTGTGGCAGCTGTCTTGATAAGCGGGTGGCAGTATAGTTAATGACAGTTCTGAGATACTGGCGGTGATGATAAGTTTAACTTTTATTTGTAGAAGTAATCTGTGAAGTGTAAATATACCTGAATATATCCATTATCCCTCTTTAAAATAATGTACCCTCTATTAAATCCCTGACCAAAATTGAATTTTTAAGCTCCTTTAATCCACAAAAATTATGTCTTTTTCTAATACTCTATCACCTTTATTTTCTCTTTCACTCGATCCATTATCTTCATCTTAATTGTTTCTATCTTCATTGTTTTTTCGAGAGACACTGAATTGTTCTTGAGAAACGTTTTTCCGGTCGATCAAATCAACGTTTTTCTTCCCAGGGAAGGTATTTCATTTACTCAATTTTTAACAAACTATCCAATTAGACAATGCGTTCAAAATTATCCTTAGGCGACAGTATTAAAAATTATTTGTAGTATTGATCTATAAAAAACCGTCATCAACTAGAAGGGCATAACAGTAGGTCTATAGTTATAGTGTAACAATGTATTCATATTTATACGCTATTATTTTTTATGCATCATATTCATTATAAAAAGATGTTTATGTTCACAGATTGTTTAACGATTGACTTTTAAAGATGTCTTCTTCGAAACTGCCGTCTATACTAAAAATTTAACACTGTCAAAATACGTTACAGTAACGTTGTTGACGATTACTAACCGGTTGATGATTCGATTCAGGAATACATTCTAGCAACAAGACTTGTGAAAAGTTTATAAACCAAGCTAAATATAGGCTACTGAGTAATAGGTGGCCCATTGTGTTTCTGTTCATTGGTATTGAATCTATTTATATGGTTAAATGTCTCTGAGGTTGTTGAACATTTATTTTTATCTTGAATAAAGAAAAGCACTTGTCAATAGAAATTAAAAGTGGACAAGTTGACACAAGTTACACAGAACAACATGCTACAACATATAGTCGTATATAGAAGCAATTTAATACAAGACAAAATATATTTTAATGTAATATTACTTCTCCTCCACCACCTCCTTCTCCTCATCATCATTGTCATCGCGATCATCATCAGTAACGATGTAAAATATACATATAATCTTAAACTACGAAACAGATTAGGTGGGGCAAACTATACAGGTTTTCTATATATACAGAATCTCAGATTTCTTTTTACAACCTCTCCCTCCCTCCCTCCCCTCTCTCTCTCTCTGTGTGTGTGTGGGGGGGGGGGTATGTGTGGGTGGGTATGTGTGGGTGTATGTGTGTGAGTGTGTGTGTGTTTCTTTGTTTGTGTGTGTGTGTGTGTGTGTGTGTGTGTGTGTGTGTGTGTGTGTGTGTGTGTGTGTGTGTGTGTGTGTGTGTGTGTGTGTGCGTGCGTGCGTGCGTGCTCGCGAGTAATATTACTTTGCGTAAATATTCGTTGCCTATAATTTTAAGATTTCACAAAACGCACATAGAGAACTTTTCAGTTATAAAGATGCAGAAGCTTTCGAGCACACACCACGATTTATTTTCTAAAATATTTTCCCTCGAGATTGAATTTTTCCTGATAATGATTTTCCTTTTTTACTAACTTAATTCAGTTTGTAATGATTTCAGTTCATTTAAAATAATTTTAAACTGAATATTTTTTATTTTATAAATAGGATGTTTAACAAAACATATTTTAAATATTAGTATATTAGAAAAATGACTCATCGAATTTATTTTTGCATAAATAATCACATCAAGTGCACTACAACATGTCTGGAATAGATGCATTTATAATTCGTATTAAATTGGTTCTTGCGTGGGACTGTAACGTCGGCGTAGGGACTCGTCAGTTGTCTGGCCAAACCTTAAGGTGTCACTGCCTACCCCTCGCACATACCACCAGTCCGTAGCTTTGCCAATCCTTGACACACGCAGTAGCTTTCAGTTTAGTCATCGCGAGGAAAGCCATTCTAACGCTGGCCTGGTGAGTAAACCTAAATATGTTTGTGGGAGTTTGTTCACATATATTAAAGAAATATTCGAAGTTATATATTTCATTTGGATTTAAACTAAACCTGATTTTCCGGTATTAAAGGTATTGGCGAGGACCAAGCAGTTTCTGGTATGATTTTTACTTTACATTGTACATACATAAGCCGTCATTCTATTTCGGTTAGTTTTTCCTTTTCCTCCTACTATTTTCCTCACATTCCTGGATTCTCGTGGTATTTTATTTATATTGTCACTTTCTAGAAGTCTTCTTACCACACAGAGGTCTTGTATAGTAACATAATTCAATTAATTTGATAATCTTTTTTTGTAAATAGAAAAATTGATATTCAATTTTATAGTTAAATTTTCACCCCTTAAATATACCCGTGTTTAAAGGTGTAATTTGCACTTAAACAAGTAATATTTAAAAAAATTAGGTCTATTCCTACTGAAGTCAACAATGAGAAATTTTATTTTAGTTACTTTTTATTTTATAATCACAATAATATAAATATTTATATACATATGGTAGAATGACAATATTAAGTGGCAAAATATCCTTTCAGTTTTGGTGTTCCTCTCTATATGGTGTTGGACTATTATTCTTGTTTGTTACTATTTATTCTTTTTTATTTGTTTCTAATGTATGAAGCTGATAGACGTCTATAATTTCTTCTATCCATTGCTTTTATTACTTAATTATTACAAGGGACCCTTCTCCTTATAATTTCATATACATCTTCAAATAATAGATTCTAATTATGGGAAAGTTTACGCAGTGTCAACGTGTAGTCATTTCAAACATGTGCGACCTCAGTTCGAATCTGACCGAGACGACAGTTTTATAAAAATTTAATTAATGAATAAATATTTAAATAAACTGTATTAGCATCAATTATCATCCACTACAGGTTTAAAAAATGTATCTGAACTTGATTGGATGAATAAAGCGTGTTTTATTAACGATTGAAAATTTGTACAAGATATATAAAAGGAGAGTGTGAGCTAATAGAAGGAATTGAAAAATACCCTATTATTCGCTTTGTATCTGTTATTTTCAAAATAGGCATAATTCCCATACGAATTTAACTTGGTGGCTTTTGTTGCACCTTTTCCTGATCAGATATAAAGGCTTCCTTAGAGTACTTTTTTGCAATCATCTAGTTTTTAGGTAAGTTAGCTTTTTTCTCTGATGCTGAAACGTTTTAAAAAGTTGTAGATTTAGCCCCTACAATCATGGATTCAAAATCACATATACAATCCCTATATGTATTGTATAAATTTGATTTGGCATTATTTTCATCTCAACACAGATTTTCATTGGATTCGAATGGTATTTATGATGTCTTACTAAAAATTCAGGCATTTGTTTCTGTAGTGCGCTTTTAGTCTCTTATAACTCATCAGCAGTACACTGGTTACTAAGTACCAGTCCATCTATGTCATGGGTTCCCAAACTTTTTGGTACCCCCCCTTATTGCATTAGAACTCTCTCACGCCCCCTTCACTTTACTACACTATAAATAAATGGATGGGGCATGAGAAAGAAAGAAATACTATATATATTGAAAACAATTTATTTATTTATACACACTTTCAGAAGAAACATGATATAACATGTCAAGTTTTAATTTCTAAGTGTAACTGATAAGAGAAAAATCTGTTAGTGAGATGGAAGAGCTCGCATTTATTTCAATAGCATGCCTATATGAGGTTGTATTTTAGTAAGGGCACATCGCAAGTTTGATCCTATATTTTGTTTTCATTGCAACAAGTGCTGATAATGCGTTTCCTCACAAGTAGCTGCTTGAAAAAGGCAAGTATAATCGAAGAGCTGCCTGCGATACTCTTGGATACACTTTCAAGGGTTTTATCCAAAATGAAGATTTGTCGAAATTATATTTGGCAGAGGAATCATTTTTGCATACAGTTCATTTAAATTTTCTAAACATCATAGCCAATAAGATTATCTATGTGTCGACAAATGTGAAACAAACCTATGTGAAAATAAATCCAAAACAAATCCGAAAACAAACCTATATGAAAACAAAGCTATGTGAAAACAAATCCGAAAACAAACCTATGTGAAAACAAATCTGAAAATAAATCCGAAAACAAACTTATGTGAAAACCAATCTGAAAACAAACCTATGTGAAAACAAATAAACTAAAATTTAGTTTTTAATTTTATTAAATTGTGTACTGGAATTCTAACTAAATGAGAAATTATCTTATTTTCCACCTGATCTCGCGCCACCCTCGTCTTGCCCTCGCGAATCCATGATCTTAGTGACCCTGGACCACTGCCATATTCAGATTGTACTTTATGTAAAACACAGTAGTGGTTTTGTGTTGTACATTTTAGTCTATACTAATATGTAACTACTTGCACCAGTAACACTAACTTTTTATTTAAATGCGAACGACCCATTCAAATCGGACCATAACTGTTATTTGTTGTCTTCTATTTATTCAGTTATACTTCAAAGAAACATTTCTTATTTTATTTGCAGCTTTGTTGTATAATCTGTACCAAATATTTGTACTTAATGTTACTGTGTAAACACAATTATCCAAATTACCGAAAGTGGCTGTTACTTATTTATCTAATCTTGTTTTCTTTAATATATATATATATATATATATATATATATATATATATATATATATATATATATATATATATATATATATATATATAATAAATTTAAAATATTTCAAAAACAAGAATACTTTTAATGAATATATTTATTCAAAGGTTTTCGCCGATTAAATAGTATCAGCATCTTCAGGAAAATAATTATCAGAGATAATTATCTCTGATAATTATTTTCCTGAAGATGCTGATACTATTTAATCGGCGAAAAGCTTTGAATAAATATATTCATTAAAAGTATTCTTGTTTTTGAAATATTTTAAATTTATTAACTATATTACAAGAAAACATATCACCATATTTAATATATATATATATATATGTTTCTGTCCCATCTCTTTATAATATCGTCAGATTCCTGAAATAATATTTCCATTGTCAAGATATTGGTTTATCTAAAATTTAGTTTAATGAAGTTAAACTGATTTAATATGTAAATTTAATATTTCTTCGTATTTATATATACAGCATAGAAATATAAAATTTATATATGAAATAGAACAAAACAAATCTTTGTCGTTTCATGTATTTGTATTTATGATTAATATTTTTCATTTGAACTTTACTCTGAAACAACTCTTGAGTAAAGAGTGAAGGTAAAATGTAAACCCTAGCTGTACATGCTGTAAATATTTTGATAAGGCCAGGTAGTCGAGAATCATGCAGGCCGTGGCTTGGCTTGTAAGCACGTTATCACACAGACCTTGGCGTGAGTCCGTCTCGTGCTCAGTTTCCTCCCAACCGGCGAACTGTGCAGTGATAAAGGTCGAGCGCTTATGCAACTTGTGTTTTGTTTCAAATTTTACTTTTGGGAATACCATTAGGTAACTACATTTTTTAAAAATTATGGTATAATTTACATTAAGTTTTAAATTAAATTTTTAGGATAATAAGATATGTTTTATGAATTGAAGGTTTTAATATTGCTAAATTTAATCGTAAACGTTTTTATGTAACGAAGTCATATTTGTATAAACGTTTGTCATACACGTATTTGGATAGGTATAAATGTATGTTGACAATGTTTTGCTTTATATAGGAGCCTATTTACAAAGTTATACATACTGATCGAGATTATGTTTTATCATCTTTTATAGGGAAACTTCAATATTTGTAAAATGTTAGTATATTCAAAACATTTTAAAATTACATTAAAGGAATATGTTTATAAACTTATTGGCTGTGAGATTTTAGTTTTGTATATACGTTATCAAAATAAATATTGGTTCACAGAAAACTCCGTGAGGCAACTAAAAATAGAAACTTGCATAACAAAAAAAACGTTTAAGCTTATATTCGTAAGGGATGAATCTCCCTCGTTACTAATATATGGGGAGAACCATGGGGCATATAGAAAGTCTTCTCCACAACTACGTTATACCTTCATAGAGGGATGTGCTTGACCCTTCGGTAGGATCATGTGAAGTTTTGGCAGATGAATTTCATCCTGCCTCGGCCTTGTAGAATTTATAGGAGGTCGTCAAGTGGCCAATATAAGATAAATATAATACGTAAACAAGGATCAAGGATGTCGCTCTCCTTGCTATTCATGTTAATCTATAGTATTTTATTACAAGGGTTTTTATTGCTACACAATTTATTTTAATCATTTCTTTGGCTAGCAGATTTGGATTATGCTTTTTACCAATTATATTGGAGTGTATTAAATTCGAATATTGCTTATTTATTATGTTGCTTAGACATAACAAAATCAAATATTTACGTAATAATGAAATACACTTACAATAAGTATGTGTAATATATCGAACGCGTTTTATTGACGACTTTTAGCCATTTTCACAATGATTACAACTTTACATTAAGTAAAAACAATTTCTGTAGTTTCCCTTTAAAAAAAAGTTTAAAATATTGATTGGATTATGTATTGGACTTAACGTTGTGGACCAAAATACTTTAGTTTATAAGGAAACGTTAATCAACAGTTTTACTGGCGTAGAAAAAATATAATATGACTGATATACAAACCCGCAGTACAGGTTTAAAGCGTAAAACTGGAGAAACGAATTGAACATAGACCTAAAAAGTAATTGGTAACTTTTGTTCCAAAGTGAAATTTCCCAAAGATTTTCTTAAACTTTTCCTCTCCCTGAATTATCTCTAAGAATTATCAAGATTTTATTTTATTTTAATTTTATTTTTATTATAAAATTATCAATTTTATGTATTACCATTGACATACAAAATGAGAACACAAAAACTATTAATGTTGTAGATAAATCTTCAATGCCTCGCTCTGTCCATTCTTATCTTAAGTAAAGTAATAAAAACACAAACAAAATTATATTTAAATATCTCTGTCGTTACTACCAACCATTAAGAAACTGATTTGTTTTATCTTATTAAAACCATTTTCATAATTTAATTGTACGCAATAGAAATCTGAATTAAAATTATCTAATTTTATATTTCCAAATTCACACACACACACACACACACACACACACACACACACACACACACACACACACACACACACACACACACACACACGCACACGGAAAATGTACAGTTTAGTTTAAATCACTGATAATAATTTGTCATTGAAACGCGTTCGATATAATATGATTTGTTGTGCGTTAGTTTTATTTTTGAATAACTAAATTGATTCACAAGCCGAGGTTAAATCCGGTTTCAAGAGATACATGTAATAGCTGATTACAGGAAATATTTTATAGCATATTTCACTAGGCATTTTAATTCCGGCCAACTGTGTGACATTTCATCCCTATCCTTTCTGAGGGTTGTAGGAGTTTGACACTGATCTCGTCCAAATAGTGTGTATTTATTTTAGAGATGTCCACGAACAGTTGATTCTCCAGGTTAGAATTGGTTCATGTAATAATACATTTGTTAATGTGCTTTTAACTTATTCATCGTATAGCTCATATATTAAAACAATTTTACCTTTGTGTCAAATTAGCCCAACTGATTATGAAACTTCTGTATTATTCTGCAAGTCTCCTTTATATACAACCTGTCTGCTTGGAGAAACTAGAATTTGTGTCAGTAAAGCCCAAAGTGTAAATTATCTTGCATGAAAATTGAATGTCGCACGCTGTGTACCAAACAGATAACCATTTGTGGTGTCAGTCTTTTATAAAATCCTATTTTTATTGAATCGTTTTTTTCAGGTACTTTGTTCAAACTATTTGTATTAAAAAATGTTAAAACTCTAATTTTATTTCAATTTTGTCAAAAAAAAAATTAATAACGAAACTAAAGATATATAATTAGTAATTTATAATTTGTTTTTACCACTGAAAAGCAAAAATCTCAGATCTTTAATCGTGGTTTAAATTGGAAAAACGTAAATTAAAATAAATATGTTTTACAAAATCCAAATTTGGAGCGTTGTGTTGCATTAAAGTCTTACAATTCTGTAGGAGTCCAACTGACATTTATCTATTTTTATCAAATTTATCGTCTGAAGTAAGCTCTCGATACTAGTTACATTACCTAAGTTGGATCTACTAATTTCACTACGCAACTTGTCATCATTACTTTTTTACTTGAATGTATTTTAATGCATTCCATTAGTCGATATATATTATATTTTGTCATATTTAAGCTCCTTGTACTCCACGCAATCGCTCTTCTTGTCAATAAATGGTCTAACGACACCGCTTTATAACCTCTAAAGAGAGTAGCTCCAGCTCAATCACGTGACCCTGCCCAATTGCTGAAAAAATATCTGCTTATATCCTTTTTCGGGAGATTTTATTTCCGTACATTAATCCTGCCCATATTCAAAATTTGTTTTCGGAGGCGAATATAATCATATTGCTTAATCGCTGTAAAATTACACAAAAAAGGTTTTAAAAAATATCTCCGACAAAGATACTAATTAGAATTTATATTCAAGTACAGTATTTTAATGGAATTAGGATACAGTGCTTGTAAGAATCACTGACCTAACCCGTCTGTCTTCACCTAATCTTGAGTCGTATCTGTTGGTTATCACGTTACCCTGAGTTCCCCTGACGAACCAATATTCAGACTGTGACATTCGTTTTTACTCGTATACGCATATATCCTTGTCGCGTCATGAATACACAATTATTTCCGTGTTTAGGTGTACACACCAACGACATTCTTTAAACTCTTAAAGTTTTCATTCTAACTACATAAATACCCCTACAGCTAACTTTATCACGTTTTACTGTTTACCCAAGTAAACACGTAAGCTTTTATAGCCGGGCACGGTAAATCTGGCCACCGTTTAGCGATCCTTATCAGTATAAGCTTCGTGCAAACAAGGAAAGCCAGCGTACACAGAGGTGTTATTACAGTCATCTGGCAGAGGTCTCTCGGTTGTCAAAGAATACAGTGTAACCATAATTGCCGCTCATTATATGCAGCGTCACGTGGCTTGGTATAGTCCCTGCAAGCACGGGATGGCGGAAGGATTTGTTTAACAGCTGTACAGTTACGAGATTGTTGTGAATGATCGGGAATTATTTGTCTTTTGAATAGACGTTTCGGTCTTTATATTCATCTCACATGTGAACTATGTTGGAAAATAATATACCTTCCTATAGACGAGAAGATAATCCTTAGTAACACAAAAAAATTATAAAATTTGCGTATGACGGGTCAAGAAGTAAAAATAACACTGCACAACACACAACTTTATAAACGCATTGTGTCTTTCTATAACACAGAGCCTAAGTTGATTACATCAATACAATATAGCTACAAAGTATCGGGTCAAGATAGTTAAAATGTTTCTAGTTAGGATTTAGCTAACAAGTAGATGGTCTCAACGTACGTTATCACGTTACAGCATACAAAATGACTGTCATCTTTTACTTCACACATCAAATTATTATTTCGATTTAGTTTACGTTATTTTGTTTCGTAATGTTTACAACAACGCTAATTTGCAGCTATATTCTCATGTATTACAACATGAAGCTCGACACACACACACAGACAGACACACACACACACACACACACACACACACACACACACACACACACACACACACACACACACACACACACACACACACACACACGCGCGCGCGCGTATGTATGTATGTATATATATATATTCTATAACCGTATATGAATAGACCTGCTAGATCTGTAGAGGTAAATATTCCTTGCGCGAGATAAACACAGTTTTCCGAGAAAACACCAGGCAGTTTCACTGTACTGCTAGTTCAAGATTATTTGCCACCAAAAAACCTTGAGGCCTACTAGCCTGGACAAAAACATTGCCTTTGACATGCGTGTAAGTGCCACTGTTCTTAAAGACAACGCGCCAATTACAACGTAATTGTTAACCGTTACGTCAGTGCTGTTTACGCTGCTAATCATCTGGCGGTCGTCAACACCGAGATTCGACGGATATGTAATGATCATGTTAGCAGGACACTTCTCTTGCCCTCCCTTCCCGTTGTCACTATCATCGGGCTGGTCTGTGTCAGGTTAGCTGTGAGTAGTCGTATAACAAGTTTCTGCAGGTTTTATTACGACCGAAAACCGCCCAGCCTTCATGGCATGATCCTCTAGAGATCTGCTTCCGAGTAATACCCCTAACCTTTTAGTATCCCTACCCCGAGTGTAGAATTCGGGAATGATTGCCCACGTACCAAGATAATAAGCTCTGAAAATCAGGAAATACTGAAATGTGTATTGTAATTATCGCACTAAAAGGTTGAAAAAACCTGACAAGAAAGAGATCCTGTCAGGAAACCCTGGGGACGTACTTGTGTTTATTACCTTACAAACGCCTTGTTTGCAAGAACATGTGTGCGAGTAACATACACTTCTTCTGCTGCCTACTTGAATGAACACGCAAAACAAAACTTAGTGCTTTCTTCGGGGCTAACACGTTTCTGCCAGATGTGCCCCGCATTATCTGAAACAGAGCCGCTAGGGAGGTGATTAGTGTTAAGTTTATGCAGGTTTTTTAACAAACACTTACGTGGACTGTATACTAGATACTACACGTTCATGAATGACGATTTATCGGGTAGCTTTGTTGTTACTCATGAGTGACAGGCTGTCTTACTCTTAGGGTTCTGAGTAAATGTTACTCATGAGTAACAGACTTGGTTACTCATAGGGTTCTGGGTAAATGCTACTCTTGAGTGATATACTTTATTACATTTAGGGTTCTGGGTAAATGTTACTCATGAGTAACAGCCTTGTTACTCTTAGGGTTCTGGGCAAATGCTACTTATGAGCGGTAGACTTTGTTACACTTAGGGTTCCAGGTAAATGTTACTCATGAGTGGTAAACTTTGTTACTCTTAGGGTCCCAGGTAAATGCTACTCATGAGCGATAGACTTTGTTACACTTAGGGTTCTGGGTAAATGTTACTTATGAGTGGCAGTCAGTTATTTTTATTATTCCAGGTAAATGTTTCTCATGAGTGACATGCTGTGTTACTTTTAGGGTTCTGGGTAAATGCTACTTATGAGCGGTAGACTTTGTTACACTTAGGGTTCCAGGTAAATGTTACTCATGAGTGGTAAACTTTGTTACTCTTAGGGTCCCAGGTAAATGCTACTCATGAGCGATAGACTTTGTTACACTTAGGGTTCTGGGTAAATGTTACTCATGAGTGGCAGTCAGTTACTTTTATGGTTACAGGTAAATGTTACTCATGAGTGACAGGCTGTGTTACTCTTAGGGTTCTGGGTAAATGCTACTTATGAGTGGTAGACTTTGTTACACTTAGGGTTCCAGGTAAATGTTACTCATGAGTGGTAGACTTTGTTACTCTTAGGGTCCCAGGTAAATGCTACTCATGAGCGATAGACTTTGTTACACTTAGGGTTCTGGGTAAATGTTACTCATGAGTGGCAGTCAGTTACTTTTATGGTTACAGGTAAATGTTACTCATGAGTGACAGGCTGTGTTACTCTTAGGGTTCTGGGTAAATGCTACTTATGAGTGGTAGACTTTGTTACACTTAGGGTTCCAGGAAAATGTTACTCATGAGTGGTAGACTTTGTTACTCTTAGGGTCCCAGGTAAATGCTACTCATGAACGATAGACTTTGTTACACTTAGGGTTCTGGGTAAATGTTACTCATGAGTGGCAGTCAGTTACTTTTATGGTTACAGGTAAATGTTACTCATGAGTGACAGGCTGTGTTACTCTTAGGGTTCTGGGTAAATGCTACTTATGAGTGGTAGACTTTGTTTCACTTAGGGTTCCAGGTAAATGTTACTCATGAGTGACAGGCTGTGTTACTCTTAGGGTTCTGGGTAAATGCTACTTATGAGTGGTAGACTTTGTTACACTTAGGGTTCCAGGTAAATGTTACTCATGAGTGGTAGACTTTTTTACATTCAGGGTTCTGGGTAAATGTTACTCATGAGTGACGGACTTTGTTACTCTTAGTGCTCTGGGTAAATGCTACTCATAAGTGGTAGACTTTGTTACTCTTAGTGCTCTGGGTAAATGCTACTCATAAGTGGTAGACTTTGTTACTCTTAGGACTCTGGGTAAATTTTGACATGATTTTGCTTATTTCTAAGGTGGACAATTTTCTAATATATTCGTTTATAAGGGTTGTAATTAAACTCAATTCTCACTAGTTACCTTTTTAACAAATATAATATTTTCGGCGACAGTACCATTATCAGGAGCATACTTACATGTTTGCCTTAGGTAACCTGTAATTAGCATTACAGTAATGCTATTATAAAAGAGTTTTTCACTATTATCTCCTTATTTTAATTTTTTCACTATTCTATTCAGATTCTTTGGTGATTTTGAAGCGTTTATTTTTTCGGTTAATCATTGTATTACCTTATTTTGTAAAAAATGTTTACCGTATCATCAGCCAAAGATATTTATTCAGTGGCTTATAGACCGTACATTTTTTAATTCCGAATACGCTTAATATTATAAAACTCTCTAGTTACTATTTTACCGGGTTTTACTTTTTTCATTAATCAGCTGTAAATGTTCACGTATTATTCCTAACATTTGCGTAGTGTGGAATCACCTGATGCGTTACACATTGCTAAAACAAGAGTTTATTGTTGTTTTTAATTTCCTTGAAATAGGCTAATTCGGTTTTGGTCTGGCGAGTTAGGTAAACGTCATCTTTTTCACTGTATAGAATGCCAACTAAACAATTAATTATACATCATAATAATTCATATAGTAGTGCTTTGGGGTGAGAAATGCTTAAGCACAGATGAATTCTTCAGATTATTTCACTATAAAAATCACGAATCCTATGGGAAACGTTATATCGTATATATAAACATTTTGACTATAAATTCTATTGTTTCTACTACAGGTAAATATTTTTTTAAAACTCGAATCTTCAAGCAAAGATAAAACTGCAAGACACTGCTGTTGGCACAGTTATGTATCTCTGTGTCGTAGATAAGATAAGGTGAAATTTGTAGTGTTGAATTTATCAAAAACATGTTATATTAACCGAGTTATTCGATGGAATAAAGTGATGAACATTATCGTTGCTTAGTCTAATCTTAATTGTCCAAACGCAACGCCTTCATTGTATACCCACATCATTCTAATGTTGTAATGATATAACACGCTCGCGCGCGCGCGCACACGCACACAAACAAACGCGCGCGCGCGCACACGCGCACACACACACACACACACACACACATACATACACATTTTGCATTTGCTAATGATGTCATCTCCTTTACATATGATGCGTTTCGAATGCTTTTGTTCATCTGTTTATTTGCGTTCTGTGCTTTGTTATTATTGTGAAATACGCAGATAATTCTAATAGATTGTGGACTTCCTCCGACATGCGGCACTTGCAAAGAGACAAAGCTAAGAGAAGCAGAACATTATCCTACTTTAGTACGCGTGACGTTATAGATTGATAGCAGCATATATATATATATATATATATATATATATATATATATATATATATAGACTATATATTACATCATAGTGTTTTGAACTTAAAGAAATATGGTGAAAATACGTAAGTGGAATGTTTGAAAATGTTTACATCCCGAAGTTTAACATTTTCTCTCGCAACATTAAACATTACTTCCAAGATGTATAATGATGGTCCATAGATTAGATGCAAATTATTTTAATGCACAGATAAGCAACGCGCAGTTGAATGTAATCGGAAATAGCCGACCGCAATAGACGCAGTATCTTAGAAACGCTTATCTCATGAATCATTGCCAAGAATGGCTTCTACAGAAAATCCACACTTGCAGGAAATGTCTTCGCTTATCCACAGAATACAACATAACGAATAAATCCAGCCAATAAAGATAGGTTAATGTAGATATGACAAGTATGAGATATATATATCAATATACCGTATGCACCAAAATAAACAGTACTGAAACAGTTTTAAGATTTTATTTACATAGTTTTACAAACACATACAAGTAAAAAGAGCTTAAATCGGTTAAACTCGAGTTTATATTACCTTAGTTCAATTTGATGCAACACTCGAACCGTTCTTGAACGTTTTGCATCATTTTGGTGAAGAGTGGCAGTTTCTTGCTTGTTACATGCATGGTTAGTTATCCCTGTAGTTGGACGGTGGTGGGTCATCACAGATATCTTATCGTTTATATTTCTCCAAACGTAGGCGTCAGGTGGAGTAAGATCGGAGAATGGACTGGGTTAGGATAGTTTGCTCTAAAGGAGAATGGCGGTTGCCAAAAGTTTCTTGAAAGAAAAGCATTGTTGTCTAAGTCAGTATGGCTGGTTGCGCCATCTTGTTGGAACCATTGTGAACGAAAAGTCAGGTTTCGGAGAAAAAAAAAATCTGCAGTCTCCCACAAAATAAACAGAATGATCCTATATAGGTCATTCTACTAAAGCTGATTAATATTCAGTACTGTTTATTTTGGCGCATTCGGTATTATTAGACTCGCTATATTTAATAGTGATAGAGAAACGTCTATTTCGTATGGAAATGATGACGTATATTTTCTTTTTGTGATCCCATTAGAATGTTGACGGATCTATGTATTTGTTTTTTTTTTTTAATTACAGTTGACCTTTTCATAATGAAAGGGAAAATATCTCTATTTTTTTGCGATCCAAATACAGCTTTTTATAGTGGAAGGGATAATGTCTGTTTACTTTTATACCCAATTAAATCTTTTAACAGTGGCATAGGAGGCATCTATTGTCTTTTGTTAGTTCAGTTAAGCTCGTCACAGTGAAAGAGAAAACGTTTATTTTTTATTTTTAGGTTCAAATTTGAAATGTTCGCTGTGGCTGTTCCTGTTGAAAATATAGATCAACTGTTTACAAATACCTCAACTGTCTACGAATAGCTCAACTGTTTACAACAGGAATATGATTATAATTGGTACTGTGAATCAATCAGATCAACTGCCATTGTGAAAGGTTGAGAAAATCTGAAATAATACGATATTTTAATTTAATTACAACATTAAAATTCATTGTTAAATATTGTTTTGTTTAATGTTTATTTTGGAAATTATATCTAAAGTTACAAAACTAATTAATCCTAGTTATTTTAGCGTCTTTTTCTTTGGCACTTGAAGGATCTCTCCAATCGCCCCAGATTATCTCTGCATTTTCTAATTTGTGATGATGAGACCCACTTTAAATAAACTCTCCTTGTCGGACCAACGCCGCCGTTACGTTTGATTATAACCAATGTGTAAAAGAAAACAGTAAAACTTCAATATTCCATCAGTATTAAAATTAATTGTATTTTAGAAACATCGGGAACTGTCCTAACCGACTACTTCGAAGCTAATATAGTTTTTTTAGATGTTCGATTCTAAACAAAATTCCGGATTTATCTCTTAGTATTTTGTATCGACTTCTGGATGTAATATTTAAGCAAAGCAACCAGGAACGCAATATAAATAGACTCAGCATAATCATAACACTTGTCTGACAGGTTGTGTCTTAAAATAGACGAATAAAGTATTGTATAAAGAAAACGCTGATACACTTAATGGAATAGAAACACTGAGATTGAAAACGTAAATATTTTACGAAAGATGTGTGCGTGCGATGTTAAGCCACAAATTTGCACTCTTTAACTTTAGATTGAAGCAACATATATGTCAGTTGAAAACCCCTACATAGGTAAATAGGATACTTGCTAACTCGTAACGGAAAGAACACGAACGCTTCTGTTATCGGTTTTTCTTAAATTTTACTATTATTATACACTCACTAAATCTTGGGTTTCACTTCAGAAGAACGTCGAATTGTTACCACGGTAAATTTTACCTGGCCTTGTCTTGATGATGTCGCTCGTTTCTACCAAGAAAATAATATAAAGAGATGTTCATTGTTTTATTCTGAAAACTAACATCTACCAACAATCATAAGTAGCACCTAACTTCTTCCAAACTAATGGTAAAATCCCGAAAAACAATCTCCTAGTCATAAATTTTTTTATATTGATCAACTGATCTCGGTAAATCGTAAGATATTCTAGTAAAACCTAAGATTTAGTGTATACGAGCGATATACTAATATATAGATAGATAGTTGCGTGCGCGCGGTAATTTTGTATATGGTGTGTCTGATGTAATTTAATTAAGAGACTTTATTCTTTATACCTGCATAGACTCGCGGGTCAGTTGTTTTCCTTAACAATTGTATCTTACGACTTACCTTAGGCCGCCTGTTGTCTGTTTAATCGTTGTAAATAAGATAGGTTACATTAAAATTTACGTTTGTGCTTAGAAAAAAAGATTTCATTTTAAAACAAATGAATTAGTAAAAATATTACATTAAAAAAATGTTTTTTTATGTTTATTATCATAAATTTACGTTCTTTAAAAACATGTTTTGAGACAAAGATAAGTTAATGTACGCTGGTATCCTATATTTACTGATGGAACGTATCTTAAAATATCAAAAATTAAATTCAAAACATAACTTGGCAATTACTTGCTTGTTTAGCATATATTTTAATTTACAAGGCTTTACTCTTATAACATCGTTTAATTTTGAAAATAATAAAATAAACGTAACAAAGACAATAATAAAATAATTCTCCGTTGTTAATAAATTTAGAAAATTAAACTATTAAAACTTTAACACAAATTTCAACGACTGCAAGTCCATAGCGATCCTCCGTCCAGCTTGTGTCCTGGAAGAGTAGACGTAACGCTTTTTTCACGGTAACCTAGCACAAGATTCGAAATCTACTCACTCTTGTATATTCAGAAAATGATCTTTCACTGGTTCACGAATTAACATGGCGCTCCTTTTGACCAGCTCTGTCAAAACATTTAAAAAAAAACAACAAAATTTTCTTTCAAATCCGATTTTACAATAACTAAATAACAAATATTTATGCAATATAATGAATTGTAACAAAAAATTACAGCATGTTACACATGGAACACATTAATACAAAAATTGGTGCATTTATAAGCGAGCTGTCGTACGTAATAAAATTTGTTGGTGCAATTTATCAAAGAAAAGTATCTCCCCAGTTCTATTTGATTACGATGGCCAATCTGTATTAGGAAACAACCCTCCATTTATCGAGTCGTTTCACAATTGGATAAACATCGGGTGTGCGGGTAGTGTCGAGAGTACGGGAAGGAAGTAATGCATCATGACAGTCCCTCGGCGGAGGTTAGGCCGCACGCACTGCGCTGCACTTTGCTGTAATAACAATGAAACGCCGTGTTACATCAGCCGGTTCAGGCAGAGGTCAGGCCAGGTTGGTTTCTGTTACCTCATGACCTTTGCACGCTGAAGGTGAGATGTTGCGTAGGATGACGTTGTGGTCTTGTGGGAAATGGAACTAAACCGTACAAAATTCGCGTGTAAAGAAGCCCGGAATAGCTCGAAATTTGGTTTTAACTTTTTCAAAACATCTAATTTGGTAACAGGTTTAACCAGGTGTGCATAGGTTTTGGTGTTATCCCTCCATAGACGTGTTATAAAGTTTATTTTAATTTTTTATCGGATACAAACATTTATTTTAAATTACCCGCCGTAACTAAATTCATATACAAAAGCAATGTATACATTTTAACTTAAAGATAGTTTTCCTATTAAACGCATGGCAGCTTAGAGCTAGTAATAAATATGCGTGTATAAGTTTGTAAAAGACTTAACACTCATAATTGCATTTGTCGGTTACGGCATATTAAAAGAATTTAATTGACGAATAGAGCTTAAATGAACTATTTACGGCTTATATCTACGACAAAGTCGGTGTGACGAGGGTGAATTTCATAACGAGCTTTAAAAAAGTCTCGAAGATTTGATATTTCTTTTGGAATTGTAGTTTGTGAAAATGAAATTTTAAGGTTTACTTGTGAGACCTAGTTATATTTGCTAGCAGTAAACTGATTTCTTAAATACGCACCACTCGGTATAAGTAGACTACAGTTAACTCTCACTAATCCGGCAGCTATGGGGCTAGGATAATGCTGGATTACTGGAGAGTGCATTAAAAACATATTGTACATTGAACAATTTTTAAATGTAAGGCTTGTACAGTCCTTTACTGTACTCTAAATAATAAAACGAGAATGAACTTGGCTGTACTTTATAATAAAAGGTTACCATATCTTTAACTGTAAAAACAAAAATTAAAAATTTTCCGTTTACACTGCAACGACCTTGTTCATTTGCACTACATTAACAATCGCTGTACAACATACGGCTCGAAGTACTCTTTGTGTATCACGAGTTACAAGATCCGGTAGGCTTGAAGGTCACTTCGATCGACATGCAGGGGAAAATATACAAGTTATCTTTACATCTTGACAAAAACGCCGGATTACTGGAGGGGCCGGATTATAGAGAGTTTTTCAATGTTAATTGAGAGAATAAATTGCCAGTCTGTAAAGTAATGAGGACACTTATTTTGTCTACTTAAGTCTAATTTTAAAGTGACATTAAATAATATTTAACTTTGATAATTTGGCATTTGGTGTATAAAATCAACTCCCCCGGAATCTCAACATCCCATTTCTGGTTGCGCTATGGCTATCTCCTTCTGAGGATGTAGAAGGATATATAGATTTCAGAGTAAAAACATGAATATCTCCTTACGAGGATGTGAAATAAATTATAGGATTAGGGCTAAAATTATGTTCTTATGGGCATGTATTAACAGGAAATATATTAAAATCTTCTTATTAAGAAGGAATTATAGAATTGAGGTTAATTCACCAAATCACGCATTCCCCCGTAACAGAAATCTATCGTCACTAATTCTTATTGCATTAATTCTTTTTTACCAACGTTCAAGTACTTCTTCTCCTGTCATCTTTTATCAGTTGCAGCCTGTTATGTTCCTCTTGTGTTGCTTTATGTTTCTCTTAGTATTCGGCACTATGCTTTGTAATAGTATCGATTCCATCGGGGAGTAGTTTCTTTTAAAGCGTCTGTAGTACGTTTTAAAACAAATAGTTTCAGCTAGAGAAAGCAATTAAATAAGCTAGACTCTACATCCCCTTGAACAAGGAGAATTCATTTGAGGTGAACAAAAAGCGTAAACTAACAAAATGCTTACTGAACAAGAACTCGTCTCGGCTAATGGAATTAAAACTTTACCGAATGCAATGACAACTTTTCCACCCGTTGCCGAACCACTGTCATCGCATATATTATGTATACTTCATTAGATAATGCAACGAGAGATTGTAAACTAAGACCATATCCACCTCCATACACATTCAGTGGCTACAGTAATGTTTCATGCATTAATATAAAAAAGCAAGCGAGATGTGCGATATACAGTCTACATCTATATAAGGACTATTTGCTCTCATGTGAGTTCTAGTCCGGTACTTACAGAAACATATGACTGAACACAGTAATTATCCACCAGTAAGTTGTTTATATCAATGTTATGTTACACAAATACTTCTGGGACCACCTGTTAAAGTCTGCTGCCACAAGTGTGATGGAAATTGTCTTCTCGTGATTTACAGAAACTAAACAATGGTCACAGGTTTTAGTATTGAAATATGATCCGTGACTTGCACACTATTAGCGGACTACATCATCGTTCGTACTGCTGACAAACGATCGGCTGATGAATAAATAAAGGTAATCAGTTCCAGAATAGACTTTACAGCATAATAAATATGGTAATTCTGTAACGATTAGGAGAAACGAACTAAAAGAGGACAAGGGAGAATTTAAAAAATGGGTTGAAGTTGATACTTAAGAAATTATTTGATTTGTTAAATTTTTGTTTCAATGCGGTGGATGGAGAAAAGAATTGTACTCTTCGATTGTAAAGTGGTTTTTAACATTTGTTAACGTAATTTGCTCCTCACAGTTCTAAGACTTCCTTGCCTCTGTATTTATTTATGCTTAGAATTAAGATATGAATTGCCACGTCTAAATCCCTCATAACTAGTCGTGGTCGTATATCTTAGAAATTATCTTTAAGTTCTGTAGGTTTGTAATTATTATTTCCTCGCGTATGGAATTTAGAAAAACCCAGAATAAAGAATAAAAAACGTCATAACCATGAGCTAAAGGAACAAGAATGAAAAAAAACACTATGGGATTCGAAGAAGATCCGATTAAAGAAAAAGTGGAAATACAAAATGTCTGAACCTTGAATAAGAGGAAGATATCAGAAGAAAAAATCACATTGATCCCGAAAAGATAAGATCAAAGAAACGAGGAAAATAAAAAATTTAAAACTCGCATAATAATTCCATTGTTTGAAGAAGAGAAACGCATTTGCAATCGTCACCTTAAACACAACCGACAATGGCTTTCATTGTTTAATAGTGCTCGAATGAAAAATACATCCAGTACGAAGAGCTTAGAGCGAGATCGATGGTATTTAGGCTTAGTGGGAATTCTGGATATTTTAAAAAAAACTAGATTTCTTTCTCAAGACATGACTCTATTACTTAAAATTAAAGTATTGTGAATTATTTAAGCATGAACATGGCAAATTGGGAAAAAAATAATTTACGGTAAATGAGATGAAGTTTATGCTCCCAAAACAGTTAGCTTTGTACATTCAATTACTAATAATTAAATAAACAAATACCAACTCTATAATTTATTCTTTAAACGCGTTTCAGTGACGAAGTGATCATCAGTGAGTATAGCTAATACAAAATCTAAGCTATGTTATATTACTTTTAGAAGTTGGGCTTTATGCAACGGCGAATAAGAAATTTAATGAGATTTTCAGTATAAAAGTGAAAGAAAGTTCAAAGAATTTTGCGTTTGATAAACAGTGATTAAAATGAAAATTAACTCTTTCAAATCCTATAATTTCATGGTTATATTGTTTACCTATATTGCATAATATGGGGGGATATATTACCAGAAATTGAGACTTACCTATGTACGAAATCGCAGAAGGGTTTATACTCCAATACAGGGAGAAAATAAATTCAAGTTAGTTAAAAGTGTCGTGTGCGTGTGCATGCGCGTTTGTGTGCTTACCACCTTGTTATTGTATCTATCCGAATGTACACATACCAAAAAGTGAATATTATATAATTATGATTGTAAGATTTAGGTTAAAATGAAAATGAAACAGACAAATGAATTTATCGTTTGAGGAGTAAATTATTGACTGTGATTTGGTATTCTTTATTATATATTATTACTTCGGCTCTCAAGCGAAGATCAAAGATTTTTGGTATTGATATACTTCTTTTAAAAATAAAAAAGTATTTTCAGAAATATTCTAGAAACACTTGTAGCACTCACTGGATTGTATTTTTCCACCTTTACTAATTAGTATGTTATAGCATCCTCTAATAAAAATCTTATTATATTTCTACACCTTTATCGTCGGGATGAACACATCATATTCAAGCAAACATACATCCCCGAAGCGCTCCCCTTGTTTATTTTGCCACCGCCCTTAACGTCTATTTGTACATCAACAACACCTCTTGTTTCAAAGACTTGTCAGGTTGAACGCTGCATTTCGCCAGTTATTTCTGTCGAACCGGAAACAAACGCAACAATGCACGCGCGCAAGACACCTCCCGGACATGGAACAGACGCATTCCCCGTTCCAAGACACCCTGAATGAAACGTCGCCGGGGCTTCCGTTTTGGAGCGTGAATTGTCAACGTCTGTCGTAACACAAAGCTATTGCCAGCGATCTCGTTTCAATGGGTTCTAAATATGTTTGTGTTTTAGATCAAATGGAACGTTTTAATGGTTGCTTCTGGAATCGTTCTAAATATGGAACGGCTAATTTTATCGATCAACTTGTGGTTTAATGGCTGTGGCTGGCAGGGCATTTGCTATTCTTAATGCCCTGGATTCTGCCACATGTTTCAGCTTCTGTTTTATTTCCATTTGTAACAATAATTAACAGTGAACAAAACACAAATACCAATAGAATAATGTTACAACACTTAGCAAATTAATAATTAATTATCCTAATTTAAACCGCATCTAATTGGCTTGATAATCTTAGTTACATCACATAATGTGAAGAAGGACAATAATAATCGCCGAGAAATTGCCATAACCAATAAGTATCCAATATCAGTACAGTAAACTCTCCATAATCCGGCCTTTCACCTATCCGGCCCCCAGTAATCCGGCGTTTTCATCAAGGACGGAAGATGTAAACAATCAATATATCAACATAGTTTTTATTTTTCACTGCATGTCGTTGTCAGTGACTGAGAGACCTTCACCCCGAACGGTTCTAGTTGTGTAGCTCGTGACACACCAACTATTTCGAGCCGTATGTTGTTGGAGTAGCTATATACAGTGACTGTTACTGAAGTTCGAGTGAAAAATATCGTTGAAATTGATATAATTTTTTTTTACCGTTAAAGATAAGCTAACCTTTTATTGAAAAGTACAGACTAGTACATTCATTCATGTTTTATCATAACAATTACAGTACAGAACTATTTTTCTATGTTTTCTTTATTTTTCGGCAATACACATTAATATTGTACAATGTACATTGTGTTTTTAATGGACCATCTAGTAATCCGGCGTTTCCAATAGTCCGTCAGTATCTCAGTCCCATATCTGTCGGGACTGTTTTGGGGAATGACCTTATCGTTGACCTGCCTTAGGCCAGGGCACTTCTTGTGCGCCGGTTACAGTAACTAGTCTTCCGAACCGATAGCATCCTCTCCTGGTACGTTAGGTACAGTTAGGGCGATCGGACATTTATCCTTTCTCGGATGGCCTTGCTCAAGCTCAGACTCTAATTAGCCGCATTCCGTCCTACTCACAGACACTTGAGCTTATTCCTCCCGACATAGCGTGCATATACCGCTGTTTGCCATGTACTAGATGGACTTGTAGAGGTCCTGGCCAGTTCGTAACCCTAATTCTGGCAAGTAACCTGTCTTGAAAGTGTTTTTGAGATAAGAACCTGCAGTAAAAGTCTTTCATATTTTCCTTGTGTGATTCATCAGATTTTATTGAAGAAAGGACAAGTAAGTGAAGTGAAGAGTAAATAAACGCCATAACATAAACTCTAAGAATACACGACTAACCTAACTAACGAGAAGGGAACATCTTTCTTGTGACAAACGATTAGTATATGATCCATAAACTGTAATATGGTTAATAACCAAATCCTCACTTATTTCTTGAACAACAGAAAACACAATTCAAGGTATACCGAAGTCGTTGATATCTTACAGCAACTGCTTAGAAATACGTAATTTCCCTTTCCGATAGAGAACAAACATGCTCATGTTGGAGGAAAGACCTTTACGGTGAACTAGCAGTGGTCAAGAAGCATGCATTAGAGCATGGCCTGATATTATCGGCGTTAAATTCCCTCCTCTACCCTCGAGGCAGTTAATGCCGGGAGCATAAGCACGTGTTTTCCAATTTCTTTTTATAATAAAGCAATAAATGACCTTTTTGGAGCGACGGGAAAAACTAAATAGTAATCATGAACAATAATTTGTCCTTTCTTCTCCTAATTATATAATGGTTTTAAAATGATAATTTTTTTAAAAATATTAAAACAGTATTTTATGAAATTATTTTTCAACTATAATGTAGTTTCATTGGTTGTTAAACCAATATTAATCTTTAAAAGACAACAAATTTAAAAAGACTTTAACGGACCTGGTTCTTGTCAGAACAAATTGACAAGATTAAGAACTTACGTAAGTTGGAAATACGTGTATATCGTGATACTAGAGAACTTCCAATGTAAGTCTAGTTCATTGGAGGAAACCTTAGGAGACTTGAATGAAAAAATGTTTACTACTAGATGTACATTAAAATTACTTTTAATATTTTAAATAAAAGTAAAGTTTAGAAATTAATCTTAGGATTCTGAAAAATTAACTATTCTTGCATTTCAAGTTAATAATCTTATATTTCACGATAATTAACGTTACTTTTCGGGTTTAAGGTGATTTATCTTACGTTTTACGATCATTCCTGGATATTCTTGCGTTCGAAGAGATATTCATAGGTTGTCTGATTGGCTACGGTTATTATATTAGATAACCTTTTTACAGGATATTTATTTAACTGATATTTCGTCAGTTCGACGTTAATTAATCAAGCTTTTCAGCATAATTATTCTTGCGTTCAAGGTATTTATACTTTTAAGGGTGATTATTTTTAAGGGCAATGAACGGTGTGATCCGTGATTAATCTTTGCTCTGTTACTTTTAATTTAAACAATATTTCTGGAGGTATACACGTCTTTCGGCAATTAAGGTTCAGGACTATCAGAGGTTCTTGAATGTCAAAGTATGATACAATAATATAAGTTTACAAGTTTTATTTAGAGTTCACGCGAGAGTTACCATTTGTTTTATAGACGTCTTCCTCACATATCTTACTGCTAAAATAAAGTAATTGTATTTCTATCCGTAGTCACGCCACTAACCGTGAAAAATGTCCAAAACATCCCCCCCCGAAAGTAATCAATCTTCATTAACCCCCGCAGAGCACATGGAACTTCATAATTCACCCTTATTTTGAGTGCAACGCCTCGAAACAGACCCACCCCTCGAACAAACAGCATATAACTCTGAATTCATCCGCCGACCCGACGAAGCGAAGGGAAAGATTCTTGAATTATTTGTTGCAACCGCCGAACGACCTCCTTGGGAGATGTCTAAAAGCCATGAAACTCCGGCGGGGCCGTAAATCTCGAGGAATTTTCTTGGCTTTTCCCCGCTCCGCCGTATCGCCAGGTGGACCGTAAACATCAGCGTATTAAACAGCCTTATGGTCATTCCAGTCTCGCGTATCCTGCGCTTTTCATTTCCAAACATATTTTATTCTCAACATTAAATGTTTTATTGTTTTTCTTGGAATGTGAAGCTTATTTTTAGACATTTTAAATGTCCAAACGGAAAGCGTACACGCTGTCAAGAATTTAAAAATTCATAGCAAATTTCCCTTTATTGTTATATGTACACGAGTATGTTTTTATGTAGTTTTTATTTTTGCAGTAGCGTAGAATCAGTTAATATTTTGTAGTTCATCTAGATGGCAGAATTTATTAATATTTGTATTTAAAAAAAATAAAAAGATAAAGAGCTTGTTCTAGATCCGGCTCTCTTTCTAAAGATAAATACATATCTGCTGTAATGTTTTTTCGGTTTTTAAAACTTCATTTATATAACTTAATAGTTCCTTTACAATATAACTCCATTATTCTGAATATTTAGTATTGATAGACTTTAATTACAAACATGGGTTTATACGAACGCTTAAATAAATCTGTGCAATGTGTAAACTAAACACCTTTCTGTGTCCCCCGGAGAAGTCTTATTAGACATTACCAAGGAAGCTTCCTTGTCTTCTTTAATTCTACCCATGTTGCCATCCCTCTTCATTTTCCGAATCTGTTTTCAGATGGACACACCTACAATTGGATGTACTTCAAACATTTACGGATATGATATATCGTCTTCAACCTGCTGTCAGTCAGAGAAGGAAGGAGTTGATTGTCTCGAGGTTTTTGCATTGTCTGCTTGGCAGTTAATGTTCTTGATCTTGTCTGTTGGTGTTGGACTGGTAACAAGTAGGGGCGTTTCTATTTGGAAAGACGTTTGTTTGGTTAGGACAGTTAAAATGGGGTGTTATACTTGAGAGTTTCCTCATTTATATTTTTTGGGGAACTGGCCGACTGACCTATTTTATTAATTTTACAAGCTACGTGACTTAGAGCAAACATAACTTTAAAATTATTGCAATTTTGTTAAACTATTTACAACGTAATCATTGGAAGAATACAGAGTGGCTTAAGGCTAACTTATTAATCTGAGAATGTGGGAAACTGAGAAGGAGAGAAATATCGGTGATGTATGTACTATGAAGGTGTGGGAAACTACGAAGGAGGGAAATTTGTTGTTGATGTCGTAATACAACTGCAAAGAAGGGAAATTTTGTTGATGTAAAAATACATCAAGACTAAATTTTTAACCCGACGGTGTGGGAAACTGCGAAGGAGGGAAATTTTTGTGATGTAGTAATGCGTCGAGACTAATTTCGTAACCTGAAGACGTGGGAAACTGCGAAGGAGGGAAATTTTGTTGATGTAGTAATGCACCAAGACTAATTTCTTAATCTAAAGGTGTTTGAATCGGCGAAGGAGGGAAATTTTGGTAATGTAATAATGCATCAAAACTAATGTTTTTACCTGAATATTTGAGGAAATTACGAGGGAAGGAGGTTTCTGTGGTGTGGGAGTTTATTATTCATTTTTAAATACAAAAAACACAAGTTTCAAGAAGAATAGTGAATTTTATATTCCCAGAAAATATACCCTAAGGTTAAGATGTGCCTTATTATTTTTTGTATTTAGTTTCCGTTCTGAACATAGGAGTTGAAAATGGGCGTTAGTGAAAAATGTTATTGGAAGTTACTTTGTATTGGCTTGGATAGTGTCTAGCAGCCATTTACACAAACCTTTGTACGAAGTAGACATTCATGTTAGCTAGATGAAGATACGTCATTACATACCATCCTGGTAGGGGAAGCGGAAAGAGACAAACAGTTCGTTTGCTCAGGGCATCGTATATAGAGACGCCCTTCTATTTATAGAGAAGTGCCCAGGTACACATATATGAGAAATATGCTGCTCTCGTGCCTGGACGGAAATATCTGTACTTTTGCGGTTACTCTGATTTAGCTTAAGTACCTGTTTACGCTGACGTCATGCGAAAAATCACTGGATTGTATGCGCAGTGAACGGAGTCACTTGTGCCCAGGCGCCGGCAGATGACACCCTCTATTAAACAGCCAGGCTAGTACCGCTCGGTTCTTCATTCCAAACCAAATACCTCTCTTAGCCATCTGTGAATGCGATTTTTTTATGAAATGATTCTACTGTATTTACACTTTTTACTGTTTAATACAATCACACTCTCCACTTAATCTTCTTCCTTCTTTGTTTTTTTTTGCATTTATCCCAAATATGATGTCTGTCGATAGAGTCCTCCAGTTGTTTGCTATAAATATATTTTCATCGCGTAAAACTCAACCAAAACGTATCATTCATCTCTCTCTCTCTCTCATTAATCTTGTTCACCTGAACCTTCTTCGTCAATTCCAAACAGTTTTCTATTCTTTTGTTTTCTCATTCTCTATGATTCTCGATGTTTTCATCTTTAACAATTTGTGTGTATTTTTTCAATTGGTTTAAACGTTTCATTTATAATTAGGCTATTAAAAATTTCAATTCTTTTTTTTCCAATTTTAATGCACGTTTCTACATTTCTAATAAAAAAATATGCTACACATTTACATTTTATTGTTCCTTAAGTACCAGGCATTTATTTTAATACTTCCAAGTCTCACATCTCGCCAGACAAAACATCAAATCTTCTTCTTAGCCGTCTTGTGTGTGGTGACTATTTTGCCTTTGGAAGTTCCTTTACCAAAAGACAGAGATTCCAATGCTTAAACTAACTTGACGGTCGCTGCCACAACTTGCGAATGCGTTTCGAGCTGATTTCACTAAATAACAAGCAGACCTGCTTTTTCTTTTAACCCGCTCACTTTGCGCCGAGTGTTCGTAATTCACTAAATCGATTTGTATAACTCAGCGAAGTGGTCGGCTGACAAGTAGAGCTACGCCCGCCTTACAGGCAAAAAACTTTGCAAGCAATGTCAAGACGGCTAAATTGCGATGACAGCAAGTATATTTACCGGCATTTGCAGGTTTCTCGTGCGGAAATTAGCATAAATCCTTACATTAAATGCATCAATAGTTTGTGACGAAACTTTCAGCGGTGGGTAAACGCCCAATCAAGATTTATAAGGTATGCATACTCGAGGCCAGTCGCCATTACGTTCGACAGAAACTGATTTGAATATTCTGAAATGTGATGCAAGCTGGGGTCGGTGGGGAAATTCTGGAGTTATTGGGCCCATTGCGTTTCGTTAACCTTTGTTACTTCATGATGCCTGACTGCTTGGAAAGAATAGTTTTTTAGATTATAAAATACTATAAAATCGAGTATTGTATCGTTTAATAGCGTCTTTGTTAATTTCGGAGCTATTGCTTATTATCGGTGAAGTAAACAAAGTATTCTATATTGGATTTTATTCGAAACACTTGGCTGATATTGAGTTTTGAAAAATAAACCACTTTGGTAATCGTACTCAAAATAATAGTAATAAAACCTTATTCCTTTCTTAACCTAGAAATAGAAAATGTCTTTTCTTTAAATTCTGTTCTTGTTACGTTTCTCGCTTAACCCTGTAACTCCATGGAAAACCCTTTTTACACTGGTCAGAACGTATTTATTATTTCGTGACATTGTTTTATATATATTTACAATACTATCATTACCCTATAATTTTTATCTATAATAGATCAATTAAGGTCCTTTTATTATGAAATATTTCCTGCAAAATAATGTTCACTGAGTATAATCAGGTTGCGTATCACAACAGATTAAAGATGATGCTCCTAATATTTTTAATCTGACGTCTTCACTTTCATACAGAATTTTATATTTTATTAATCTGTAATAAATTCCGTACAAAATGCACGTCTTTGAAATTTTCTATATTAATTTTTTTATGTGTTTTTGAGGTTGTATACGTCTATAGAGTACTTCATATTTTCAGTTTTCTACAACTAGTAATTGTAAGTTCAAATTTCCTTGTTGTTTTGTTTTTTTTCATGTGTCTATTATGTTTTTTTGGCGATTTTATAATTATCAATATAGGATTAAGTAATAAGTTGTAGGAATATTTTTCTTGTCAATATTTATTCACAATTTAATTATTGATTTTATAAATTCTCAGTCTAAGAGAGACCTTTTGCTAGATTTTAAGAAATATAAGAAGAGATTTTAGAAAATGCTTCGAAAAGAACACTCGTTATTTTGAAAACGTTAGAGGCTTCTTCTGAAATCAAATTTTTTAGTGCTTTTGGTTAGCATTTTCGGCAGTTTTAAAATGTAACAAATGTTGTTTGTTGTTTTCGTGTCCATTTAGTTTTAATCATATCGACAGCTCTCAGGTGGTCTTCAAGTTGGACCATGCTCAATTTGACAGCCTCTTTGAGGCTCTGGTAACCCTTCTCATGGAAAGTGCAATGTCGAGGTTTAGTCTTAATGTAACAAATGAATGATGAAATTACCTATCTTAATTTCTTTACTTACCTTGTATTTCTTCTCTCGTTCGTTCTCCTTTATTCTCCTCGTCTCTCATCTTGTTTCTTTCTGTTTCTCTTTTTCTTCTATCCTCACGACCTTCTTTTTTTAGTACAACTAGATTTTTCTTTAAAAAAAATACTGACTCGCGTAAACATTTACACACACGCGCGCGCGTAATTTTTTTTTTTAACATTAGTTGCAATTATGGTGAACTAAATTAAAGCCCAGTTATAGATCTGTCACTATGAAACCAACAAGTCACAATATTCAGAAGTTACTTGTGCGCAGGTTACGTTGGGAACACCTGCAAGAGTGCTTGTCAGAGTTATGTGTTACATTGCAGATCAAGTGTCTCTTTGCCGGAAATTACTTCTGGCTTTCAACCATTGCAACAGGTCCTAATATCTTGTGCCGGTAGACTTTAGACACACCCTCCAAAACCTACTTCATTACAGTACCAATTCATTCAATCAATCAATCAGTCAATCAATGTCTACACTACACGTCTTGTCCGTCAACCACACTTTTTTAGCTGTTGCTTTTTCATTTTCACATGATATACAGTCCTTTGTTTGAATGGGCTTTAAGCTTTAGGAAACCATATTTGCGTCTTATTGGGTTAGTGTGGGCAGCTTATATGGAATCAAAATTAGCCAGACGTACACCCACACAAAAAAATGTCAGATGTACCTTAAAAAGTATTCATTTATAAATTCTAATAACAATATGTAACTCATTTTCACAATATCGAAGTAATTGCAGTAATATTCATTGCAGTATAAATATAATATATATATATATATATTATCTGATGAATATATTGAATAATAACATTTCTACCTGTCAATATACAATAAAGTAACACAACCTACGTGTTACAACAGCTGTTCTACAACATAACCTATAACATAAAATCAGCTGTAGTATGAAATCATACGTTATCTCTTAATTTGAGCAAAATATTTGTATACAGAACATATATAGACTGCAGGTATATAGATGCCTTAGAGCATGACACCAAGCATTACATTTTCCTCTTCAGACGCGATTGTAAAACGTATTCACCTTAATAATAACACAAACTCTCGATAAAAACATCCGGAAACTCGTTCTGTTGACAAAGTTTTCACTATCTGTGATCATAACCACGCAAATTCTAAATTATAGTTGTAGTTTATACTACAACGGATTATAGTTATACAACTGATTATAGTTATATAACGGATTATAGTTATATTAGCTATACTCACCTTTGACGATACTTTTGTTCATAAAACGCGTTTGAAGACTAAATTATAGATTACGAGTTGGTGATAATACCTATGCACACATGCAAAGCTCAAAAGTTATGTTTATGATTTTACGTTTTTCTATCGGAGTGAGAATGTAAAAAGTAAAATCAATAAATAAAGTCATTATAACTTTGTATAATTTTAAAGTAATTACAATAAGGAAAATTATTGATTCACGGAAGTTTTTTAGAACTACATATGTTTATGTAAAAAAAAAATAATAATCATAAACGACAAAATGGTGGAAGACTCTACATCCTAAAAATGGGTTAAAGGTTGGCGCTATAATTGAAGATTTTAATTCCTTCTACACATAAGCAACCTCAATAATTAAAAAAACTGTAACAATTAAAAGACCACAAAGAAAGTTTTAAAAATATATCACTGCGGTTAATCTATTTTAGGTTAGCGTTTATGTTACATTTTACAACTTTACAACCAGTTTGTAACCGGTCACGTAACACGGCATCCATAAGCTATATTAGAGTAGGAAATCTGTGCGTACCGCTTTATGGTCTTCTAGAAATGCCGAAAGAAAGATCTCGTATGATTGTTGGTGAATAAATTGTAAAACTACTGCCAGCGTCTGTAGAGGTCATCCTGCCGGATTCGCTTTGTCGGCTCAATTCTATAATTGATGCGTCTTTTTTATTGTCTTTGTTGTAAAATGATGAGATAATGTGTAAAATCTTTCGGGGTACAAACTGTACAATGACTTTGACAGATTGATGTTAACAGTAATGGCTATACAAGTTTACAGTTCTCAGTTGGAAAATAATTTCCCGGTGAAGGAGGTCTAAGACGAATACTTACTTAGTAGCCAACGCCATTCCTTGGCAGTTGAGTAATTTGGCGACGCGCTGACCAGTAGAGATGGGCTCCCCTGAAGGTGGAATGTGTTGGCCATCATCGAATACCGAAAGGTTTTGGGATAAAGCTAGAATATTTTCGCAGGTTTTTTGACAATGTAGTTTAAATTTAATTCGGATACAATAAGATTGAAAGAACTGAAAAGAATTTGAGAGTGAGTGTAGTAATTGGTAAATTTATTACAATCTTTAATGATATTTTCATGGAATAAAAGCACAGGTTTGTGCTTCTCTTTTCTGAAAGAAGAGGATTTAGTGTCTCCTTTATACACTATTCACATGTTTTATTAGACACGGTAGAGATGCCTTACTGTATTCAAACAAAATAGACCCTGTAGCACTGCCTTTTAGGGTGGTAGCGAACCGGAGTAATGGTAAAAATATTCCAATGGTATTTTTGTTGCTTAAGAAAGGGTCAAGGTCAAAGCGGTGCAATGGTTAGCATGTTGGTAGGGGAGGGAAATTCCGGAAGGGTTACCTAAATATTTCTCAGTACCCTCACCCTCTATACTCTCACTCCCACAAACCAGTTCTCATCTTGATAGTACCGGTGGGCGTTGCTAGTGAGCGGAAAAAGTGTAAGATGTTATCTATGTTGAGTGAGTGATAACCTAATCTAACCTAACAATTATTTCTGTAGTTTGTTCATGTGTGTTCCCGTCGAACCAGTTCAAGCTATCCCCTACGCCAACCATCGGCCTAGTTCGAAATCTCTACTTAAGGGATTAACGCAGATAAGAAGATTTCGACTACACCCGCCTTTCAACCGTACATTGTTACTTAAATACTCTTCAGCATCTAATCCCTACTCTCACTGCCACAAGCCACTTCTCATCTTTATAGTCACGGTGGGCGTTACTAGTGAGCAGAAAATGTGTGCGATGTGTTTTCTATGTTAAGTGAGTAATAATCTAACCTAACCTATACGGCGTCTCAGGTTAAGTTGAGGCAAGCCAGGTAGCTGGGGGATTGGTCTGGTCGATGAATGGGCTGGGAAGGCCCGGCGAGTACATCCTATTAGTGGACTCATCGTCGATTACTCCATTTAAAAACGTTAATCTAGTCAATACGCAATATTTGAGAATAACGTTGATACGGGTTTCTTAAATATTATTAAACAATGAAGCGTGTGTTTGTCTCATGTTAATCGGTCAACTTTGAATGTGATTACCGGCTACGCTTCGTATAGCGTAACTTTCCCCCACTTGCTGTATAGTGAAGGCCTGATAAATGACATTAGAAATTATCATTTATATAATACATTATCTCATGTGTGACAGTTTAACTTCTTCTTTGTGTTTTGGAGCTCTTTTTTTTTATTAAAAAGCTCGTTTTGCAGGCTTGAGACTGCCGGAGGCTGCATTAAAAGTGTGTGATCAATCTGTATTGACCTTCGTCACAACTACATTTTTCGTTCTGATTATTTTTAAAATTTTTATGTATTTAAAATATATTTTTTTACTCTCTTTGGGTTTTACAAATATTTAGTTTATGTACACTTTTCCTCAGTAATTCAATTATAGATCAAACAAGTTTTAAATATTTACAGTGCTTGATAACTTGTCTTATTCGTTGGGCTCTCCAGGTAGCTCTTTGGCCAGGACTTCCTCTTCCACTTACTCCAGGCATGGTTGACAGTATGTCCAAAAAAAGTTTCATCCAAGTAAAACGTAGGTTTTCCTTCATGTCGATATTTTCGGAAGTCCTTTAAATACTGCCTTCTCCAGAGGACAAGATCATCTCTTTCAGTAAAAATAGATCGTCGTGCCCGGCGCTCGTACACACATCCTAGAAGAGTAATATTTAAAATATTACACATCAGCAGGTTATTTTTTTATAACAATTATTTCTGTAGTTTGTTCATGTGTGTTCCCGTCGGACCAGCTCCAGCAGACCCCTACCCAAACCATCGGACCGGTTTGACCTCCATAATTAAGGGATTAACACAGATCGGAAGAATTAGAGTGAGTAATAACCTAACCTAACAATTATTAATAAAGTTTGTCCACGTGTGTTTCGGTTGGACCAGTCCGAGCTGACCCCTAAGCAAACCATCGGACCGGTTTGACCTCCCTGCTTAAGGGATTAACACAGATCGGAAGAATTAGACTGAGTAATAACCTAACCGAACATAACAATTATTTCTGTAGTTTGTCCATGTGTGTTTCCGACGGACCAGCTCCAGCAGACCCCTAAGCAAACCATCGGACCGGTTTGACCTCCCTACTTAAGGGATTAACACAAATCGGAAGAATTAGACTGAGTAATAACCTAACCGAACATAACAATTATTTCTGTAGTTTGTCCATGTGTGTTTCCGACGGACCAGCTCCAGCAGACCCCTAAGCAAACCATCGGACCGGTTTGACCTCCCTACTTAAGGGATTAACACAAATCGGAAGAATTAGACTGAGTAATAACCTAACCGAACATAACAATTATTTCTGTAGTTTGTCCATGTGTGTTTCCGACGGACCAGCTCCAGCAGACCCCTAAGCAAACCATCGGACCGGTTTGACCTCCCTACTTAAGGGATTAACACAAATCGGAAGAATTAGACTGAGTAATAACCTAACCGAACATAACAATTATTTCTGTAGTTTGTCCATGTGTGTTTCCGACGGACCAGCTCCAGCAGACCCCTAAGCAAACCATCGGACCGGTTTGACCTCCCTACTTAAGGGATTAACACAAATCGGAAGAATTAGACTGAGTAATAACCTAACCGAACATAACAATTATTTCTGTAGTTTGTCCATGTGTGTTTCCGACGGACCAGCTCCAGCAGACCCCTAAGCAAACCATCGGACCGGTTTGACCTCCCTACTTAAGGGATTAACACAAATCGGAAGAATTAGACTGAGTAATAACCTAACCGAACATAACAATTATTTCTGTAGTTTGTCCATGTGTGTTTCCGACGGACCAGCTCCAGCAGACCCCTAAGCAAACCATCGGACCGGTTTGACCTCCCTACTTAAGGGATTAACACAAATCGGAAGAATTAGACTGAGTAATAACCTAACCGAACATAACAATTATTTCTGTAGTTTGTCCATGTGTGTTTCCGACGGACCAGCTCCAGCAGACCCCTAAGCAAACCATCGGACCGGTTTGACCTCCCTACTTAAGGGATTAACACAAATCGGAAGAATTAGACTGAGTAATAACCTAACCGAACATAACAATTATTTCTGTAGTTTGTCCATGTGTGTTTCCGACGGACCAGCTCCAGCAGACCCCTAAGCAAACCATCGGACCGATTTGACCTCCCTACTTAAGGGATTAACACAGATCGGAAGAATTAGACTGAGTAATAACCTAACCGAACATAACAATTATTTCTGTAGTTTGTCCATGTGTGTTTCCGACGGACCAGCTTCAGCAGACCCCTAAGCAAACCATCGGACCGGTTTGACCTCCCTACTTAAGGGATTAACACAAATCGGAAGAATTAGACTGAGTAATAACCTAACCGAACATAACAATTATTTCTGTAGTTTGTCCATGTGTGTTTCCGACGGACCAGCTCCAGCAGACCCCTAAGCAAACCATCGGACCGGTTTGACCTCCCTATTTAAGGGATTAACACAAATCGGAAGAATTAGACTGAGTAATAACCTAACCGAACATAACAATTATTTCTGTAGTTTGTCCATGTGTGTTTCCGACGGACCAGCTCCAGCAGACCCCTAAGCAAACCATCGGACCGGTTTGACCTCCCTACTTAAGGGATTAACACAAATCGGAAGAATTAGACTGAGTAATAACCTAACCGAACATAACAATTATTTCTGTAGTTTGTCCATGTGTGTTTCCGACGGACCAGCTTCAGCAGACCCCTAAGCAAACCATCGGACCGGTTTGACCTCCCTACTTAAGGGATTAACACAAATCGGAAGAATTAGACTGAGTAATAACCTAACCGAACATAACAATTATTTCTGTAGTTTGTCCATGTGTGTTTCCGACGGACCAGCTCCAGCAGACCCCTAAGCAAACCATCGGACCGGTTTGACCTCCCTACTTAAGGGATTAACACAAATGGGAAGAATTAGACTGAGTAATAACCTAACCGAACATAACAATTATTTCTGTAGTTTGTCCATGTGTGTTTCCGACGGACCAGCTCCAGCAGACCCCTAAGCAAACCATCGGACCGGTTTGACCTCCCTACTTAAGGGATTAACACAAATCGGAAGAATTAGAGTGAGTAATAACCTAACCGAACATAACAATTATTTCTGTAGTTTGTCCATGTGTGTTTCCGACGGACCAGCTCCAGCAGACCCCTAAGCAAACCATCGGACCGGTTTGACCTCCCTACTTAAGGGATTAACACAAATCGGAAGAATTAGACTGAGTAATAACCTAACCGAACATAACAATTATTTCTGTAGTTTGTCCATGTGTATTTCCGACGGACCAGCTCCAGCAGACCCCTAAGCAAACCATCGGACCGGTTTGACCTCCCTACTTAAGGGATTAACACAAATCGGAAGAATTAGACTGAGTAATAACCTAACCGAACATAACAATTATTTCTGTAGTTTGTCCATGTGTGTTTCCGACGGACCAGCTCCAGCAGACCCCTAAGCAAACCATCGGACCGGTTTGACCTCCCTACTTAAGGGATTAACACAAATCGGAAGAATTAGACTGATTAATAACCTAACCGAACATAACAATTATTTCTGTAGTTTTTCCATGTGTGTTTCCGACGGACCAGCTCCAGCAGACCCCTAAGCAAACCATCGGACCGGTTTGACCTCCCTACTTAAGGGATTAACACAAATCGGAAGAATTAGACTGAGTAATAACCTAACCGAACATAACAATTATTTCTGTAGTTTGTCCATGTGTGTTTCCGACGGACCAGCTCCAGCAGACCCCTAAGCAAACCATCGGACCGGTTTGACCTCCCTACTTAAGGGATTAACACAAATCGGAAGAATTAGACTGAGTAATAACCTAACCGAACATAACAATTATTTCTGTAGTTTGTCCATGTGTGTTTCCGACGGACCAGCTCCAGCAGACCCCTAAGCAAACCATCGGACCGGTTTGACCTCCCTACTTAAGGGATTAACACAAATCGGAAGAATTAGACTGAGTAATAACCTAACCGAACATAACAATTATTTCTGTAGTTTGTCCATGTGTGTTTCCGACGGACCAGCTCCAGCAGACCCCTAAGCAAACCATCGGACCGGTTTGACCTCCCTACTTAAGGGATTAACACAAATCGGAAGAATTAGACTGAGTAATAACCTAACCGAACATAACAATTATTTCTGTAGTTTGTCCATGTGTGTTTCCGACGGACCAGCTCCAGCAGACCCCTAAGCAAACCATCGGACCGGTTTGACCTCCCTACTTAAGGGATTAACACAGATCGGAAGAATTAGACTGAGTAATAACCTAACCGAACATAACAATTATTTCTGTAGTTTGTCCATGTGTGTTTCCGACGGACCAGCTCCAGCAGACCCCTAAGCAAACCATCGGACCGGTTTGACCTCCCTGCTTAAGGGATTAACACAGATCGGAAGAATTAGAGTGAGTAATAACCTAAACCTAACAATTATTAATATAGTTTGTCCACGTGTGTTCCGGTCGGACCAGTCCGAGCTCACCCCTACCCAAACCATCGGACCGGTTTGACCTCCCTACTTAAGGGATTAACACAAATCGGAAGAATTAGAGTGAGTAATAACCTAACCTAACCTAACATGTCAATTACTTGTGTAGTTTGTCCATGTGTGATTCCGTCGAACCAGTCCGAGCTGACCCCTACGCGAACCATCGGACCGGTTCGACCTCCCTACTTTAGGGAATAACACATCAGAAAAATTCGACTGCACCCGCCTTTCAACCGTCCATTGTTACTATAAGTATTCATTTTTAAAGCTTAGTGAGATAAAAAAACATTCTGGAAATTATTTCTTTTAAAAAGAGTTTATAACACAAGCATTATTGTTATATCTCTATTGAGTTGAGAAAACGTTCTATATACATACACTTCTATTTTGTTGTAATGACTTGATTAGCTCCTTTATAATGTTTATTCTGTGTACTGAGATTTATATTATTTATAGTTGATTTTCTTACTTTTATAAATTCGTAACCTTTCTAATCCTTGACGCTCTCCGAAGCGGACCCTGGTGAGTTGGTTTCCGTTTGACTGCGTTCTCTTTCATTAATCATTCAACTTTCTGCTAAGTTGTATCATTTTAATGTGCTATAATTAGGGGGGCACGTAATTATTAAATTACTTTTTTTATTAGAGAGTGGATAACAAACTGCTATGATAAGGCTAATTTTGTTGTAATTAATTTCTCAGAACGAGTTAAACTAGATCCCTCGATTGTTGATCGAGAGAGACGCACGCGTACAATCCTAACTCAATCAAGCGGAACCGTGGCCATTGTTGCATCCATTATATCCCGCGATGGTCTCAACTCATTTCTTATTTACTAACCTCGTTTCCTTCCTCCTGATGATGACCGGCTCTGCAGCACGTACGTGCGCTAGTAATTGCCGGGTTAAATATTGATTCGGGTCATTGATTAAAGCTGTTGGAATTGTACGTGTGGGTTTTTCTAAAAATATTTCATCTTCAGTATGATTTATCGTTCAGAGAGTAAATGGTGCATTTTCTCTCTCGACAGGTGAAGCTTTCTCTTTTAATAAGTCTAAACTTTTGAACACTCACGTTCTTTGGCCAGGTTCCATCAGTTACACAGAGCAAAGTAGATGTAAACTTTTAAATGGCGTAGAAATAAATTATTGTTTTAAAAAAGAATCTTAGGTTTTAGTTGTTGCTTGGGAACTTCAAACACTACCCCAAAGTGGGACACTCACTTTACCGTAAAAGTTTGGAAGAGATTTATAGACCCAATATTTTGTAGTTTATTCGTTTATTTTTATTTCAATACCTTTTTTTATAAATCGAATTTTTTATCGAAGAAATGTTTAGATTTTTTTGAAGCGTAAAGTTTTGTTGAAACTGAAATATATTTTTCCCAATAACCTCTTCGCACACCTAATTCTGCATAAAGCTAAGTTACTTTTACTCATGTTTATAAAATTTTAATAACTTACATATTTCATACAAATGTACATGAATGTCATAACGTATAGAGTTTACATACTTGTATCAAATTACTTTTGTTTTTTTCTCAAGTACGTATTACATATTTCGTTCTATTCAAGTGACTTCTCATTTTTTCAGTTCCTTCTGTTAGTTCACATTTATAGTTCCTTATACATAGGTCTTTATATATCTTGTTCAAATTTTCATTCGGTAATAAAATACTCTTTATTCTTTAACTGAAGTTCAAATACATTTTTATAAACTTGTAGTGGATGACAATTTATGTTAATAGTTGTTTTCAAATATTAATTCATTAATTAAATTTAATAATGAAATAATTTTAGTTTTACATTGAAGAAAAATGTTTCACGAAAGATTTAAGTTATTTAAGGTAATCGTCCCATTTGGCTTACGATAAGTGATATGAATTCATAAAACAGCTGATTTTATATTACAGTTTATGTAGTAAAACAGCTGATTTTATATTACAGTTTATGTAGTAAAAGAGCTGATTTAACGCATAGATTATGTTACTTTATTTAGCCTATATTAGTTGTAATTATTTAATAAAAAGTAACTAAAACAAAGTTTTTCTTTGTTGACCCAAGTAGGAATTGACTTTAAAATATTTTTGTGTATATTACTTGTTTTATTCCAGCTGATCAAAACATTGGTTAATTCGGCATGTTCTATACCTACATTAAAATCCCCTCTTTTGATCCTTGATTTCCAATATTTTAAAACCATTTTTTAGCATCCATGGAGAAAGATTCAATAGTGACCAGGCACCATCGGTTTATTTTAAAACCAAGAATTAACTGATTACTAAATTTCATCTAGCTTTAGTGCCTATTTGGTTTATTATCTTCAGGTACTATCACATTTAATATCGAACCTGTAAACTGTAATTGTAGTTGCAAAATAACGTGACGCTATATAGAACATGGGAAGTAAATGAAATCAATGAATTCTACTTTTATCTAGAGACAACATTCACACACGTACGTACGTGACATAACGAGTCACGTACGCACAGATTAGAACAACTCTGATCTGGCCGATTAATGAATCGGTCTTGTTAATAGTGTTTACAAGTGTAGTGTGTGTGTGTGCGCGCGCGCGCGCGCGCGTGTGCATTGTCTGTTAACGCGCGCGTTTTTTAAATATGAATAGTCTACTACCACCTAGGTTTAAAAAAAGATTAATGACTTGTATAACATAATAATGAATTCTCTCAAGTGAGGGTAAAATTGTGACTTACGGATATAATATTTTTTCTGTGCTTTAAAGCGATAAACCCAAATTGACTTTTACTGTCTGTGAACAATAGCGATTAGTTTAGAATAGTTTATATAGCGAATAGTTTAGATAAAGTTTGGTTGCAACGTAAATACCGTGGTCTGAGTGGTGGATTTCGTGTATTGTATTGTAGCCCTCCTATTCGTGAACACTACCTATGCCAGATAAAATTTAGTCAGAGAGAGTATAGTGGAACCACTTGACCGTGCACTTGGCCTTGAGAAATCGCAGTAGGCGAGAAGGGAGTTAGAGGGCTGCGTTGAGTCAGTATAAATACTTTACTACAAACATGATAAGACTGTCAATATACTGACGTGCATGAAATGGACGATATTAGATAAATTCAATGATAATTTAGCTTCAGCTCGAAATAACTTTCTTGAAATATGTGTAGACATATCAGATGCAAAATTTGTTGTTGTACAGAACATTCTGAATTTTTAACATGTTTTCAGAAGTGGTAGTACACAAGTAAGCGGGAGTGAGCAAAGCGACGGTTAGCTGGACGCCACTACAGTATGAGGACTAAGAAAGGGGGCCCTAGTTACACGGAAGATGAGAAATGGTTATCACTATAACGGGGTTGCTTATATAAAAGATCTGCTTCATACAGGGATGGTAAAGAGTTGTACATGCAGTATCATCTACTTGGTAGGAGATATACCTGTAAATGTTAAGTGGTTATAATGTAAGAAAGTATAATTATGATTGTGGCCAATGTAAGTTCCAAAAAGATTGCCGGGTTTTGAATAATCTTTCAATAAGTTTAATCTTATCAAAATATATATTTAACGCCCATTAAATAAATGCATTAATAAATATTAATAAATCAAGTGAATGGATAACATAAAAAATTAAGAACATTTCATACTAAAGTAACTTGATATATATTTTTTTAAATAATGCATTTATTAACATAACTGTACAGAAGCAGTAGTGTGTTATAGTGGACTCCAGTAATACAGCACCTACCTGGTAACAACGAGGTAGTAAACGAATCTGTAATTGCTTAGTGTAAGGCGGTGGAGTTATGATTGTGTCAAATGTATTATCGGTAGTGTTGTGTTGCCTAGAGGAGGTCCCTACAGCGAGAGGCGCCATAGTAGGAGCGGCTAGTCTGCACACCTTTCGTCTCAAGTGTGTGATAGAGAATATCTGTGAAGATGAGGTAACTGGCGTGTATCCACTGATAATAAATGAAACCAAACTACTTGTTTCCCACGGGATCCCACAAAATCCATCGCGCCTTATCATTTACGTCTCGTTTATTTCAATAAAAGCCCAAACCGGGAGAAGTTTTCTGCCCGCACGCAACTCCGAAATTAAAACTTGGGCCGAAAATTACTAAAACATAAACAGACAATACACTCCGTATATTGCCAGAGTTCCCTAGGGTAGTTATCTGCGGTTTTTAATTGCCACTCCGCTACCCTCGCGTGACTTTACTGCTCCAGCCATGGGTGATGGATTTATTTCGAAGGAGAACTCGTTCCACGACCATTGTATTTATCGATCTACCCAAGTCTTGTAGGAAGAACTGCTAAGTGATTATACTAGTACACAATTTCGTAAAATTCGATGCAGTAAAAGACCTTTATAAAATTTGGTGGGGTAAATATTCATACAATTTAGTGGAGTAAAAGACATTTATTATACCTGGTGGAGTTAAAGATCTTCATGAAATCTGATAAAGAAAAAGACCTTCAAGAAATCTTATAGGGTAAAAGATCCTTTCAAAAATCAGGTGAAGTAAAAAGCCTTAATGTAAAATTAGGTTGGTGAAGACATTCATAAAATCTTGGGAAGTAAAAGATCTTCAAATATGTTGGAGTAATAGGTTTTACGGTTAAAAAAAGGGAATATTTCAGATAATGTATTAAAAATGAGCTAAAGGAACTTAATAAAATGATACTTTTCTAAAAAGAAGTCTAATTAACTTAACATAGTGGAGACGGTGTGAGTGATTACAGGGAAAAAAATTATCTGCTGCTGTTGTTAAACAAGACAATATAAAATTATCTGTTTTGAGTAGTCAGTTATCAACATACTAGAACTGTACTAGATGAAACATCTAAACTAGTCTAGATCGCGCTCTCACTAAGAGAGGCATTAGCCATAGTTTCACAAAATAAAGACGTGTGTAGAGTAGACGGAAAAAATATAAATTCCGACATAGAATGAAAGCTTTTTTTGTAGAATTATATCCTAAATATGTAATAAAAAGTGTGAACTGTTTTCTGTTTGTTTTAAAGGATAACAGTTATTATGGAGTTTTGAATTCATGATAAAACGTAGGTGTGATATTGTTTAAGAGAATGAGAAATTACCTAAAATTAAAAATGCATACTTTCACTAATATGTGGCACAGAAAGTTATGGACAAAAGTTACAATATATTTTTATAAAGAACGTGACCATCACTTAGAAGTTCATACTTCACAAGAAGACTTTAAGACACAAGAAGGTATAGACTTCTCCAAAAACATATTGTTTAATCGTATGACTCACGAGATATAGTAAAAGACTAGATGCGCAGAAGGGGAGTTCGTCGATTAGTAGAAGTGGAAGGACAGATAACTGTTTACCCCTTTCTGCCATTTAGTGTACTGTGGTGAACAAGATACAGACACTGCGACGGAATGATGTATAACAGAGAGTTTCTACAAACACTGTCAGCGGCTTCCCCCCCCCCCACTGTGTGTCAAGTAGGCAACTGCGCATCGCCCAGATAAGTCTCTTACCGTGTCTCGCAAGTTTTACTTTAAAGTTGGCGTGACTACCAGTGAAAGGAGACAGTGTTGTCAGATAGTGCCACTGAGTTGTACCGTCAAAAACACTCATTCCAAAAATATCCTGTCTCACGTGTTGTATTTTGGAGTTGATGTGACTATACCAGTGAAAATAGACCGTGTTGACAGATAGTACCACTAGGTTGTACCGTCAAATCACTCCTTCCAAACATATGGCAACATTGGCGTAATCCAAAAATATGCTGTCTCACGTGTTATATTTTAGAGTTGATGTGACTATACCAGTGAAAAGAGACAGTGTTGTCAGATAATACCACTAGGTTGTACCGTCAAATCACTCCTTCCAAACATATGGCAACATTGGCGTAATCCAAAAATATGCTGTCTCACGAGTTATATTTTAGAGTTGATGTGACTATACCAGTGAAAAGAGACAGTGTTGTCAGATAGTACCACTAGGTTGTACCGTCAAATCACTCCTTCCAAACATATGGCAACATTGGCGTAATCCAAAAATATGCTGTCTCACGAGTTATATTTTAGAGTTGATGTGACTATACCAGTGAAAAGAGACAGTGTTGTCAGATAGTACCACTAAGTTGTACCGTCAAATCACTCCTTCCAAACATATGACAACATTGGCGTAATCCAAAAATATGCTGTCTCACGAGTTATATTTTAGAGTTGATGTGACTATACCAGTGAAAAGAGACAGTGTTGTCAGATAGTACCACTAGGTTGTACCGTCAAATCACTCCTTCCAAAAATATGTCAACATTGGCGTAACATCACTGTCAAAGTAAGCATCACATTGGCTTCGTCGTGACGAGCTCCCTACCACCCTACGTCAGGATGGGGTTCAATATTAAAGCAAGTTTGAATAGATTCTAAAATAAAAACTGACGCAAACTTGACATAAAGTTTAAAATAAAGGACGCGAAATGGCGACTTTACAAGCAGTTTAAACATGGTTCTATTCCTACAGAACAGTAATGATAAGGAAATTTTTAACAAACGATAATAATAGAAATGATGTAAGCGCCAAAGACACGACACCAATTAAGGTAAATGAGAAATAAATAAACACTTTAATAATTCTCAAGTCCAAATTGTCATATTGGAAGTGCGCTGTGGTCTATCTTTGCCTCAGAATAACGTTATCAAAATGAAGGTGATAATTATCTTTTTATGTATGCAAATGTGACAGGTTTAGATATACTAATGTAAACAAACGTACAGGGAATGCTTAGGCAACGAATGGACGATAATACATATATTATTATTCAAGTTATAAGACAATATGTGTAGATATAGAATCGAAAGGAATAAAATTATATCTACGTAATAGTATATCCTAATTGAAGATAGGAATTATTTTAGGAAAAATATACAAAATAATTGTTGAGTTCAGAATTTTATGTTCCGAAATCCACAAGTAGGCTATTTTCTATTAAAGTAATACTGGTTATATACCGTTGGGTCCACTACTACTTCCGGTAGTTCCGGGGTTGCAAATAATAACTTTGTTTTAGGAACAATTAGTAAAACAGAGAAGAATGCGTTGAAAAACAATTGAATAACCTCCTCGAGATTACAAGTGCAAGGACCTTTGCGATAATTTCATAAACTAAGAAAACTTCTTTTCTAGAAACTAATTTTGGAGCTCAATTTTTTCGATCTGATGATCATATGGTTTCATCTTTACAATTATCATTAATTTTAAATTATTAAAATTAATTTATATAATAAATCCCCTGATACAAATTATTGCATGCAACGGGTTACAAATGCACAAGTATTTAAGCAACGGACACAGAGTATATATTGTAAAGCCGTTATAGTAAGAAAATATAATAAGATATGTGTTTAAGTTTGTTTTTAATGTTTATTTTATACAACCCCAAAATGAAATACAATAATAATATTAAAGCAGGCTTATTTATTGTATGCCAAATGTAACGTTTATTTCACAGTGTATTATAAAGACAGGTTCGTCACGAACATAATGAGTTAGTGACGAGGTTGGCACCACTGGTTACCGGCTCAATGAGGGAATCATAAAATGTTACTAAGTCGCGTGACAAAATAAAAAAATGACTTGAATTCCGGAAGAAAAAAATCCGTAGAAACATGTAATTCTGACATTGTTGTAAATAAAAGTTAGTTAAAATTCACTGTTAACGATTTTCGTAGTTGAATAATTAAAGGTTTTTTTATTGAAGTCAGATCTTTTTGCAAATATGTCGTTTTTGCAATTTCGGAAATTAAATAATTTATGAAAAAAGTACTTTTCCTTTTATAATATTTCATAATAATGTTAAAAATTTTGAACACTACCAGACGTCTTTAGAATTTGAGATAGTTTTCCATTATAAAAACATTAGAACAATTATAAACATTTTGCCATATAATTTTGGGATAACGTCCTGTATTTAATCGTACCATTTCACTAACCCTTTCTTATTACTCTTGGACCCTCTCATCTCTGCAGAAGGCTCTACTACAGGGATGCAACCCTGGTTATATAAATCCCTTGGTATATTCCATTACAGGAGAGTTTTATACAAGTGTAATCCTTATTTGGACCCCTTTTTGCATAGTATGCGATCAGGCTAAATCCTAAGTGAAAAACGAGAAATGGTTGAGTTATTTGTGGTTGAGACTCTGTATATAATCTTCCCTACTATAAATACCTTTTTAATTTTAATTTGATTGTTGTTGTTGCTATGTATATCTTATGGTCTTTTTCCTTTATTAAATATTTGTGAAGTAATTAAATCTATAATATATTTGCAAGCAAAAACTTTGAAACAGGTTCGTATTAACTTTGGCCTAATCAAGGACTAGCGGTTTCCATGGCAACCTGAATCTATACGTTTTCTATGTTACTTCCAATGTGTATGTCACAGTGGCGTTTTTGTATTTTCCTGCTCCTTCTATGTGAAATGTGAATACGACAAAGACAGTGGCACCCCCTTCCTTTCCGTTTCTGAATGCCCTTTAATTTTATTTCTACTTTTGTATAGTTTCTCTGGTTCTCTTATAAACATTTTCTGCTTTTAGCTTTCCTTTTTTATTTTAGTATAATTATATTTGTAAATGCCTTGATAGAAAAAAATGTAGAAAGAGGTACGTCTTCAAGAAAGAAGTTTCAATATGGATCCGAATTAACAGGTTTTTCAAAGTTCATTTTGAATGTGCATGTCACCGCACCGTTAATAACATTTCCGTGTGAGATGTGAACAGGGTAGCGACTGCAGAATCACACCCTCTCGATTTAGAATACTTTCTTAATTTTAATTTGATCCCATTATCGTTTCTCTTAGTGTCATTTTTCTGCTTTAATTCTTTTTTTCTTATTTTTTAGTAGAAATAAAATTAAAAGGCTTTTGAAAGCTAAAGTAGAGATGGAGTAGGGGCTCGTCATTGATTTCGCCTAACTAGCGTTTGGCGGTTTCCATTACAAACGGATCTGACAGGATACTTCTCAGTGTACCAGTCACCACACGGTTTTTTACTTTATTTTATGACGAGAGAAAACAGCGGAATAACAGTTGGGAATGGTCGATATTTTTTGTCACGGTGACTTGTCACTAGTGGTACCAGTGACAAAATATAGAAAATGCCAGTTCCAGGTGCGATTATCGTGGAGTGTCGTTGACTGAAGGGAAGACGGGGGGTTGGATTTGTTGTAATTGACAATCGCTGTCGCGACTGAAAAGTTACTGATATTTCACCTCGGCTGTCATTGGTTGATTTTTCGTTGTCTCTGGCTCTCCTCATTTACGTCGTGTGTGGGTGGTCGATTTGTGTCAGGCTTCACACCAGTGTCAGTGTTGTGTAAAATAGACGCTATCTCGCACTCGGTAGTTTGTTTTTAATTTCGTAGGAGTTGATTTTTAATTAAAACGACCCTTCTAAAAAAGTAATAAATGAGGTGTGGAATCATTTCACCAGTGTGGTATGCTTGCCTGTTATTGGCACATGCAGAGTAGTCTCAGTATCCTTTGTCACTGGTAATGAAATCACCGGTAAAAGTCACTTATACAAACGTAGCGCTATCACTAACATCACCAATCCGTTAAAGTCACTGGATCGACCATCCCAAATAACCAATTATTGACTTCGAATACTTTTTCAATTTTAAATTGACCCATGTGTATTTTTTGGTATCTCATATGACCATTTTCTGCTTATTTGCATATTGAGCTTTGTCCTGGGATATTTTTAGCGATAATATTTTCTCGTTGCTCCTTTTCTATGTCAGTAATGTGTTATTTATTTTTGCTGTTTTCGGCCATGGGAAGGCATTAAAGGCTTTCAAAGTATAAAATATTCTTTTATTTTACTGCATGAAATTGCAACCGTCAACTAGCTTCACGTTTACAATACACTTATTTTATCGTTTACGAATTCCAGAAAATATATTATTATTATGAAACGTAAGAATTATTCAGCCCTAAATGTGTCGGAAGAAATGTCGACGCTTCAAAACATTTTCCTTGTATGGAAACTCATTGATCGACAAAACTATCTCTCGTGTTTATCATGCGAAATCTACATTCCGAGACCTACTTAGCGTATTGGTAAACTAACCATCAATTAGAAGGTATTTGTGGCTACGGTTTGCCATTTATTTCTGCGCTTGATATAGACACGCACACAAACGCCATGACTCGAGATTGCGTGGTTAATTATTATTGATTAACTGTAAGACGTGGTTATACACGCGGTCTGCATGAAGCAATGAAGCCGGGAAGGAATGGACGATTGGCAGACGGGATGGTGTAACAGCGGTTTAATCTCTCGAAAAACCACTTTCTTTTAAGGCGTGAGGAGTGGTTTATGGGTCGTCGAAACTTTAAAAGCCAATAGAGAGAGGTTTCACAATTTCTTTATTTGTTAGAGTTTGAAGTAATTAAGGTGAAAAAAGGTGACAATATGTGCACTACGTATAATTCGTATAGTTTTTCAAAATTGTTGGTGTTTTAAGTTTTATAGAACCTTTCGTTGCTTTTGCCTTCATTCTAGTTGACAACAGGTCAACTTCAGGGAAGCGAGACCCTCCTCCTTTGGGATGCCAGAATATCCTTTATTCCCAGTACCAGTGGATAGTTTTGTCCTTTTAGTACTATTTAATACGTCTATTCTTGTTCTTTTTTCTTGGTAGAAAGAGGGTAACTAGTAGACACCAATAGAAAGTAGAACCATTTCAGTAGCGACCCTCCCCAAACATAACCATAATTTTCCTTTGTTTCCAATGCTAGGAGATCATTATATCTTTTTAATCCATCGACCTTTCCTCGTCTTTCTCGGTATAAAGAGGGTAGCTAGTAGGAATTTGCTTATGAGACTGATAAAGAATAGGTCCATTTTAGTAACGACCCTCCTCAAGTAATATCTTCAAAATTCTTTAAGTTTCAAGAGACCATTATATCTTCTCTTTGGTCTTACCTTATCCATTTACTCGTCTATATCTTTCATATATTACCTTTTATAATGTAATTACACTTGTATAGACATATTAAAATATAGCTACAAAGTATCTTGTCATAGTAGGTTACTAAAAAACAGTAATTTCGTACGGAAACTAACATATTGCCGAATTGTACAAACGTTTATTTTCTTCGGTAGTGGAACATTCGTGTGTTAAGACGTAAGTCAGAAATAAATTTAATTTCGTTTATATAAACAAACCTATCCCAACCGAATACTTTTAACCACATTGTAATATCGGAACACAATAGACTGGTATAATACAGCAGGGTTTTGTTTTACTAAGAACTATCGAGTCCAAACAGAAATTGAGGATATATTTGTATTTTTTTAAATATTGTTACCACTGTAGGGTTTGCGTCATTTAAAAAACCTTTTACTTTCTACTAAAATGTATTATTGAGTAACATAAGTAAACACAAAAAACTATTTTATTACTCTTTCTTACGATTATGGTCGTATTACTTTTATTTAAGTTTGTTTAATACTAAATTACTTTAAATTAACGAGAACACAAACACATTGTCCGTTAAATATAGTAGGTAGTAAAATAGAACGCCGAAAGTACGTAGCACGGAGGCAAAGACGGGTCAGCGTCCGGACTTGTGCATTTGAATAACAACGCCGGTTGATCACAGTGCTTGCTAACTACTGCTGTTCCTCCCGCTACGGAAATGATGAGTTTGTGTCGCGTAGGGCAAGTCCTCGTTGTAACTGTATCTGGAGTGTGCGTGATGGCCAAGTCGGGAGGTCACACTGGACGCTGTGGGAACGCGAGCCGACGAATTCGGACTGCGGCGATCTCATTGTTGACCGCATGGACTTTCTTTGCGTTGTCATATTTTTGTTCATGTACTTTCACTTGCCGCCTCAATTTGCTCCCGCAATTATTAAGGCGGGAACAGATTCACTATAATTGGGCTGTTAATCTGTGCTTTGTGTTGGGAGTTTTTGTCTTTATGAAAAAAATTACCGTAATTTCACAGCCGTAAAGCGATCGATTGTTTTAATTTAGGCGTTCTTTTACTTCGACGTAACGCCTTTCTAACAATGAGAGTTGTTTGAGTTTCTAAATTTAACGCGCGCAAATTAGTCGGTTAATTGCATTGTTTACTTTACACTTTCTCACGAGTGATTTTAATATATTGTTACTTTGTAATTAATGCTTTCGGCCATGTTGCTTATCAAGATTTTTACAGCTGATGTTAACTAAAAACTTGTTGGTGTATTGTCTATCAGCTTTTGTCATTCATTATTACTTGAAGTATTTCTAAATTTAGATTTTAATTTAATCGAAATTTTAAAGCAGATTGTAATTGCATTTAACATATTCCTGTAGATATAGCTACGCATCTCTTGGTAGCTACCCTCACCACTAGATTCCGGGTAGCTTATAAACACATATCTTCATTCTGGTTGAGAGTAGGTGCATTACAGGAAAGGACAGCTAGATGCTATGTTTCCATAATCCCAGAATCAGGAAATCATTGTCCTTCCGTTAAGCCAAAGTATTTTCGTCTTCATTTCCTTGACAATCTTTTTACTAAGGGATGTTACGCGTAGACGTATTTATATTACTCCGATAAATAGTAAGTCTACTCTAAGTACAAGGACGTGTACACGTGACGGTATGACCTCTCCTGAATCCTCTACCAAGGTGGTTTCGTCCTTGTTTTAATCTCTTATTTATGCAGAGTAAAACGCGCGCGCGCGCGCGCGCACACACACACACACACACACACACACACACACACACACAGGTATATATATATATATATATATATATAGAGAGAGAGAGAGAGAGAGAGAGAGAGAGAGAGAGAGAGACGTGCGCGCTCACACGCAGAAACGCACATAAAAAAAGACAGACGCACGCTCGCAAGCACACACGATTGTACACGCTCGCATACACACACGCGCAGAGAGAGAGAGACGCGCGCGCTCACAAGCACAAACGCACATACCCACCCTCTCACACACAGACGGAAAAGCGCGTACACTTAGATACAGACACACAAACACACTTGCCATTTTGGATATAAATCTGAACTCTCAATCTAGGTGAACTGAAATGGTCACTACTTGCTACCCGGGTAAGTACAAAAAATAACAGCTTCCATTTATATTTTGATTTTTGTAAACATCCTAAACTAAATTTTATGCAGTTTTAAAAGAACCAATATTGTATATATATATTTCTAAAGTTATTATTCCTTTATTAGAAAATTATATTCAACTTATTATTTAACATTATTCAACTTAATATACTTATTTTTCTTCTTCACATGAATAATTTATATTTTGCCAACATCATTAAACTCTAAAACAGTCTGTTGTTATTTTCGACAAGTACATCCGGTCATTAGGGATTCTGCGTCTGTGTCGTCATCGAGGCCGATCCAGGTTCGAGGGGCAAGAGGTCATCCTTCGCACGACAGAGGTCTGACACGCGCACAAGGAACCGTTATTCACTATGTAAATAGCGTGGACTGTTCTAACAGGCGCGGGATTAAGTCGGAGCTGTTTAAACAGTAGACGGCTTTATGAGGGATTATGTCACCGCAGCCGGTATTAAAGATAAGGGTCGCTCGGCTGCTATTACATAAAGTGATACTTCTACAGGGAGGAAAGGGGTAATTGTTGCGTCATCACTTAGGGTGACAAACTGAAGACTTTGTTGCAACTTTTAAAACCCCATTTGTCTGGTATTAATCTCGTTAGTTGAACTTCTTTTGTTGTATAAAGGCGAGAAATATTTAAACCTTGTCATAAAAGACGACTGAAATTCAAAGAAATAACAAACCCTCCAAGATAGTGGTCTAAACAAAAGTGAGGGAATGTTTGGGAGGAACTGCAAAATATATCCAGGAAGGTATAGATCCAGCTAAGGTAGTCCGCAGTGCTACATCGTTACATAGCAAAGATATATTTAGCGAGAACTGAGAATGTATGTAAGAAGTATATATCCAGCGAGGGAACTCCTGAGGGCTACACTGTTAACCTAACAAGGGTATATTTAGGGAGAACTGAGAATAGATAAGGGACTGGGATATTCCGGGGTGTTACACCTACATATATATATTCAACAAGGAAAGGTTTAAGAAGAACTAAGAATTGTATAGAAATGTATATGTCCAACTAGAGTAGTCCGCAGTGCTACCAAGATCTATGATTATAAAGGGAATTGTTAGGGAGAACTAAAAATAGATAAAAAAGTAACGATCCAGCCAGGGTATTCTGGAGTGTTCTCTTTTAGTCAACAATGGAATGTTTAGGGACAACTAAGAATCGATTAGCGAAGGTATCAATCCAGCTAGGATGCTTCACCTGTACTCAACAAGGGAATGTTTAGGGAGAGTTAAGAATACATAAGTAAAGGTATAGATCTAGCTAGGGTACTCCGGGGTGCTACACCTGTACTCAACAAGGGAATGCTTAGGGAGAACTAAAAATAGATGAAAAAGTAAAGATCCACCCAGGGTACTATGGAGTGTTTTCTTTTAGTAAAAAATGGAATGTTAAGGGAGAATTAAGAATCGATTAGCGAAGGTATCAATTCAGCTAGGGTGCTTCACCTGTACTCAACAAGGGAATGTTTAGGGGGAATTAAGAATAGATAAGTAAAGGTATAGATCTAGCTAGGGTACTCCGGGGTGCTACACCTGTACTCAACAAGGGGATGTTTAGGGACAACTAAAAATAGATGAAAAAGTAAAGATCCACCCAGGGTACTCTGGAGTGTTTTCTTTTAGTAAAAAATGGAATGTTAAGGGAGAATTAAGAATCGATTAGCGAAGGTATCAATTCAGCTAGGGTGCTTCACCTGTACTCAACAAGGGAATGTTTAGGGGGAATTAAGAATAGATAAGTAAAGGTATAGATCTAGCTAGGGTACTCCGGGGTGCTTCACCTGTACTCAACAAGGGAATGCTTAGGGAGAGTTAAGAATAGATAAGTAAAGGTATAGATCTAGCTAGGGTACTCCGGGGTGCTTCACCTGTACTCAACAAGGGAATGTTTAGGGAGAGTTAAGAATAGATAAGTAAAGGTATAGATCTAGCTAGGGTACTCCGGGGTGCTACACCTGTACTCAACAAGGGAATGCTTAGGGAGAACTAAAAATAGATGAAAAAGTAAAGATCCACCCAGGGTACTATGGAGTGTTTTCTTTTAGTAAAAAATGGAATGTTAAGGGAGAATTAAGAATATATAAGTAAAGGTATAGATCTAGCTAGGGTACTCCGGGGTGCTTCACCTGTACTCAACAAGGGAATGTTTAGGGAGAGTTAAGAATAGATAAGTAAAGGTATAGATCTAGCTAGGGTACTCCGGGGTGCTACACCTGTACTCAACAAGGGAATGCTTAGGGAGAACTAAAAATAGATGAAAAAGTAAAGATCCACCCAGGGTACTATGGAGTGTTTTCTTTTAGTAAAAAATGGAATGTTAAGGGAGAATTAAGAATCGATTAGCGAAGGTATCAATTCAGCTAGGGTGCTTCACCTGTACTCAACAAGGGAATGTTTAGGGGGAATTAAGAATAGATAAGTAAAGGTATAGATCTAGCTAGGGTACTCCGGGGTGCTACACCTGTACTCAACAAGGGGATGTTTAGGGACAACTAAAAATAGATGAAAAAGTAAAGATCCACCCAGGGTACTCTGGAGTGTTTTCTTTTAGTAAAAAATGGAATGTTAAGGGAGAATTAAGAATCGATTAGCGAAGGTATCAATTCAGCTAGGGTGCTTCACCTGTACTCAACAAGGGAATGTTTAGGGGGAATTAAGAATAGATAAGTAAAGGTATAGATCTAGCTAGGGTACTCCGGGGTGCTTCACCTGTACTCAACAAGGGAATGCTTAGGGAGAGTTAAGAATAGATAAGTAAAGGTATAGATCTAGCTAGGGTACTCCGGGGTGCTACACCTGTACTCAACAAGGGAATGTTTAGGGGGAATTAAGAATAGATAGGTAAAGGTATAGATCTTGCTAGAGCACTCGAGGATGCTACACCTATTCTCAACAAGGAAATGTTTAGAAAGATTTAAGAATATATAGAGAAAGGTATAGAAAGCTATAGTACTCGGGGATGGTAGACCTATTTTCAATTGGTTTAAGTAGAAATACGTCATATAGCCTAACTACGAAACCTGCCCCTATCAAGAGACGAAACTGTTTTCAGCGTTTATCCACTGTTGAAATCTCATTAGATCACTATATTAATGTGTATAGCTTTACGTAGCATAATCTTAGAAAAAACATTTTCAACGTGTGTTTATTTTGGAAACTGGTTTTGAAAGTACGCGAAGCAGTACAGGTTATAGGCTATGGGCTTGTACGTTGGACAGGGTGACATATATTTCTCGGACGCCATTAAGTTTATCCCAAATAAATGTAAACCAATAGTGTGTGTTTTAAAGATTTTTTTTTAAAATTTCTAATGTAAGTACTACACGTTTTTCTTTACCGATGACTCACGCCTCTTTTTTAGATAATTGACTTCATTTGAACGTTTTTACCAATCTCTAGTAAAAATATAACAATATTACCAACTTGATAGTATTTAATAGTACTACATATCACACATAGTACGTATACAAATTGGTTGTTGTGTGTTTGCGCTCGCACACTTGCACTAAATTAGGGAATCGCCAATAACGTCTATTCATTATGACGTCATTTTTCAATTTCAGGATGAATCAACATAAGCTTAAAACCAAATGTGGCAATCGCTGATGCCTTTGTTTAATGTTGGTTTACTTTTTGTTTCAGGCTCTAGCTCCGGCGTGCCCACAATGGCCACTGCCGGTGCCCTCTCTGCCTTGCCCCTGCAAGACTGACGTACTTCGCCCTTCCAGACGTCGTCTACACATAAGTTCTCCTTGTCCTAGGTAAGTAGTTGGAAAGAAAAAAAATTAGAAAAACCATTTGGAGTCTAATCACAGTTTATCTCTTTCAGAGTTTTATGTCGTTGTAGTTCTAAGACTGTTAGCCAGCATGACGGATATGTGGCCATAGGTAGGAGCTAAGGTAGGGACAGACGATAGAGAGATAAAGGCTTCATGTATGCAGGAAGGCGTACCTGTTGTAGATCTAAGACTGTTAGCCAGCATGACGGATATGTGAGCATAGGTAGGAGCTAAGGTAGGGACAGACGATAGAGAGATAAAGGCTTCATGTATGCAGGAAGGCGTACCTGTTGTAGATCTAAGACTGTTAGCCAGCATGACGGATATGTGAGCATAGGTAGGAGCTAAGGTAGGGACAGACGATAGAGAGATAAAGGCTTCATGTATGCAGGAAGGCGTACCTGTTGTAGATCTAAGACTGTTAGCCAGCATGACGGATATGTGAGCATAGGTAGGAGCTAAGGTAGGGACAGACGATAGAGAGATAAAGGCTTCATGTATGCAGGAAGGCGTACCTGTTGTAGATCTAAGACTGTTAGCCAGCATGACGGATATGTGAGCATAGGTAGGAGCTAAGGTAGGGACAGACGATAGAGAGATAAAGGCTTCATGTATGCAGGAAGGCGTACCTGTTGTAGATCTAAGACTGTTAGCCAGCATGACGGATATGTGAGCATAGGTAGGAGCTAAGGTAGGGACAGACGATAGAGAGATAAAGGCTTCATGTATGCAGGAAGGCGTACCTGTTGTAGATCTAAGACTGTTAGCCAGCATGACGGATATGTGAGCATAGGTAGGAGCTAAGGTAGGGACAGACGATAGAGAGATAAAGGCTTCATGTATGCAGGAAGGCGTACCTGTTGTAGTTCTAAGACTGTTAGCCAGCATGACGGATATGTGAGCATAGGTAGGAGCTAAGGTAGGGACAGACGATAGAGAGATAAAGGCTTCATGTATGCAGGAAGGCGCACCTGTTGTAGTTCTAAGACTGTTAGCCAGCATGACGGATATGTGAGCATAGGTAGGAGCTAAGGTAGGGACAGACGATAGAGAGATAAAGGCTTCATGTATGCAGGAAGGCGTACCTGTTGTAGTTCTAAGACTGTTAGCCAGCATGACGGATATGTGAGCATAGGTAGGAGCTAAGGTAGGGACAGACGATAGAGAGATAAAGGCTTCATGTATGCAGGAAGGCGTACCTGTTGTAGTTCTAAGACTGTTAGCCAGCATGACGGATATGTGGCCATAGGTAGGAGCTAAGGTAGGGACAGACGATAGAGAGATAAAGGCTTCATGTATGCAGGAAGGCGTACCTGTTGTAGATCTAAGACTGTTAGCCAGCATGACGGATATGTGAGCATAGGTAGGAGCTAAGGTATGGACAGACGATAGAGAGATAAAGGCTTCATGTATGCAGGAAGGCGTACCTGTTGTAGTTCTAAGACTGTTAGCCAGCATGACGGATATGTGAGCATAGGTAGGAGCTAAGGTAGGGACAGACGATAGAGAGATAAAGGCTTCATGTATGCAGGAAGGCGCACCTGTTGTAGATCTTTCATAACAAGTAATATAAACAAAAGTTTTTGAAGGTTAATTTCTACTTGGGTCAGCAAAGTAAAAGAAAATTAGTTTTAGTTACTTCTTATCAAATAACTGTCATTGATGTAAATAAAGTAACAAAACGTATGCGTTAAAACAGTTGTTTTAACACATAACCTATACTATAAAATCAGCTGTTTTATGAAATCATATGTTATAATTTATTTTACGCCTATTGGGACTAAATAGCTATATTGCATACCTTGCCCCTTTTGTGAAACGTTTTTATCACTAAAAACTAAAATTGATTCATTAAATAAAAATAATAAATTAATTTTTGAAAATACTATAATAATATCAAGTGTCCTCCACTAGAAAATTAAAAAATGTATTTGAACTTGAGTGAATGAATAGAAAGTATTTTATTAACGATTTTAAAATTTGAACAAGATATAGGCCTATATAAGGAGAGTGTGAACGAATAGAAGAAATTTAAAAAAGGTGCGTAACGATCTTTTTTTCGAAAATAAATAGGGAGGGAATGAAAAAAAAATCTGATTATTATTTTGCTTAATTTTTTCATAATAACGTCGAACAATTGTTGGTTAATTGTAGTCAGAAACGCCTGGTTTATGGTAACTGGAATCAAAAATAAATAGTTTGACGGTTAAGTGGAAAATTTGCTCTTGGTTTATATTCAGATCTATAATTCTCGCTTCCATCTTGTAATCTTAAGCAGCCCCAGTTAGATGCAATTGTCAATACTTTCACTAAAATATATAATCTTGATTCCTGAAGTTTTGTAAACGGCGAGAACATGTATGTAGTCATGATTAGAGCAATCAGTAAGTTTTCAGAAATTTTAATATTAATAAATACTTTTAATTCAGAAGCAATCGGTGTCAAAGGTCCTGTGTATTTACCTGTACCCAGTAAAATAATGCAATCGTGTGATGTGATTGCGAAACTATGAGATAAGTCTTCGTAGAGTATTAACGTACTGGCTAAACAAGATAAACGTTTGTAAATATAATCCTGAGTGATAAGGTGTGTGATTTCACACTATCACTGCGACTTGGAGACTGAAAAAATCGTAACTTTGTGGGCTCTACCTTCAAAAGATTTGGTCAGATACAGTAAATACGTTAAGTCCTACTGTTTAATCGGGTGGTATTTTAGTCTAGAAAGCGACCTCTTTCATCGTGTCATGTCTTTGATTTTTCTTGATCCTTTCTTCAACCTTATCTTTATATTGTTTGACCTCTTTTGTATGTTCTTGGTATAGAATTCGAATATTTCCTTTGTCTCTTATCGTTAATTTTTCTTGAAATTTTTATACCTTTTCAATTTTTACTACATTACAGTTTATTCTTTTTTCTGTTCTATTTGTTTATTTTTTACATCTTCATTCCATTTTTTATGTCTAGCATTAGGTCTTTACTCCTTTTCTGTTGTCTTTGGTATATATCTTCTCTTAGTCGAAAATTTGAACTTTCTTCTTTGTCCGTTCTCCTTGGTTTTTCTTAAAACATTCTTATCGGTCTTCTTTTTGTCTTGAATTTTCTCTTTTTCTGTTATATTTGGTATAGGCTATCTTATTTTATTCAAGAATTCGTACTTTTTTCTCTTACTGTTCTGTTTTGTTTTCCTAGAACTTTTAAACTGACCTTTTTTTATCTAAAAGTCGACATTTCTTTCTTAACCTTTTCTTATTTCTCTTTCCTTTTTCTGTTTTTTCGTATATCTTCTTTTAGTCGAGGATTCCAATTTTCTTCTTTGTTCTCTTTGGCTTTACTTAACACGTTTATACATGCATTGTTTGTTACTATAATTCAATCTCTTCCCTCTTTCTATTTTCTTTGGTATATCTTCTCTTAGTAAAAAATTCACACTTTGTTTTTGGCTGTCCTGTTTTATTTTCATAGAACATTTCTATATCTGTTTTTTTTGTTAGAATTCAATATATTCTCTTTTTCTGTCCTATTTTGTTACTTATCTTCTCTTGGCTTGAATTCGCTCCTGACTTTGTCAGACTTTTCCCTTAACCTATTAGGTTTCTTCAGACACAACAGCTATTAGATTGTCCTGTAACTAAGGAATGTGTTAGAGGTTCAGCCTTTGTACTTCATGATCTAAGCGTATAAACAAAGGGGATCTAAAGAGAATATTTAAAAGAAATATCCTCTGATTATTTCTACTTGAGTTTTTGTTACACTGAAACTGACAAGAGCTGAAAACGTTTGGAAATCATCTACATGTTATATTTCTAAGTAGTTGTTTCTTTAATTGAGAATGTTAGAGAGTTGTATGCCGACATCGCACTGAAGGTCCCCCTTATCTTAATCCGTTCCCCGTCTACTTTTCTTCAACAAGTTGGGACGGTATTTTCCAATACATAATTTCACCAAATTTTAATTTGTTGCAATAAAATGAAAATATCACGACTAAACACTGTACTGTATTTAACTCCTTCGTAGTGCATTAAATTCCACAGCACGCGAGTAACAGCGCTTTATTCGCTCAAAAGATGTAATGAGTTAGTAACGGTAATATTCGTTGCAAAATAAGTGATTCCTACACCACTATACTATAGTATAAGATGCAAGTAGAACAACCCTCTGTAATGTCATCCCTTAAGGGTAATTTAGTGCCGGAGGGCGTTTAACGCTTTTACCTTACTATTTACCCCACACTCGTGCTTTTTAAGGGATGGGAAATGATTAAGCTGCTTTTATAAAGATTAGGGGAAAATAAAGAAATTTTATTTAATATATTTACAGCCTGCTTGATGAATAAGGGTAGATCTAAATATTTTGAAACTCTGTTTTTCAGTCGCTTAAAGCTTGTAGCTGGTAAAATCAAGGATTCTATAATTAATTAATAATAATCTAATTAGAATGCGCTATCGTTTAATATTCTCGAACGTCCGTACAATCGTTTCCAAGTCGAGGACGTTGACGTGAGGTTAAGAAAGACGTAGCCGGTGGAAAGAAAGGATCCCTACTTTGTGGAAATAGGATATAAACTTTGATAACAGAAAAGGACCGATAAAAAAACAAGTTTTTTACTTTTATAATTCCTGGCTAAATACGGCTTAACTTGGAGAGTAGGTTTTCAGATAAGTGACTCTGCCTGCGTGGTGACCTAATTTTGTATTTCTCAGTGAGTTAAAATCGGTATATTCCTTTCTTTGGTACTCTGCCTTAAATGTTTCCAAATACAAACCAGCGCTTGGAGTCATGGAACACTTGTTTCTGTAAATAAATTTCCATTCCAGTCTGTCTACAAAGTCGAAAAAATATAATACCATTGTCACAGTTTCCAACATAACAAACAAAATATTGTACATTTATTAACTTTTGAAGGAAAATGTTTTTATAATAGACCTATCACACGTAATCTTATGTGTGTGATGTTTAACTTTCTTCTATTAGCTCACACTCTCCTGATATAGACTATATAATGTACAAATTTTCAAACGGTAATAAAATACATTTTTATTCATCCAATCCAGTTCAAATACAATTTGTTTAACCTCTAGGGGATGGCAATAGATGTTAATACAGTTTTTAAAAGTATTTACTCAATAACTAGATTATAAAATTTGTGAGATCCAGCCTGATTCGAACTGAGAATCTTAATGTTCAAAGTCTGGCGCGCCTTGCTACTGCGTCAACTTTTCAATACCTAGAAATATTTTGTTAATTAGAGCTTAGCTAGTGAGAACTATTCACAAAGGTAAAAGTTAAAATAGGGAACTCAAAATCTCACAAAAAAATTAGTTTTTAATAAACACACACACACAACAAACTCGTTTCGGCGATGATGTCGCCTTCCTCAGTGCTTGGCTACTACTCAAGTAAGTAGTAGCCAAGCACTGAGGAAGGCGACATCGTCGCCGAAACTAGTTTGGTGTGTGTGTGTGTTTATTAAAAAACTAATTTTTTTGTGAGATTTTGAGTTCACTATTTTGACTTTTAACTTTGTACCTAGAAATATATTTCTCAAAGATGTATACGAATTCCCCCCCTCCCATCTGGTTGTCGTCGAAGCCTCCATTGTACAACCTTAAACTGTTGCCATGGTTACCACACAATATCATAAATACTGCTCTAGGGTAACTAAAATGAAAGTTTTCTTTGTTTAACTTCAGTAGGAATTTATTTAGACATTTTTAAAAATATTATTTGTTATTAAGTAACTAACACGTCAGCTATTTCGCAACAGTTTATAACTATTTCGTATTTAATATTATTGGATTCCATCTTTACTTGAGGTACTAATTCTACACTAGAACGCTTGAAGATACAAAAACAAGTAAAAGACATACACAAAACTCACAACTCCAGAGTTGTAAGTTAGAGTTTGTAGTAGCAACACTCGCTGATGATGATGATGCGTATGAGTTAATAAGTGATTAATTATTGAGTTTTGTGTATGTTTTTTTTCTTTTTTTTACATAACCTCACAAGCTGAGCTCAAAGAATAGCTGTACTTGAACATATATTGTTGTATTACACTTGCCTGTAGCAGTACTAACATTTTTCGTTATGGTCTGACTTGACAATTAGATACATCTCCCGAAACGGTCGTCCTCGTTCAATAAAAAAGTAAGTGCTACTATAGGCAAGTGTCGCATATTAATATTAAAGTGTTGGTGAATATTTCTTTCTTTATGTAACTCATATAGCGTATTGGGAACAACCTGTGGATGGAGTTTCCATTTTATCGCTCGACCAGACCTCGGTGCATCCCTGTTGGGGTAAATATTTGATAATATTATGTCTGAAAATTCTATCGGAAGTTGCTGCCCCGACCGTGTTTCTCCAGGTCAAGTAAATTATTAAGTAAGCTGCGGTGTTGCTTCGGGAACAGTTTTCCCGTTTATTCCCGTGCTTTGCACGTGTCGAATGTATTACCTCATTGGTAGCGCGTAAGCGGACGGTTGTAGTAATTTTTAAAATAATCAAAAGAAACATAAATATTTTGTTTTTATTCCTAATGACTACATTGTCTGCTAGTTTTCACGAAAATTAGGTTTTCCGAGCGGGAGCTTAAGTGGGTAGGTTAGGTTAGACCAAATTACCGATGTAAATGAGTTTGTTGTAAAAAAACGAAAAGAAGGATATTTAAATAAGATTTTTCTAGTAAAAAATACAGTTGTAATATATCCTGAGAGAATATAATATTAGATTCATATTTATAAAAGGTTTCAACCTGTGTTACAGCAAGGACGATTTGGTGAGTTAAATCTCCTTCTAAATCTAGAAGGATAATAGCATTTCTTTTTTAATTTATGTTTATTGGAGCATTCAACATAAATATTGAATAAATGATAAACGGGTCGAATATAGACTCAAAGATGTTTATTTAGTGCAACGTTTCGGCTACTAATTCGTTGCCCTCATCAAGCCTGAAAACAATATTATATTTCTTATAAATACTTCAATAAAATGTAAAAACACTCTCTACAGTAAATTAGAAATTTAAAAACTCAATGAAATTTTAATAACAATTTTAATAAAATTTTTGTAGGTTATTTTAATAATTTTTTGATTAAAATTGCATTGAGTTTTTTAAAGTATTTAATTGTTGCAGAGAGTGTACTTGTATTTTACATGCGTCTTTATAACAAATGTAATATTGTTTTTTAGGTTTGAGAAGGGCCGACACGTTGCACTAATTAACTAATCTTCTTTGAGTCGATATTCAACCGGTTTATCATTTATTCAATTTCTTTTTAATATTTTGTAGCCTAAAAAAAATTATTTTCAGTTATCCAGTTTTGTAACGAATTTCATATTTATTATAAACTCATAACAAAATTAAAATATAATTTTCCTATAAAACGAGTTGAGAGTAAACTGTGAGTTGTTGATAATTATGCGTGTTCGCTGTGCGTAATTCCGTTTGGGGATGACTGCGTATTTGACAAAAATTCCAAAGGGTCTAAATGGACTTGATGTGGGTTATATCCATGTGGAGATCGGTATGATAGAGGATGAAATCCTTAAACGAACTTTCAAGAGAAGTCCGGTAGACTTCAATATCTCTTTGCAGAATTGTAGTCTGTAAGGATATTAATGTAAATTTTGGTTTAAAACCTTTTTATTTCTTGCAGACCTTGCCTAAATACCCTGTACATAAGACCCTACCTAGATTTAATGCCCGTTGGGTAGACCATACTCTTGAAAGTGGATTGTTTTTAAACCTAGAACAAATTTATTTGCTTATTTCATCATCTCATGTATAAATTTAAGCTTTAGAATGACGTAATAGTGTGTTTAATTTTACGAATTTTGCTTTTTGGGTATGAATTACAAGATGAAATATTTTGTTTTTAATTTATAACACTTTAATATATTTCTAAAAATTGTAAGACTTGGGTCTTTCTTTCTTATAACACTTTCAATTGAAATGGTTGTAAATAAATATTTATCCCATTTTATGAAACTAAACTCACTAGAATCTGACTCGATTTATCGATGGTTTCAAGCAACCCATCGCTGTTGGCAAGGTTGAATTTCTATGAAGATAAGTTGTCAAGTTAAATATGTGCTTAGAGTTAAACCAATAGCCATGATTCACTGAACTCACTATAGAGCCTGTTGCTGTGTGAAGAAGAAGAAATAACCTTCTAACAATGCTCAGTTCGACTTCCTTTAAATTGTAATAAAATTAAGTGGATTAGTCGTAGTCAGTTCATATTATTTACTTCTTTAAAGTAAAAAAAGTGTTTTCTAATATGTGGAGTAATTTATTAAAATTATTTCTACAGTTTAATTATGTTGTTTTACGAATAATTTCAGCAAGGCGCAAATTGTTATGCAGGTAATTCAATACTCATAGGCTATCATTAATTTTTAGGTTATGTTGCTTTAACATTATTTCTATAACTAAAACATTTTTATTTTTTTAAATTGTTAGGTCAATTGGTAGATTAAAGATAATTTTAACATTAGGTTAGATTTGAGATAATTTTGAATTCTTTAGCTTTTTATTGTAGGCTTACCGGTATCTAAATAGAATTTTTAATTTCTAGTCCGTTTAGAATCTAGGTTGAAACTTTAATTTCTAAGTAAATTAAATTATTCTAATAAACTAAAAAAGACATTTGTTCTTTTCAATCACAGTGTGTGTTTAATTTTATCAATTTTGTTTCTATATATGTATCTGAGTAATGTGCATTTCAAGTATAGTATGCGTGTGTTCAGTAAGTTTGTTGAATAATTGTAGGCTATATTAAACAAGAAATTTAGAACGATTTTTTTTTTAAACCAATGAGAAAATATTTAAGTTTGTTAAATAATGGAGTTCAAATATTAAGTGCCTATTTAATTATGGTATTTGGTACTTATAGAATGAAAATTTCAATTGCAAATAAGTAACTAATGGTGGAAAATGAGTTTGAATAAATTAAACAAATATTTTTGCCCATAATTCAATTTTAGTCTATATTTCCCTATTTATATGTATTGACGTGAAATTTCTTGTACAATTTATTTTTCTTAAATATCAATAGCATTTATTTAAAAAGTTATTTGTTAATATTTTTATAATGTTCAGTTTTGAAAAAAAGATAGGTTTCATATTATAAATAGTTATACAATGTAATTCCCTTAGTACTGTTATGACATTGTAATAATGAATGTTATTCTAGCCGTAAATTATTTCACAAAAACCCAAATCTCTTTCTTCAAGGTCAAACCAACAGAGGTCCTTGAAGAACGTACTATAAAAGGCCTTTTGTACCTATGTATTTTTATTTTAGAAGGTCTTGGGTCTGGAATTTTAAATTGCTTGGGTCTGTATAGGCTATTAACGTTTGACTACTGGGTGGGTAAGAGCGCAGAAACTGGATGTGGTATATCTGAAGATTGCGTGGTCATTACCATGATCATAAGGATAAGGTCTTAAGCTTGTCCGTGTGGTTCAAACTATAGTGAGGGGATTTTATCGAGTTAATGTGAACGACGAAAGGGATGTGTGACAGAAAGGTGGTGGTTCCCAGCTTTTACCACCGTTACTAGGATATGGTAAGTAGTGTTACCATATAGGTAAAAAAAAATATATAGGAAGGGATGTGACCGTATATCTGAATAAGCTCTAGTTTTTACCACGGTCAAAAGGTGTCCGTGTAGGTAAAATGATAAGAAGGGTATTTGATCGAAATGGTGTGATCGAATTGTGTGATCGAGGAAGGGGATGTGTGATAGGAAGGTGGTGGTGTCCCAGTTTTTACCACCGTAACAAGGATAGGGTCAGAAGATTTACCATAAAGGTAAAAGAATAGGAATGGGTTGTTCCCGTATATCTGAAGATGGCCTTATCTTTACCACGGTCAAAAGGTGTCCGTGTACGTAAAATGACAAGAAGGGGCTTTGATCGAAATTATGTGATCGAGGAAGGGGATGTGTGATAGGAAGGTGGTGGTTCCTAGTTTTTATCACCGTAACAAGGATAGGGTCAGAAGATTTACCATAAAGGTAAAAGAATAGGAATGGGTTGTTCCCGTATATCTGAAGATGGCCTTATCTTTACCACGGTCAAAAGGTGTCCGTGTAGGTAAAATGACAAGAAGGGGATTTGATCGAAATGATGTAATCGAGGAAGGGGATGTGTGATAGGAAGGTGGTGGGTTCCCAGTTTTTAACCGCCGTAACAAGGGTAGGTTCAGACTATTTACCATAAAGGTAAAAGAATAGGAAGGCGTTGTTCCCGTATATCTGAAGATGGCCTAATCTTTACCACGGTCAAAAGGTGTCCGTGTAGGTAAAATGATAATAAGAGGATGTTATCGAAATGATGTGATCGAGGATGGGGATGTGTGATAGAAAGGTGGTGGGTTCCCAGTTTTTAACCGTCGTAACAAGGATAGGGTCAGAAGATTTACCATAAAGGTATAAGAATAGGAAGGCGTTGTTCCCGTATATCTGAAGATGGCCTAGTCTTTACCACGGTCAAAAGGTGTCCGTGTAGGTAAAATGATAAGAATGGGATTTGATCGAAATGATGTGATCGAGGAAGGGGATGTGTGATAGAAAGGTGGTGGGTTCCCAGTTTTTAACCGCCGTAACAAGGATAGGGTCAGAAGATTTACCATAAAGGTAAAAGAATAGGACGGCGTTGTTCCCGTATATCATTTACAATAATCGTTATATTTGTACTTTGAGTGTGATATATTTTCTGTCTTACCTGAAATTGTCTCGTTCTTCGTTGTTAATGCGTTCCATTAACATCAGTCCATCAGATCAAAGCATAACTGTATTTGTATTTTGTTCTGATCCGTGGTAGTTATCCGAAACACGCCAACGACAAAGAATTAGACAATGTAGAAAAATATCATTTGTATTATTTTAAAACTAATCGTATTTACACCCAGTTACTTTCACTGTTATGATGGGATTTTGAGCTAAAAAGGACCGGATATGAGTCCCCACTTTTGACCGTTAATTTACTTCTGTTGTCATTTGCACGTTTAACCTACCCTTTTACTACCATAAAGCCAAGGGTTATTTCTTACTGAAGTTACTTTAAATTTTAACTTTCCATTATAATTTACAATTAATTATTTTCAGTGCCCCTATCATTACAGCCACATTCTAACATTAGAGGGTCGTCACAAACCCCTATGTTGGAACGCATGTGGGAATATGGTTGGAGAATGTAATAATAGGAATGAAAAATAAAATTACTGCGATTCTGACAAAAGGACTATCCTCGTGAGAGGAACGCAAGTAGCGTGGACATGGTTGCATCCCTTAATATATCTTCTGTGTGGATGATTTAAGGGTACTTCACTGCACCCGGGCCAGATAAAGGTTAGGTCCAACCGAATTGCATCGTTTTGTGCGACACCGACCGTGATGACGTTGTTCCAGCCAGCTGTAAGAAGCCCTTCTCGACCGCGATGACGTAGTTCCAGCCAGCGTCGAGAAGGCCTTCTAGTGTGTAATTTATCTCGCTTATTCAGTTTGATTAACCGGTTGCTCCAGGGCAACTATCGTTAACCAGTTAACGAGCAAATTACAGCCCCGACTGTGACTTATTCTCACCTAATTACTAGTAATTTCTCTTCCAACCCGCAAAGCAGCCAGTTATCAATTATGCGGCTGTACATTGAGAACGGTTTCGGAATTGTTTACATTTCCTGTTTGTGCAGGAAGTTGACTGATTTTACTATAATTTAGTGATATGAAAGGACTCGCCTGTTATGTCTCCTTTACAGAGACAAGTCTTGTAGTGTTACGCAACCAGACATAAAGAATGTCTATTAGACTGCCTCTGGATACGTGTCTGACCCCAATGCCGCACTCGTTCGCTTAGTCTATGCAACCGGTCGAGTTCCTTCTTTGGAATTCTATAAATTTGTATTCTTGCTTTATTATAGGAATTAATAAGTAAGTGAATGCGGATGAATTAACAACCTTATGTATGCTGTAGAAATACATTTTTTAGCATCCTTTTTTCAGTGCCTCTTCGGTAATTACGGATGCTATTGCTTTAGTAAGGATCGGTCGTAAACGTTAGTTCCTTCTTACACTTTTACTGTGGTCTCATTAATATTTGGAAGTCGTCGGCGTTGCCACTATGCCTCATCGGTTCACATCTTGTACAAAAGCAATGCAGCTTACAGTCGATTCTGTACTGGAACCACAGCGGTGCGTTGAGACACATGGCAACCGTGTTGATTCCAGTTGTCATGGAGATTGGACGAAAGTTGTGACGAATCTTAGACGTTGGCTGGTAAAATAAATTTTTAAAAGGTAAATTTTCTTATAGCGCCGCATGTAGAAAAAAATACATGTGATTGAATCAGTAGAACGAAGTCGTCACTTTAGCAATCTTACGCGAATGCATAACAATTTCCTCTTGTATAGCTTTAATATGTGGGCTTCCTCCCCCCGCCTTCTCTTCTCCTTGTGTGCGTGTCTGTGTGTATTTGTGTGCGCGCGATCGCGAGTGAGAATCTGTCCAAACTGACTCCAGAAAATTTCCTAAAGCCAAACATGGTAGTAGGTTGACGCGAACTGCTGTTTCCATCCTTACTTAGAGCTTATTTGTAGATTATGTTTAAATAATTGTAAAATACAATTTTCAATAGTTTATAATCAGAAATATTTGTCGTATATTTTATTAAATTTTACAATTTATGTGACTACTATAAAGCCGGTAATTTTTATTCTTCTGGCTACATCGTCTTCTTCAGGAGGTTAGTGGCCGTAACTCTAGAAACATTCTGCCTTATTAGACCTTACATTCTTCAATCTACATCTCTCCTCCTTCATCCGACTACTATTTCTTAAGATTGTGTCTTCAGTTTTTATTGAAGGATTTCATAGTTTTTTTTCATGATTCCTAATTATTATATTATATTCTATAAATATAAATAATTAAATTAATTATATCATATTCTAGGGTATATTAATAAATACTATTTGAAGTTACTCTTATCTTTGAAATTGCCGAATGCTACAGTTGTTAACTTTAACTGTATTGTAGTATTATTGCTTTATTATCTGTTGATATTACCTAAATTTCTAGTGAAATATCATTTTTCATTTACACTGACCCTTCTCCAGTACAACAGTGGGTTTTGAAAATGTAATAATTTGGAAGGAAATGACAAAGGTTTGGCAAAACATTGACCCAATGTATGAATTATAATAATCTCAGTAGAAAAAAGTTTTTAATAAGAGTTATCATTTTTATCCATAGTCTACTCTTGCGGTCATAAGATTTACAAATTTCATGCACGATGCTTTTAAATACTTTAAACAAGTAATATATGCAAAAAAATTTAAAGTCAATTCCTACTTGAGTCAACAAAGACAAATTTAATTTTAGTTACTTTTCATTAAATACGAGTAATTACAATTAATAGACCTATTAATCAAGTAACATGGGCTATGCGTTAAAACAGCTGTTCTACCACATAACCTATAACATAAAATCAGCTGTTTTATGAAATCATATGTTATAGGTTATTTTAAGCCAAATATGACGAATAACACCACACCTTGCAAAATATATTCCATATCATGCCCCTTTTGTGAAACGTTTTTCTTCCATGTAAAGGTTTTTAATTGAATTTAATTAATGAATTAGTATTTGAAAACAAATGTATTTGAACTCGAGTGGATGAATGAAAAGTATTTTATTAACGATTGACAATTTATATATATATATATATATATATATATATATATATATATATATATATATATATATATATATATATATATATATAAGGACCACTTCACACAAAGAAAAATAGAAAGAATTGAAAAAGTGAGCTATGAACAAACGCACCACGAATACTTTTGTGTTACAAATAAAAAGTCAACGTAACGTTCCATTCCAGGGTTAGGTATTTTTACTCGCTACGGCTTCACCCTGTCCTCGATCTTCCTCTACGTCTCCCCTCGGGCTTATAATTATTGATCTGCCTTAGAATTCTTCTGGGATTCCTGAAATATGTCGTTCTATACATCCCGTGCGTCTCCGGTGTATTAAATTCATGCCAGATGGTTTCGTCCCAAATACAGTTCTTTTACGTCCTTTTCCTGCTCTAGAAAGGTGTTTTCGGGTAATTCTATTTTTTTAAAAGTATTTTCCAATAAATCCTAAAATTCGGAACCATATAGATTACAATGATTATAACATTTTATTTGACTCTGTGTTACTTTAAATTTTTCCTCATTAATCCAAATTTGTCATTATTAGAATCTGTGTTTTTTTTGTCTTTGTTAATCTGTCGTATTCTAAAACAGGCCACAATCTAAGTGTTGGATGGAAGTGAGTAGACTTGCTCCAAAAACGTTTTCTAGATTAAACAAAATTTTCTTCGAATTTAATTACATTCTCGTTCAGTGCCATTTTCTTAGCTTTTAAAATATATTATTAGAAATTATTTTTGCAAATTTTTTTGAATTTATTTTAGTTTAATCATGACGAACTGTTTCAATTTTAAGGTGAAAATTATTTTCCTTTTTCGGGAATTGAACCTACGTTGCGTTACACAATAAAGCAGAATGATGGACATTACACTACCCGAGCTGTTTTAAAATTCATACAAATTATAACTTGGTATTTAAATGTACGTAGTTGAGCTACAAATTCCATTAAGCAAACTATCATATTTAGGAGGGGGGGCGTTGAATGTCCTTGAAAAGCGTCTGGACAAAAGAAGGCGTTTTTTCTTACGTTATCTCACTTGGGCGCTATTATCGATATTTGTTGTATGCTATAACGTAGCAGGTGTGAAATCAATGCACAGAGAACCTAACGGCTTTAAGTTAGTTTAACAATATGGCGAATTACAGTGAAGTTAAATACGATTCTAGTTTAGTGGTTGTAAGTGTTAAGATAGATTTTAAAGAAGTTTTAAATATCAACTTAGGTTTTAATTTTATGTGATAATATTGAATATAAAGCAGTTAAAAAATGTATAGAGTATGCACTTCTTAATACTAGAGGGAATCTGCAAACGTGAACAATGCTTCTCACCCATTTCCGTAACCGGGGGCTTCGTGACAGAGCCTATTTCAGTAATATACTCCCGTAACGCAATCACTTTTCTCTCGAAATGGATTCACTAGTATACGCAGCTTTGCTGGTAAGAGTCTCGCCTATTACCGTCTTACCATCACTGAGTTTCTAAATGTGATGGGTAAGTAGGATATATATTATATGCTAGTATGATTTCTAGATGTCTTTTTTCTTGGTAAATATTGATTTATTAATGTACATATATTTTAAACAATATGCTGGAAGCTTTATATCAATGTAATATAGTAAATTTAGCTTATATAAATCACTGTCTTATTGAACCAGCCGGTTTGGATCAGATTTGTAAAGCCAAAACTGGATATTTGTACTATACTACGCTAAATTGATAACTTCAGGAGCTTCGTACACTTTCATTTGCTAAAACAAGAATATATAGGATCATATTCATTTATAAATACTGTTTATGAAATGTTTGTTCGTAAAACACACACTCACATGAGCGCGCGCACACAAAGTTTAACCTATGTTAAAATATCCAAAAATAATAAAAAACCTTGAAGGAAATATTTTTAATTTCAAATTAACAATTTACAAAAAAAAAGAAACTTCACATACAGAATTAAAGATGATAATGGAATTCCTGGGCGTGATGTAATTCAGCGGACGTGGAGCCTTTCTCTCCGCGTCTGGGGAGTTGGATAACATCGGCTTCACGCTTTCCACCTGCCTTGCCAAGGTCGGCTAAGTTTTGCTACTCCGCCCCCTGGTTTCCGAAACCGGCGCACAAACCTTGAGTCGGAAAATCCCGCTGTGGCCCAGCGAAAGTAACATGATTCAATGCCATTTCCTCTTGAAGAGATGCATTCAACATGTAAACATATGTCGCCGTTGTTTGGTTTCATATTTGTCACATAAAACGACAGATGTTCATCAGTTAAGAAAGGACTTTCACTTACTAACCTGTGGATTTATGAGATAATCGTTAGAATATGGGCGTGCAAGAACCACTTGTTGCCTGATCGTATGTACTATGTCTTGACTGGGGTCATATCTACCAAATATTAATTGTTGTCGTCAAAACATTAGTTTTAGCCGTCTTCATTTACCTAACAAACATTAATTTTAGGTATCGTCGTTTAATTAGAGAACATTAATTTTGTGCACTTTCATTTAAATACAAAATATTAATATTAGACATTTCATTTACGCATGAAACATTCGTTTTGGCTATTGTGATTTATCTGCAAAACATTAATTTTAGATATCGTCTTTTCCCTAGAGAACAATAATTTTGTGCGTCTTCATTTACCTACAAAATACAGTATTAATTTTGGGCATCATCATTTACGTATTAAACATTTATTTTAGCTGTTGTCATTTATCTACAAAACATTAATTTTAGCTATCGTAGTTTACCTACATAACATTAATTTTAGGGTCTATTTACTTTCCAAACATTAATTTTGCCCGTCGTCATTTACCTACAAAATATTAATTTTGGTCATCGTCATTTGTCTACGAAGCACTTTTATTTGCTATTTTCATTTATCTACAAAACATTAATTTTTGATGCCATAACATCAATTTTGTGCGTCGTCATTTACCTGTGACACATTAATTTTAGGCGTCAGCTTTTACATACAGAACATTAATTTTGTGCGTTGTCATTTAACTACAAAATATTAATTTTAGTCGTCGTCATTTGCCTACGAAACATTTATTTTGGCTGTTGTAATTTACCTACAAACCAATTATTTTCGGCCTTATTTAAATCTAAAAAATTCGTATTAGGCGTCATTTATCTACAAATTAAAGCGACATTAACCTCAAGACCTTGTTGAAAAATAGAATCGATGATGTCTTATTTTATCGTTGCCTTAAAAATTCTTCTATTTTGTAATTTATCGTTTCGTGTAGTTAAGATTACCTTGATTTCAAGACCAATTTAGCCGTTTTTGTGTTCTGGACTTCCAGCACTAACATAGCTTTTGAGATATTTTGATAACCAAAAACATATAAGAGTTTTTCTTAGGTGTACCCTATCATAGATACTGTGAGAGTTTCGCTTTGGACTATATAGTGTTACAGACTGTACCGTATCTACTATTACTTTAGCGGCCATCTCTAATTACATACTTGAGTCGTTCTATTTATCTGAAAATACTCTCCGTTTTGCTTGAGATGGTTACCAGTGGGAAACCAAGAATTTGTCGAGGTCCAAGCATAGGATAGATAAGAAGGAAACAGGTTCAAGAGAACCAGATCCAGATACAGGATGTGACGAAAGAACTGCTGATGAGAGTTTCCTAGTTGGAGATGGAGTGTAATGTTGTATAAAGTGTGTGCGCGTGTGTGAGTGTTGAGAGAATTATACTTACTCTAATGGGCTCCTTAGTAGGGTGTAGTCTGGACGTTAGTTTGGAGGAGGATTTTTTTATTATGAACCTCTCACGTTTTGAATGAAAGCGCGCGTTTAGATAGATATAGAAAGTAAATCTGCTTGTCTTGGTTAATTACTCCCTAAGATCAATAACTTTCTAACATGAATGCAGAATGTGGTTACTGGAGGGCATATCAGTAAAACAATACGGCCTCATAATTACGGCTATTGTTCGGCGAGATGAGTTTGCAGGGCACAAATCAAGATCAGATTCTTTGGGCCAGTAAGCCGGTCGGATTTGCTCTGATTTCCTTTAGTAGATCTTTGAAAGCGATAAGTCGCGGGTTTGCGAAACGTGTGCGTCGAGTGTTTCCAACGAGTGTGTGTGATTTGTTCCGTTTTGTGGTGAGCCGTAAAAAGATATTGCCAGTACTGCAGTAGATAAGCTACCGTTTGTTTTGGCGATTCTAAAATTATATCCGTTATAGTTTACTGTGACATTTAGAGGATAAACTCGTCCAGATGTCAAGGTACGATATTAAATTGTGAAATATTTTGATAAATACATACAGTTTGTAGATTTAGGCCACATCTTAATGTATACTGCAGTAGATCTTTGGTCAAGTAGCATTAAATTGTTGGACTTAGGATGCACAGAAAAATAAAAATTTATAGTTGCGTCCAGCTAACCGTGTTCTTGCTTACTCCCACTTTCTTCTGTACCATCACTTCTGAAAACATGTAACATTTTCAGAATTTTTTTATAAATCAATCGCTTCTGCATCCGACACATAAGATTGTTTGTTATTTCATACCGAAGCTAATTTATCATCGAATTCATCTAATATCGACTGTCTCTTGCAAATCAGACTTTTGAAAATCCTTATCATGTTTGTAGGAAAGTATTTATACTTCCCGTCTCGCCTACTGCGATATCTCAAGACCAAGTGCACGGTTACGTGGTCCGCATTATACCTATAAGAAGCTGCTGATTCTACGCGTAGAAAGGAGAGTTCATTGCGCATGTCCAAGCCTCGGTTTGTGCTGTAGTATCAGACTATAGTTTCGAAGATATTAACTTTTCGAAAAACATCTACATTAAACTTCCATGGATTTTAATGTTCGAGACAGAAAATTAGCTATTGAGCTAGTAACTGATCGGGATCCGATACTTTCCTCCTACCAATGTCTCTGTGTGACCAAACGACATAAATTTTCCCTACAAATGTTTTAACGTTTTTAAAATTAGTATTTTGGCGTCAGTACGAATTTTTATTTCTTGTCCTAAAGTCTTTCTTCACCACCTTTTAAAAAGTAATTGTGAATTATTTAATGTTTTCACTCTAGGCATAGTCGAGACTAAAAGGTAATTTTTTACATTTTGCTTTTTTATATGGAATCCCTTATACAGGGGACTCCTGTTTAGCACGATAGAACGTGCTCGAGCCTAACAAAACCTGTTAAATTTCATCTCAGCCACAGTTTATTTTATAAGCTATATACCTGTGAAAATAGTTTCCTTCCGTGAATATTGAACCCTTGTTCTCTTATCAACCACCCCACTGATACGTTTTGGAGTATCCAAGGTCGGAATAATGAATATTACTGTTTTTACAATAAAGACTTTTATGAACAAGAATTTTTCATGCAACTAGTCCGAATGCAATTGTGAATCAAGCTATTCACGAGGAGGGAAATGAATCAACAGATTCCACGAGGCGATAACGTCCAGATTGTGTGTAGTTGGGCGCGGTGTCGTGGTCCGTGATTCATCCTATCTCTGCGCTGTCACTCATTGTTACACTGAATGCACACATAGTATTAGGTTATGTTTACAGTCATTACTTGCTTCTAACAGTAGTCGTCTCTGAATAGTAAAGGTTATAGACAGTCGGTTCGTATAATAAGAATTGTATCATCTCTGAAGTTATTGGTGTTATAACACATGTTTTGCATAATTCTTACTAATTTATAATACACGAATATTAATTTGTTATTTGATTGTCATTTTAGACTCGTTTTGGGAGATTTTCTACGTTTATCTCTGGGTCTTGAGCTTTCGTGTATTTAGGAATTTTTTCCCCAGAAGTTTTCGATCAGTTTGTTAAAAAAAAAAATTAAAATTACAAGATGTTCCTTTTTTAATTCCGACAAAGTTTTTAAATGCTTATTGAATCAAGTTTCCAGTCTTTTGTTTGTGTATAGACAAAGCTAGAAATTGGTATGCCTATTGGTAAATCCTAGTTTTTACTGGTAAATCTTAGGCTTAACATGAGTTGGTAAATGATAGTATTTTATAAAAATTAGATTGTTTATGGATTTATGTTGAGGTTTAGAAGACGCTAGGTTTTAACTATGACGGTTGGCTAATGTTGGTTTTGTGAATCAAACATTGAGAACCACTTATTCAGTAAAAAATGATGGAAAAAGTTTGGAATGAACGATGGTCAGAGAAAAGTTGTAACTTTTTACCAGTTGAGAGTTTATAAATGTAAGGCTTTACTGGGAAATCTTAAAATTCATTGATATACGGTCGTTTACAGTAGAGTGTGCGTGTGCATGTGTGTATTTTATTTATATAGGTGTTGCATTTGTACTGCATATATATATATATATATATATATATATATATATATATATATATATGAAGTTAATATATTATTATTGTAAGTAATTTTATCCACCATTAAGTGCAATGATTTTACCTTGTGTGATGAGGCGCCTTTCGGTCACTTGAGGTAAAATCATTGCACTTAATGGTGGATAAAATTACTTACAATAGTAATATATTAACTTCATAAAGTCAGTGTAACGGAAAAACAATGGATAACGTAAAATATCAAGAATATATATATATATATATATATATATATATATATATATATATATATATATATATATATATATATATATATATGGCAGGAATGACATGGCATGCAAGTCGAAATTACCACTTCCGTTGGGGCTAAGCTGAGTCCCTGGGAATGTGACCATGCGTCACCTGGAACATATCTGTGAACCAGATTAATATTAGTGTCTACATTTTAGTAGCATTTTATGGTTAGAGCTAGGCGGTCAGTAGGAACAGCGGCCGTCTGTGTGTTTCATGGTGGGGTCGTACCTACCCAGTGAGGAAATGAGTGTGGGGCATGTTTGTAGAATCTTGTTGCTAAGTGTCGAAGGTGTTGTTTGATGAAAGGCACTTTCAAGTCAGTGTGAAACAGTGTTAATCTTGTACATCTAGGTACCTTCGTGATTATTCGCAAAACCTTGTTTTGGAATAACTGGAGTCTGCGTGTTGGTGAATTACCTACCTGTCCCCAGACGGATGACAAGAAGTCTTAATTTTTTTTAACCTGGGTCTGGATCCCCAAAACCCTCCCAGTCCTCGTGGCAGCCAGACTCTAGCGAGGTGCCTTCGTCTTACATGCGCATGCGGTTAGTATCCCTACCGCTAGTGAAGGAAACGGGATTGATTGCCCATGTACCAAGCTCATAAGCTGTAACATTTGGTTTTTTTTTACCCGGGTCTGGGCCCCCAAAACCCGCCTAGCTCTCGTGGCAGCCAACCCCTAACTAGCTACCTCCGATAGTGAAATGAAATAGTGCTGTAAGTGTCGCGCTAAGAGCGGGATGAAAACCTGGCAAGAAAGAAACCCGGTCAGGAATAATCCCGCGACAGATCATGTAGGAACCCTGGGGGCTTGGATCACCTTATGCTAAAAGATAAGGAGGGGTATTGCCTTGCAAATAACTTCTTAGTGAGGTTATGGCAGAAATGACATGCTCCTCTGGAAAGACTTTATTATTTTAGTGAATCCAACGGTATCTAGTAGCGAATATATAACTATTTATAACTGCGTCTCTACGGAGGAATATTACAGTAGTTTCAATCCTAACAGACGATGTATTTGTTGACATATTTATTGGCTTCTGGATACCGAAATTACTTGGAATAGAGAGCAACAAGGATTTTTAATAAGACAGGATAGTTTAAACGCTAGTTACAATTTGTCCCGATAGGAGCGCTATGCTATGTTGTTAAGTTCCGACTATTTCCACACCTTAAAAATTAAGTTCGTTGCCTTTTTTCGTACATGTGCCTCACAATAACCAGAGTGCAGTATTCTTGTCATGTTAATGATAAACGGGCAATTAGAAACTCTCCTGGGCAACGCGGCGCAGCGGCGCCGGGGTCATCAAACTGATAGCATCTCTTCGCGAGGACAAGGAACCTCTTGTCCTGTCCAGCCTCTAATTTACACCACACACTTTGTTTTACTTAGTTGTTATCAAGTTACACGTTGCTGATAAGGTAAGCGCCAGAGGTCAGGTTACGTTTGCTTTAGCGGTTAGGGTTTGCTTAGTACAAAGTGTACTTTTTGTTTTATTGTGTACTTTGGTATCACGACGTTGCACTGTAGATCGTACGTAACGTAGGATGTTAGGGTAAAGAAGGTCTGTGGAATGTAGACAGAATTAAGGAAAGGGGACAAATTTTATGGAGGGGTTATGACTTTTGAGCAAGATACAGGTTTAGAGAAGGGGCAAATATTGAGGGAAGGTTAAGAATAGGCATCTGTCCAAACAATGATTAAAATATTTTATTTCTATATTATAATATAAAAATTTTTTTGACGGGGGGAGTGAAATTCTAGCCAAGGTTGTATTACCTCCCCCAAAACGTTACGAAATCCCTCCCTAATTTACAAATTATATGACGAAAAAACCAGAGAAAGAACGGAGTAATAGAATAAGTGAGAAACATTTACGCGGCTTATAAAAACAAAAATAAATTTTGTCTAATTTTAAAAATGCCTAACTAAGTGAATACGTAATTGCTTACTTGCTGACGCGTTTCAAAACATTCGTTCCTTTTACGAAGCTAACCCCCAACTGGCGGCATCGGCTAGGTGTAAAGGCTCTAACGGGAATGGATTTATGACTGTGGAATGGGGTGGGTTGTTTTGGCTGTGTGTCATATAATAGAAAAGGCTGTTGGTTCAAAATGGGTGTGATCATAGTAAGCAATTAAGTATTCACTTAGTTAAGTATTTTTAAAATTAGTTTAATCAGTGCAATCAAGATGATTACATCAAGCAACTTAAAATTTTGTTTGTATTTTATTAATATCTTTTGCATTAGCCTCAATAACATTTTTCAAAAACCGTCAAACTATTGGTTAAACTTTACATGGTCCAACAGCAATAACACCAGCACTAACACATCCTCCGCGTCTGCCAGCTGTTGGTTTCAATTTCGCTAATGCTCCACAATAAAACCTTCGGAAGCGCGCTCTGGCCGTGAATAATTCAGCAACAACTTTTAGCGTGTAAACTTTTTCTCTGCTCAGAAGTGGGCAATGGTCATAAATCCTCATAAGCAATTTCCTTAAAAGGAAAGTTTTAAATTTTGTTACTAGTTTTATTCCGGGCACGTAAACTATTTGCGCATAATAAACGAGTTGCACACAAGCGGGATGTAATTTGGGAGTTAGGTGGTGCTCTGGTGTCGGAATGAAAAGGTTTGGTCAGTCACAAAGTCACCGTTAGTTATATTTTGTTACGGCTTTACCGTCTGTAAAACATTTTAAATAAAATCTCAAACATTGACAAAACAGATTATTCCAAACATCAGTAAAAAGGAGATTATTTGGCACTGTTGAAAAATGACAGCTAAGATTTTAAAATAATTTTCTTCACGCTTCTATATATTCTTTATTTTAGATATGTGGAGCTGTGATGTTTTTTCAATTCCTACTATTAGTTCTCTCTCTCTCTCTCTCTCTATATATATATATATATATATATATATATATATATATATATATATATATATATATATATATATATATCGTTAAAATTTGCAATTGTTATTAACATTATTTTTATTTATCCACTCAAGCTCAAATACGTTTTTAAAATTTGTAGTGGATGATACTTTATGTTAATACAGTTTTTTTCAAATATTATTTCATTATCTATTCATTCACAACGTTATATAAAACAAAATAGTTGAATCAAAATCTCACCACACATTAGTTATTAATAAAAACAAACACACTAGTAAATAACACAAACTAGTTTCGGCAACGATGTCGCCTTCCTCATTTCTTGGATTTCGTCAAGCTGTCGTACAACAATAAAACAAACAAGATACAACGTAAAAAGTCATACAAGTAGTTCATTAGTGTGTTTGTTTTTATTAAAAACTAATGTGAAATTTTGAGTTTACTATTTTGTTTTTTACTGTTATTATTTCATTAATTGCATTTAATGAAATAATTTTAATTTTATATGGCAGAAACATTTTTCAGAAAAGGGGCAAGGTATGCAATATAGTTATTTCGTCCCAATTGGCTTAAAATAAGTGATAACACGTGATTTCATAAAACAGCTGATTTTATGTTATAGAATATGTAGTAGAACAGCTGTTTCAAAGTGTAGGTTATGTTACTTTATTTGTAATCAATATTTTTAATATTGGAAAATTTTGGGTATTGATGTCTTAAAAAGACATGCCTTAGGGGTATTTTGGTTTTCATTAGAATGATAGTTTAAATATATAAAGTAATGGTATGTATGTGTATATATATATATACATACACCTTTGAAATAGTGTTTAAAATTTTTGAGGATGGGGGGTCGAGCCCTCTGAAAATATATGCCCTTGGCCTACACCATTTGTTGGTTTTAGAATATTTCTATTTGTGATTCATGTATAATTGGTTGTAATGGCTACGATTTTTGGTGTTTCTAATTTTGATGCAATTGAAATTTGCACAATGAAGATGGCTACAATTAATTAAACGGTAGAACTGTTAAGTTGGTTTGAGTAGCCCATGTCTACCTTACTTCTAACATCAAAGTTGTCACAGGTCTAGTTCCGGAGAATACTTGGAAGGAAATCGTTCTTATTTTGTTTTCTTTATTTTTATTAAAGGTACAATAAATTATATTTACATGACCGTTAAATGATATATATCTGACCGATATATATAAACGCCTATATATATCTGAGCGTTTAGGGAATCTATAATTTACCCAAATTATTACGTCATTTTTTTATATAAATACAAATTTATTTAACAAGTACTGTAATTGTCCTATGGTTATGAAGATAATTAGGTGATAAAAGATTTTCAGGTTCTGGAGTAGTTTTGATTTGTTCGTGCTGTTAATGTTTTGTGCTTCTATTTATCTTTGTTATGTCCCATCATCATGTTCTTCTATTTGTGTATGAGCATGTTTTTTCCAAGTTAACAACAGAGTTTATGCTTATACAGTATTTGGTAATGTGGGATCTATAGAGGAATATAAACATAGAGAATCATGGTTGGGACATTAAACTGGGTTGGTATAAGGGATGTGCGGGCTTATATTTGAGTTGTGCCAATAAATCTTGGGAAGAGTTTGCCTGCTATACTTATGGGTAAAGAAACAGTAGATGGAATTTTATTAGCGTTGTTATTAGTAATTTAAATAATAGTTAATTGTTTTAGAATTTTCCGTTCAGATTTTTAAAAACAACTCCAAATTGTCTAGATTATTCCAACTACAGGATTTTTCTATTGCGTAATTTATAAATAAATACGAATGTTTACTGCTACAAATATTTTAACACTAGTCTTCTCTTGCGGTGTACACAACAAATGTATACTGCTGTACTTTACTCAAAATATTTAGTTGACGTAATCCCACTAAAATCCCACCCAAAGACTAAAAATGTCAAACATCTCACAGTGAAATGTTTTACACAATTCCTCTTCAGAAAGTCTGCCATATTGTTTAGATTTGCAGCTTAACGTATTGACACGTAGATTTTTACGACATTGACATTTGTTATTCCTGGAATTGCCCTAGTGTAACAGTATTATAGGTAAGCCTCAATCAATGGACATTTCTGGCATAATGATGTCTTGCACAGAAAACTGAAAAGTGTTTGAAAGTAAACCATAAATACAAACAATGTGTACATCTCATCTAAAATTGTTGTAAACCCTAGCAATAATGGTAACCTCTCAATGTGAACTGGTGTAATGTGCTTTAATGAACTAATTTAAAATCAGTATTACATTTACTTTTAAAATTTTTTGAAGGAATAAATTCAATAATATTCAATCTTCACCTAATATAAAATCTCCTTTGCCTATTTAAAAAGGTAGAATATATCTTGTTTAAACTTAAATCCTTGTTGCCAACAAAGTTTTCTCAAAATATTGTATCATTCAATTTTAAGATTAACAAACAATTTTTAAGAACAAAGAAAAATTTTGAATATTATGGCAGTTCTATGATATGTTCAAGTCATTTATAAAACTGTTTATACCAAAGGTAATTATTTTTATAACATGACATTAATAAAACTTTCTTGTACAGAAAACCTCGAAAGTTCAGAAGAAGAGGCAAATCAAGGACTCGAGAGTGCTGGTGGCGTGTCCAACCACAAGCTTACTACGAAGCCTCAAACTCATCTTCAGGCTCAGATGACGACGTCAGGCTAACTTCACTTTGCTACCACACTGACACCGAATCGAACATGCCTGGAGGTTAGCATTTTTAGTTTTATTTCTGTTACAAGTATTGTGAAAATTTGAGATTTTAAAACTGAAGAAAAGTTCTTATGAATAGCTCTGACTTGGTATTTTGATTCATACAGATTGTTTATATATTGAGGAAAAAATGGATGCCATAATAAATATTATTTTTATGAATTATGCCCATGGCTGTCAGTCAGCAAGACTTGTTTACACTTGATACTAGCAAACTAACGACTTCCCCAACTTATTTAATTTATTGTATTAAAAACTTTGAGACAAATCGTTTCTTTTGCACTAAGTAATCTTCATCAGAGATAATGATGAAGATTGTTTAGTGGGATGGAAAATATTTCGTTTCACTGCGTTTTTCATAAATTTATTGAAATTATAAATATATATACCAAGTCGTTAATTTGTTTTAATATCATGAAAAAGTTAGTTGATAGATGAACCAATTATCATTTAGTGCAATAAACCGATGACATTTTTACATCTAATTTACTGTCTTCTTTAGGCCCTTTAGAAATCTGAAAAAACAAAAAATATTTGAAAATTATTGCAAAAACGATATTATCCAAAATTATAAAATGCCTGTTGACATACTGTCTAGATGACAATTTCTTCCCTAAGTTACGACAGTAGAAGACAGGGAATTAGCTGTGAAATGTTGCTGTTTTATTGAAATGAAGGATAGTTGAGCCATCTATCAACCCTCTTGTGATACCAAACAATTGTGTTTTATAAATGTTATATGACAAATCAGCGAAATTTAAAGGCGGTACTTCTAATGGAGTCTTTTTAAACTCCTTTTAATGGGGTCATAGGAATTTCTACCAAAACAGGATTAAGGAATAGACATGCATTTTTCATTGTACTGGAAATGGGCAACTTGCCCTGTTACTTGTTGGCAAGATATGGTATTAGAGCTAAACCTGCCCTTTTTCAGATTCTAAAAGCAGAAAATTAAATACACAACACTGGAGTACTCGCATGGACTACTATTGTTGTCCATTTTGTTTTTTTTTCTCGTTAACTAGCTAATAACTTTATATATTGAGGTGAATGGTTCTTAAAAAAGAATAAAACGCATTTATATAGAAAATAACATTTTATTTTATAAAGAAATAATACTAACATTTTTACTCCAAAATATGAACACTTTTGGTAGTTATTTGGATGTAATGCAATAAATTCAAAATGTTTGTTTTGAAATATAAATCTTTCACTTTATATTATAAAAATCATAAAAAACATAAAACAAATGAGAAAAAACTTTAATATGATATTGAAATTTATATATACAACCAAAAGTATAGGGACACTAGTTGTCACGAGAGTACCCTTGTGGACTACAATAGTAGGCCGCGCTAATATAAAAGTTCGTAAATAATCAATACGCTCATGTTGAATAATACCATTCCACTGAGAGTGATCTAGGGATGGGAGGAAAAGGTAAAGAAAGCCTCAAGGTTGTGCAATGTTGTCAACCCACTGAAACTTAAAAATCCAACACCTCTGGACTACAATAGTAGACCATGCGAGCACTAATGTGTTAATCATTGTTACGTTTAATACAGTCTAGTAACTCTTGGTCATGTTTTAATGTCGAAAAGAAATTACTTGATAGTGTTTGAGAACAATTGCATATGGTTCTGCTGGTTAGGTTATGCATTAGTATAATATAAGGGTGCTTTAGTGTTGGAAAGCGGTGAATAAATCAAAACTGCAACAAATACTAGTGGAAATAACAAAGAATGATAAAGAAAAAAGAAATTAAACAGAGTGGATAGGGACGAAGAGCAGTAAAAAAACTGTATGGCATACGGTGGAACAAAGACATAACAATAGGCTGGAAAAAAGAATATATAAGAACATAGTAAAAAGTATCATGACATTCGGGGAAGAAACGTGAGTAATGATGTAAGCAGACAAGAGCAAGATTAAAGCAGTAGGAGTGGACGCTTTTAAGAGATCATGTCGAGAATATGAAAGCATTAGAGAGATCATAGAGGAGAAAGAGACAGTTTAGAGGAGATTCAAAAGAGACACCTGATATCGTTTAGTCACTTAAAGAGGATTTTGGAGGTAAGATTACCGGACATTCTTATGGAATGGATTCCACCAAAACGAAAAAAAAGGGAAGGCCCGGCCTAACGTGGGGAGGAACCATCAATAAATCCATAAGTGAAAAGAACTTTATTAGTGGTACACTGCTACAATAGGTGGCGGCAAAGTTTAGAAATCTGACAGCGACACTATACAACTAACATTATAAATATAAAATTAATGCATTTGTCAGTTCCTCTGGTTACCAAATATTGAATATAAGTGACTAAAAATTAAGTGACTTTCTCAGTGTTATTGGGAATTTGGTTTCTGGGAGGATGTTAACTGTCATTTAATTACTCTTTCATTGTTTCTAGGATTTGAAAACTCTGCCATGAAGACAAGTTTTTCGTTAAGTTCGCTGCAGCCCTCTAGCGTAAGTCTAGAGGGTCCTGATCACGCGAAACCCCAAGAACGACCCTACAACTCCCTTCGAAAAAAGTGCAGGTAAAAATAACTAAATAAATGTACAATTATTTTGTTGTTGTTTATAATAAATTTATATAAATACATTAAATTTTTGTTTCCAGAATTAACATTGAGAATGTAATCTAACTTTTATAATTGTTTCTGAAATTTTTCTAGTAATATAAGTTTTATCATTTAAGCCCTATAAGTTTAATAATTTTGTAAATTTTATTTTATTTACTGACAGTTGCCGACTATTGAAACATCTCTCAGAGTAAGGTTAGTCGCTACATAAATACCTTTATTGGTTGGTTCCATGCTACATTTACGTATATCCTAGAAAATTGAGATTACTTAATTTTGATCTCTTCTATTATCTTAAAAATCAAAATATTTCCAGTTATACTAAAAGGATATTTAATTTATATCCTGCCCAATTTATTCCTCAAACTAACACACACACAAAATTCAAACAGAAATAAACAGAACAAAAGCGTAAGAAAATTCCAGACATTGATTAAATTCTCACATTGGTATAATGAGCACATTGTTCCTCATGCATGATAGTAACCTTGATTTATTACGAAGCATCCAACACCATTTTGAGTGTCTACTTTATGTTTTTGCTTAAGGTGTGGTTTGTAATGCAAAAGTTAGTCAAAAATCTTTCTATACGTGGCATTAGATATCTACATTTCCTCAATTTAGAGACACTAAACCAGTACTAGTTCATAAACAAATCTCTGAATTGCGTAGAGAAAATATGATACAAGATGTTTAATCGTGACTGAAGTTGTTAGGTAATTGATTGACTGATGTGAAGTCAAAGGGTCGTAATGATATAGCAGTCCTTTTTTTTGTTAACAAATTGGTTTGTTTAGTTAATGAACATTTTAAGAAAACTAGGTTTATAATATCTTATTTTATCATGGAATTTCCCCAAATTTCAAAATTCAGTTTTTATGAAAAACATTGATTTTTAAAGTTTTGTGCTTAGTGAGTACCAACATCTCTTACATCTTGCGAACATAAAAAGTGCTTGACTTGTGTACTAGACATTTTAATATCTTTTGTCATTAAGAGTAATAATTATGAGTGGATACGAGCGTTGCGAAGCTTTGTCATGCCTGAGTTGAAATGGCAAATGAATGGAAGCACAGATCGGTGGCAAAGATCAAGGCTCAGAAAATTTGGACAGATTAAAAAAGCATGTGCACAGTGCTTTTGGAGAGGAGTGTTTTGTTAATATATTTTTTATGGATGCTTTGTAGTGCAAATGCTTAGGAAGGCTCTCAAAAAATTGTGCAAGAGAATACTAAATAAGGGTTGTGGAATGCTTGGCAGCAGAGTTACTTTGATCAGGGTCAATGCTCGCCCTCACACAAGTTTTAGAAAACGTTTTGGAAAAAATTTAATTACACTCCATAATATACTTTTTTACTCTTATTTCAAAAAACAACTTCTTTTCCTGACAAGAGTAGCCTGAACAATGACCACAAAATCCAAAAAACATGTTAACACTTGGTTGAAATTATAAAAGGATCATTTAGTCATGATTTAGTCATATTACAGCTTGTGCAACGGCCATGATAAGGGCTTACAGATGGAACAATAATTATATAAAATAATAGTTTAAAGTCTACATTCTTTGACTAAACATATTTCAAAATTATATTACAGTTTTTTTTACCAATATAACAGAATGTTTCCGAATATACTTTGTGTTTTTTGACAGATTTGATTGAGTTATAAGTATTTTAAACAATTGCTTTAAATAATATATACACATGAGTACATTTTTCTGCCTTTCCTTACATTAAAATATTTTTCTTTGTTGATCCATTTCGGATTAACTCAATTCATTTTAAGTTAGAGTACTTGCTTAAATAGAGAGTACTATTTCAGTTCTGAGAATAGAGTTATTCTAAAACGCGACAACAAAGAAAAATATTGTAATATTAGGGAAGGCAGAAAAATATGCTTTATTGTATAAACATATTCCTAATCAATAGAAGTGAAGATTACTGTATTAAGAATTTAATTTTAAATCATTTTCCCAAATTCACTAATACTTGTATATATCTGGTTGCACCCAAAAGTGGTAGGACTGATTTTTTTACAAGACGGATTTTATTGACGATATACTTCCATCGACTTAATAGTCTTCAAAGTATGCTCCTTGAGCAGCTACACACTTAGTATAACGTTGCTCCCATTCCCCGTACGCCTGCTGGAAATTTTCTTTGGGGATGCCGTTGATGACTGACATCGAAGCCTCTTGAACGGCTTTATCGAGTCCAAATGTCGTCCCTTGAGCTGTCTTTTCATCAGGAGGAAGAAGAAGCCGTCCGGTGGTGCCAAATCGGGATTATAGGGCGTTTGCGGTAACGTGGCAACGTCATATTTGGCCAGGAGCTGTCTGACGACGAGTGCACCATGGCACGGCGCAGTGTCATGATAAAGCACCTAGCAGTTTGCTATGGCCGGTCGGACTCTTTTCACGCGTTCTCGGGTGAGCACCTGCATGTAAAAGTTCGCATTCACAGTCTCCCCTGGTGGGACAAACTCCTACTAAACCACTCCATCACGGCGAAAAATACAATCAACATCGTTTTGATTTGCTCATGCGAGCCTTTTTTGGACGTGGGGACGCGAAAGTGTACTATTCTGCGGATTGTTTTTTGTTTCGGGGTCATATTGAAAACCCCATGTTTCAACACCAGTCGTCACATTGTTCAAACAATTTTCACCTCTGTACAAATTGGCTAACACTTTTTCGGAAATGCGCACTTGCGTTGCCTGTTGGTAGACACTCAGAATTTTCGGCACCATCTTGGCTTGTGCCACTCAAATACTGTGGAACGGCTTAACGCAGTGTCTCCATAAGCGTGCTTGATCATATCGAGGGTCTCAGTTGCAGTCTTCCCGAGTTTTGCACAAAACTTTACGGAATAACGTTGCTCTAAATTCGGATTTATTTTGTTTTTCAACGTCGACAAAAAACTTGCTTCAATAAAAACTGTGTCCTGACTCAACGACAGCCCGCAGGCGAATGAGTTTGGTGTCAATCTGTTGCTAAGAGCCCCCTCCACCTTACCCTGCTAGGCAGACCCCCTCCACCGCTCCGTTCGCGCCAGAGAAAATCAGTCCTACCACTTTTGGGTGCGACCTGTATTATAAATAAATAAATTTTAATATGTTACAAATAAATAAATTTAAAATTCAAACAGACATATGTCTTCAAGAAATGTTAAAATTATACAATATCAGTGTTTATGTATTAAATAAAACCCGTTATAATTACAAACTTTTGTTTTGTTTCATTAGGAAAGACCCAGAACAGGAGGCCTGGAGAAGGTCTTGGGGAACTCGAGAGGAAGGCAAGGAAGAGTTCTGGGCAGCTTTGCAGTATAACTATAACTACCTCATGGACAGTAACCTTATTGACAGCTGCAAGGTAATCAGTGTTTTCAATTTCTCTTAAAATATCAATTTATTATTTGTTTGACGATTATGAACATGAACGAAGTAGCTAATATAGCCTTAATAGGCCACTAATGGTTATTTATTGTCTTTGGTAGCATAAATATGACAATTTGTACTAATTTATTTTTAACCATCTTAAAGGATAACTTCAGTACAATGTAGGCTCTGGTTACAAACACACTGTAGCTTACTTTTTCTAAAGTAATAGAGTGTTTCATTTGATGGTAAACTATTCTAAAAGAAGTTTTGAAGTGGTGTCTAGGCTTCTTTTAATAAAATTCACTTATTTTATATAAATGTTTACAACAAATAATTCTTATTAAGACAAATTTTTGAAATGCTATATAAATAAATATACAATATAATTGTAACTGTAAATTCTTTGCTAATCTTAAATAGTGGAAGTTTGTGACAAATTTTTATTTTTCTATTGGGTTCTAGCATTTTATAATAGGTAAACATTTATTTTGTGCCTACCTTCAAATCCTGCCACACTAACAATTCAAAACATTTGATGAGATATACACTCACAAAATTTATTGTTGAATAAAAGCTCGGTTGATTTGTCAGTCAAAAAACCTTGAATTAATAAAAATTCGGCTACGTGTCGATGACTAAATTATCTTTCTCATTCAGGCCTTGGACGTCAATACCCATTTTGTTTTTCAGTAATTAAATATCAACATAGTAACAAAAAATGTCAGTTTTAACACTTCAACAGCTCATCTGAACCCTTCAGTAATTTATATTCATTACTATTAATAAAGAAATATTATTTACTGGTACAGATACGTCGATGATACCATAACACTATACAGAGGCAACTCCCGTCAATGCGAAAAACTCCTCACCTACACTATAATGAATCGAACAGAGACTGTTTTTACATCCCAGCCAATTCCAATTCCAGCATGGATACTGAGCTTTTGGCTATAAGTGCAGCCCTGACCAGCTGTTCACATTTAAAGGGCAATTCAAAAATATGCATCTTATCAAAATTGAAAGCCGCCCTTCAGTCATTGCTATATAACTCTACAAGTTCATACTCGTTTTGAATATCAGAAATAAGAAAAACCATCCTAGAACTAGTGGACTGCGAGAAGGTATTAACTCTTCAATGGGTACCTGCCCATTGCAAAGTACCCGGAAACGAAAAGGCTGAAGAAATTGTGAAAATAGCCTCAACCATGGGACCTATAGATGAAGGCAAACACTCCCTGCTAAATTGCAAAAGTGTAAGCAGGGAAGTTTTCCGACATCTTTGGTGTGAAAATTGGGAAAAAGAGTCTACTGGTCGACACCTTTACCAGCTCCAACCAGAACCACCAGTCGAGGACAAATATAGGGAAGTAGCACGATCAACAGCATCTTTTGCTTCCAGGGCAAGAACTGGCCATCTGGTGACACAGGAGTACCTATTTCGTTTTAATCTTACAGAGTCTCCGTTGTGTACACTCTGTGGTCTGGAGAGCAAAACAATTGAACACATCCTGCTGAACTGCCCTTACCCACTACCTACAAGAGACATCCTCAGACCAATTGTGAGAAAGTGGCAAGATATTCTAGTGAAGAAGAACCTGTGGGCCATAGCATCATATATATATATATATATCGTGGACATCGGGCCATCAACTACAGTTGAGCTGGAAGACTGCACGAAGAAAGTGAGACTTCCTTACTAATAAAATACACCCAAAACTCCACTTCACTTCAGAAATTGAAACCAACCGAACCCTAAACTTCCTCGACCTAACCATAACAAAAAGCCACACACAAAGACACAGCTTCAACATTTACAGGAAACCCATAACAACAGACACACTTATCCTCAACACCTCAAACCACCCGATCCAACACAAACACGCTACCTTCAGATACATGCTCCATATAATGGATACAACGCCACAATAATAGACAAACTATGGTACAAAATACAAAAAAACACTAAAATTAACACTACAACAGGGAAAACAAATACATCACATTACCACTCATAAACAAAACAACAAACAAAATAGCACGCAAATTTAAAAAAATAGGATACTAAATAACATACAAAACCAATAACAAGTTACAATACAAAATACAACACAACACCAACAACAAAAATAAACTACAAGCACCAGGCGTATACAAACTGAACTGCGACGAATGTAACAAATTCTACATTGGATAAACTGGTCGCAGCTTTAAACAAAGAGTCGAGGAACACAAACAGAACACCAACTCACATTTTACAATCACTTAAAAGAAGCAGGACACAAATACACAGACATTTACCATAATTTAGAAATCCTACATATCAACAAAAAAGGACCACATCTCAACACACTAGAACAATATGAAATTTACAGACACACAAAAACACAAAGTACAAACATATTAAACGAACAAACACAATACAAATTAGACATACTCTTCGATACTATCGAAAACCTACCTTTAAAACAGTCACCGCTTGACCCAACATCTCCAAGCAGAAGACACTGATGAAGATCGGCACATAGCGATCAAAAACGTTCTGTTTCAGTAAATTTTAACAAATTTACTAAATTTAAAGTTCGGATAGTCATAAACTATTGTTTAAGTGATTGAAAAGAAATTTTTTAAACTAACATAGCAATTCATAAATTCACTACTAATAGTTGGACAATAATGGATTTATGAATTGTCGGGTGTCTAGCGAATCCTTGAAAAGTCCTGGAATTTCACAATTGAATTTCACTAGACGCTCTGATCGTTTTGTTAGTTGAAAAAATGTTATTAATATTTCTTTATTAATAATATTGAATAATATGTCTGTTTAATGTCTGTTAATAACTTATTTTTTTAATGAATTTATCTCCATTTGAATCTTTAGTAATGAAATTATAAGTGAACTTTTAACATTTTTGTAGGTTTTTTGGTCACTCGTGGTAATGTATATGTACTAGAATGATTGTGTATGTTTTAAAATTTTAAATGTTGACTCTATTATTAATAGTAGATGTGTTGTTGTATGTGTCTGGGATTTGTCTGTTTTATTGTGATAGAAAAAAATTGACTTTTAAATGGATTAAGAGTTCTATAATTTGTTGATTTGTATTATGTATTATATAATGTTATATATTTTATAAATAGTAATTGAATAATCAAAGCTCTTGAAAAGGAATTTCAAAAAAAAAATTCAAAACTTTGTTTAAAAAAGCAATATTGTCTGTGATCTGTCATTAGCTTATATAAAAAAATTATGAATATAAATTACAGAAGGGTTGTGATAAGCTGTTAAAGTGTTAGAACTAATGGTTTTCTTTACTATGTTGATATTTATTTAATTACTGAAGAACAAAATGGGTATTGACGTCAAAGGTGTGTATGAGGATGACAATTTAGTCGTCGACACATAGCCGAATTTTTAATAAATCAAGGTTTCTTGACTCGCGTATCAACCGAGTTTTTGAAGGTATATGACCGAAGTTTCAGAACACAGAGTGTCAGTGTAGAAACTCATTGTAGCAATTCCAGAATGTTAATTGAATCATATTTGTAACAGTTGTGAAAGTAGATTTAGGAATAAATTGGCTAATTGTAGTTTGCAAAATTGATTTGTGTTAAGGAAATATGATTCCTTTGGTTGCATTAACCGTGTGGTTGCTGGTACACAGCTGACCATCAATAAAGTTGCTTTCTCGTGGTTGCAAGTATGTTACTGATAACAATAATACTAATAAAAACTATCTTTCAAGCGGGTTGTATGTGGCATCAAAATTTAAGCTTAATCGTTTTGAGTTTTTGAAGCATACACAAACCAACATGACAAATTTTGTATATATAACTTATGAATGGTTTATTAATTTATAATAATAATTTTAATGTGGCTTAGTTAATGGTTTTGAGTTTTTGAAGCATACACAAACCAACATGACAAATTTTGTATATATAACTTATGAATGGTTTATTAATTTATAATAATAATTTTAATGTGGCTCAGCTCATTAGTACATTTTTATACAACTCGCAAATGGTAGATACATTAATTTTCATATGATACTCAAACAGGGCTATTACAGGAACAGATTTTGTAGGATTATACAAGGTTAGGATTGACTGATGTATAAAGTACTATGGTGCATTCAGAAAATCTTTCTTCTCTAGCGAGCTTGTTAGCACGCTCGTTGCCAAGACCACAGTGTCCAGGTACCTTGTGATATCATCGCCTTCTTGTGGTAATGCAGAGGTTGATGTGTTACAGTGCAGAAAGAAAGACCACCTTATTTGTATCGGTGCAAGTTGAAAAGTCTTTCAGTGTCACGACTAGTAGATACCACTTCACCTTCAAAATTATAGCTCATGGTTTGAGGCCATAAAATATTTTTTTTATTGCTAAAAATATATAATGTGTATTCATAAAACATTTTTTTTTTTTAAATAAATTTTTGCTCTTAAAATTTTATTAATGAGAGTGTTGCATATATTTGTTGGTTCCCTTATGAATACTATATCATTAATCACTTAAAACAATAGTTTATGACTATCCGAACTTTAAATTTAGTAAATTTGTTAAAACTTACTGAGACAGAACGTTTTCGATCGCTATGTGATGATTGAAAACATTCTGTCTCAGTAAGTTTTAACAAATTTACTAAATTTAAAGGTCAGATAGTCATTAACTATTGTTTTAGGTGATTAATAAGATTCACCGAACGTAATGGACTAAAAAAATCAAGAATACCATAATATTGTTATTTACATTCCGCATTCAGTACCGAGTTTCAGTGCTGCTGTTTTTTTACAAAATTAAACAAACATGTTATTTACACAGTTATATTAAGTTAGTTTTAACTTAAAAACTTTTTTGTGGTTAAAGGAGGCTCGGAAAGACTTGCAATACGGAGGTTCTCCTTCTCATGATTGGAATTACCAACAGTTCTGTGAACAGTTTGTGGAGATTCTGACATGGCTGCGAAGCATTCAGGAAAATATTTATTCAAAACAGGAGAATGTGATAGACAGAAATTTAAGACTGGTAAGAGTTATACTTTAGTATTTTAAAAAAGACATTTAAAATTCAATTTACACAATAAATATTATTTCTAAGTCACCAAATCATTAACTATTGCATGCATTCTAACTGTAAATAAATAGACTTTATAATATTTCAGTAAATTTGACTTTGAAATGTTCAGCTATTGTTGCTTCTAGTATTAAATCTGTAACCGTTGTATTTTGAAAGTGGCAGTGTATTAGAAGGAGTGAAAACCCAGACTAAAACTATATTAGGGTATTAGATAATTATTTCAATTATTGGGATTGTTGCCGCATTATGTGTGGTAGGTAGCACTGCAATGTCCACTATCCTTAATTTTCGGGGTACAGTTAGCTATAATTACTTGTTATATGAAAGAATAGTAAATAGTTATTGTAAAAGCTCACTCTGTTAATGGAAACTATTAGTTGTTTATGAACTGAATTGAATATTCAGTCATTAAAATACACTACAACTCCAATAGGTTCCAAGCCATGTGGGAATCCTTGGCAACGAAAGGGCCGATGTTATGGTGGAGCATGGAGCAGAAGCTAACCAACCCACTATCCCGCTAACACTACGATCAGCTCAGAACCTCATCACCTCTTCGATCAACCAGCATACCAATAAAGAACTTGCAAATCTCAGCAAGCACAAAAAATGGTAGTGCCTTGCAACGATGGGACCAATTCCATCGCACCTGGAGAGAGCTGAAGCTGTCGCCAGATTCCCGTCTTACCACTGGCCATGATTATCTCCAAGCACACCTTTTATCGCATTGGTTTAGCTGAGAATCACATCTGCCCCCTATGTAACACAATAAGAGTGGATGGCGATCATCTGCAGTACTGCCCTGAACTCTACCTTCTACCCGACGACCTGACGATATGATACTGGAAGGCTTGGCGTCGAATGGCCCAACAGACACGGACGAGCGTTGGCTAAATAAATAAATTAATTAAAATACACTGAACTGTGAAGAAATTGATTACAAAATTTGAAAAAAAACAGGTTCTATACTATGTGTTGAATTGAATTTATGATCATGTATAACATGAACCATATAACCTAACAGTGCACTTAGCCTAGAGAGATCACAGGAGATTATTTTTCCTGTACTACCAGTTCTGAAAACATGTTCCATATTCAGTGTTCTATACATCAGTCTATACATATTTCAAGATTGTTTGTTATTTCATACCAAAACTAATTTATCGTTGAATTTATCTAATATTGAGGGTTGCATGCAAGTCAGTGTTTTGATAGCCTTTATTCATGTTTGTAGTAAAGTATTTATACTAACCCTCTATAGTGGGGCTCCCATCTTGCCTAGTGTGGGAAAAATTGAAGAAATACCTTTTTTGAAAGTTTATAATCTCCAACTGACCCAAGAACAAAATACTGTTTATGGTTTTATATATTGTATACTCACTATCTATATAACATAAAAATCACAAGATAGCAGTGAACAAAAGTTTTACAGAATGAACATCTTTTGTAATGAACCGATTGTTACTATTTTAAATTTTTTTATTTCCGGATGTTGAAATTTATCATTGTTTAAGTTTAGTTTGTCTACTTCTTGGTTTGGAGAAAATAATGTAATATTTTTATGAAAAAATATATTCTAAAAATTTTATTTGTTTCTAATTTTAGGAACGTTGCATCATTTAGAGTTTTTTTTTTTTTTTTAATTTGGCCATTATTTTATTGCTTACAAGGATCTCAAGGAGGCCACAACACAACAAGGTTGCACAGATGAACAATCCTGCAGTAATATAAACAACATGTTTAATGAATACAGTTATGCCCAACAATCATTTCATGATGAACCCCTTGAAAGTTGTTCGTAATTTGTTGTGCCATAAAATATTGATGCTGTGTATGAACTGATAAAGCAAGATTGTCTTGTGACATATCGTGAAATTAACGGATTTTTGGGCATTAGTGTAACGACAGTTAGCAAGATGTTTGGCCATAAAATGGTTTGTTTGGTTGGATGGCACCAAATCTGACAAGTATTTAAAAATATCTTGTGTCTGTGCAAAAAAAAATGTTTGAAAACATTCGCTCAAGGTACATCAAAAGCTTGGTGCACAGGAGATGACTCATGGGTCTAAGAATATCAGTCTAAAACAATAAACTGATTAATGTTGAAATGGTTATTATTTTATCACTTGTAAGGAGTTGTGGGAACGCTTTTTGGTGACCTTAATTTCTTTTCTTACCTCTGGGATTGTTAAATGACAATTTCTATGCTATTCTGATCAAAAAGCATCATTGTTTTTATAGTTTGTTGATGGCAAATTCGTTTAATCTTGACCTACGTTTTTATTTTTGGAACAGTATGTAGGCATTTAAGTTGATGAGCTAAGTTTTTAATTAAAAATTCTTGAAGTATGAAATAGATGCAGTTTTCCACACCACACATGCATCTGTTTTGTCTATAGTAACATGCAAGTTAAACTGGTGAAACACTGTTAATTCATCCAAGGTAGGTTTAAGTTAATAACATAAAGGACTGCCAATTTAACTGCTGTAAATAGAACTTTATATATTTTTTAATAAATCTTTTTTTATTGCAGAGTTATTTAGAAGAAATGAACCGGAAGTCATTTAAAAGAAAACTATTTAACAATCAAGGAGGACGTCTAGTCGTGCGATGTCCTGAACTAAAGGATGAAGTAGCTTGGCGTGTTTTAACATTAAACAGTAAATGGGAGACTCTTGAACAGACGGTTACGCCTCGTAAACGCACCCACCCTGATCATCTGGATGTGTGTATAGGTTGGTATTAATTATTAAAGTTTTATGTAATTTAATTCTTCAATTCAGAATTATATTCAATTCATGTTAAGTTTGGCTAAACGTTAAATAAAATGATTTATACATAACTATTAATTATATGAATGGTAATGAATTGTAATATCAAAACTACTAATATTTCAATATAGACACACAAACACAGTAAAACATAAGACATATTTTAGATCAGGGGTCCTCACTAGGAATACTTTGAGAGCCAAAAATTTTGCATAAAATTTTCCTGAGGGCCGCAAGTACAAGAGGCACTAAATAACTGACAAACAATATGATTATAACATACGTTTATTACATTACCAACATAAATAAACTGTTTTGCGCATAAAAAAGTTTGAAAATGTTTTTTTTTTACTTTGTTAATTCTTTGAAGTTGATGGGCGAAATCTTTCACAGTCCTCTAATATGGCATCTATGTTGGCAGGTTGGGAAGAAACTGAAATTCTTAAAATGTTCTCAACATTCTCACTTGTTGGCCTAGATCTGTACTTGTTTTTTACAAACTTCAGCTTACTGAATGTAGATTCACAGACATAAGTAGATGAAAAAACACACAATATTTTCTGAGCACATTCAAGTAAGTTAGGAAATTTGTCCTGTTCAACAACCGTCCAAAACTCATAGTGAGCTTTATTCTTCATCTTTTCTTCATAAATACTTTTGAGTTCCGTATCGTTCTGAAGATCGATTAATTCATTTTTCAAATCCCTAGCTTCGTATCCAAAAACAGAAAGATGAGCTACATTAGCTGGTTTCATTGCCCATGGATTTTCTACCAAGCGAAATGGTTCCTGATACTTCCTGAAGTCACTAAACCTCTGGACATTTCTTCCTTCAGGTCTTTCAACAGTTTTAGTAAATTGGAAACATTTTGACTTTCATCAGGATTTTCATCAAACTGTTTTAACTGAAGGGAAGCTGGAATAATCACTGTTTGATAGTTCTTCAATATACATATTGAGTTTTTGTTCATGTGCAAATATGATACTCATCATCTTAGTTACAATGTTATTATAGTCTCCTTGCAATTTAGTCAGCGTTTCATTCATAATGCTCATTGTGTCAGTAAGAAACGCTACTTTAAGCCACCAACTAAAATTATAAACTTCAGGGTACTCTTTGTTCTTTGTAGCCAAAAACAAAGTAATCTCATGTCGAATGCTGAAGAAACGTTCCAAAACTTTACTCTTAATCAGCCATCTAACTTCTGTGTGGTAAAGCACATCCCCGTATTGCGAAATAAGTTCTTTCAAAACTCTTGAAAAGTTCTGTGGTTCAGTTCATTTGATCTTATGAAATTCACGATCATAACAACGTCTTTCATAACACAGCTGAAATTTTCACCAAATTTAACAGCTAAGCTTTCTTGATGAATTATACAGTGAAAACTCAATAAGTTTTCATTTCCCAAATGGTTTTTCAACAACTTAATAAATCCTACATTTCGTCCTAACATTGATGGGCAACCATCAGTACACACAGAAATAACTTTTTTCAAATCAATGCCACACTCGTTAAAAAAAACTTACTATTGCGATCAAAAAATCATCACCTCGAGTCTGTCCAGTCATGGGAAGCATGCCCAAAAATTCTTCTTTGATAACACAATCCTTGGATATATACTTCACGAACAACAGTAATTGAGAAATTGAGGTTATATCTGTGGATGAATCGAGCGCAAGACTAAAATATTTGCTTTGCTGCAGTTCATCAGTAAGATTAAGTGCAATATTTGCTGCTAAGTCCTGCGACCGTCTCATGCACGTTGAGTCAGACAACTGAAGTTTGGAAACTTCTTCTAATATTTGTTTACTGTTAGAAAATTGTGAAAACAAAGTTTTGCAAACTGTGACAACACATTCTTTTACAATTTCTGCATCAGAAAACGGTTTCATCTTTTGAGCTAAAATTTCAGTGACTTGATAGGATGCTTTTGTAGTAAGCTCATTTTTGTTAATTGCTTTAAATAAGACACTACGTTAACAAGCATAAGACTTTTTCAGTGATTGCAATTTTTCCTCTCGGATTTTAGATTTTGTCGGGAATTTGTCTTCAAATTGAGAATGAATTGAAGTGTAATGTCTGTTCAGATTATAACGTTTATTGTCATTCACAGTTTCACGACATATCAAACATATGGCAGTCCCTTCTTTCTTACCTTTTGTAAAAAAAATTCCTCCTCCCACTCAGCTTGAAACTCACGGTTTTCATCATCCAGTTTTCGTTTCCGTCCTTTTGAATACACTCCTGCCATATTTAGTTTTAAAACTCAATCACTAAACTGAATGTTATTTTCGTAAAATAATGTGTTCAATCGATAAAGTTAACCGCACTAACATTAAATCACATCAACACTAGCACGACTTATACATACGTCTGCACTAAATTAGATCATACTCTCCACTGACACCTGACTCCACTGAAGACAAACAGTAACTGGCCAGCGTTACAGCCACTGTTGTGGGGATGACGGGGTGACTAACGCATGACGCGCCCTCTTAAGGTCATTGCCACCGACTGCTGATTGGCTCTGCTAAGCTGCATCTGGGACTTGCACTGTTTGGCAATGCTGCACGTCTCCACCGCCTTCCGCTCACAAGTTAAGTTGCGTTGCGGTGTTGCCGATACTATTGCTTGCTAAACGTCAGTAAAGCCCGAGGCAAAGATACAGCGGGCTGGGTTTTAACGTCAGTAGTTTGAGTAATTAATTAAGTTTAGTAAAACAACGACAGATTTTCAAAACACTCAGTAAATAAATATAATATTTATTTAAGGTTTAAAATATTTTGACTTCAATCCTAACCGTCTAAGGGCCGCAAAAAATCGTCCCGAGGGCCGCATGCGGCTCGCATAGTGAGGATGCCTGTTTTAGATCCATTGCATCAATTGTAAGTCAGAGAGAAACTAAATTTGTCATAGATGTGTAAATATCCTTATACATCTGTCAAAGCTACAATAAGTGTTCAGTTTTATACTGTGGGAAGTATAGATTTTATAAATATATTCCAATTTGCATATTGTTTACTTGAAAACATGTAGATATTTGTCAGTTTCCGTCATTCACATCAAAATAAAGTATTTATTCTGTCAGAATGTATGTGAGTACAGTTATTATTTATGTTGAGGTTATGGAGCTCTATTGGTTTATACCATCACCGTAGAGTCTTGAAATCCCGAGTCCTGATATTTCGAGCTTCCGTTACACTCAACCCTATTTGTATTTGAGCCTATTTGATATATCTCAAAGAAAATGATGAGTCCAAGAAATGTTTATAGCCATATGGTATGCAAAGGAAATGAGTCGGGCTTCCAAGAAATGTTATATCAATATGGTATATCAATATTTTTATAATGGACCAGAATGTATTTCCGTGTAATCCGAGGGGGTCTTGGTCCCGTCTACCTCGAATTATTGAGACTCTACTGTATATGTTAATTTCCATCTTCACAATTCTGAGAGTTGAAATCTGGAGAGAGTTCTTTATCTATGGCATAACAGTCCTCAAAGGCACAGTCTGGGTAGCAACATGATTAGCCAGCTATCTATGGCTCCAACATCACATCTGTGGTCTTTAATTCTGATATTTAGATAATCTGTGGTATAATTTCCATATTTTACTGGGTTAAATATAAATTGCAGCTGGTTAAGTTATTTTTTGTGGTGTAGAAGTATAGGCTGAATACTGAAATCGATTTTTGTTTTACACTATTGACTCTATTTGTTAAGAGGTGTATTAGACTTATTTTTTATTTTTATAGGTATCTGTAAAGAACGAATACATATAATATGTTTTTAAGTTGAACAATATCTATAACGGTTATACATATGTGTAATGCTGAAGCACATCTAAGTTTTCAGTGATTGACAAAGGTCACTGTTTATCCAAAATATAGTGTATCTTTTAATGCATTTATGTACGTGTACTTCAAGGTAACAGTTTGGATTATTATCAAGTTAAATCATTCAATTTATTACATAGTCTGCAAAATCTTGAAACAAGCTTTGAGCTTTATCAGATAGATCATTTTATAGGTTATATTATAACTAATGTGACTATTTCAGTTAAATTTATTACTAACATTCAGTGTACATATAACTTTTGCTTTGATAAAATCTTTCGTGAATCATACCTTGCAACTACTCATGATAATTTGGTTTATGTTTATAAAATACACATTGAACACTTTAACTCAATTACATATAAACTTAGGAGGATAGCAGATAGATGCCTTTCTGTGAAGTCGCTAACAACAGATTTATTTGGATATGTGATCCTGTCCATGGAAGTTATCATTTCTTTTATCTCTCAATACCATGCCTTTTCTTTACCCCTTACACTCAACGTCTCTTGCCGAATCCCTCTTCTACCATCTTGTTTCAGTGGTTAGGGACTTCCCCATGTCCTGAATATAGATTAAGTTTACGGTTAATACGTGTAAATAGTCTTATCCTATGTGTTTAAAATCTTTGTGAATTCTTGTTTAGGCAGTAGTTAATAGTCATGGTGTACATAAACACATAAATATTATAAGAATTTTCCTTTTCTTGTTCTGCCCCTTATAATTAACTAAAATAGCTAAAAATATAATTTTGATAATTAACACTTTGAGTGAACTCAAATTCATACTTCATATTGTTGGTGGTGATCTTAGTACGATTCACTGCCAGCTAGAATGATTTTGCTGTTCATATGTTTGACAACTCCAATTAGTGAGAGGAGGAATCACATGATTTATCATCTCATTTTTTTTGCTAGTACGCTACTTCCTGGATTAGCGTCTAGAATCTGTGTTGCTTATTATATGGTTTTTTATGTGAATGTAGTGAAATGGCTTCGAAACGGAAACATACTACGGTTACACTACAAGACTAACTTGAAGTGTTGAAATGCTTAGACAATTGTGAAAATGTGTCAAAATTGGCCATTGAATTTGAGTAGGAAATTCTACGATTATGACTGGAAAACCCTATCAAAAATTTAACAGTTTTGTATTTCTACAAGTAAGAAATTGTTTTGAAAGACAACATTTCAGATGAGAGTGAAGGTGATGGAGATGACAACATCGAGCAGAGGATATCCCACTCGGAGGCTGTGACTACCTTTGATGTACATAGAACAACTGTCCACCTCGACAGTTAGATTTAGCTTGATTTCGCTTCAAAAGAAAGCTCTCCTCTTCGACAAAAACGTAACAGACTTTTTTAAACCTATATAGTTTAGAACTACATAATAACATTGTTCTGTTTTGCTCATTACACTCTCTATCTTCGAAACTTACTGTAATTTCAAGTACATAATACACTTATTCACTGTTCTTTCTTAGTTTTTTTTTTTATTACTAAAAATATACTAATTAAGTGGATTTTCGGATTTCCGGAGTTTGGATTATCACGGCTCTACTGTTACTAATTTTCAATCGTTAATAAAATATGTTTTTATTTGTCCGATCAAGTATAAATATATTTTTTTAAACCTTTAGTGGATGACAATTAACTTTGATACAGTTTTTTCAAATATTTATTCATTAATTAATATTATAAAGTTGATGTTTCAGTATGATTCAAACTGAATGATTACATGTTTGAAATTCAGCACTTTTGCACTGACTTAACTTTCATACGGCTAGAAATCTACTACTTAGAGATGTATATGAAATCGACAGAGATGTCCACCTCGACAGTTAGATTTAGCTTGATTTCGCTTCAAAAGAAAGCTCTCCTCTTCGACAAAAACATAACAAAATTTTTTAAACCTATATAGTTTAGAACTACGTAATAACATTGTTCTGTTTTGCTCATTACACTCTCTATCTTCGAAACTTACTGTAATTTCAAGTACATAATACACTTATTCACTGTTCTTTCTTAGTTTTTTTTTTATTACTAAAAATATACTAATTAAGTGGATTTTCGGATTTCCGGAGTTTGGATTATCACGGCTCTACTGTTACTAATTTTCAGTCGTTAATAAAATATGTTTTTACTTGTCCGATCAAGTATAAATATATTTTTTTTAAACCTTTAGTGGATGACAATTAACTTTGATACAGTTTTTTCAAATATTTATTCATTAATTAATATTATAAAGTTGATGCCTCAGTATGATTCAAACTGAATGATTACATGTTTGAAATTCAGCACTTTTGCACTGACTTAACTTTCATACGGCTAGAAATCTGCTACTTGGAGATGTATATGAAATTGTAAGAGAAAGGTTTTTTCCAATAATCAAGCAATATAAGAAATAGATGGAATGAGAAATTATAGACCACCATCAGCTTCATAAATTAGATAAAAAAGAAAGGGAATAAACAGTAACAAACAAAAATAATAGTCCAACACCTTACATTGTATAAAGAGGAAAATGGAAAATTGCATGGATATTTGCTTTCTATTTCCCCACTTTATATTGTGATTCTGACAAATGTAAATAATTTTTATATTAATTGTCATTATAAAATAAAAAGTAACTAAAATAAAAATTTTCTTTGTTGACCTCTTTAGGAATTAACTTTTAAAAAAATTTATATTACTTGTTTTGTCTTTATCCACTCATTGTTCTAACTTGTAATCCACTTTATAAAACCTTTTCAATAGTCTTAAATAATGCATCACCAAAATAGCTTTCACTGAATGTTTACAACTACATTTTTTGTAACTTTTGCTCTTGTGAAACTTTATAGCTCTTCTTATATATTCTTCTATCAAGGGGTATAATCTTCACCTTAACTACATCTTCTACGAGGAGTTTGGTGTACTCTAGTCAAACGATATAAGTCATAAACATGTAAAAAATAAATGAAATACACACATCCCCACGTTTAGCACACTTTTCCTCTCGTATGAACACCTAGAGAGAGGGTCTGCTGTAAAAGCCATAATTTCTCCCTATTCATTAGGTCCCATAGAAAAGGGTTTACTATGTCTTTCTCTTAATCATACTTTTCCTGCCTATAGCTTTGTGTAATAGGTAAGACCGATGTGCTTGTAATAGGCTTTCATTTTTTGGTGCAGATATGAGCATTATTTCTTTATCACAGACAAGACAGTTTAATGTTGTTATCTAAATTCTATCTATAATTACAATTTTTTCATATTATTTACAGAAAATAACTCTACTAAAAGCCTTCATATAATCAGATAAGTTCTTGTAGAGCTTGATTTTTCATGCAATTAATCAACATATCTTACTACCTATTTTGTATATTAGATATTTCTGTAGTTTCACTATTGTTTATGATAGTTGCCAAAAGGATTCCTGGAAATAGGGATGGTCGATATTTTCTGTCACAGTGACTTGTCACTGATATTAGTTTGTGCCGGTGGTACCATTGACAAACTATGGAAAATGCCAGTTCCAGTGACAATGGACCGATCGGAAGTTGCCTCTGTTGTGACTGGGCAAAATGTCACTGTCGCAAATGAAAAGTTACTGATATTTTAACATAGCTGTCATTGGTTCATTTGTTCCTGTCACTGATTCTACTTATTTACATCATGTATGGGTGGTAGATTTGTGACAGGTTTCAAGATAGTGACAGTGTTTTGTACAGTAGGCGCTATTTTACACTCATTAGTTTGTTCTTAATTTCGTAGGAGTTTATTTTTTAATAAAATAAGCCTTTAAAAAAAGCTAGGTGTGGAATCGATTCACCAGTGGGGTATGCTTGCCTGTTATTGTCACATACATAGCAGTCTAAGAATCCCTTGTCACCAGTAAAAGTCACTGATCCTAACCTGGCGCTGTCACTATAATCACCGATCAGTTAAAGTCACTGGATCGACCACCCCTACCTGTAAATAAATAGACCTAGTTTTTGGAATTAAAGCAACATCCAGAAGGATGATAGCATTTGTAATCTTTTATCACCTCGAAAAGTATTTTAAATTGGCCAATTATATAACAATTTTCATACTAGTTTGAATCTTTATTAAGGAAATTCAAAAAATATTTACATGGAAAACATCTAAATGTACTTGCTATACTTATGGAAAAATCCTGTAACAGTGGATGATGGTTTTAATAAACTTTCAGACGTTTTGCAGACTTTTTAAAATTTGTGATGTATGTAAGGACAAATTGGATTCAAGCATTGTGTCAACTAACACGATAATATTGTTTTATTTTAAGCCTAATTATGGTGTAAAATGACATTTTAATTTTCATAATTTGCCCTGTTAATTGCCCCGCCCCCCCAGGAAGAATTGTTTGTTATTTACAGTTATAAATTATATAGATTTTTATCTTGTATCATTACAAATATGAACTTTGTTCATATTAATACATTTAACTTTGTTAAACACTTCATTATGAAGAAGATTATATTCCTTTACAACACTTTTTCTCATATTCTACTCCACCTGCTTTTTATTAACATTTTTCTGTGTAGGCTAGAAATTTCTGTTTTGTGTATAGTATACAGGACAAGAATAGCCGTTTACCTATATTATGTTGACCAGATAATATTTTAATTGTCTTATCTTTATAGATTACACTATCTGCATATAGTGTGCACTCTGGAATGTATCAGTGGATTGATTAGTGTAGTTTGCAGTGATTTTTCTGTGCATTTTTTTTTATACAGATGGACCGTTATTACAAATTTTATTTTAGAACTAACGAAGAATGTAAGTGTTTTGGTTTAAGAAACTAATTCGTTATATTTACTAAATTGTGTTGTATTACATACCAGTCTGAATGTTAATTTTTCTGGACGGAAAGATTTTTAATTTTTGTTTATTTTTAATTGTTACCAAATGTGTCTTGTAATACCATCATTTTATATTTGGGTAGAGGGTTAGCTTCGTAAATGAAATGATTGTTTTCGAAATGCGTCAGCAAGTAAGCTCAAAAGTATTCACTTAGTTGTGAAATTATTACTTCTAGTCTATATTTATTAACAGGCAATGCATCTATTAAGTCAATTTATATATGATTGGTGTTTTCTCTATTTGTATTTGCTGTTTGTTTATATTTCTTGTTGATAGTTTGAATTTGAAGTACTAATTAATATACATTTAAATATTTTTTTCTTAACAATAATAGTTATTCTTTTTATATATATGAGAGGATCAAAGGGGTATATGAGTTCTGTAATTTTTCTAAAAGACATGCGCTCATACTTCAAAATAAAATATAATGGAAGTTGGTTACATTTAGAAATGTTTATATTTAAAAATTTAGTTTATTAATTCTAGTTTTATTGATATTTTGTAGTAACAAGTAATATATATATATATATATATATATATATATATATATATATATATATATATATAGTATATAGTATATAGAGAGAGAGATTTTTTGAACTAGGAGACTGACAGACTTACCTTGGTAAGAGTCCACTCTGTAGTCTTGAAATAGAAACACATAAAAGCACTTAACCAATGATATATTTCAACTATACAGTGGTCTTTGTCAATCAAAGAGGAAACACAAAAAGAAATATGAGAGAATGAAATAAAATAAATATAAATTGTAATCACAGATTGTGTAGAGTAGAAATCAGATGTCACAGATGCACAGATTAAAGATATATATATATATATATATATATATATATATAGTCGGCGCCGCTTTTTGTGATCATATTTGTCAGAAGCATATTTGATAACAATAACCGAACGCTTAATCACGATGTAGTCTACAGCCGTACTGCATTGAACTCACTATATTATTGCTACAACTGTTTTTTCTGAACGATATGTAAGCCTATCATTACATTAAGTAATTCTAATTCTGTAACCCTATAATTAAACTGTACTTACCAAATTTTGATGCTATTCCGGACAGTTTTATGTACAGTAGTAGAATTTCTGTAATTTAGTTTTCTACTTGTTAAAATTAGTGGGCTTATTTCATGTCAGTTTATTTAATCTACTGTAGATTTTTTTTAAAACACTGAATCTAGCATAATTGAAAAAAAATCTATAGAACTACGTAAAACACTTGATCAAAACATTTTAACACATAAAACTTCATTATAAAACACTTCAATCTTATTTACATTTCAAATTTATATTTACTTTTTCTCGAAGAATTCCTCTATATGTGACTGTCTGTAGTCTTCTAGTAAAATATTGTTTATAAATTGTTCATATTCATAATGTTTGTTGAAATTTTCTGCTTTTTGTTGAACAAACTGCCTTAGAATCTCAAGAGCTTGTTGAACTTCCTGCTCAGATCTTTGCGGTACACATTTATCATTTTCGTCATCATCGGTGGCTTCTTCTTCTTCAGTAACTTTTGATGTTGAAGCAACTACCTCACAAATATTGTCTTCTGTCATTTCCACTGCTGTTTCAATACTATCGTCAACTTACATCCACTCAGTATATTCTTTTAAGGACAAATCGAAAGGCTTCAAGTTCTCTTCAGAGTCTTCCTCATATGTAGCTTGCTCTTGATTTTCTTCAACAAAAAAACCACCTTTTCTAAAGCAATTTTTTCACAGATTTTTCAGAAACTTCATTCCAAGATTTTGCTATCAGATGAATAGCATCGAGTAAAGAAGTTTTTTTTAGCTAATTCATTTGAGGTAAGGGTTTCAAATTCGTCCATATTTTCTATAATTCTAGCACGCATCTCTCGTCGATAATAACTTTTGAGATTTTTAATTATGCCTTGGTCACATGGCTGAATAATTGATGTAGTATTGCCCGAAAGGTAAATCACTTTGATGTGTTTTAGCGTAGTGCGTCGTCCAAGCATTGGAGTTTGAATGATATTAAACCGGTAGCTTTTTGATACCTTGAAAACAACGTGGATTTTTAGATTTACCGATATTTAAGAGTTTTTCTTTATGACCAACCATGTTAACACAACACAAAACGGTTATTCTTTGTTTACATATTTTACAGAGGTTAGCAATTTCATTTTTAAATAAGTAAGTATGTTTGGGCAAAGCACGATAATAAAGTCCTGTTTCATCTGCATTGTATATGCAGCTAGGAGAATACTCGGCCAAAATCTTTGGCCATTCGTATTGTAACCAGTCCTCAGCTCCAACAAAATCAGCATTTCTTTTTTCACCACACGTTTTCTTGTAAACAATGTTTTCCCTTTTCTTCCATCGATTGAACCATCCATCTGTGGCTTTAAAATCCTGTTTCCCTATTTTTTTGGCAAGATCCTCAGCTTTTCGACGCATTAGTGGGCCGTCAACTCGAGCATCTTTTTCGCGAACATTTTTAAACCACAATTTCAAAGCTGATTCCACTTGCGGATCCTTCCCAGAACGATGTCTTTTGTTGTCAACATTTGCATTACACTTTAATAATGACAAGATTTTTTCTTTGTTGTTCAATATTTTACATAAGAGAGGTTGAGAAACGCCAAGTTGAGAAGCAGCGTTTCTTTGACTCATTTTTGGTAATTTACTGTATCTATCTAGAATATCAAGTTTTTGTTTAAGACTTAAATCGCGTCGTTTCTTTTGAGATTCCGACATCTTGCTATACTGTCCTTTGAAACTTCAAGTGACACTAAACTCTACAAAACAAACGAAAAAGATCTTTAAAAATTAAGTTATGTAAAATCACACTGAAATACTGTAATAAACGTTCATAAAAATTCACTGTTAAAAAATACAGTAGGACTGTACTGTAAATGGTTCAGTAGTAACATCAACTAATGTTAACAATCAACTAAAGTCGACTCAGCGAGGCTAGGGTGTTTGCGTAAACAAAGAGTAAGGGAGACATTCTTAGAACTGTGCTAATTGCTGAAACCGTTATAAAGTATTTCTGTCATTCTAAAAATAAACATTCTATGAATTTGGCGTCATTGTGTGTTGTACGTGCTGTTTACACTACTTTGTAGTAGACATTTTTACTTGACTATGCTAGTATACGTTGACGCATATGATTTTAAATGCCAAATTAAATGATAATAATAAGCGAACAGATGATTACAATAAGCGGCCTAATTACAATGTATTAATATACGTCCGTGTTTGTTTTTCAATGAAACGATAACAATAACCGAATGATAACATTAACCGTGATCACAATAAGCGGCGCCGACTGTATATATATTGTTTCCATGAGCATATGAGTGATTATAGTTTATATAAGTATGTCAGGGGAAAAGAGATTGGAGATGTCTGAGGCTATTAGGAAAAAAAATAAAATAAATAAATAACAAAAAAATAATAAATAAATAAAAAATTTAAAAAAATTTAAAAAAATAAAAAATAATAAAATGAATGGATTTATCTGATATTGAGGTTAGGGGATTCTCTGGACTTGGTATACCACTGGTATGATAGTTCCCATCTTCTCAGTTCTGAGGGATTGCAATCAGGGGGGAGTGATTTAATTATTTTTGTGGTATAGCAGTCATCAAAAGTTGTGATGTTGTGACTCGCAGCATGTTGAGCTGTTGCCTATCCATATTCATAATTTTAACATCATGTCTGTGGCCATTCATTCTGATGTTCAGACCATCCGTGGTCAGGCCTATGTACTGTGCTGAGCAAAGTTTACATTGTAGCTGATATATGACATTTTTCTATGTACAATTATGATGACCCTGTATTTTGAAGACCATTTTTGTTGTTTGACTGTTGAAACTATTTGCTGAGGGGTGTATTGGACACGTCTTGCATCTAGGTTTATTGCATGGGAAGGAGCCATGAGGAGGTTTGTGTGGTTTCTCTGCACCAGGGTCTGGTAGTTTAGGATGTACTAGGATGTTTTTCAAGTTGGGAGGTTGCTTGTACCACATTTGAGGTGGATCGGTGAAAAGATTTTTGGTGTGGACGGAAGCTTGAAGAATTTTGAAGCCATCTCTCAATATCTTGTTGAGTTTATGTAGACCAGGATGGTAGTCTGTTATTAAAGACAGTTTATTTTGTTCTGTTTGTGGTTTATGGTGAACCGAGGATTGTGCTGAATGAATTTGGTTTTCAATGAGTCTTTTTGGGCATCATCTTCTCAGGAAGGCTGTTGATATCTTTCTATTAAAATCTTCCAATTCCCTATTATTCGAACAGATTCTCTTACCCCTGATTGCTTGACTGTATGGAATGGATCGTTTTATGTTTATTGGGTGGTTGCTGTTGAAATGGAGATATTGTAGGTGGTTTGTTGGTTTGATGTGAATTCCTGTGTTGATATTTCCATTCTGGAGTGTTACCTCTACATCCAAAAAGGTGATGGCTGATGTAGATTTCTCCCAGGTAAATTGAAGTGTGGAGAATTGTGTCAGGCTGTCTAAAAATGTCTCAAGTGTTGAAGCACCCTGTGTCCAAATTAGGAAGATGTCATCTATATATCTATACCAACATAATGGCTGGTGTGTTTGTGTCTTTAGAAAACTTTCTTCCAACAATCCCATGTACAGATTTGCGTACGATGGGGTCATTCTAGTGGCCATTGCTGTTCCCTTTATTTAAAGGTAGTTCCTTCCCTCAAACTGAAAGTTGTTCTTCTCAAGGATGAACCTGGTCAGGTTCACAAGAAAATGTGTAGTGGGAAATGGCTTGCCTGGGCGTTTGTTTAGAAAACTCTCTATTGCAGATAGGCCGTGTGCATGAGGGATGTTGGTATAGAGAGAGGTGACATCTATGGTGACCGAAATAGTTACCAGGGGTAGAGGTACAGATATTTGTGAAAGTCGATCTATGAAATGATTGGTGTCCTGGGTATGTGATGGAAGGTTCTTTACTAAGGGTTGAAGGTGTGAGTCGAGGAAAGCTGAAATTCTTTCCGTTACTGAATTGCAGCCAGCAATTATTGGTCTACCAGGTGGAGGGATTATGTTTTTGTGGATCTTTGGTAATATATAGAATTGAGGAGTAGAGGGGTTTTCATTATATAATAATTTTAGAGATGTTTCCGAAATATTTTGTTCAGGAGCTGTATATTTGAGTAGGTCCGAGAGTAAATTGTTGAATTCTGTAGTGGGGTTATCTGTAAGTATTTTGTATGTTGTGATGTCTGACAGTTGCTTATTTTCTTCTTTGATGTAGTCTTCTTTATTCATTATGACAGTGGTTGAACCTTTATCTGCTGGAAGAATCATAATATCTCTATTGTTTTTTAACGAAAATATTGCCGCTTTTTCTAATTTGGTAAGATTAGGTTTAGTCTTCAGATTTTTAATGAAATTTATATCGGTGATGCTTTGCATGATAAAGTTGATGTAAATGGGGTGATCAGGTGGTAGTGGTGGTGGATCCCAGTTGGAGGGTGGTTTGAATTTTGCAAGACATACGTCTATGTTTGTATCCGTTTTGAAAATTGGTGTCTGAGCTATATAAGTTTTTATCCTAAGTTTTCTGGCAAAGCTGAAAACATCTTTTCCTAACTTGAATTGGTCTATTTCCTTAGCTGGTGTGAGTGACAGGCCTTTAGAAATTACTTGTAGTTCATGTTCCGAGAGTGTGTGGTTGGAAATGTTGTGCACGGCAACTGTTTTTGGTGAAGGGTTATTTCTTTAATTATTATTTTTTAAATTTTTTTTTGAATTATTTTTTTTTTAAATTTTATTATTTTTTTTGTAATAGCCTCAGTACTCTCCAATCTCTTTTCCCCTGACAGACTTATATAAACTATAATCACTCATATGCTCATGGAAACAATATATATATATCTTTAATCTGTGCATCTGTGACATCTGTTTTCTACTCTACACAATCTGTGATTACAATCTATATATTTATTTTATTTCATTCTCTCATATTTCTTTTTGTGTTTCCTCTTTGATTGATAAAGACCACTGTGTGGTTGAAATATATCATTGGTTAAGTGCTTTTATGTGTTTCTATTTCAAGACTACAGAGTGGACTCTTACCAAGGTAAGTCTGTCAGTCTCCTAGTCTAAAAAATCTAAATAATCTTTACCAACCAAAACTAACCTAATATATATATATATATATATATATATGAAGTTAATATATTACTATTGTAAGTAATTTTATCCACCTTTAAGTGCAATAATTTTACCTTGAGTGATGAGGCACCTTTCGGTCACTTGACCATTGTCGAATCACAGGAGTGTATATATATATATATATATATATATATATATATATATATATATATATATATATATATAATATATATATATATATATATATATATATAATCACAGGAGGAATATATATATATATATTCTTGATATTTAACGTTATCCATTGTTTTTCCGTTGCACTGACTTTATGAAGTTAATATATTACTATTTAAGTAATTTTATCCACCATTAAGTGCAATAATTTTACCTTGAGTGATGAGGTACCTTTCGGTCAATTGACCATTGTCGAATCAGAGAAGCATCAGTGATTCGACAATGGTCAATTGACCGAAAGGTACCTCATCACTCAAGGTAAAATTATTGCACTTAATGGTGGATAAAATTACTTACATAGTAATATATTAACTTCATATATATATATATATATATGAAATTAATAAATTACCAATTTTGAGTAATTTTATCCACCGTTAAGTGCAATAATTTTACCTTGAGTGATGAGGCACCTTTCGGTCTTTGACCATTGTCGAATCAAAGACCGAAAGGTGCCTCATCACTCAAGGTAAAATTATTGCACTTAACGGTGGATAAAATTACTCAAAATTGGTAATTTATTAACTTCATAAAGTCAGTGCAACGGAAAAACAATGGATAATATTAAATATCAGGAATATATATATATATATATATATATATATATATATATATATATATATATATATGTAAATATAATTATAGTCAATTCCTACTGAGATCAAGAAACAAAATTTATTTTAGTTTTATTTTCATAAATACTTTTACTTACTTTATAAACTTATTGAATAATTACAATTAGTATAAATATTTTATACTTATGACAGAATCACAATATTAAGTGGCAAAATAGAAAGCGAATTTCCTTGTAATTTTCCATTTTTCTCTCTATAGATTATATGGTGTCGGACTATTTATTATTTTTGTTTGTTACTATTTATTCGCTTTCTTTTTTTGTTTCTAATTTATGAAGCTGATGGTGGCCTATAATTTCTCATTTTATCCATCTCTAATATTGTTTTATTTTGGCAAGGAACCTTACTCTTATAATTTCATATTCATCTTTAAGTAATAGATTCTTAGCTATGGGAAAGTTGGCCAAAGTGCTAGGTTTCAAACATGTAGTCTTCCAATCGAAACATTAACTTTTTTTAAATGTAAGTAATGAATAAATATTTGAAAAAACTGTATTAACATATATTGTCATCCACTACAGGTTTAGAAAAATGTATTTTAACTTGAGCGAATGAATAAAGATTTTTTTATTAACGATTGAAAATTTGGGATATATATATATAGGGAGAGCCAGAATTAATAGAAGGAATTCAAAAAGAATAGTATTGTGTTTATTTCAACAAAGTCTTTTACTGCAAAAATGAAAATGCTAAATAGGTGTAAAAATAGAAAAATGTGTACAAAATACTTGAAGTATTAAATAATGTATTTTCATTTAGTCTTTAAATGGTAACAGGAATATACACAAATTTCAACAAAATTTCTTCCTGGATTGAATGCTAATGTGGCTAATAAAATTTAAGCTTAATTTAACAAAGGATAATTTTTCAGAATTTTGAAACTGAAAATGTTTACATAAGCCAATGAAAAGAACATCCTTTAATTCCAAGTTTTATTTTGAATATATTACCAGAAAAAAAATGAAGACTAATAAAACTCAGATATGTTTCCATTCTCCAAAGCTAACACTAAACAAGAACTGTGCAATTATTGTGCAAGTCATTCATTGTGATGATGTAGGTCAGTTTGCTTTTAGGCTTTAAAATATTTAAACAAAAATTCCAACTCTAACAATAGACTTGTCTAATGTTTTAAATCTGTATTCATTTTATGGAACTGAATTCTAAAAGTCAGTAACCATGCTTTACTGGATAGTGTAACAGAAGTGATGTGTGCAGAAGGTAAGCTTTACTAAACCAACAGTAGTTGACCATGTTTTTAAAAGTACAGGAAATTTTTGGATATTTTCTAAAAAGTCTTTCATGAGAGATTGTACGAGTGAATATTTAAAACAGCTCAAGTAACAAGAAACAGCATGTAAAGTATATTTTCTGATAATATGTGAAATGAACTTAGCAAGGTAAATAAAATCTTTAATTGACTTTAAAATAAAAGAAATATTGGCAACAAGATATATAGTATTAATAGGAGCTAATTTTAAAATAAATTGCTAAAATATTCTTCGAAAAAAAAATTAGAGTTGAAGGTTAAATAGACTAATAAGAATAGAAAAGAAGTAGTGATATAAAATTTATGTAAAATATTAAACTAATCAATAAAAAATACTAATATATTTGGTAACACATTTTTTAGTGTTAATATAATAAGACTATTGAATTGGATGTGCCAGATATCATAAGCTTATTACATCTTAATTTACCAGTATTTTAAGTCTCTCTTAGTATTATAGAATACAAAGAGTTTGTTCACATTTTATTGCTAAAGTGTTAATATTATTGATTAAGTTGGAATTTTCAAGATATTTTTTAAAAAATGGACACTTTTTTAATATTTAAGAATCAATATAATTGTTTTAAATTGAAATATATGACAGTCTGTCCATCATGACAATCATAATGGAAAGGATGAATCCATCGATAGTGATATTTATATATTTTAAAAACCTATGGCTATCCAGATTAATTAAAATGGTGCAATTTAAAGAATGATGGAAATTTTAAAAAATTCCCTTGTCAGATAAAGATAAAATTGGTCATACAATTATAGGTAATTTACTTTTACATTTCTAAAAAGAATCTTTGAATGGTAAAAGAAATAAAATCGAATTACAGGTTGTTTAACAACCTGCTTGATTGCTAACCATCTGATAATGGGAGACTGACAGACTGTCATCAGTAGCTCCTGACCCTCATGCTAGGTGTGTTAAGTTTTGCTTGTGTTAATATGATCTCAATTGTCCATTTATGTAGTCAATTCTTTGTATCAGTTTCTGTGCTACTATTTATGAACTGTTTCCCTTACTGGTTCCTCCCATTGTTATTTATGTACGTAATAATAAAAATGCATGCATAAATTCGTTAGGCAATACTATAGTGTAAGTGATCAAACTGTTATAAATAAATAAAACCTTTTCAACCACAAAAACGTTTTATTTTTATCCTTATGTATAATTTCTTTCTGCGTCATATTTAGATCTAAAATTACTGTGAAACCTTTTTTCACTGGTACCTAATTCATAATATAGTGATCCCTCGAGTTTCGCTAAAGTTACGTTTCCTGAACTTATCACGAATGCTGAAACCAGGATAGGGGATGCTGAATGTATGGATAGGGGAGGGTTATGCTCCACATCCAAAATGTTAACATTAATTACTGCTATACTATACATTTATAATACAATATGGTATATTTAGGTAATTACTACACAATTGTAAACATATTTTTATTGATTATTCACTTTTTCCATCAATCCGAAGACACAAAAATTCTATTAAATACCATGCTCACACACAGACACATGTATTCTTTATTGTTAAACACTATCTACTACATATTTGAATGCTTAAATTTAGACAAATAATCTTTTAAACACTGTTAATTTCATTTTTTTAAAAAAATTTGATTTGACTTTTGCACGATTTTTTTCTAGTTCTCTACACACTTCTTTATATAGCAGTAATCATTCTTCCAACTCTCAATTAAATTTTAATGTCCATTCTAAAGAGGGATTAATTTCAGTAATAGATGCAGCTAACTGTTTCCCTAAACATACATTTTACTGAGAGATTATAATGTTAACTTTGGCGATATGTTTTTTTTACAATTTCTATGTTTTTGTTTTCCGAGATAGGCACAGATAGTTCGGTAATAAGTTCTTCCAGTTCTTCTTCCGTCAAATCTTGGTTCACACTTTTCAAAAGATTGTCAAGATATCTACTGTTAATGTGTTTAAATCCTTCACAGTAGATTCCATATGCTATTGAGACATCAGTCCACTAGCACTATAGCACAGTGGAACAGTCAAACGATCCATTGCGGCCTTAAACCCCAAACAGATTTCTCCTCCTTGCATAAGAAAGTTCATGAAGGCATTCTTTTCCAAAACAGTCCAATCTCATCCTTATAAATAAGAAATGCCTATCTTTTGATTAGTAGGTCTAGAAGTGGTACAGTATAATGAATGTTTGTAAAATAAACAGACTTCTTAATGATAAATAATTACAGTACTGTACAAAATAAATAAGACTAGAACACATTATCCCACAACCTGCACGGTAACTACAGTTTATTATCTGTATATTATACATATTATTATCTGTATATTATCCTGTACAACCTGTATATTATCTTTCTTGTCTTTTTCAAAAATGCGGTACATATTAGCGGGATATCCTGTAATTTTGCCAACCGCAAATAGCGAAGGACTACCTTACAATAGAAATATAGTGTATAATACATTAAACATTAAATAGTAAAAATACGATATTCCATACCATACACTTATTACAAGGTCACAAGTAAGAAACCATGCATATAAATATGTCTCTTAACTGTCCCTACAAACAACCACAAACATACAATATTCTTCTAATGCTAAGGATGGATTAAAATGATTAAAAAAATTCAAGATATTCTATCTTGTTCTGAGTGGTCGGTTCATTGCAAGTAATAGCCTGTCACCTGGATATGGATTCGCTGCTGTGAATGTATTAAAAACATTACAATAATTACTCCAATAAATATTACAACTAGATAAATTCTAGTATATAATATTTTAAACATCTTTTACTATAATATGGGCTAATATAAAAGAGTGATTATTTTAATTATTACATTTTAATTGTTGTATAAAGTAGCATTTATCATCCTCATAAAACATTTTGTTTTAAATTATGATTTTTTCTAGATGTCGAACACGAGTTGCGTTGTTTGCGAAAGTGGATTAAACAAACGGATTTACGGTTGCAACTTATCAACTTTCATGTAACATGGACATTGGCAGAATTGGAAGAAAAGGCAAAAGAACATGAGGTCAGATTCATTAATATTTCATTTAATTGCTATTTATATCCTAGTTTTCCTACAAATTTTATTACTCCATAGTCCATTAACACTTAAGTTGCCACGTCAGTTAAATATGGCCGACAGTCTTAAGTCAGATATCATAGACCACCATGCCTGCATTGTTACCCAGTAAATTTTCATGTATTATAGCACTATTTTACTGGTTCTGCGACTTTTCGGGAAATAAATGCACTTGATTAAACAACAGGCATTTGTAACAGGCTCATTACTTTCAGAACAAATTATGACGATTTTGTGTGATGGAAAAATGTAAATGTTAATAAAAACATTGACTTGTTGTGGGAGCTAACTGTCGGAAGTAACGGCCTGGCAGACTTATTTGTTGACAAATCTTATAGATGAATGCCCATGGAATTAAAAACATTGACTTGTGGGAGCTAAATGTCGGAAGTTACGGCCTGACAGACTTATTTGTTGACAAATCTTATAGATGAATGCCCATGGAATTAAACACATTGACTTGTTGTGGGAGCTAACTGTCGGAAGTTACGGCCTGGCAGACTTATTTGTTGACAAATTTTATAGATAAATGCCCATAAAATTAAAAACATAGCCAACACACGATTAGAATATTTTAGCAATTTACGAAAAAACTGTAATCTTGCGAGGAGCAGGAAATGTGTTAAAATTAGTTCAGTTTGGTTGGGTATATATATCACCTCCATGAAAGTTGATCAAAGTTTAAGCTACTACCTACCAACTGAATATCAAAATCTTGTTGCTGTTCATGACGAGCTGGTTGTTAATTCTTATTACACTTTTGCTATTACTTATAACCAGACTTTTTTGTCAACTTAACTTTTAGTTTAGTAATAGTAAAAGTGTAATAATAACAACTGAAGTTCAGTTTGTATCTCCTAACATACTTCAGTTTAGTTGGGGTCATATATCACCCCATGAACGTTGGTCAAAGTTTAAGCTACTACCTAACAACTGAAGTTCAGTTTGTATCTCCTAACATATTTCAGTTTGGTTGGAGTCATATATCACTCCATGAAAGTTGGTCAAAGTTTAAGCTACTACCTACCAACTGAAGTTCAGTTTGTATCGCATAACATACTTCGGTTTGGTTGGAGTCATATATCACTTCCATGAAATTTGGGCAAAGTTTAAGCTACTACCTACCAACTGATTTTCAGTTTGTTTCGCCTAACATACTTCGGTTTGGTTGGAGTCATATATCACTTCCATGAAATTTGGGCAAAGTTTAAGCTACTACCTACCAACTGAAGTTCAGTTTGTTTCGCCTAACATACTTCAGTTTGGTTGGAGTCATATATCACTCCATGAAAGTTGGTCAAAGTTTAAGCTACTACCTACCAACTGAAGTTCAGTTTGTATCGCATAACATACTTCGGTTTGGTTGGAGTCATATATCACTTCCATGAAATTTGGGCAAAGTTTAAGCTACTACCTACCAACTGATTTTCAGTTTGTATCGCCAACAAACTATTCTCTTTCTCATGATTGTAATTTAAAGCTGATTAAACATGGTACTACTGTCATATTCAAGTATTTCTTGTGTTTTTTTTTTTTTAAATACATACCTGCTTTATTATCAGGTGTATTTATACAAAATAGTAGAAATTAATATTAAAAGAAATATTCTTATTAATTTTTAAATTTATTTTATTGCATTACAAACGGTTTGTATTGCAAACAAGAAGGTTAACTTACTTGAGGTTTAGAGCTTTTCACCAGCCAATATTGTGGGTATTTTCAAAGACTACATAAACAATATAACTTGTATTCTAGACAACTAAATTAGAAGTTTTCTTGACAAAGATAATATAAAATAATTTCAAATCACAATAATCAAGAAGTTGATTGACGATTCGTAAATCAAATTACTTTGAAATTGGTAAAAGGTTTCTTACTTCAGGTTTTGAGTTGGAATTTAGTGAAGCAAAGTTCATAACGCGAAAAGAAGGATCGGTTAAACTGACATTTATAACAAGACTTTTATGATAATGTTGATTGTTAATTCATATTTAGGAAATATGATGCTAAAATGGAAAAGTAAATAGATAAATTAGTACACCTTAACAGGGGTATTTGTATTTATAAATATAAGAAAAACCTGACAAATGTACATCAACTGCTGAACCTTATTACTGTTGGCGGCTTGTGCCATCCCCCCTTCGAATGCCACCTCATGTAACAATCTCTCCATACCATAGCACCACACGACCCTGTTTCTACCTATATGTAATGTGTCAGGACAATATACAGCCTACACCTGATTATTCGTGGTAATTTTTATATGGTTTTGGATAATACCATTGAGATGTATAAAATTCAGTAACTATTGTTCTGTTGTTCCATATAAAATAGCCTATAAATATTCCACACAATTCCATCTTATTTTCCTTTGATATTTCAAACCTGGATATCAAAATCCCTAATCCCAAAACCGTCAACATCCTCAAAAACTTGCTGACAGAAATGAGTACACCATAAACGCACATTAACCTAGCAAAATGAATCATATCACAAAATTACTTTACCTACAGTTTTTCAACATCCAAAATAAAGACCTACCAATGGGGACCCCCTTAGCTAGCGTCTTGGTGGAAATATTCATACACCACATTTTACATAATAATAAATACTCAGTTAACATCATATACTGGTATAGGTACATTGGCGGCATTGTCACATTGTACAAGGGTAATAAATGCTAAACACATATTTTCAAAACATCTCAATTCCATACATATAAAACTAACATATACCATTAAAATGGAACAAAACAAATACATAAATTTAACATATATTGGAAACCCGTTATCTCTTCAAACCACTTACACCAGCATAAACTAACTGCTTACAACACCATGATATATTGCCTATTAAAAACACTGTTAAACAAACAAGAACACCGCCAAGAATTAAACACCATAAAACATTTGATTACAAACCTATGAATACAACACAACAATGTATGGTAAACTAGACATCCAACTAAAAAACAAACTTAATAAACCAACCCCAAATACCCAACACAACAAACCTATAAAATACTTAACAATACCATACAGATCACCCGAACACATAAATTAACTAACACATTCTATAAATACAATCACAGAATAGCCTACTTTACACACAACACCCTAAACAAACGAATTTAAACTCAACATCATAAAGACATATACAACTCCTTCAGAATTACGGAGTAACTTGCAGTTTATACAGCAGTTTTTACTCAGGTCATTTTACACATGCTTCCAAGAACACATAAAAGCACTCACATACATATGTCTAACCTACAAATTCTTCTCAAACAAAACAAAAATAACCAACGATACTGAACTAAACAATATGAAATTTACAAAAATTTCAAACTACTCCAAACGCACATACTCAACACCCAATTACATTATAACTCACAAACACTTTTTGACATTATATTCCTAAAAGTACACCTAATATCCCCTACCCCCATTCTAACCTAAAGCAACTAGAGGTCAGTTACAACGGTGTTAGTGAGCAATGGGACACATCTCCCGAAACGACCGTCCTCATAAGTGCTACTTTAGACAAATGTTACATATGTTCAAGTGTATCTAGTTAATTTAATAATGTTAAATTGACAGTTAAATTAACAGTTCAAGTAACGGTGAAATATTGTAGCTCTAGACTTATCTATCCAGTAGTAAGAAAAAATTAGGTATGAGAATTGTGTACAGTATGAAAAATTTTATTTACATAGATCAAAGTGAATGTTAAAATATCTTGTACCACCGCTGATAGGAGGATTAATTTCCAAAACTGTCCCCCAAATAAGAATTTAGAGTTCCGTCTTCAAACAGAATACAAAGATTTATGGTAATAAGCATAGTAGAGTCTTGATATTTCGAGGTAGATAGGACCGAGACTCCCTCGGATTACATGGTAGGCACGTGTTCCTGTGCATTAGACAAAATAATGGAACATTTCTTGGAAGCCCAACCCAATTTCTTTGCATGGTATTTTCTCCTGTAGTTGGATGTGATGTAGTTGGTTGGGGGTAATTCCCCAGATGTAGGCGTCACAAGGTGTAATGTCGGAGGAATAGGTTGAGTAAGGAAGGTTTGTTCTAAGGGATTTGAAGCAGTTGCCAAGAGTTTCTTGAAGGAAATCAATGTTTTCTAAGGCGGTGTGGCTGATAGGGAGATCTTATTTGTACCATTGTGAACAAAAGGGCAGGTTTCGGGCATAACAAAATCTCCTGAGGTCTCTTATAAAATGACCAAAAATGACTCCATATTGGTCATTCTACTACAGCTGATTCAGTTTCAGAACTGTTTATTTTGGTGCTTTTCAATTTGGTGTAAGTCTAAATTTAATTAATGTAATTATAAAGAAAATATCGTGAGACAGTGTCTTAAAATTTCATCTGTCATGAAAATTTAGTATCAGTTCGATTCGGTTGTTAGATTCTGTCTTTTGAAGGATAACTAACTCTAGGGAATTGTATTATGTTAGGTACTGGCGTGTCATTACCATCCTGTGATGGAGGAACTAAGGGGAATTTTCTCATTAACTTTTTCCTAGTTGAACATTTATCTATAAAAAAAAAAAAAACATTTCAATCTATAGCAGAAGGTTTAATGATTTATTACCTGTTGTGTTATTTTAATTTTTATAATTGATTATACAGTAGTGTAGTAATATTATTCTACTTTACTCTGGGTTTTGTTAGTTTTTAACATTTGTTGATAATGTCCCTTTTCAATGGCATAAGATATCCTCTTTATCTTTGTCTAATCTTTATCTAAATTCAGTGTTTAATGTCAGTTTAATCGTATATGCTAATGGTATTAGTGGCAATCAGAGAATTTTGATACTTCTAAAAATATGATGGATTTGTAATTTAATCAGTTGAATTTCTTAATACTGGTTTTTATTTATATTTAGTTACATGTCTGCTAACCCTACATTTACACAAAACGTCAATGTTTCATTATCACACAGATAAGAAAAAAATACTTTAAAATTCTATAGTACTTGAGAAATACTATAAATAAATACTTGGATAATATAAAACAATATTTTAATGGAAGAAATATTACTTGACAAAAACAATTTCAATTGTAAAATCATTGGCCTGTGAAGAAAATTTACTTCCTTACATAAAGTGGACTAATCCCATTTGCACTAGTGATTTGATAGTTTTATCCTTTTAACATTCCCAGACATTTTATTTTACTGAAAATACAGTAAGACCTTTTTTCAATATACTTTTCAAAGGTCTGCATTTAGTAGAGGGAATAGTTGGACCATGTATTCCTACACACAAATAAGAATAAAATATAATATATGTGTAATATTATTCATGGTGTATTAAAATTGTTTAATATATTAGAATGAAGAAAACCTTTTATAGTTGTTTGCATCCAAGATTAAAGGTTATTTATTGTTTCCTAACGGCCCTTTCCAAGGAGAAACAACACCATCAGTAGTAAAGGTTATGGTATAGTAGATGACTATATTTATATGACAGCTAAATATTCCAGCTAGAATATAGACTTTTATAGTCAAAAATAATTTCTTTACAATAGAAAAAAAATTAGGCAAAGATGATCATCTTGTCCTATACTAAGTAAGGTATTTTATTGAACATGATTTGAAACTGCTTAAAAATCTTGTATTATGTCGGAGAGGTAAACATTAGTGTCTGACGTTTTAACATTCATACAAAACAATACACATTCTTCTTTTTCAATTGGTTGTTCTCCATCATTGGTAAACAATCCTACACTTATGAACCCTGATTCTCATCTTTGAGATCATGTATGTCATATGTTTAATAATAAATGAAACCTCTTTACCACAAACGAGGTTTTCTTTTATTTAAAACCTTATGTACCTTTCAATTGCATAGCAATCATCTTCAGAGGCAATTTACAATAAAAATACAATAAAATACGTATTTTATAAAATACTCATTTGTGGTAAAGAAGTTTCATTTATTATTAAACATTACGCCACAGTTGTTTTTTAAAGTTATATGTCATATGTTCTTAATTATTATTATTCACTTTAAGGGAATAATATACTTGTGCATATCGACTTAAGACACACAATTCCTAAATCAGCGTTTTAAAAAATAAGTACCTAATGCACGAACCCTTTGATTAGAATTCACGTACCAATACGTAAGAGAACAAGGGCCAGCAGGATCATTCTGCTATATGTATGTCCTACCATTTCTTTCAGATTAGCATTGTCGAATGTTTATGATTTGTTTTTCTTTCTATTGCGCTGTATTCTAGGTTAAATATTTGCAACTATCTGGACTGTAAATACTACACGGAGTAAATAGTCACCATTTTTTTGTGTCCAAAGTCTATAGGGTTTCCCATGTATTTACAGATAGTTTCAAAGTTTTTGCGGTATTTTACAATGAATAGGTATTTTACTCGAAAAAAAAAGATTAACAGATAATTTTTAGCACAGAAATTTTGAGTAAACATAAGGTAAAGTTTGGTTAACATGAGAAAATAAGTAAATAAAAAATAATAATAATAATAATAACAAATATTACTATAATTTAAAAAATTAGAAGAAAACAAAGAAAAATTAGAAAAAAGAAAAAGTGTAAAAATCTTTCAAAAATATGTTGCTCCCAGGGGCTATATCAAGGTAGGCACATGCTGCATCAAAGGGTTAAAATGTTGACATTAAGTTAGGTTTCACATATTACAAGTAGTGTACAATTTTTTTAAAAATCAATTCCTACTCAGGTCAACAAAGTAAAATTGTATTTTACTTACTTTTTATTTTATAATTACAATTACTATAAATATGTATATACATATGATAGAATCACAATATTAAGTGCCAAAATAGAAAGTTAATTAACTTACAATTTTTCATTTTCCTCTATACTTTATATGAGCTGTTGGACTGTTTTGTTAGACTATTATTTTTGTTTGTTACTATTTATTCCTTTTTTTTCATTTCTAATTTATAAACTAATGTATAATTTCTCATTTGACCCATTTCTTGTAATGCTTCACTATTGCAAGGAACCTTTCTCTCATAATTTCATGTACATCTTTAAGTATTAGTTTTCTAGCTATATGAAAGTTGGCTTAGTGTCGGAGTGCTGGATTTAAACATGTAGTTGAAACCGACTGAGACATCAACTTTTTAAAATTTAATTAATGAATAAATATTCGAAAACAACTGTGTTAATGTCAATTGTCATCCACTACAGGTTACAAAAAATATATTTGAACTAATGATTGAAAATGTGTACAAGATATATATCAGGAGAGTGTGAGCTAATAGAAGGGACTGAAAAAGGAAAGGAACCTTCTTATAATATCTGTGTGTTTATGTACGCCATGACTATTAATTACTGCCTAGACAAGAATTTACATAGGATAGGTCTATTTACATGTATTAACTGTAGACTTAATCTATATTCAGGACATAGGGAAGTCCTTAACCATTGAAGAAAGATGGAAGAAGAGGGATTAGGCAGGACAGGTTGAATGTCAAGGGTAAAGAAAGGGCATGGTATTGAGAGTTGAAAGAAATGATAACTTCCATGGACAGGGTCGCATATCTAAATAAAAGTGTTGTTACCAACTTCACAGAAAGGTTTATGCTATTCCCATAAATTTATAAGTAAATGAGTTGAAGTGTTCAATGTGTATTTTTCAAACAGAAATCAAATCATCACGAGTTGTTGCCAGGTATGATTCACAAAAGGTTTTATCAAAGAGAAAATTATATGTACGCAGAATGTCAATAATAAATTAAACTGAAATACAGTAGTACCTCGCTTATTTCCGGATTCGGTATTCACGGTTGGCAACATTTCAGCATTTTCTGCTAATACGTATCGTTTTTTAAAACAAAGACAAGAAAGATGGCTCAGTGCCAAAGTGCTGAATTTTAAACATGTATTCTTTCAGTTTGAATCCTATGAGACATCAACTTTATAAAATTTAATTAATGAATAAATATTTGAAAAAACTCTATTAACATCATTTGTCATCCACTACAGGTTAACAAAATATATTTGAACTTGATTGGATGATTAAAAACATATTTTATTAACAAGTGAATATTTGTACAAGATGTGTATAAGAAGAGGGTGAACTAAAGAAGGAATTGAAAAAGGAAAATGCAAATAAGCATGATAATCATTCCAAAAATAATTATGGCTTTTATCTACACTTTTGATAATTTTCTTCAAAGTATTTTTCAAGACTATTTATATTCTGTCTACTAGGATATTAATTAAATGAAGTATTATTTCATATTCTGTCTACTAGAATATTAATTGAATGAAGTATTATTTCATATTCTGTCTACTAGGATATTAATTAAATGAAGTATTATTTCATATTCTGTCTACTAGGATATTAATTAAATGAAGTATTATTTCATATTCTGTCTACTAGGATATTAATTAAATGAAGTATTATTTCATATTCTGTCTACTAGGATATTAATTAAATGAAGTATTATTTCATATTCTGTCTACTAGGATATTAATTAAATGAAGTAATATTTCATATTCTGTCTACTAGGATATTAATTAAATAAAGTATTATTTCATATTCTGTCTACTAGGATATTAATTAAATGAAGTATTTCATATTCTGTCTACTAGGATATTAATTAAATGAAGTATTATTTCATATTCTGTCTACTAGGATATTAATTAAATGAAGTATTATTTCATATTCTGTCTACTAGGATATTAATTAAATGAAGTATTATTTCATATTCTGTCTACTAGGATATTAATTGAATGAAGTATTATTTCATATTCTGTCTACTAGGATATTAATTAAATGAAGTATTATTTCATATTCTGTCTACTAGGATATTAATTAAATGAAGTATTATTTCATATTCTGTCTACTAGGATATTAATTAAATGAAGTATAATTTCATATTCTGTCTACTAGGATATTAGTTAAATGAAGTATTATTTCATATTCTGTCTACTAGGATATTAATTAAATGAAGTATTATTTCATATTCTGTCTACTAGGATATTAATTAAATGAAGTATTATTTCATATTCTGTCTACTAGGATATTAATTAAATGAAGTATTATTTCATATTCTGTCTACTAGGATATTAATTAAATGAAGTATTATTTCATATTCTGTCAACTAGGATATTAATTAAATGAAGTATTATTCTATATTCTGTCTACTAGGATATTAAATAAATGAAGTATTGTTTCAGCTTAATTATACAACTTTCAACTGGCATGCTTCAAAAATCCAAAGCTAAATTTTAAGTTTGTTCCAAGAATAATAAAAGTCACAAGATTGTACTATTTCCGTGTGTTTTTCCGATTATTCTATAAACATATTGGAACTCTAACAATGTTATTTATACGCCTAAATTATGAAATATTGGGCGTAGTTAATCTTTTTCTAGACTTCCTGAATATGCTCGGAAATTTCAAAAATAATTTTGCAGTTTATTATATTGAAATCCTTACAAACTTGTATTTGATTAAAATACCCATTTCTTCAGCTACAAAAAAAAAAATGGCCTTGAGTTTGTGTAAAAACCACAAGTTGCTTATTGTAAACAGGTGAAGGACTTTATTTGATTGACCAAAGATTTACAATGGGCCATATCCAATGGTAGAGTCATATGGCCTTGTTACGCAGACAATAGACTCAATCGCTGTTATTACACATACATTGTGTTCTTTAATTGTAACTGCGAAGGTGTGGGCTTGATAGAAAATTGCAGGGTTTGTAATTCTTTCTGTTCATTTCGTATTCATTTACGAGCACTGCCTGACAAAAGTATTTTACAAACACAATTTTGTCTGAAATTCTGATGTTGTGGGTTAATAAATGAGAACATGTTCTACCAGAATTAAAGTTGACTAACCTAATTCGCATTATAGTTGCAAAGAAACTGTCCTCCCGTGCATTACAGTATACAGTAGTTAGTTAAATTTATTATAAATTAGTTCTCGTTAAAAAATTTTTATTAAATTTTTAATTCCAGTGTTTAATACCAGTATGTATACACAATATCAAGAGCACAGTGGTACAATATATTACAATAAAAATATTGAAAAGAACCCCAATACCACAAAAATAATCAAAAATAACAAATAAGACAAGTTACTTAAGATTAAACCCTTATGTACATTTCGATGACCATGTCATCATCATCAGAGGGTCTAGTTACAAAACACAATCTAACACACAAGAAGTTACAAACTAGAATGATCATTCTAGTTTGTAACTTCTTGTGTGTTAGATTGTGTTTTGTAACTAGACCCTCTGATGATGATGACATGGTCATCGAAATGTACATAAGGGTTTAATCTTAAGTAACTTGTCTTATTTGTTATTTTTGATTATTTTTGTGGTATTGGGGTTCTTTTCAATATTTTTATTGTAATACCAGTATGTATGGTATTTACTTCTAACTAAAACTATAAATTCGATAATATTCCACATCGGAGTGTAGTGATACGGATTTTATCAGTTAGAACCAACCCAGAATGATTGTGAAATGATTTTAATCTTTGATAGACTAGACAAAAATATTAAAATTGCCTTCTTTTGGAAAAAAATTTAAATTTATAATAGAAATTCAAATATTATGTGAAAATAATTTTCTTATAAAATGGGTTGACAGGAAATAAAAAGCTGTAAATAAATTGACTACTGTGTACAATGTTCGTAAACAAAGTATATAACTTTGTCTGGCAATGTTACCAAAATGAAACTTACAAACCCCTAAATAGACTTTTATGGTTTATCATGAGAGAAGTGATGTATCAGATCATGAAGTTCTTAACAAACTTTCAAAGAAAGCTAATAGGCTCAAAATTTATTTGTAGAATAACAGTTTGTGAAATGATAATTTATGGGTTTTAAAAAAATATTATTTCTTCTAAGCCTTTAACCTGATTTTCTAAATAAATTCTATTTTTCACATGCACTTGATGTTTTTACACGGATTAGTATTTGGAATCATTTAAACAGAGCAAAAATTTAATTTACCTATTTTGTCTTAAAATAAGCGAAGCCACTTTTATTTAATTTAAAGTATAAGAAGGTTTTTAATTTTCAAAATTTTACTTTGTGGTATGAATTAGTACCAAACCCACGCCCTAGAATGTAAAAGTATAAACCCCCCTACAGTGGTAAAATACTTGTATCTAAAGCTGATCATTTATAATAACTTGTACACAATGGAGAAAATTTGTTGTGTGTAAGGCAAATGAACAGCCCATGAATAGAAATAGAATTTTTATATGTCATTGCATATTTAATTAAAAATAAATTACACATGAGAAGTTCTCATTCCAACTTACAGTTTTTGTGGTGTACATCTTGAGGTTTTTCTACAATAACTACCCAAGCTTTTTTGTATAAGACAAACAGGGAGAACATTTACCACAAGATACAAAGAACACATAAAAGGCATAAAAAAGACACAAGCCAAATCAAATTTTGCCATACACATACGAAACACTACACTCATACACAAATCTAAATATCCTACACTACATAAAAAAAAGCAACAAACTAAACACAACAGAAAACTACGAGATATAAAAACACCACAAAAACTATCCACAATACATTCTAAATGACAAAACACATTGACAGTCAAATACTATATTTGGACACATAATTAACGACTACTCTATGATCAATAATACACTACAAAGTCACACCAACACACACAGTTGAGCAACACTTGTGCAAGCACCAACCTAGTGCAAAACGCATCTGCAGAAAAATATCAGTAAGTAATGGTTTTTTGCCAAGCCTTATTTCAATTTAAAGCTTTTTCTTTTGAAGAAAAATAACTCACTACATTAACATTAAAATGTATTGATTTTACGATCCTCAATGAAAAGGCAATTTAAAAGATTTATCCAGTTGGACTCTTAATTTCACTACAGACAGACAGCTCGTAATGAGCAGATGACAGTTATTCATTAGTAAAGTAAATACTTCACAAATTGAAATAGGAATTTGATCAGTGTTAAGAGGAAGATTAGATGTCATTTAAGTGCACAGTGTTTAAAATGTCATTAATTTTATACTTATCCCACAGTTGTTGGAATTGTTTATTGTGTTATTCAAATAACAATTATAATTTAAAAAAAAACAATTTTAAAGTCAATTCCTACTGAGGTCAACTAAGTAAAATTTTATTTTAGTTACTTTCATATTTTATAATTACAATTAATATAAATGTGTAAACACATACGACTGAATTACAACATTAAGTGGCAAAATAGAAAGCGAATTTCCTAGCAATTTTCCATTTCCCTCTCTATACAGTGTATGGTGTTGGACTATTATTTTTGTTTGTAACTCGCTTCGTTATTTGCTAATATATGAAGCTGATGGTGATTATAATTTCTCATTTTACCCATCTCTTATAATGCTTCATTATTGCAAGGAACCTTTCTCTTGTAATTTCATATGTATATGTAAAAGGAGAGTGTCAGCTAATAGAAGGAATTGAAAAATAATAAGCATGTAGGTCAAATTTTTTTTCTACCTTCAGAAAAATGTAAAATATTACAGGAAAAAGTCAGTACTTCCTATATACACATATTAATTTACACTTTTTAAGTTTTGAACAAAATTGAATTAGACAGATTCGAAAAAAAAGTAAATGCATTTCCATAAGCAAGTTTCAAAAGGTTATGGTAAATGAAAATTACATTCATTTTTAGTGACCTAAATGTATTATTATTTAATGAAGATAAAGTTTTCTAAAATAAATAATCTACAATCTAGAAACCCTGTATCTGTATCAAATCATTGCTTAATATAAATAAAAGGGAAATAATTGTAATTTTTTTTTTTTAATTGTTCAATGCTACTTCTTTGGTTTTCCAATTCCTTCTATTACTCCACACTCTCCCTATATATATTTTTATATATTGTTCAAATTTTCAATCGTTAATCAAATGCTTTTTACTCGTCGATTCAAGTTCAAATACATTTTTTAAACTTGTAGGGATGACAATCGATGTTATTACAGTTTTTTCATTTATTAATTTTAACTTATAGCAATTTACAATTAACAAAGATAAACTACAAGCACCAGGCAAATACTGATTAACTGCAACAAATTCTACATTGGGCAAACAGGTTGCAGCTTCAAACAAAGAGACGAGGAACAAAAACAGGACACAAATACACAGACATTTACCATAAACTATAAATCTTACACATCAACAAAACAGGGCCACATCTCAACACACTAGAACAATATGAAATTTACAAAAACACATAGTACAAACATATTAAATGTACAAACCCAATACAAATCACACAACTCTTTGATACTATCGAAAACCTGCCTTTAAACCCGTTATCTCTAATGAAGAAGATCGCCACAGAGCGATCTAAAACGTTCGGTCTCAGTAAGTTTTTATAAATTTACAAAATTTAAAATTTGGATAGTCAAACTAATCTTAAAGTGATTAATTAATGAACGTAATGGACTACAAAATTCAGAAGAGTAAGTCATTAATTAAATTTAATTAATTATACATGTTTATATTAATTGTAATTAATTAATAAAAAGTAACTGAAATAAAATTTGTTTTTGTTGATCTAAGTAGGAATTTACTTTTAAAAAATTATTTTTATAATAATTGTTGTCAGGATATTATAAATTCAAAATAGGTGAATAATTGGCATAATAAGATACACAGCTGTAACAAATGCAACAGCTTTTAATGTTCTGCCAACCAGAAAGTCTTGTTTATGGAGTTTTATCATTACATAAAGAGGAACTGTGATTCCAAACTACAGGTTAATATAGAAACCACCATCGGAGCAGACGTAAATCGAGGAGAGAGCCAGAACCCATGATTTTTCGGAACGCAGGGCACACCTATTATTATTTTTGGACAGAAGGGCAATATTGAATGGAGGGGCTATTTTATTGGTTATTAGAAACTAAATTAATGTTCAAGAATATGAGGTTACAAAGCAAAGATGATCTAGGATGTTTGTTGGTGGATGTTTCTTGTCTTATTAAATATGATGTAGTAGAATTATGTATTTGATGGATCATTCAAAATGAAGCACAAGTTTTTAGTTTTGCTAAGATTTAAGTTATGAAAGTCCAAGTAAAAAGTTCAAAATACAATATATCATTTTACCTCAACTTACGCTACCCTGTCTTACGTGATTCCCAAGTTACGCGGTTTTAAATCATACTGTCCAAGTTACGCAGAAACTGGCCTGTTCTGGAAAAACATCCCTAAAAGAATATTTATAGCCCATAAAGAGAAAATGTTTCCAGGTTTTAAAGTCGCCAAAGACCGATTGACAGTGATGGTTAGTGCAAATACAGCTGGTTACTGTAAGTTGCAACCTCTCATATTTTATCGCTCAGAAAATCCAAGGGCATTAAACAATATTTCTGAAGCTACTCGTTGCTTGCCCGTGATCTAGAAAACGAATTGAAAGGTTTTTGTTGACAGCTTCCCTTTATGAGGACTGGTTTGGTCATCATTTCATAACTTTATTGTATGTTTAAACAAATTCCTTTTAAACCAATTTCTATTAATTGACAATGCACCTGGTCATCCTCCTACTACTTAAACTAATTTCGACACGCGCATCAAAGTGATATTTTTGCCACAAAACACAACTAGTTAGCTTCAACCGATGGATCAGGGAATTATTAAAACATTTAATGCTTATTACACAAGAAGATCATTTGCGCATCTACATGAAGTTATGAGACAGAACAACGAGCTCCCTGTTGAAGATTTTTGGAAACTATACAATGTTTTAGATGCTTTGAAAATCATTGGACAATCTTCTGACAAAATTTCACAAAAAACTTGGAATGGCGTTTGGAAAAAGGTGTGTCTATTTTTTTTCCGCCGCTGTAACTCAAACAAACTCAGTGCCAGAGTCTGATGAAATTACTTATATGATTGAAGAAGTTATCAGTTTTGCCAGAGAACTCAATGTAGAAGTAGATAATGGTGATATTCAAAAACTGCTGAATTTACACAACCAGGTACTGACAATTAATTGATGAGCTCATAGAAATGCGTGAGCAAGAGCAAGACCTTAAAAATGCAGATTCTTTAGACCAAGTTTTGAAACTAGACAAATGTCCTTAGTTTAAATTGAACGAGGCTTACAAATTTTGGAAAACATAGACTCCAACATGAGGGTATTTTTGACACAAAAAGAAAATTAGAGAGTTACGAGGAAATTCTGGGTGAGAAGAATAATTCTTCAATTCGTCAAAACAAATTTACTAGATTTTATGAAGTCTATGTCAGAATAACTTCTTTTTTCTTCTTCTTCAAAATTACTTCTTTGGAATATGTATGTATATTATATAATTTTTGTATTGTATTATGTATTTAAGATTTTAATGGATACACATTTTTCTTCTTAATTATTAATTTATTTAGTCTTTGGTCCCAATTAAACATAATTCCTGTGTAATTGTATGTAAAATTATACCCTGACTTAACGCGAATTCGACTTACACGGTTATCGCTTGGTCCCACCTATCGCATAAGTACGGGGTATTATTGTTCTGTAGAATGTATCCTTCTCCAAAAATTATAGAATCCAAAAATCAAAACTTTGTTTTTTTCAATTCGTAAATTACAGAATTCGATTTTACTCTGTCAATTTGAGTCCTCAAAATAAGAGGAGCTTAATTTATCATAATATATTAATGTTATTGCTTTAACAATGGCAAATACAGTCGTCTTATATTTTTATATTTTGTGACTACACGGTCTTCTAAGATTTATTGACTTTATGAAAAACGTACACTTCCCTTGCTCAACGTTCTTAACAGGCAGCAAAAACCTGTCAAATTTTTGCACTATTGTTTGTACTTGCCTCAACTTCTTGTTTGGCAATGCTGCCATTGTGGTTGGCTATTTCCACACAGCCAACGGAGTGGAACATAGACCGCCTCTTGATTTGCTTTGGTCTGCTCTACTTCACCGTGACAAATCCTCTAACAATCTATTCTTTTTAAAGTGATAAAATGCGAGAGAAATCTGGCCATACAACAACAGCAAGCGGATGATCATTGCTGGATGTATTTCATAGTTCAGTAAGATATTTTCAAAAGTTTGTGTTCCTGTTCTATGTTTTGTTTGACCAGCAAGTATTTATATGGCTTTTATCTCATCTTTTCAAATAGTTTTTTCGTACAACAGATTTAACTTTAATAAATGGCCAAATGTTTCAGCCCGCTCTAGTTTGAAATGTATTGTGGGTGAAGGTATGAGATACACAAACACACTTACAGGTATAGGGAATGTGTTAATTTGTTATAGGCTCCCTTTAAAGTGTAGAAACACATTGGGGAATCACATGGGAAATATTATATAATTAGTTGTACCAGTGCCATGTCACAGATATCTATCAAACCTACACAGATCTACTAAAAACTTCTTTGTATCACCCATTTGTAGACATATTATGAACAATGATGGGTGGTACTTCAACTAGATACATTAATACCTATATGATTTGTACAATATTAAAGTAGGATATATCAATGTGAAATGTTCTTTTTTGATTGATAAAGATCATTGTATGATCGGAATATTTCAATGGTGTGATTTGTTTTTTTATGTGTCTTATTTATTTATTTTCAAGAGATTTCAGTTTTAGACTATTGTCATTAGGTAAGTCTGTCAGTCTCCTCCTATCTAGTCCAAAACTTCCTGAATAGGCTTTAAGCTGTACTAGACTGATATATATATATGTGTGTGTACATGTGTATATATATATATATATATATATATATATATATTTGTTTATTTATTATCTGTTTTCAAAATGTCCTTTGACGTCTTCTTCAGTTTCCCCTATTTATTCTTTCATCCTGTTCAAGGCTATTCTCTTCCATCTCGTTAACTCCTTCTAACCAGCTCCTTCTTGGGCGACCTTCGTTTTACATAAAAATATACCTGAAAAGTATCTTTCAATTTCTAATGAAATTTCGATGACATATTATTTCTTCTGCTCATCCTGCAAACAAAAACAAATTATTTTTTAAAATCAATTTTGAGAAGTATGAAACTGCTCCATAATGCATTTAAAACTGTTTTTAATTAATTTTGGTTTGATCAAGTTATATTTTTAAAACTTTAACAGTATTAAAGGGCAAACCTGAACCCCCTCCCCTACACAAACATAAAGAGTACTTCCTAAAGTGGTCTATACATGGTTTTTTATTTCCACTTGCATAACTAGACAGAATAAACATGAATGGTTTTGAATCTCTGCTTGCATTACTAGACAGAATACACGTGAATATTTAAAAAAATGTTCGTTTTTTTCAAATCTTCTTGGCTTTATTGGGTCCTGAAGTGGTCAAAACTAGACATTTTGGGGCTTATTTATACTGCCTAAAATGCTAAGGAAAACTTATCCATTGTCTACTCGACCTATATAATTCTTGAGTGTATTTTATTTTTGTAAAAGAGTCTTGTAAACACTAGTCTTTCTTTCTGAAAAATCCCAATACAGTTTGAGAAGAAAGGTCTAAAACATGAGCAGAGAGTAGACCTAAACAGAGTAGAATAGCAAAATAACCAGAATGTCAAACTAACTCTATTCTGCACTTACTTTCTACAAATTTCTTATTTTGATTTGAGACATATATGTACTTTGAATCCAGTTAAACAGGGTCAGAAACAGAAATTATGAAACCAAAATATAGAAAAGAATTGTTCTTCATGATACTGGTTTCAGGAGGATTAAGAATGCGTACATCATATTAGTAAATAAAGGAATTACAAAATTAAGAATCCTAGGAAGTGAAATGAAGCCAATGAAAGGGGGAAAATATAGGTTTAGAGTCATTGACCTAAAAGTTGTTTTCCTTTTGACTAATAAAATAATTTCCTTTCTGTTTATAACTCCATGAAGAATTATATCTAGCCCATGGAACTGATAGTCTACAAAAGGTTGTTTGTAGAAGTTGATATTTTAACTACCACAGGTATGGATACACATTTTAGGTAAGGGGCCGCATTCACTCTTCATCAAAGTAAGTTCCGAGACCTAGATAGCTCATACCAACCGACTCTCGTTTTTATTAAAACAAGTAGTATAACTTCAATAAAAAATGTTTAAAGTCGATTGCTACTTAAGTCTACAAAGAAAAAATGTTATTTGAATTACTATTAATTAAGTAATTGCAATTATTATAAATAAAGCAACACAACCTATACATTGAACCTATACGTTGTTTTACACATAATATACAACATATAATCAGCTGTTTAATTTGTCTTGAAATATTTATCCTTTATTTTAAGCAAAATGGGACTAAATAACTAAAATTCATACCATACATCTCTTGTGAAAAATTTTTCTTCCATATTAAACTAAAATCAATTAGTTGAATTGAATTAATGAATTGTAAAACTGCATTAACATCAAATGTCATCCAATAAAAGATTAACAAAAAATGTATTTCCACTTGAGTGGACGAACAAATTGTATTTTATTAACAATTGAAAATTTTAAAAACACACACACACACACACACACACACATATATATATATATATATATATATATATATATATATATATATATATATATATATGTTCAAGAAATAATAATATAGATTAATTACAGGAATTAATTTATTGAATAATAAACTCAAAGCTTTTCGTTGGTTGACATTACCAACATCCTCAGGAATTACTAAGAATCCATTCTTCACGAAAAGCTTTGAGTGTATTATTCAATAAATTAATTCCTGTAATTAGTGTATATTATTTAATCTTGAATATAATTCTAACAGGAAAACCTATTTGATATTTTACATATATATATATATATATATATATATATATATATATATATATATATATATATATATATATATATATATATATGAGAGTGTAAACTAATAGAAAGAATTGAATAAACAGTGTTGCTGGCTGGATTGGTAGTGCTTGCGGGCCATAGTTGAGAAACCTCTGAAATAACCAAAGAATCTGTTGTAAAATTCCCTTGTTTTACTCTACCAAAAGTAAATTTTATCCTTCACATCATGAGACATATGTAGTTGCTCCTGATAACACAGTCAATAAATCTGTAACGGAAGCTATTACTTCAATAAAACACAGGTCTGCCTCATCTGGTTTCTGAGGACGGAAAACTACTTGCACTTTATTTCTTTATAATGAAGTAGTGTGGTGAAAGTTGTCTGATCTGTGTGTTTTACAATAGGTGTTGATCGGTTCAAAAGTGAATAAATTGGTTTCACTGATCAACATTACAAGAGAATCCAATCTTTTCAAAGAATGAACGCTTTCACAACTTGCAACTCGATGGAACTCTGTTCCGGGTGTTCTGTGGTCCAGAGGTGTTATTACATCTTGAGGAGTCAAGACCAGGTTTCTTATGGGGTCATTTTATAATCGTCTCTTATAATGTCTGCTGCAGTTGTGAGGGAATTGTTGGTAATAATAACCCATGGGTCACGGCCCAAACACCAGAAATGGAATTTCATTTTAATTTCTCATTTAAACACTTCAGGGCTATAATTTACATATTTTTGTGTTCAGAGACAGCTTTAAACTGTTGAACTAACTCTCTCCATAATTCCATAAACGTTATTCAGCTCCCTTTAGTAGTCCACACTTGCCTTATATATACTTTTTATTCATCCAATCAAAATTTAAAATGTTGCAAATATATTTAAAAAAATGTTGCGAATTTACTTGCATCATGTGGTAACGTAGGATTTTATATGACAAGGGTTTTATTAATCGTAGCTTAGGTCACTGTCTGAGTTATTTTGAAATAGGCTGCACTTATGATAGATTGTCAAATTTAAATTAGTAATGTCAAGTTACAATAGGAAATACCTTTTTGTATTACTTGCTTTGTGTCTTTCTTATAAGACAGAACAAACAATAAATACCGGAGGAAAATTTAACGGTTGCAGGTTCAGCCTGTAGGTTATTTTACGTTCTTATTCTTACACTATTTCATTTTATAATTTTTTTTACGGCAATCCAAGCACTGGTTCGGATTTTTACAATTTTATTTGTTTATATTTTACTGTATAAGTATTATCATAGTCATTGTGATTTGTCTGTTCTAAAGTTTCTTTCATCAATGTTTTGTCATGACACTTGTCATTTCTGTTTATGTATGCAATACTGTCCTAATTAACGAATGACGTCACTCGGTGACGATGAGAAGGTTTGCTGAAAGATTCTCCCTAAATAATCAAACATTGCTTTCAATGACACATCGTTTACTTCTATCTTTCATCTGTGACTTGCTTTCGGACTCACAGTGATAACGTTAGGTCCGTGGTGGTAATATTTACATTGCTAACCCTCATTAAAATCTCCAACTTATTTAATGCTTACGACCAGACGTGTTCTGACATTTACAATTCGTTGAGTGGAGCTTGACCGAAGAGATATAAACACTTTGATTCACAAATCTTTGGGTTTATACCATACCATACACTTTGCTTTTTATACTTTCCAATTTTCCTTCCGTTTGGACTCTCTCTGTTCTATGGACTCTATCGTAGAAGGGTTTCTTTAATACGTCTTGCCCATACTTCATCTTTCAGTAATGAGACACTTGTTAAAAGGTTTTATGCTTTGATAAAAGACGATGAAAATCGTTGTTGAGGCCTATTTAATGATCTATGCAACATAAAAGAGATGACATTTAATTATCTATATAGCATAACAAGAAATACATTTAATGATCTATATAGCATAAGGAAGACATTTTAAATGTTATTGCTATATATTAAACCGACATTAATGTCTTACGCGTTTAGAAAGTAGGGCTATAATGGTATGTTGCTCGTACCACAGTTTAAATCATCTATTGTTGATAGACAGACAGAACTTTCGTTACATTATTACTTTTATTAGCAAATGACCAACTAATAGACACAGTATTTCAGCTGTGCTATTTCTTTAGACCTATTATCTCTACCTCGCACCTGTTACAGCTAAGAACTCTAGAATCCTTTTAAGTATTTTCGGAAATTCTCGTGCTCCTTGGAGACTTCCTATTAGATTAGTACAATTTCTTTTTGTGTGCAATTGTGTAAAAATCATTTTGTGTAAAAAGTGAAGCGTGAGATAAAATAGCCCCGGAAGTAGTCTAATAGCGTACGTATTAAGTAGAACGAAAGAAACTGTATCTAAGACAACATCAAGCGGAAAAGGTATAGACCACCTGTGTACTTTTAGTTTGCTACACACGTGCTCGCGAAGTGAAATGCCCTTTGCTTTAATAACATGAGAAACCGCAACCTCCCGTGCCTTCTTTCTTAGTACGAGAAGCAAAGAAGACTTGTTTAGAAGAAGTAAGGCTCCTTTTTTAGGTATAACTACAGATATACTTATTACTAAACAGGGATTTATAATTTGTGTTTTTGTTTTATTGATATCATCTGAAAATGACTTGTTTAAGTGGCAAAACACTTAATTTAAGGTTTTTATACATAGATATATCGTATTTAATGATAAATATCGCGGTTCTAGAATATTGGTTTAGTTAATGCCGCGAGATTTTCCCTTCCAAGTCGGATTATCGGTAAATAGAGGTTTTTGCATAAAGAAGCCATCCGTTTTTTTAAAAAAAATTTTCCGTTTTGAGAAGTGATCATTTGAAACGTTTATTCAGAGTTTTGTGACAGATACGCCGCAATTGATAATGAACGCACTTCTTTTCTTAGAAACCGGTTTTACTTTGTACTATTACCTCAGTGAGTGTAGTAAACTGGTAACGATGTTATTAAAGTCGCTGCCTGCCTCCAATTGATTCTGTTACGCGAATTATCGATCGCGATTGCAATATCGATTATGCCACTAAAACATGGATAGAGACAATCTGCTTAGCCGCGCTCCATTGTGTTTCCTAACGACAGTTTCATACTTGTCGTGACTGGGCTCATCGGAATCGTGTAAACAATGAATCCGATCTGTGATATTGTTCCACATTCCATTGTTGCGCCTACACATTGTTGCAGGCCTTTAAACCCGGACGCGAGCGTCAGAGATGATCGGCATTGGAGTTAGTTCGACTCCGGTTGAGCAACAGGTTATATAGAAGTTGCTTGATGTAATCATCTTGAATTCACTGATTAAACTATATTTAAAAAGTACTTATCTAAGTGAATACGTAATTGCTTACTTGCTGACGCGTTTCAAAACATTCGTTCCTTTTACGAAGCTAACCCTCTATAGGGTTAGTAGGATCCCTATAGAGGGTTAGCTTTGTAAAAGGAACAAATGTTTTGAAACGCGTAAGCAAGGAAGCAATTACGTATTCACTTAGTTAACTACTTTTTAAATATAGGTTTTAAAATTACATTTTCCTTTGTCTTAGATATTTATTGTTTATACTGCAAATACATTTTTCTATTCCCAAATAATCTAGCTTAGGAGCTAAATTATAATAATAAAAAGTTGCTCCTAACTAATGAGGATTATTGCTCTGGCCAATGCTTCTTTCCTCAGCAGTCTTTTTTACGCGATAAAAATGGGGTTTTTAACAGGTGACGCGCGTAAAAGGGTTATTCAAAAGGGTTAAGTGACTGAAAGTAGTTTAAGTCTGACTTAAGGATCTCAGAACGTCGTTTGGATATAGGGATTGTCTCTTAGAGGGTTAATATGACGATGGTAAGAGTGAGATAAAACAATAATTAGCATTTCCCGTAGTATCTGGATTTGAGCTAACGTATTTCTCTGACACGATATAGGCCTAAATGATGAAAATGAATCCAAGGCCTAATTGATGAAAATGAATCCAAGCTAATAATAGTTTCTAATAATGTAGATACACTTGGGGTTAAGTAAAAACCCCGTTGTGGTTAAAGTGTTTTTTGTTGGTTGGTGTACAACTAGGTCACGACCCAACATTTAGCCTCCATGGAGCGTTTTAAAGAACATGGTAGGATTTGGTTAGGTTGGATTATTTGAGATTAGGTTAGGTTGGGTTGGTTAGGTTATGATATGTTTACATTGGACTATTTAGGATTAGGTTAGGTTGGGTTGGTTATGATATTGTATGGTTGGATTGATTAGTGTAAGTTAGGTTAGCTTAGTTAGGAGTAGGTTAGGCTGGGTTGGTTAGGATTAGGTTAGGTTGGATTATTTAAGATTAGGTAAGGTTGGGCTGAATAGAATTTGGTTGGGCCGAGTTGGTTAGGATACGGTTTGGTTGGATTAATTAGGTTTAGGTTATGTTGGATTGGTTAGGCTGAGTTGGTAAGTTAGATTGGTAAGGATTAAGGTAGCTTGGATTAATTAGGATTAGGTTAGAACTCCCGTAAGAGCATAAACACACAAGACGTCGAAACATAACACTAGGCAATTTGGAGAATGATTAAGAGGCGGCAATAGGAAGGCGGAAGGATAAACTGGAAGGAAATTCCAGTCCGTTGTTCTAGCTGTCAAATAACTGGGCGAATCATCTTTGACGGAGTAGAGATCATCTGGACTCTTCGGACCATTTGGCGCATTTAGGGTAGCAGGATTGTGGATGAAATACGATGAATGTTAGGCAGGCTCTTCCCTGGTGCTAGGAGATGGTTACAAATGTATGGCTCGAAAGGGAGATTGTCTCAAGTACCTGACTTTAGACAGGGCTTTCCTCGTTTAACCTACCTTCCACTTAGGGGGGGGGGGAACTAATAAGTAGAATAATTTTTTATCGTAAACCCCCATCGTCTGGTCAGAACGGAAACTAGACCCTACAGTGTGTGATCCAGCCCGTTGCACTATGTCCGTGCGAGTCTCTAGCTCGCGAGTGCTGATGTGATAATAAGTGAATGTGTTCCTATTTCTGGGCGGCGCCCTTACGTAAAGGCGAATGCTAGCCGTGAGTGCGCATGCGTTCTCTGCTCACTGAGTTGTAACGTTGTGCCTTTATAATTGTTTGCATCAAAATATCGTATCGGAAACCCGATGACGTGAGAACGTTTTCTTATCCACATCTCACATTAATTCACGACTTTGTAAAGCCTCTATTCACGCCGGTACGACGAAGGCCCGCTGTTTATAAGTTCGTGTGTGAGCTTATACTTGCAGCAGGATTTATAATTAGTCGGTTCGGTGTTTTATTATATAAATCTTTGTGTATTTATACCTGGTCACACGAAAGCTGGCGCGTGACTTTAAAAGGGGAGGAGCATAGGCGAGGGGAAGGGCAGAGGAAGGAAAAGACCGTTCCACAGACATTATAATATGAGGTATAGTAATTATATTACAATAATGTGGACTTGACAAGGCCGAAAGGCAGCTATAAATATTATACTATTTGTTTTGTGATATTAACCAGATCATTTACATAAAGTTTTGAACACATTTACTTATATCAGTTTTCTTAACTACCGCAACGCCTGCAATTTCTTAGGGATGGTCTTCGATGCAACAAGCACTACAAAAACTAATGTTTTTGAATAGGGCTAGTACAGGTTTTCTATCGATCAATCGCGCGCAAGTTTACGAATGAACAGCTATAATATACTATGATTTTAACAGAACAAATGCAATCAACACTGAAGGGAAAGACCTTCTGTAGGCAGTTTCATTGTACTTATCCTCGCCCTACCGAAAACCTTCTACGGGCTGCAGTATAAAAACTCGTTGTAGAGCATAAAATTCACTACTGAAGAAACAATAAGCAGTAGGCGAGCTGACTACATAGCGGTCACGCTGAATATACTGTAAGCTTATATAGGGATTGGAGCGATATAAGTAAATATCCACTGTTAAACTAATTAATCGGTTTGTAAAAATGCAAGGTACTATTCATTTATAATACTGAAAGCTATGACTTTTAGTTTGTGTATAGATTGAATTATTTATATTTTACTCTGACCATTTAAGTGATAAATTTATCAATTTGTTACTTAGGGTTGTATAGTTATAATTAATATTTAAACAAATTATCACAGGAAAAAATCCGTGCATAACTTACTTTAGTGAATGTTTTTAGGTTAGGTAGTTTACTGTAATTAGGCGAAACCAGCAGCGTTCCGCCAGTTGGGTTGCTCTTCATTGTAATAGGGTTTTGGAGTAAGAAGACGGGAAATATTTTGTTATAGGGAAATAAACTAAATATATAGGAAGTAGAGATGGTTAACTTAGAGTAAAGGGATAGATCCAGTTAAGGGATGTCGTGTATGCTACACCAGTAGACTTGTGATGTGTTCAGGATTGAGAAAGTTGAACAGCTGGAACAAGTAAAGTATTCTGTACTTACCTCTGTTCTCAAGACCATCGCATTATACACGACTATTTTTAATTCGGTCTGATTGGAGAATGACGCGTGGAAACGCGCGCGCGCAATGCAGAACGCTGTCAAATGACCGACTGTCAAGTGACTATAAATTATAATTCGAAGCCGACGTTATTGAAATTATAGGTTAGCTATTCAGAAAATGTGAAATAATTGTAGCGAGCTCGTAGCGGGGGAGGGGGATCGAGTTCGGTGACCTGAAGCGTAGCGAAATGGGAGAAACGTTCGCTTAACGTGACATTGTTTGCGGAAATTGAAGCAGCGGCGCTGTCATTGGCCGACCATGTTCGCCAGCGTTCACACTTTCATAAAGTAAAATGTACGCAAGGACGTAAGGCCTGCCTTGGAAAATTGGTTCGCCGCTGGAGTGTCGTAATGACGTAGAGCCTACAGCTGATTGGTCGATTTTATTAAGCACCGAAACTCAATAACTCACTCTATTTATTATTTGTTTTGCGTAACTTAGAAGTAACGGAATGTTTTACATGTTGGGAAAGGACGTAACCTTGTCCAGATTGGGAGTCAGGTTTTCTTAACCTGCTTCGCTGCGATGGTACATCTTAAGGGGTTTGCTATCATATTTGAGTGCACCGTAATGTACATATATGTAATGCAGTAATTTAGGAAAGATTTATGATTGCTTCAGGGCTATCAAGGTCTCGCCGGATTGATTAGGTCTCACCTAGGACCAAGTCCCGAGTCTGAGGGTCCGCCCCTAGGTAAGACCAACTTAGGAGACTTGTGTTACACACTACACAATAATCCAATGTTTCACTGTCTGTATGTAGGAAGCACTAAAACAGCGATCGCTCGCTACGTGCGTTCAGAGTTGAACAGATTGACAACTCCAGGGTTTATCTGTGGGTTTAATGAAACCCGGAGACTTTTGTTACAGACTACACAATTGTCCTAAGTTTCTTTGTCTGTATGTAGGAAGCATTAAAACACCAGCCTCTCATTACGTGCCTTCTGTGTCGAGCAAATTGACGATTCCAGGCTTTATCTGTGCGTTTAATGAAACCCGGAGACTTGTGTTACACACTAGACAATTGTTCAAAGTATCCCTGTCTATATTTAAGGCTCGAAAGCTCTAACGGGATGGATTTATGCCCGTCCAGGACAAAGTTTCGAGTCTGAGAGTTCGGCCCTTAGGTAAGGCCAGTCGAGAGTGGATAAATGCCCAATAGCACTACTTGGACCGAATTAATCCGATGGGATATTGAGGTACGGAAACCTGGCCGTTCGGACGGTTTTACTAGTCTTTTATAGTTTTGGAAAAGCGGTCGAACTATAGTGGTGGTGGCGGTTTCATATGTTAGATGAGAGATGATCCACATAAAGATCAATCCTTATGATCTTTAAGGATCGAGGAAAAGTTAAAAGATAGATACTCTTCATCTCCATAATTCCTTTTCACCATCTTACTTTCTTGCACATTTCCACATAACACACCGCCGAATCTCTACTTCGGGATTTATGGAGTAGAACCAAGATAACCTCCTACCATACGCCAGAAACCTCTCTATATCCAGCTATGTTCCCATGTCTACCCGCAGCCAGTTTCGTGAGACAGACTCGGAAGCCACCAAAAACCCTTCCTTCTTTAACTGAATTATTGACCATGATATTTTGACGTTCTTAATATAATCATCTTAATATTTGTTAGGAACATTGGTATACATTTGAGTACATTCTTCTCCCTTTCCTAACATTAAAACATTATTCTTCATTGAAACGTCTCGGATTAACTCCATTATCAAAGCTTTAACCTATACTTACTGGTAAACTGTAAATGGTTTTATGTTAGAAAAGGCAGAAGAATGTACACAAGTGGATTATTTTCCCTGTTTAAAGGTAATCTACAGTCCAAGAATCCCTCATTCCTGGTATCATATTATTCCTTTACCCCTATTTACAAGTACTTTTATAAATATCCCTTTAGCCCCTTGTGTGTGCTTAATGCATGAAGTGGTAAACATGTTGACGATATTTGCAAGTTGGACTCACCTTTCGTTAACTGCAGCTAAAATTAAGAGGAAAACAACTCAGAAAAGGAGTTCAGCTAGTTCAAAATAATTAAAATTACATCTACCCCCACCCATTTTTAAACGCTTTCCTCATTACTCCTTTCTTTTCAAAAAAACCTTCTACGACAACAACTTTGGAACACAAGGTTTATAACTACGAACTAATTCATATTCGCAATTATTTATCAGATTTTGTACTGCGTATGAATAAACGCTATTCCTATCTGTTACATTCATCGTGTTCAAAGTACGTCCGCATGCGGGATTACTTCTATGGTCCCCATGAGCATTCGGCAGTAGAGTGCGCCACGCGACGGCATCAGCTGATTCAATTTACATCGTCTCGTGTCTCCCTGTTGTATGAGCGGTATAAAACTAAGTATTTTCATAAATATATTTTCTGTCAAAAATATATATCGTAAAATGGCTCCCTAATTTTTACAACTTTTATTCATTCCTTTATTCTGATGAAATAGAGGATAGCGTCCCTGAAATTACATTTAAATAAATGTTTTGTACAATGTGCTTTACTTACGTATTTTAACAAGTAATATAATTTAAAAAATTTTGAAGTCAATTTCTACTTGGGTCGACAAAGAAAAATTTTAATTTTTGTTACTTTTTATTGAATAATTACAATTAATATAAACAAAGTAACATAACCTATGCGTTAAAACAGCTGTTCTACCGCATAACCTATAACATAAAATCAGCTGTCTTATGAAATCATATGTTCTCACTTATTTTAAGCCAAATGGGACGAAATAACTATATTGCATACTTTCTCCTTTTGTAAAGAGTTTTTCTCCCTTATGGAACTAAAAGTAATTCCATTATATTAATTAATGATTTAATATTTGAAATAAAACTGTATTAACATCAATTTTCATCCACTAAAATTTTAAATAAATTTGTTTAAGCTTGAGTGGATGATTAAAAAGTATTTGATTAAAGATTGAAAATTTGTATAAGATATATAAACGAGAGTGTGAACAAATAGAAGTAATTGAATAATTTGTAAGATTAGATTGCATTTAATGAAAATCGGAACTAAAAATACAAGGGTTGAAACCCAACGAGCCTCTTCAGGCATACAAATAAATGAGAGGTTCCATAACAAAATATGTCCATATTTGAAACGTTGTAATTAATTACAAAAATTGTAAAAAAATGTTCGGTTGCGAGTTTCGTTAAAAACATCCCAACCTTAAGTTTATTTATACTTATTGAGTTACGGACTGTCAGGGTTGAGCGAAACGAGTATTCTGAAAGACACCAGTAGGTCACTACTTAGTGGTGTTTTTTTAACATATTTAGGTGCAATATGAAGAGCACAATAGTACAATATATTACAATAAAAAAATTGGAAACAACCCCAACAAAAATAATAAATAATAACTGAGAATACAATTTACCTAAGATTTAACCCTTATCGGATAAACCCTTATCTTGAAGGGTTTAATCTTAGGTAACTTGTACTATCAGTTATTATTGATTATTTTTGTGGTGTTGGGGTTGTTTCCAATATTTTTTATTGTAATATGTAAGTGGTTAGGTTTTGGCCAGGTATAATCAATAAGAACAATATGTACGACCTCAAAACTCCCAAGTTTAAATATTAATTTTTTTTTACAAAATTATTTTTAAAAATTTTGAGAACTATTCCTTACAGCGTTCCAGAGTTTACAGATGTCCAATAACTTGAACGTCTGCTGTCCATAAGCCACCCTTTCAATCAGACATCAAGTACCGCTACGCACGTGTTGCGAGCAGTCCGCTTTCCCCTACAGCCTTCCCTCACGTTTGCCCACAGACCTGCGCCGTCCTACCTCTGGGTCAGTTCTTTGTATTACTTCTTTAGATAACTAATTATATATATTAGTGCGCATAGGCGCCGCGAGAAAACCCTTCCGACTTCTTATCTCACGACTTGCTATAATACATTGAGTATTTAGTTTAGAAATTGAAATAGGATAGAAAAAGTATTACGTACAAGAATCGTGACCCAACTTTAAGTTCGCATCAGATCGCCGTGTGGGAAATAAAATACGGCGTTTCGTGTGGTCGTGTGTGTGTGTTGTGTTTGGGGGGTGGATTACTTTCGTGAAAATAAAAGTTTCACAATTTTATGGTTATATAATAACGTAATAGAAGGAAATCCTAGGATTGGTAATGCATGTGACGCTGAGTATAACAAATTTATTTTATAATTTTCATGGGCAGCACAAATACAGAGGTATTCAATTTCAAAGCTAAATTTTTAAATTGAGTGAGTTTTTACTCTTATTTGTTAATCTTACCCTTACCAGCTTAGTATGATAGCTAGAAATTAAGGACATGGTCGAACTGGGCCCACGGTCAAAACATCCTTAGGTGGATTATAGTCAACCCTCAAAGGGTCGGGGTTGAATTGGGCCCACGATCAGTCGGGCAACATTAGTTTTGTTACGTGAGCAGACGTTCGTTTTTATTTTAATGTACGACAGAATTAAAAACTAAAACATAATGGGAGCAAATAAATACAATAAAACTTTTACTAAAACATTAAAAAATATAATATTCATTAAAAATACTGTACTTCCATCTTTTAATTATTATTTAAACTTACGAATAATCCTACCCAATAACGTAGAGCTCGCCAGGTCAAGCGAGCATTCCATTACGTGTTCGATTTTGTTAACCCTATAACGGTGACATGCTGAACCGGTCCAATGGTTCCCTGGCAATGGTGTGGCCGGGGGGGCTCTATCATTTTTTGCACATATAACATAAAATAATATTACACGACTATTTGTATCTATATAAAAAGAAGATGTTCAATGGTCTAAAATAGATGTTTGACCACCATTTGACCGTAACCAAACATCTATTTTAGATGTTTGAATGTATTTAAAGCTAAGGTGGATACGAGCATTCCATTTTGTAGGTCATGATTGTAGAGGTATGGGTCCAATTCGACACTGCCTCCGAACTGACCTTGGGCCTAATTCAACCGTCGTTTTTACGACCTAATTCGACATCACCCAGAAATTCCTTGTTTGGTTAGGTTTCGTAGCTAAGGGAATGGTTTTGGAAATTTCGCGGGGATTGAAAGCTAGTTTATACAGTAAAAGAAAATTTTAAAACTTCCTAAGCCACGCAAAAGCTTATAGTTAGGAACAAGTTGACAAAATATATTTATTAAAAATTATCTTAATTTAAATACATTTCAAATTTAAAGATTACTCATTGAGCATTTTTTTTAAAGTATATATGTATAGGGTGGTATTTCTTTAGGAAATCATGTTAAAGGCTTGCAAAAGATGTAAAATGTTAAAAACAAAGTTTAAATTTTTATTATTAAAAAAAATGTATAAAATTAAATTATTTTTGTTCTTAAAAGTTTACAAAGAAATACAATTCTACAATCATTCTTTGAAAGTTCGCTAAAACGTCATCCTCTGTTGTAATGATTCTGACTTAATGAGAGTTAAAATTATTATGAATTTTATACTGGCCCATTTAAAATATTTTGGCCTATAACAGATTTAAATGTACTTCATAATATTCTGAGTGGGTTTAACTCTTGTTCCGACTATAATAGAAACTATAAGCTGCATAATTTAAACTATTTACGCCTTGATTGAAATACGACTGAGGAGAATTACTTTCGTTTCGTATTTTCAAGTTTCCAAATATGCATATTGAAACCGTGAACAACCGTGTAGTGAGTATCGCAAATCTCCGCTTTAGATGCTCAGATAAAATTTGAAATTGTAAATCTGCTAGGTACTGATTGCACACACACAATGGCAGCTAATTTGATGCTTCCTAAATACAGACCAGGAAACTTTGAACAACCGTGTAGTGTGTATCGCAAATCTCCGCATTAGACGCCAGATTGAACTTGAAATTGTAAATCTGCTCGGCACTGAACGCACACACACAATGGCGGCTAATTTGATGCTTCCTAAATACAGACAAGAAAACTTTGGACAACTGTGTAGTGCCTAACGCAAATCTCCGCTTTAGACGCTCAGATAAAACTTGAAATTGTAAATCTGCTCGGCACTGAACGCACACACACAATGGCGGCTAATTTGATGCTTCCTAAATACAGGCCAGGAAAGATTGGACAACTGTGTAGTGCATAACGCAAATCTCTGGGGCCTCATTAGACGTACAGATTAAACCTTGTCAATTTGTAAGACTACCTCACTGTAAGGCCTGGTCGGGTGACAGGTTCGCCCCCGGGAGTAGTACGACCTTCCGAACGACCAGACGTATGGTACATTTTACATCCCGTCTGATTTGTTCGGTCCAGATAGTGCAATCGGACCTTTACTTACTCTCGGTTGGGCCGTACCCAAAGACTCAGGGCGCGGTCCTGGACAGGCATAAACATCCTGTTGGACTTTTGGAGCCTTTGATATATACAGTGAAACTTTGGACAACTGTAGTGTATAATGCAAGTCTCCTGGTTTCATTAAACGGACAGATGAAACATGGAGTTGTCAATCTGCTCGGTACAGAACGCACAGTGATTGGTCGTCCGTCGATTGAGACATCAGTTTTCTATAGACGAAGAAAACCTACTTTGCACATGTACCGAGACTGTCCGTAACCGGAAGAAATGTTCACGACAAATCTTGATCGGCCGCATTGTTTCCTGTATGCAGTCGCGAGTGGCGAAAGAAAATTCGTGAAAATAAAGCGATGTTCACGCTTGATTTGTCCGCTTCGGGCGCCAAATTGAATAGAAAAATGAAAGTTCTCAAATCTAACGGTACGGCATCTTTGATTATCTCCTTGGCCAGAAGAAAGAAGAGGGAATAATTAATTCTTTTTTAATATGCAGAAATAAAAACCTCACGACGCGATTGAATCTCGGTCGAAGATCACACTTTTCAATCAGCCGTTCACCGGAACTGTGCAATACGATGCGGAGAGCCCTTTCTAAATAACGTCTCTTATCACATTGTTGCCGGGGCCGTGTATTGCTTGTTAATTGCCGTGCTGGCGCTGGCACTGGCATGGTCGTGCGGCCACAGAGAAAGCGCCCCCGGCTCATTTCATTCCGTTAATTAACCGCCGGTGGATAATGGAACGTAATTGGAGCAAAAGGGACGGAGCTTATGTTTGTTTCTGTAATTAACCAGTAGCCTGGTCGTGACGTAGGTGTGTCCGGTAGATGTTGCTTTTGTGAGGGTTCCGTAAGGCTTTTCAATTAGAAGAATTGCCGATAAGAGTCATCAAGCTGCAGGCTTGTTACGAAACTGCTGTCGGTATTAGAAGAGGTCAAGGGATGCAAATGAAGGACCTGGAGAACGTTTCTTGAGTCGCTATTAATATCGAATACAGTTCTCCCAACATTGGCAATTTGTATGGATATATTTCTGGTGTTGACTGAAAGCAATTTGATAATGATCTCTGACGTCATAGCTGCTTTTCATTGCTCTGAACAAATGTTTCTTCTAATTTAAAAAAAAATATCTTGAAAGAAACATTTTGTAGGGATATTAGAATGGAAATATATACTGTTTGCCTCAGGTTGTCTTAACTTGATACTTTTATTATTCGTCTCTCGTTGTATTTTTTCAAATATGTATTTATTTCTGACCTTATAAACCCAAGACACCAAATTCGGTGACCAGTTCATATCTCAAAGCCTAATTTCGAATTGTTTCCATAGTAATTGACTACGTCACGGGCTTCGTAGGACGAAGCACAGCAGAACATAAGCTTTGTCCGCTTATTCATATGTCCACGGTTAGAACATAATTTGTAAGTCATTGGTCTTAACACGCGCGAGCTAGTTGCTGCAGCACTCAAAATTACAGCCTCAATTGGCGTCACTTTTAATTAATGCACCCAACTGCCGAGTGACAAATAGAATGTTATAGCACTGAATCATGAATCCTTTATGAGGAGTTAGACTCCTCTCTTTACCCCGTTTGAGAGCGGTCCAGTCAAGTACGCAACCCTTTTCGCATGATACCATATGATTTTCCTGATCTCAGTATCAGGATATTATAATCTCCTTTTCTTAGTGCTATTACCTAATTCCATCATCCTCCCTTATCCTTCTTGTCAACAGGGAAATAACTATCTGGCTCAGATAGAGAGTAGGTGTACTGATGTAATCGACCCTGCACACGCGAGCCATGATATCTACCAAGTGGTTTTTAGTTTCTACCTTAATCTTACCTAATTCACAATCATTTTATCCTTCCCATACAATAATATTCTTCCTGACTAATCGCTTTAAAATTAGGAAAACATTACATAATGTTATTACACATTGTTATTTTAATCTGAATAAATAGGTCCAGAAAATAAAACATTACTCCCACTGCTGAACAGTTTTAAATTACGTAAATTATAATCATCCAAACGCATTTTAAAACCAAATTTTAAATTATGTATTTCGAAGGCTTTAACCGTTTTCGTCCATGTTTCCCAGCACCAGTCAGGATGCAGGATTTAACTGAGACAAATTTCTGGAACATTGAGTCTTTTCCTCGTCGAGGATTAATTGTCCATTTCCCATCACGATCAGCGCCTCCTAGATCCCTGTCAGGAAACAGATACGTTCACAGGAGGCCGTAGTGATTATATTATACGCAACCAGTGGTCACGATTCACGACCGATTCTAGTAAAACTTGTTTTTAATAAACTTTGTGTCTGTGTAATATGGCGGACGGACCAAGCACGGCGCAGAATGCATGGTGGCTCGCACAGTCACCGGGTTTAAATATGTAATATAGTTGCATTGAATAATTAGGGTCGTTTGGCTTCGATTAATGGGGTTTTGTTCTGAATAATATAGCTTTAAAATAGCCTAAGGTAAGAGAAGTTGCCTTTCCACACACACACACACACACACACACACACACACACACACACACACACACACACACACACACACACACACACACACACACACACACACACACACACACACACACACACACACACACACACACACACACACACACACACACACACACACACACACACACACACACACACACACACACACACACACACACACACACACACACACACACACACACACACACACACACACACACACACACACACACACACACACACACACACACACACACACACACACACACACACACACACACACACACACACACACACACACACACACACACACACACACACACACACACACACACACACACACACACACACACACACACACACACACACACACACACACACACACACACACACACACACACACACACACACACACACACACACACACACACACACACACACACACACACACACACACACACACACACACACACACACACACACACACACACACACACACACACACACACACACACACACACACACACACACCACACACCACACACCACACACCACACACCACACACCACACACACCACACACCACACACCACACACACACACACACACACACACCACACACCACACACCACACAACACACCACACACCACACACCACACACACACACACACACACACACACACACACACACACACACACACACACCACACACACACACACACACACACACACACACACACACACACACACACCACACACCACACACCACACACACCACACACACACACACACACACACACCACACACCACAACACACACACACACACACACACACACACACACACACACACACACACACACAATATATGTGTGCGTGCGTGCGTGTTTGTGTGTTTATATTTAAAAAAAAAAACAATAATGTATTTCATTTACATTTTAAACGAGAAAAATTTAATTTTAATATTGTACACAAAAAGTTCTGATTGAACATTAGGTTATTATACAAACATAAGGTCACTTTACAAGCACACTCTTTTATCAAATAATTTTTTGGGATTTACCACAACTGGTTATGATATACTACTATATAATTCCGTTAAAAAAAAAAAAAAAAATATATATATATAAATATATATATATATATATATATATATATATATATATATATATCTACAAAGTATCCGATTAAAATGAGTTTGGGTATATTAATAATCATTTCCTGTTTACACTAACCGATTGACGAATTGAAAGATTTACCTCTATTTGCCTGAAAAATAAAAAGAAAAAAATTATTTTAGTTACTTTTTTATGAAATAATTACAATTAATTTAAATAAAGTAACACAACCTATGCGTTAAAACAGTTGCTCTACCACGTAACCTATAACATATAATCAGGTGTTCTATGAAATCATATGATGTCACTCATTTTAGGCCAAATGGGCCATAGTAACTACATTGCATACCTTGCCCCTTTTATGAAACATTTTTCTCCCATATAAAATAAAAGTAATGTATTAAATTTAATAAATGAATTAATATTTGAAAAAACTGTATTAGACATCAAGTGTCGTTCACTACAAGTTAAAAAAAATGTATTTGAACTTGAGTGGATCAATTATAACGTATTTCATTATTGATTGAAATGTTATACAAGATATATGTAAAGAGTGGGAACTAATGGCAGGGATTTAAAAAATAGAACCCTTTAATTAGGCTTGATATCTTCATGTCATAGATAGGTTTTTTAACATTTAAATTAAACAAGAAAAAAATTAGTATGTTTATTACTTCATTTTTAAAGGTAAAACTAAGGATTTTTTAGATATTACATTTGGAAAAGTATCGTTTTCTGATTAGATTTATAAGCAACGACAAATTACTGTTGTAGTGGATGGGTTTTAGCTATTGGAACTCGAGTCCTTCATATAATATCTTATGGTCCGGGGAAACATAATATTCAGTAATTACGTTGTATTAAATCGTGGAATATATGTTTTTATTTTCAATAAACATGTTTGCTATATATATATATATATATATATATATATATATATATATATATATTTATTTATTTATTTATTTATTTATATGACTTATATCGTTAATTAAATACTTTTTATTCATCAACTCAAGTTGAAATAAATTTTTAAAAACGTAAAGTGGATGTCACTTGATGTTAATACAGTTTTTTAGATTATTAATTCATTAATTAAATTTGATAAATTTTAATAATTAATTTCGCACTTAATATACCACTTAATATTGTGATTCTGTCATAAATATAGGGCCTATATACATATTTATATTAATTATAATTATTCAATAAAAAGTAACTCAAATATAATCTTTTTTTTTTGTGGCCTCAGTAGGAATTTACTTCACTTTTTTTAAATATTACTTGTTAAAATAAATACAGTGTTTTGTACTAAATTTATAAAGTTTTTTTAATTGAAAAAATATATGAAGCAACTTTTCTGATGCGAGATCTTGTTCAACAACAGTTGTGATGCAGTAGAATGCGAAGCGTATCTCAGTGCAGTCACCTGATTCGTGGATCTCTTTGCGAACGGCCTCAGCTGAAAGCGATCTCGCCTAACCTAACCTAACTTTCTACAGTTTTCGAATTTTACAGATAATGGAACTCGTAACCGTTTCAAATCGCTTTAACACTGTAGACGTTTAGGAAAAAAGAGGAAGAAGCAAAACCGTTTTATACAGATCTAGAAACGCAGGCACTTTCACTGGTCGCGCCGCAGGACGCCGATTCCGCGAGCTTCACACGACTCCGTCAGCGCACTTGTCGTAACCTCCAACTCGGGATTATCGTTAGAAAGTTCGACTCTTCTGATAGTTGTAGATAAGGATGTTACCAGAAAGGGGAAAATATTTTGGTCCTCAGACTTCGAATTGCTTGTTTTTATGCAATTTGATTTTATCGCGTTTTTTTGTCTATGGACCAATTAGAGCCACACTTGGTTAACTGATTATTAACTGATAGTATTTGTATAAATCACTTAGTCACAGTTATAGCTAAAGAAAAATTTAACTGACCATTTAGAAAATCGTCAGGAGCTTGGATAAATATAAAAGTTGGCTTAATTAATATATATTAAGTGAATTTACCATATGATAAGAGTATGATTAAAGGTTTAAACAGAACTTCTTTAATGAGTTTAATTTAAAAATTGCATATAAAAGTTCAAATAATTTAAGTAGTTTATTAGGGAATCCAAAAGACAGTAAGTATAAAGTATACCTCCTTTAGAAAAATCGGGAATATATAAAATAAATTGTAGCAGTTGTGATAAAGTGATATAAAACCAGACTAGAAGAAAAATCTGTACCAGATTTAAAGAACGTATCACGCATATTATATACCTTCGACCAGAAAAATGAAGTTAACTAAACATATAATTGACACAAGCCATAGTTTAAATAATGTTAATTTAGTTAAAAATGTAAATGATAGAAGATTGTTGAACGTTTTTGAAAGTATTTATATACATAAATATAAGAATAATTTACTATCCCTGATTTAGGTTTGTATAGTGTCATTGATTAAATAATAGTATATGTATAAGATTTTACAATTTTGTATATTTTTGAGTAAATTGTTTTCGTTTGTTGAATATCAAGGCTGTATTTGTAATAACTAAGCCCCGCCCCTATAGAGCCTGACGAACGTATGTTGATACGTGATTGGTCGAGATTATTAGTTGGAGGGTTGGGGACTTTTTTCTAAATAAGAATGACAAAATTAATGTAAAATAGTACTTCTGAAGATGATTACCATGTAATCGAAATGTACATAAAGTGATTGTAATAAAGATTTTTGTATTGTGGGTTTTATTTGTTTAGTTAAAACATTAGTCCACAGTACTCTACAAATTTATTAATAAAATTTGGCGCTGGCAATCGAAAAGTTTTAAGAATTTGAATAAATACGCATCCAAAATAAACCCTGGTGCCTTAAACCAATGAGGCTTGCAGATCATAAAGGGTTAGTTTTTTAAGGCAAAGAAATCGTAATCATAAAAATTTAAAGGGCTGTAATAGGACAAATAGCTAGATACGATATCTGAGGCTTCAGACTCGGGTTAACAAAATCAGGGAGAGACGACTGGCTCTGACTCAAATTATCTATATTGTTGGCCGAAAATGAAAGTGCATTAAATTCTTATACAACTATTCTTTGAGCTTAGCGTGTCAGGTTATGTTAAAACAAATAAAAGACATACACAAAACTCACAAACTAATCATTTACTGATTCTACGAGTTTCAAAGACAAAGTCATCAGTTGTAAGTTAGAGTTCGTAGAAGCAACTCTCACTGATGATGACTTTGTCATTGAAACGTGTATGAGTCAATAAATGATTAATTTGAGAGTTTTGTGTATGTCTGTTATTAGTTTTATTAAATTCTTTGCTATTCTTTTGAGCAACTGTGAAGTATATATTTTTTTTATAATTTTCTTTTTCCGCTGGGATATTTTTATTTAGAGTATCATAATTACCTGCTATTCCCAGCATCTGAGAGTTCAGACAAATTATGACAGATGGACGTCCTCCGAAACGCGTCAACAGTGAGTGTGACGATGCTGGCAATAGCAGGTAATTATGATACCCTAAATGTGGAGTATAAATTAACTAAACACAATAAATATAAACCGAATAACCTCAGTAAAATTCATTTATTTTCTATAATACAATACCTGATGTACATTTCGGTTACAAAATAATCAACTTTAGAAGTACTAATATTTTGGTTAGGTTAAGTCGTCAGTCAATACATTTACAGTAGAGCTACTGTAGTATATTGAAAGTGAATAAATTAATTTTATTCAGAAGTATTATGTTTTTACTTGCCGTGTTTAGTTTATAAAATTCTTATTGGAAATAATAATAACATCGGGGAAAAACACAATTCTTGTCGACCACGGTAGAACAAAATGGCGGTATTTGTCTGAGAAATGTGCTGTGCATCCTGCCCCACGCACGCCGGTTACACTCCGTAATAACGGCTTTCCTTAATGGCCAACTTGATCTCCGTGAACGTTACGCGTATACAGAGACGCACTAACCCGGTTTATTTTGTGCCAATCGGTTTATTTTGTGCCAATAGTGTGAGAAAGTTTGTTTAGTTTGCCTTTTATAACGTCCACATTAACATCAGCGTCAACTTTAGATTAATTGAGCGATTAGAGGTGGATTTACGTCCACTGGATGCAGTCACCAACACAAACCTAATTGCAAAGTATTTTTATTATACTGAGAATTGGTCACTGTTAAAATTCTTTTATTCACTCTTGTATTTTATTCAATATCTTCTAATAGCTTACACTTTCCTTATATATATCTTGTTCTAATTTTCAATCGTAAACAAAATATTTTTAATTTATCAAATCAAGTTTAAATATATTTTTTTAAACTTGTAGTAGATGACACTTGATGTTAATACAGTTTTTTCAAATATTAATTCGTTAATTAAATTTAATTAATTGTAGTTTTATATGGGAGAAAAACTTTTCACAAAAGGGGCAAGTTATGCAATATAGTTACTTCGTTTAATTTGGCTTAAAATATAGTGATGATATGATTTTACAAAACATCTGATTTTATGTTATAGGTTATGTAGTAGAACAGATGTTTCAACGCATACGTTTTGTTACTTTATTTAAATTAATTGTAATCATTTAATTATTTTTTTATATATATTATAGCGCGGACTTGGCCGTGAGAGATCGCACGAGATTTCTCGTCCACTACCACTAATGGTACAATTTCATAATATTCTATACATCAACAGCTTCTGCATCCAATATGTCTACACATATTTCAAGGTTGTTATTTCATACCAATGCTAATTAATCTAATATCTATCGTCTCATGCAAGTCAGTTTTTTTTACTGTCCTTATCATGTTTGTAGGAAAGTATTTGTACTGGCCCTCTACCTCCCGTCTCACCTACTGCGAAATCTTAAGGCCAAGTACACGGTTACGTTGTCTGGACTATACGTGTAAAGTATTCTGTCTATTGTAACTCATGTGGGTTATGTTATCCTTTGCTGTGTGAGTTGAGAAATATGCCTGCACGCTATTTCTAAATTACACTTATCTTAATTCTCCATTCATTTTTCTTTTTTCAATTCAATGTGTATCGGTAAATCACTAGAAGGGAAATAAACTATTGTACGATGTATCTATACTATAAGTCAATGTTTCGAAAACCGATTGTTTTACTTAGTAAAACAAAAGTTTTGCAATTACCGAATCAAAAATGTTTTCCCTGTAATCTGTAAAAATGTAACATGAAAATATAGATTTGAGTAGATTATTCCCCCACCACTAACTTCAAACTGTACTCTTACATTATCAAAACTTCAAACTTTAGTCTGGAAATTGTAAGAATACAGGTTGGACTTTTGGTAATGTAAGGGTGTAGTTTATTTATTGATAATGGAGTTAATCCGAAACGCGTCGACGAAAAACAATGTTTTGATGCTAGGGAAGGCAGAAGAATGTATTCAAATGCATACAATATATTCGTAACAGAAATCAAAATGTTGTTTAAATTTTACTATAAAAATATTTGACCATATTGAAGTCAGTCGAGGTTGAAGGGGTTAGGGTCCATATGGTTTTGCAGAGTCTGTCTTCAACATTAACTGCAGCTAAGGGCTAGGATTTTTGGTCACAGGTGTTTATACTTGACTGAATATATGTGGAAGGATATTTTCTTGTTTAGGCTGGATTATAAACCTATAACATACAATCAGATGTTGTATGAAATTACGTGCTATTACATAATTTAAGGTATATAGTTGTGTTAGAGCATGACAATTTTAGCGTGACGCCAACTCCCCGTAAAAGTTTTCTGTTGAGGCACGCCAAAACAGGCATTCATTTGATAAAGAAATCCTCTTCGCGGATGTGGCTTCAGAGCGTGGCCTATGATGAAGATACGTTCAGTGTAGGCATTTATAATTAATGCGGCCGCGTATCATAATACTTCCGACCTCAGAACGCGATATAATTACAAACGGAAGCTTGCATTAATCACTGCAGAACTGCACTAATGAACGCCACTTCCTAGTTGCAGCCGCAGCGGTATGCAGTAATCACGGGAAATTTTACTCATCCAGCTTTCAGTTTTAATTGTTTACAGGTAATTGCCTATGAACAAGCGTACAATCTTTCACTTATGTGGGAAGGCAAATTTCAATTACAATTGAAAAACAGATCTCGTAATTGCTATGTAAACACGGCGCAAGAAGGGTGGTTAAACATCTGGCCCAAGCAATCCGTCCAGCAGGAGCATCAAGAGGATAGGGGGAGGCTGTAAATGCACGCTAATTAAAGCACAGCTGTACCGCTTTTAATGAAACAATACTAGAACGCGCTTTCTATTGATTGACCTTTAGCGCCGGATAAATGGAACTGGTTATATTCAGTCACGTCTGCAAGGAACTGGCAATTTTGGTATCCGTCTCGTGTTTTCAGGAAATTTTAATAGTGGTGTATTAGGTGTTGCTTGCTTTATTAAACGTGTTTGTTTTTGTGGTCGGTCAGGTGTAAAAACCTTTAATTCTTTATGTCTTCTCTCTTGAACATTCTCATTTAGAACAAGAATTATTGTCTGAAATATTGACATTTTGCTCAATCAGGTGATAATGATTGTGGTTGTCCGAGATATTTTAGTTATCGTTAACCTGAAAAATTTATTTGGATATTCAGATATTAATGAATAGGAAAACATTCTGGGTGATGAGAAATATTAGAAAGAATTAAGAATATAGAAAATATAAACATTTTCCTATTTGGTTTTAAAGACCACATATTTTTTTAAAATATATAATAATTTAAAATTTATACAGTAGCTGATATAGTGATTATGATGTCCGAGATAATCTAGTAGACTCTCTCTTAAACAATCTTTGGTTATTCAGCATTAATGAATTGGAAACAAAAATATACCCTGTGATGTGAAACAGGAATAGGGAAAAGATTTCAAGTGCTAATAGGGAAAGAACCCTATTTGGTGCTAAATACCATAACATTTGGAAAAATTAAGGAAAGAATTTCAACTTTATTCTTTACAAAACAGATCACTAAGTTAGTCTACATTACACTATAGCTGCAAAGTATCCGGTATGTTTAGGTTTGGACAAAAAAAAATTAAATCCAGTTTCCTAATGTAAACTAACCGATTGATATGTGTAGCAAAGTCCATTTGGTATACATTATGTAGCATAGAAGGTAAAGTCCATCTTTCTCTTCAGACATTGATTGTTTAGCTCGCATTGGTGAACTTTTTTTATTTGAACCTATCTTAACCGGATACTTTGTAGCTTTATTGTAATGTTTTATAAAATACTTGTAAAGTGAAGTTAATTTTTTTTTTGTATCAAAATATTTAATTTTATAGCGTAAGGATCTAGTTTAATAATTTTTTCATTTTCCGTTGGTGGCGTTCTACTTCATGCGGTATATTTGCAATATCGATTACGGATAATCGATAATTACGCTATACTTTTTATAACCAGCAAAAGGATTGGTTGCGTGAATATCCTCAACACCTCTATTCTCACCGAATATTCTTTCGGTTGTTTATATACTATCTACAGAATTGGTGTCTTTGGAATATATTTTACTGCAGTATTTGGATGTGCTTATTTCCTTCTTCCGACCACTCGCTAATGGGAGTAATCTGTGAATCTGCACGAATCTGTCCTGATCTGATCGGTACTTCACGATGCAATAAGGTGTAAAGGCGAATAAGGACCCCCTCTACACTAGGGATGGACGATATTTTCTGTCACGGTGACTTGTCACTGATATTCGGTTATCGCTTATGGTACCAGTCACAAAATATGGTAAGTGCCAAATCCAGTCACAATGGATTAATCGGAAGTTGCCTTTGTTGTTATTGGGTAAAACGTCGGAGTCACTGGGTGAAACCGCTGTCATTGGTTGGAAAAGTTACTGATATTTTACTACGGCTGTCATTGGTTGATTTGTCGCTGTCACTGGTTCTACTCATTTACGTCTTGTGTGAGTGGTCGATTTGTATTAGCTTTCATGATAGTGTCAATGTTGTGTACGGTAGACGCTATTTCGCATTCGGTAGTTTGTTCTTGGTTTCGTATGAGTATATTTTTAAATAAAATGAGCCTTCCATAAAAGAAAGAAGCGAGGCGTGAAATCATTTCACCAGTGTGGTATGCCTGCCTGTTATTGGCACATATAGATTAGTCTCCGTATCCTTTGTCAACGGTAAAAGTCACTGATATAAACCTGGCGCTGTCATTATAATCACCTATCCGTTGAAGTCACTGGATCGACCCTCCCTACTCTACACTTCAGTTGAGACCATGTCTATACTAATAATACAACCTTGCTGATGCGGTGTCATAATTTCCCTATTCTCAATATAGTACGCGCCACTTTGCTTGGCACCTAGTTGACGCATGCGCATGCCCCTACCCTCACTAGCAGACACGCTATAGTCTAGTAACTACAGTCCAGTCAGTTGGCCTTACTAAGGACGACCGCTACTTTAAATTGAGTTGCCGGTGAACAGGAAAGGTAAGGGAAGTATAGTAGGAGGAACCGGGACTAGCGCTCACCTACACGCCAAGCTATATGGTGTCCTGTAAGTCCTTTTCCTAACTCTTTTTTTCCTTACAAGGAAGAGTAAACGCTAACAATACACAATACCCTTGTATGGCCCTAATAAAGGGTAGGTTTACCTATGTATACGACTCTGCACAAATGGTGCAATAAACCTCTGTCTCCCTATATTCTCTAGGAAGTGCTTTGTCCCTAATGTAACCCTATACACTTACAATTCCTTTCTATCTTTCGTGTGTAATAATACTGCATTAGCTAATTCCCTAAAATTAGAAAAAAGTATTAAAAAATATATTTTTTAAAAATTGAAATGGTTTTTCTCTAATTTTGTTATGTAATGTAATGAATACAGATTCCTTTTGTTATGTTCTGAATCCAAAACTATTGCTTGGGAGTTTTATTTTTCCAGTTTACTGAATTAGATACTATGGTATTAAAAAGCCTGCAACTATTTACGTTTATATCAATAGCAAAGAATTGTTTATAGTCTAATAACTTCCAGATGAGTTTTTATGTTTCGATCGTTTTTTATTTATAATTGTCTAATTTGAAACGAACTGCTTCTGTGTATAAGAACGTAATGGTTTAAATCTCGTTTTACGTTCTATGGAACATTAGAAAGGTAACAGTGTGCCGTCTTAAATGAACCAAAAAATGATTCGTATGATTAAATAATCGTGTGCCATGCTTTCACCGAGGGCCGGCCACGCACAGAACTACTAATACACGTAAAACCTTGTTTTCACTTCCTTCTTTCGTTGTGCGTTTTGCGTTGAACCTTTTTGATGACACGCTTTGGTGATTGCAACGCGGTTTCTCTTTTAATGGGAAAACGTTCGGTTCTGTTTCATTGCATCTGATTCATTAGAACTGTGTTTGTTGTGTTGGTAAGAGAACATAACTAGGTTGGAAACAGAGTTTGTGGTTTCAAGGTGTTTGCTGCAGCTCGTATGCATCAACAAGTTACCTTGAGAAGAAGTGGGTTTCATAAAGTATTGTCATCAAAGAACTAATATGCCGCATCACCAAACGAGAGAGTCGTGACAAAACTTTTAGTAGTTAGTGACGTCAACACAACCACCAGAGTCAAAGCTACCGGAGGCAGACAAAATGTGAGTTTAAAAAAAAAATTATTATTGGTTGTTTTCTCTTTTGCACGATTTTAGCATATTTTTATTTTGTTTTCTCCGCGTAGTTTTAACTTTTGTTTATAAATAAATACATATACTCTATGTTTATACAGAAACTGTTTTCTTTGTCCGTATTAGATATTGGGAAACGTTAAGTGTAGAGGGATATGCGTGCAACTCAGATTTATCATTGGTGCATTATACAGTAGAGTCTAGATAATTCGAGGTAGATGATACCTAGACCCCACGGGTTTCGGAATTTCGAGACCACTATGTTACATTTGTGTGTATTATATATTGATATTTAATTTTCTATTTATATTTCTATTTAAATTTAGAATACTATTTAATATGAATTTAAAGATATGGCCTGTACAGGAGACGAATTTAGGTAGGGTTATCGGTCTGAGTTATAGTGAAGTTTTATGGTCCACGTGTGGAACGCCGCACAGAAGTAAACCTACTATTTTGGGGGGGGGGTATAGAAAAATGTAAAAGTTAAGTCATAAAAGAACTTGTAATATGCGACATAACCAATCGAGAGAGTAGTCGTAAATCTTTGACTGGCTAGTGACGTCAACACGTTTACACTATCAAAGGCAAAGCTACCGGAGGCAGGCAGTACATAGGTTTTGGGATACACTGGTTGTTGGTTGCTTTTCTTTTCGCACGATCTTGGCATATGCTATTTTATTATTAAGTTTTCACCGTGGTAAGTTTTAACCTTTATTAATAAAAATAAAAACGAACGTGTTTATACAGAAACTGTTGTTCTTGTCCGCGTTAGATATTAGGAGGCTTATGCGGGCAACTCGGGCTTATGTATTTATAAGTCACCACAACCCCTGAAGTATATGTGACCGCCTAAATTAGGTCCATTGCGGTAGTATTATAAATCTACGTGTGTTGTAAGTTGGCTACCGAATTAGATTAATATTAAACGTGGCACGAAAGTCAAAGATAGATAGGAATCTTGGTTTGAGACAGTGAAGTTTCGTGGTCCACAGGAGTAACGCCTCATGGCGGTGTACATACTATTTATGGGGCCTAGTTAAATGTCCTTCAGCTCCCCCCACGTGTAGAATAACTAGGGGTAGTAGGTAGCACTAAGGAGAAGATCAAACTGTGTCAGGGAGGATGTTTGTTTCGAGCGACCCTATCCACGCGAACGATGTTTCCACGTTTAAACAGGGAAGTTTTTATGTGTTGAAAGGATGTGGGTAAGACAGTAATCAGACATTTTTCATTCTGACGCTGTTTAGATTCCAACACTCCATCGGCAGAGCGATGTTTGTCCTTGTGACTGTCAGCTGTGTTGATCCTTTCACTCCGTCAGACACGAACTTGCCGTTCACAATCACGCATTAGTATAATTACTTCACCAAGCAGCACTCAGTTGGACAGATCTTCCAGGTTTGGCGTCTACGATTACTCAATACCAAACTACTCTTGATGTTTATCGAAATGTTCTGCTTTTTTGTTTTTTTGCATTTAATTTGAATAAGAATTTAAAAATATTCCAAGTGTTACCTTGACTAACTCGTTTGAAGTCATACTAAACACTATATTATTTTACGACTGTACGAGTACGTGTATACATTTAAAGCGCACTTGTTCGTACGTAAGCCATTGTTGGTTTGGTTTTATAAGTTATATGTTTGTGTCAACGTATACATCTCTGATCGCTCAGTAAGCAAGTGGGAAGGGTGTGTGGATGTGATTGGTTTCTTATGAGGAGGTGGAAGGAAATAGCTTAGCCAGGGGGAAGCCAAAAAGCATTCACTTTAGTAGGGCTGTTGGGGGGTCGTAGAAAAGCGTCAAACATAATTCTTTTCATTAGGGGTGTGAAAAGGATGATAGAGTTATGGGTAGGATTAAGGTAGGGACATAATCTGACATAATTTTAGAAGTTGGGAGATAACTATGGATCACTTTGCCCTGGCTGGATACTTACAGCCTTCCCGCTGACGTTGATAGTGGATCATGATGAGGTGTCAACGCCCTATGATTCACTTTGGCCTAGCTGGAAACTTAGAGGGGCAAACCTTCCCTCTGACGTTGATAGTGGGTCATGATGAGGTGTCAACGCCCTATGATTCACTTTGGCCTAGCTGGAAACTTAGAGGGGCAAACCTTCCCTCTGACGTTGATAGTGGGTCATGATGAGGTGTCAACTACCCTATGATTCACTTTGGCTTAGCTGGAAACTTAGAGGGGCAAACCTTCCTTCTGACGTTGATAGTGGGTCATGATGAGGTGTCAACGCCCTATGATTCACTTTGCCCTGGCTGGAAACTTAGAGGGGCAAACCTTCCCTCTGACGTTGATAGTGGGTCATGATGAGGTGGCAGCGCCCTATGATTCATTTTGGCCTGGCTGGATACTTAGAGGGGCAAACCTTCCCTCTGACGTTGATAGTGGGTCATGATGAGGTGTCAACGCCCTATGAATCACTTTGCCCTGGCTGGAAACTTAGAGGGGCAAACCTTCCCTCTGACGTTGATAGTGGGTCATGATTAGGTGGCAACGCCCTATGATTCACTTTGGCCTAGCTGGAAACTTAGAGGGGCAAACCTTCCCTCTGACATTGATAGTGGGTCATGATGAGGTGTCAACGCCCTATGATTCACTCTGGCCTGGCTGGATACTTAGAGGGCAAACCTTCCCTCTGATGTTGATAGTGGGTCATGATGAGATGTCAACGCCCTATGATTCACTTTGCCCTAGCTGGAAACTTAGAGGGGCAAACCTTCCCTCTGATGTTGATAGTGGGTCATGATGAGCGGTCAACGCCCTATGATTCACTTCGGCCTGGCTGGATACTTAGAGGGGCAAACCTTCCCTCTGACGTTGATAGTGGGTCATGATGAGGTGGCAACGCCCTATGATTCACTTTGGCCTAGCTGGAAACTTAGAGGGGCAAACCTTCCCTCTGACGTTGATAGTGGGTCATGATGAGGTGGCAACGCCCTATGATTCACTTTGGCCTAGCTGTAAACTTAGACGGGCAAACCTTCCCTCTGACGTTGATAGTGGGTCATGATGAGGTGGCAAGCCCTATGATTCACTTTGGCCTAGCTCGAAACTTAGAGGGGCAAACCTTCCCTCTGAAGTTGATAGTGGGTCATGATGAGGTGGCAACGCCCTATGATTCATTTTGGCCTGGCTGGATACTTAGAGGAGCAAACCTTCCCTCTGACGTTGATAGTGAGTCATGATGAGATGTCAACGCTATATGATTCATTTTGGCCTGACTGGATACTTAGAAGGCAAACCTTCCCTCTGACGTTGATAGTGGGTCACTATGAGGTGTCAACGCCCTCAGATTAAGGTATTGAGTTAGATCTCCCCCAGTGCAATGGGGGATATCCATCAATGGTTTAATCTGGATAGCTGCTTTAAAGTAAATATAGTTCGGGGCGTAAATAATAAAATTATTGTTTGGCCTATACTTTAAATATAAAAATGTAATGCTATTGAAAAATGTGATAAATTTTAATGAATTAGATGCATGGGAAACTTTATTTATAAGAAGAGATAAAAACAAAATTGTTAATAATGAATTAGGACCAATTCAAAATTCAATATTATTGTAAATTAAATTGTGTTAAAAAATATTATCTTTAGTTTAAATAATTTTGTTGATATTTCGTTTTATTAATATAATAGGTTTATCAACATTAAATATTTGTAGTTATCATATGATCAATGTAAATATATTAATTAGTAGCCGTGGTTGTAGATTTGGCAATGCCCAGATCCGGTTCTTACTTTTGTTTTGTGATAGCATGACTGAATGTGATGACATAATGTCATTGAAACGTATTTGAAATTAAAGTTTTTATAATTGTGAATAGTATATATTTATTGTATTTACAACGTTAAAATATTTCTTTAATAGCTTTATAAAACGAATTTTACATTTAAAAAAATATAGGTTAAATGAATATTATTAATTCCAAAGTTAAATACAAAAGGTTTCGTGAAGGACCCAAGTGCCATTCCCCGGATTCGGTAGCGTGTCCATTTTCCCAGAGGAAGTGTCCGATCTGCACGGCCGGATCGATAGTATGAAATTATTTTTATAGAAAAAAACCTTTTTTGTTTTGTTTCACAGAAATCGTGCAAAGCCATGGTTCCGCACTCGGAGACTTCTGTCGACATTCCACGGTGTTGCGGGCAGAGTGGCCTTGGGCGACATTAGGGCATTCACTGAGCGAATATTAAAGGACAGTTTTGTTAGGAAATGTTTAAATTGTTCAATTTCTTGATTTATGGTTTCATTGTGTTTTAGACACAAGATCACCAACTATTGGGTGTGTAGTGTAAGAAGACATGTTTCGGCGAAACATACATCGTTTTCAATGGAACGTTCACATAATGTTTTTAGAATTAAATTAGTTTCTATAAAGCTTTTTAAGTTTCACTTTCCTTTTCAAGATTTTCATCGACATCCTCGCTTTATTTTATTCTCAACGAGTTTTAAATTGTAATTTTTACAAAAAAAATTATCCTATGCTCTTGACAATATTCTTACAACTGCTTTCGTCTAAGTAAAAGAAATTTCTCTAGCCTTCATCTTCTTATGGTAATGATTCAGTTGTATCTTTCTGTTTTTTTTCTTCATTTATTTTCCTTCTGTGTTTTAGTAGAGAGTATAAGCTTTTTTTGCAAGTGAGATTTTAGATTATTATTTTTTTACATTATGTTTATATCCTATTTACTGGGATGGAAGCATCTTTATTTTAAATGGGCTTAGTTTTTACAAATATTTAAAAAACCTGAAATGGCCTAATTGAAATTTTAGTATTACCAAAATACTACTAATTATTAGTGAAGCTTTTTTAAATATCGATCTTTTGTTTTGTTTTAAATAATGTACAATTTAATTTAATTCAAGTTCCTTAAGTCTAACAATATAACGAGTAAAATTATCAATTTTGTATATTCTGTTTTTGTTTTTCAATACAGCCCCTTATATAATCCTTAAGGGCGCTTTCGTAATACAGATGTATGAACCTTTTTTGTTTTACCAAAGGAAATAAATAATATTTTTTTTATAATATGGAAAAATACACTTCACTTTCCAGTCTAATCGCGAAAACTTTTGTTTTTAAACTTGAGATTTACTGCGTTATTTTATTTTAATGAAATTTGTAAAATTCCGTCCCAAATATTTATTCCTAAATTTAATTTACGTTAAAAGGGTTTGCACAGTGCACACGCAAAGCTATTAGTTTGAGCGGCTGTGACATTGCACGTTACGCCTAGGCACCGGAATGTAGGCAACCTTTCATGCACATTGGCCATTTCCGTAGAATGTCTGTCTCTTAACGAGAGTAGAGCAATGAAATGCAGGCAATATGTCGACGTCGAATATACTTAGTAATTTAATCGAAAAATGTCTCTCGTTTAGTGAGCGGTCGATAGTATAATCGAACATATGTGCTCTTCTTTACAAAGGAAGAATTTTGCTCGATTCATTGCCAGGAATTTATAACAGAGAAATAATGATTGTTTTATTTTCATAGTTTTATAGGTATATTAAAACAGGCTACCTAATAAGGACAATGATATACCCATAAATAAGGGTACATTGTAGTTTCTTCATGAGCAGTGTTTTCGTAATAAAATGTATTTAATAATTCTGTAAATGTTTTTAGAAGTTTTAATTTTATGACGTTGTATACATAAATACATTGATTCCGGAGTAAATCTGTAGAATATGATGTCATAATTTAGGAATTTACACAAGAAAGCACAACAATTTTCCTCCCTACCTATTTACGAGCTCGATGCTCTTTATCTCTCTTTCAACCGAATGTTTCCGAAAATTTTCGAGAGGCAATCATGACCATAGGTTATGCTATGAGCTGTTCTCTTCCTTTGGAGGTCATATTAAAATTTAATCAAATATAATTTTTATATATTCAGTAAAGTCGAATAGTTATGTAATAAAGTTAGATATCATAAAGAGTTGTTTTCATGAACTTTTATAGGTTATGTCGCATTCTGTATAGTACATTAGCCGTTACTTAGATGATTTTTCGATAAGTTAACTGTAAATGTAATTATGTAGAATATCGACTCAAGTTAACTGTAAATGTAATTATGTAGAATATCGCTTCAAGTTAACTGTAAATGTAATTATGTAGAATATCGACTCAAATTAACTATAAATGTAATTATGTAGAATATCGACTCAAATTAACTGTAAATGTAATTATGTAGAATATCGACTCATGTTAACTGTAAATGTAATTATGTAGAATATCGACTCAAGTTATTTGTAAATGTAATTATGTAGAATATCGACTTAAGTAACTGTAAACGTAATTATGTAGAATATCGACTCGTTAATTACTTAAGCTATATTTATTACCTAAACTATTATTTATTTAATAAATGCTACTTTCTGAAGTCACACTTCTGTTGGCAGTCCAACGGCCTCCATATTTTTTCAGTTATATTTTAAAGCTTTATGTTTAACGTGACACAAAGTACGGACAACTAGCGGCTGTCATAATTTTACAAAATTTGCATACGTTAATTTTAAATCAGGAATAGCTTATGAAAAAGCGTTTAAGTCACGCAGTTACAATAATTACAAAAGAACGAAATTGATTCCGGTTATATTAAATGTAATAGAATCAGAAGTCGTGCATCGGCAGCAATGAGCCGCGAGTAGATAGCTAATACGGGCGTCGGGCTCGGACGTGTACAATAGCCCACCTGTTGGTCTTGCCCGATCGCCCTACTTCTCCGAAACCTATAGATTCGGTTGGATAATCGCTCATCTCTAGGAACCGGTTTGCACTGTGCGCGGGGGCCTTTGTCGGGTCTAATCAAAACACTTGATTTATTCACCTGTTGTGATCAGCTAAGAACTTGTGAAATTTTGCACAAAAATGTTTATAATACTATATGCGTCGAAATAAACAGTACAAAAACAGTTGTAAGATTTTATTATGTTTACAAAAATTTCTCAACACATACAAGTAAAAAGAAGCTAACTCGGTTTGACTCGCGTATAAACATGTTATATGGCCTCCGTTCCGTTTGAGCCACCACTCGTACCGTTCTCGAAGGTTTTGCGTCATTCAGTTTGAGTCACCACTCGTACCGTTCTCGAAGGTTTTGCGTCATTCAGTTTGAGCCACCACTCGTACCGATCTCGAAGGTTTTGCGTCATTCAGTTTGAGCCACCACTCGTACCGTTCTCGAAGGTTTTTGCGTCATTCAGTTAGAGCCACCACTCGTACCGATCTCGAAGGTTTTGCGTCATTCAGTTTGAGCCACCACTCGTACCGATCTCGAAGGTTTTGCGTCATTAAGTTTGAGCCACCACTCGTACCGATCTCGAAGGTTTTGCGTCATTCAGTTTGAGCCACCACTCGTACCGTTCTCGGAGGTTTTGCGTCATTCAGTTTGAGCCACCACTCGTACCGATCTCGAAGGTTTTGCGTCATTCAGTTTGAGCCACCACTCGTACCGTTCTCGAAGGTTTTGCGTCATTCAGTTTGAGCCACCACTCGTGCCGTTCTCGAAGGTTTTGCGTCATTCAGTTTGAGCCACCACTCGTGCCGTTCTCGAAGGTTACCTATGAATATTTTCCCCTGTAGTTGGACAATAGTGCTTGGTGGGTTATCACAGAAAATCTTCTTCAACATTTCCCAGACCTAAGCGCAGATGGTGTAAGGTCGGGGAAGTGGGCTGGGAAAGGAACGTTTGTTCCAAGGGAAATGTGGCGGTTACCAAAACTTTCTTGAAGGAAAGCCATGTTGTCTAAGGCAGAGTGGTTGGTTGCGCCATCTTGCTGGAACCGTTGTGAACGAAAAGGCAAATTTCGTGCCCAACAAAATCTCCTGGAATCTATAAAACTTTAAAGAATAACCCTATATAGGTCATTGAACTACAGCTGATTCAGTTTCATTACTGTTTATTTTGGCGCATGCTGTATTTGAGTTGAGTAAATTTAAAATTATTATAAACTGTTTAGATTAATGGGATACTGAGGTAGACTGTTAGAATCTCAGCGTAGGTTATCTATAAGCTATGTAAAAAATTTACCCTTTTTTGTAGTGTACAGGACCTAAGGGGCCGCCCAGAAGCAAAGTCTGAAATTATATCATCCTTCACGTTAATATTAATACAATATAAAAATTACCAAAACACATGAATTTCCTCAGAAAATAAAAAAATAATAATAAAACTTGTCCCTGACATTTCAAAATTGAAAAATGTAACAAATTAACCTCACTCTAGATTCGCTTACAATACGTTATAAACTCAAGAAAACTAAGAGCCTATTGCATACTTTAAAATATTTAGTTCTTTAAACAAATTTTAATATTTTTACGTAAGCTATTCTGATGTGTGACACGTCACAAGATTGAGACCACCTCATACATCAACCGATTAGCCGACGTTATTAATGTTCTTCTATAAAAACTATAAAATGTTTGAGGGGGAAACATTTAATTAATTTTTTTTTAACGTGTGCGTTACATGTCGTACTCGTGGGTTTTATTAATTGACTCAGGTATTTCCGGTAAGCATCCACGCGAAACGTGGTACAAGTGCGTGGAATGATCTCTCGCATGCAAATATTTGCGTAACACCAGATGCGTTCACTTACACTGTTGCGTGAACTACTGTCCTTCCGAGAAACCCAGTCATACATCCTCCCGAGGAAGGTTAAACTTCCTGAGGAACTTAATAACTAAAATTCCTTTTGGAGGAGGGTTAACTTCAACCCCCTTAACTACGTCTGTGCACCTTACTAAAACTTCATACACCACAGAAGCCATGTCCTTCCGAGAAACCCAGTCATACATCCTCCCGAGGAAGGTTAAACTTCCTGAGGAACTTAATAACTAAACTTCCTTTTGGAGGAGGGTTAACTTCAACCCCCTTAACTACGTCTGTGCACCTTACTAAAACTTCATACACCACAGAAGCCATGTCCTTTCGTTTGTCCCCACCGTCCCTCCCACGCTGCTTACTCGTAGTCAATGATTAATACAACATGAAACGACTTCGATTGCCCCATGCGTTTGCTATATCACTTAAATGTTTGAGGACCAGTTTTTTATTGCTTTAAATACACTCGAGTTCTCTAGCGAATTGTCTTTAATTTTACACTTATGGTGAGTTTAGTTAGGGCTGGACATTGACGCTTAAAAACTATTTCAAGTTACACGTAGAATCCTTCGCTCTTATTTTTGGGTTACAAAGGACCTGATGTTTGTCCTCGTTCCTGACCAGTTGGCTTGCTTCTTTGGTTTCTAGCAAGTTTACCTGGATCGTTTTCTACAACATATTGTAAAGTTTTATTTTGTATTGAATATTTACAAATATCTTTCCATTCCAATGTACAATACAATATTTCAAGTGTCCATATCACAGCTGTCATTCTTATTTAAAGTAACTGGTTGAAGTCGCCATCGGTAATACAGCATTATGTGAGTCACTAGAAGGGAATTGATACAAAATAACGCCTCTATCGTTTCTGTAACTCGTTTTAATAAATGTATATGAATTTTCAAATCTGTAGTGTTCTTTAGACTCACCGTGTATTTTCATTATTTTTTCTTCAAATTAAAATTATAACTTAATTAGAACTAAAACCTATGATAACAGATGTAATTGAAGGCAATGCGTCTGCAATCAGAAACACACCAAGGAAGATGTGAAAATGGTAGTTAAGGAGTTGTTCAGGTGGAAAGTGGGAGTGTTTGAAATTTTGGGTACAAGGTTGTCGTTTCTTAAATTAAATACACACAATTTTTAATTCTTAATATACTCATCTTCATTTCTGTTAGCAATATTTCTATATCTTTGATTACATTTTTCTCCCTTTCCTAACATTACAATATTTTCATTCGTTGACGCGTTTCGGAACGACTCCATTTTCAAAACGAAAATATTAGTCATACTCATATTTAACTACTATTTAAGGTTTGAAAACGGATGCATTCCGACACACGTCAACGAATAAAAGTATTGTAATGTTAGGTAAGACAGAAACACTTTACTCCTATATTTATATAATATCTGGAAACCGATCTAATAATATATAATATTATTATATCTACGATATAAATAGTATAATATCTACGATCGGGGCCGAAATTTTAAACATTATGATTCGCGTATGCCGTGGATTATCATTTGCCTAAAGAATTTTTTAAGGTATTACTTCTTTTACTCATAGAGAATGGCACATACAAGTATAGCATCCTGTGCATAAAAACGGAGATTCTTAAGTCAATAACCCCAACATAATAGAACTTTGTAGTAGTTACCAATGTTAAAACATTTTCAAGAATTTTATGGCGATTTTTCAAAAACCTTTCACTTTGCTCGTTGGAATGGCGAGGTTAAAAACCCCATAAATACGGATTTTTGGTGAAAATCTGTAAAGTTGTTTCCAATGCTTAACAATTTTAGAAAACTTGATGACGATTTCTTATTAAATTTTTACATAGCCCATTGGAGTGCTTAGATAAAAAATCTAGAGTAAAAATCTACAGTAGTTTCTGAGATAAAATTTACAAATACACACACATATACAGTATATATATATATATATATATATATATATGTGTGTGTGTGTGTGTGTGTGTGTGTGTGTGTGTGTGTGTGTGTGTGTGTGTGTGTGTGTACAATTTTTCGAAATCTAATCAGATTCATAATCATGATAATTTTGTTAGCAAATTTTGACTTAGCTCGTTGGATTCCTGAGGTTAAAAACCCCCTATGTACCAATTTTTATAAAAATCCTTAAAGTAGTTAAAGACAAAAAATTTAGAATATATATATATATATATATATATATATATATATATATATATATATATATATAGAGAGAGAGAGAGAGAGAGAGAGAGGGAGGGAGGGAGGGAGGGAGGGAGAGAGAGGGGTCTACATTTCAAAAACTGGTAATTGGGATTTTGCAGAAAATTTTACTTAGTTCATTGGATGGATGCCTGAGGAACCTAAAAACCATCTATATTACAATTTTTGTGAAAATCTTTTGAGAATATTAGATACACAATTATTAGTAAGAGAAATCGTCGTGTTTCCGCTTCTGACGTACGCAACCCCTATCACGATACCCAAGAATATCCACAAGTGATGCCACTTCTGCGGTACCTAACAGTAACCAACAAAGCTTCAAACCAGCACCGCCCTTGCTGCTAAACAACGTACTGTAATACAATAGTTCCACAGATGACCCTCAGCCCAGATGGCCCTCAGCCTTCAGGATGACTCCGAATGCCGCAGTGTACAGACCTACTGAAATTAAAAGCCTCCCGCGGCACTACACGAATATTTCTAGCGCAATTGAACTCCACAAGTAACTGCAGCTTTCTAAGAGGAAAAGAACCTCCCCTCTTGGAAGACGCGTTCTCCAAAGCCCCAACGGTTTCCCGACTTTCAACAGCCACCACGATAACACGTAGGTCAACGCAAGTTGACAACAAAACGCTAATGGGCCGCACGATCGCTTTTAACGAATCTTTATTTGTCTTTGATCAAATAGCTGCAGAGATGCCCCAGGTAAACGCACCCAGTGAATAGCACTCTCCTTTCGAAAATATCATTTTGGCCGACCCACCATTCGACAATAATGAACCTGTCCAGGTTCTCCTAGGCGCACCTCTGTACCAGTCGTAGCTGACTAACGACCAACGATAGTTAGGTCAGAATCTTCCAGTGGCCATGTGTACTCACTTTAAGATAATATAATTTATAATCTATAATAATTTAAGATAATTCAATTACTATAATTCCTTCGACAATCAGTTACAACAATGTAACATTTACAAAAATCCATAGAAACGTATAATTCTATTGTTGTATTCGACTTAATATCTGTTGTGAATAGCCCTCTGCGGAGCCAACATCGGTTAGTTTTATTTAATGGGTGCGGGCCGTCTAAGTAAGTCGTGAGTAATCCTCCCTTAGGGAGCCGACACGGGTAGGCGCGGTGACTACTACTGTAACCTGATTGGGGTTGTCTGGGGGTCCTTCAGTTATACGTTGAAGGCTCAAGTTATTCATTCTGCATTATGATTCTACCATAGAATACTTTCCTTTTTCTCTGGTACAATCATTATACTTTATGAACGCTTGACCCTTTCTCGTATCACTGCTGCACTCCTGCTCAGTGCCATTCAGTTTACAGTTGGAGTCTCCCAAATAAGCATCAATGTAAGCATGTGATGTAATAAACAAAATAAAATAGAAAACTGCATAATATATATCAGTATGTAAATTAATTACAGATATTAAAATTCATATTCAAGGCAACCTAGAATAGCCATGAATGAGAGAAACCATCCAGCTATAAGTTTTATATCCGGAAACCTGTCTACGATTGTATCATACTCCCATTGAATGCGAAATATTTAATATTATGTTTCGCTTATGACGTGTTTTATTTGGCAAAAGAATTTTAAAGCTACTCCGTCTTTTAATCCTAGTGAATGGCATGTGTGCCATAAAATTGGAGTTTCTTAGTCGATACCAACATAATCAAAAGTTTGCCTCTGTGACGTATGGTTTATCATGGCAAATCTGGGAATTTATGTATTTGCATAGTACATCCAAGATGAATCTTGCTTGAGTCCTGGGAATATGAACCTCGGAAATATTTTCGAAATATTGATGACGATTGTTCAGTAAATGTTTACTTAGCCCATCGGATTGCAGAAGTTAACAACCTCCTTCATGTACCTATTATTGTGAAAATATTTGGACTTATGAAAATATGAACTTCTTGAAAATTTTCGAAAACTTGATTTTACAGAGAAATCTCATTCACTTCATTGGATTACTGACAACCCCCAATATACCAATTATGGTGTAAATCCTTGTAGTACTTATTTAAAGATTTTCAAAAACTTGATAATGATTTATCAGAAACTTTTCACTTAGCCCATTGGATTGCGAAGGTTAAAACCTCCTGTATACGAATTTTTGTGAAAATCTGTAGAGTAGTTTCCAATTTTTAACATTTTTCGAAAATTTGACAATTTTTTATTAAATTTTCACTTTGCTCATTGGATTTTTGAGGTTAAAAATCCAGTTCATACCAGTTTTATTGAAAATTCTTAGAGTAGTTAACATCCTTAGAGTAGTTTCCGAGAAAAACTTACAAATATGTATACAATTTTTTGAAAACTGATGACGATTTTTCAGAAAATTTGATTTGGCGCGTTGGATTCCTGAGGTTATAAAGTCCCCTTTATACCGATTTAGGTAAAAATCCTTGGAGTAGTTTCCGAAAACAAAATTTACAAATATATATAGCCTATATACAATTTTACGAAAACTGATGATGCCTTTTTTAGCAAATTTTGACAAAAACCCCCAATATACCGTGAAAATCTTTAGAGTAGTTTTCAAGAAAAAAATTGCTCATACAATTATTAGTCGTTTACGATTGTGTATATATATATATATATATATATATATATATATATATATATATATTTATATTTATTTTTTTAAGTGCTTTTATGTGTTTCTATTTCAAGACTACAGTGTGGACTCTTACCAAGGTAAGTCTGTCAGTCTCCTAGTCCAAAAAATCTATATATATATAATCTATATATAAAAAATCTATATATATATATATATATATATATATATATATATACCCTTATATTTACCCTTATTGTGTGTGTTGTTAGGGCTAGCCACGGGGACAAACTATATTTCTATTTACACATTTACACATTTCTATTTCTGTTTACTACCCTAGTTCTACTCTTACTGAAGCAATGTTAGGGTTAGAAAGAATCGAGTTACTCAATAGCTCTGACAGTTAGCTAGCTTTTTTTTGTCTCCAACTCGTTTATTTAGATGTTTTGCTCACAATATATTGCAGTCTTATTTCATTGTAAATATTTACAAACATCTAATACTTTCCAATTCGCTGTGAATTATTTTCATTGCCCAAATCACACTTGAGATTTTTACTTTAACTGTATGAGGACGTCACAAATACAAGCTGTAAATGTGTTCTAGTTGTCACATCCCAGTTCTTAACGAGCGTTGACAACTCGCGAACGCTAGGTTTGCAATCTTGATCCCGTCTAAGAGTAAGTTTGAGACTGTAAACCCCGTACACTTTCTACGCGGGCTTTCTCGATCGACGCACGGATAACGCAGGCCTAATCGTATAACAAACACTTCACGGCTCGCTCTGTCCTGGAACCGTTTTCACTGGATAAGTTATGACCGCGGGCTATGTAGAGTGGAAACTTCGTTGAGTTTTCGTCTTTAGAAATCGGAATCGCTAAATCGACTGCACGAGGCGGTGTTTGTACTTGTTGCCTGGAACAAGGTGTTTTATTTTGTCACGGTTGGCTGTGAGCCGTATATTTTACTTACGGTAGAAAAGGAAAGTGTTTAACTACACTCTTATAAAGTTACTAGAATTTATATGTTGCTTTAATAGTCTGAAAATTGCTAAGTTTTAAAATTTTCCATTTAAGGTTTATCAACCCTTAACTGTAAAAATCCGAATTCTTCTGTGACGATTGTTCATTTGGAATTTGTAACAAAGGGTATTATTTTATAGATACGTTGAACGTTGAACAGCTAACATAACCTGAATAGACCCGCTCGTTGCAAGCAAGAACTATTATTAAGAAATGCTCAATTTTATTCTTTAATCTAACATTTACCAACCTCCCAAACTATAACGGTAAAAACAAAAATAAGAATTAAGTTTAATAAGGATCCTTTCGGTAATGTGTCAGCCATATTAAAATATGTTCTATTCTTGGTAAATAAAGTGACATTTATTTTCTAATGAAAGCAAACCTTTCAGTCAGGATGGATTTGGTTGTTATTATATACAACATTACTATATACAGTACTTGATTTAAAATGTACAAAACAAATCTACGCAACTAAGGTAAAGTCGGCCAAAAAACTGTACCGGCCGACGCAAGAAACCTATGATGTATCCAGTTAGGATATATTTGGTTGTAATTTTATGCTACATTACTTTGTACCAATATTAAAATATTTGTTAATACTTTCTGCGTCGGCCGGTACAGTTTTTTGCCCGACTTTACTTCAGATGTGTAGATTTGTTTTGTACATTTTAATACTTTCTGCGTCGGCCGGTACAGTTTTTTGCTCGACTTTACCTCAGATGTGTAGATTTGTTTTGTACATTTTAATACTTTCTGTGTCGACCGGTACAGTTTTTTGCCCGACTTTACCTCAGATGTGTAGATTTGTTTTGTACATTTTAATACTTTCTGTGTCGACCGGTACAGTTTTTTGCCCGACTTTACCTCAGATGTGTAGATTTGTTTTGTACATTTTAATACTTTCTGCGTCAACCGGTACAGTTTTTTGCCCGACTTTACCTCAGATGTGTAGATTTGTTTTTTACATTTTAATACTTTCTGCGTCGACCGGTACAGTTTTTTGCCCGACTTTACCTGAGATGTGTAGATTTGTTTTGTACATTTTAATACTTTCTGCGTCGGCCGGTACAGTTTTTTGCCCGACTTTACCTGAGATGTGTAGATTTGTTTTTTTACATTTTAATACTTTCTGCGTCGGCCGGTACAGTTTTTTGCCCGACTTTACCTGAGATGTGTAGATTTGTTTTTTTACATTTTAATACTTTCTGCGTCGACCGGTACAGTTTTTTGCCCGACTTTACCTCAGATGTGTAGATTTGTTTTGTACATTTTAATACTTTCTGCGTCGGCCGGTACAGTTTTTTGCCCGACTTTACCTGAGATGTGTAGATTTGTTTTTTTACATTTTAATACTTTCTGCGTCGACCGGTACAGTTTTTTGCCCGACTTTACCTCAGATGTGTAGATTTGTTTTGTACATTTTAATACTTTCTGCGTCGGCCGGTACAGTTTTTTGCCCGACTTTACCTCAGATGTGTAGATTTGTTTTTTTACATTTTAATACTTTCTGCGTCGGCCGGTACAGTTTTTTGCCCGACTTTACCTGAGATGTGTAGATTTGTTTTTTTACATTTTAATACTTTCTGCGTCGGCCGGTACAGTTTTTTGCCCGACTTTACCTCAGATGTGTAGATTTGTTTTGTACATTTTAATACTTTCTGCGTCGGCCGGTACAGTTTTTTGCTCGATTTTACCTCAGATGTGTAGATTTGTTTTGTACATTTTAATACTTTCTGCGTCGGCCGGTACAGTTTTTTGCCCGACTTTACCTCAGATGTGTAGATTTGTTTTGTACATTTTAATACTTTCTGCGTCGGCCGGTACAGTTTTTTGCCCGACTTTACCTCAGATGTGTAGATTTGTTTTTTTACATTTTAATACTTTCTGCGTCGGCCGGTACAGTTTTTTGCTCGACTTTACCTCAGATGTGTAGATTTGTTTTGTACATTTTAATACTTTCTGCGTCGACCGGTACAGTTTTTTGCTCGACTTTACCTCAGATGTGTAGATTTGTTTTGTACATTTTAATACTTTCTGCGTCGGCCGGTACAGTTTTTTGCCCGACTTTACCTCAGATGTGTAGATTTGTTTTGTACATTTTAATACTTTCTGCGTCGGCCGGTACAGTTTTTTGCCCGACTTTACCTCAGATGTGTAGATTTGTTTTGTACATTTTAATACTTTCTGCGTCGGCCGGTACAGTTTTTTGCTCGACTTTACCTCAGATGTGTAGATTTGTTTTGTACATTTTAATACTTTCTGCGTCGGCCGGTACAGTTTTTTGCCCGACTTTACCTCAGATGTGTAGATTTGTTTTGTACATTTTAATACTTTCTGCGTCGACCGGTACAGTTTTTTGCCCGACTTTACCTCAGATGTGTAGATTTGTTTTGTACATTTTAATACTTTCTGCGTCGGCCGGTACAGTTTTTTGCTCGACTTTACCTCAGATGTGTAGATTTGTTTTGTACATTTTAATACTTTCTGCGTCGGCCGGTACAGTTTTTTGCCCGACTTTACCTCAGATGTGTAGATTTGTTTTGTACATTTTAATACTTTCTGCGTCGGCCGGTACAGTTTTTTGCCCGACTTTACCTCAGATGTGTAGATATGTTTTGTACATTTTAATACTTTCTGCGTCGGCCGGTACAGTTTTTTGCCCGACTTTACCTGAGATGTGTAGATTTGTTTTGTACATTTTAATACTTTCTGCGTCGGAAGGGTACAGTTTTTTGCCCGACTTTACCTGAGATGTGTAGATTTGTTTTGTACATTTTAATACTTTCTGCGTCGGCCGGTACAGTTTTTTGCCCGACTTTACCTCAGATGTGTAGATTTGTTTTGTACATTTTAATACTTTCTGCGTCGGCCGGTACAGTTTTTTGCCCGACTTTACCTCAGATGTGTAGATTTGTTTTGTACATTTTAATACTTTCTGCGTCGGCCGGTACAGTTTTTTGCCCGACTTTACCTCAGATGTGTAGATTTGTTTTGTACATTTTAATACTTTCTGCGTCGGCCGGTACAGTTTTTTGCCCGACTTTACCTCAGATGTGTAGATATGTTTTGTACATTTTAATACTTTCTGCGTCGGCCGGTACAGTTTTTTGCCCGACTTTACCTGAGATGTGTAGATTTGTTTTGTACATTTTAATACTTTCTGCGTCGACCGGTACAGTTTTTTGCCCGACTTTACCTGAGATGTGTAGATTTGTTTTTTTACATTTTAATACTTTCTGCGTCGGCCGGTACAGTTTTTTGCCCGACTTTACCTCAGATGTGTAGATATGTTTTGTACATTTTAATACTTTCTGCGTCGGCCGGTACAGTTTTTTGCCCGACTTTACCTGAGATGTGTAGATTTGTTTTGTACATTTTAATACTTTCTGCGTCGACCGGTACAGTTTTTTGCCCGACTTTACCTGAGATGTGTAGATTTGTTTTTTTACATTTTAATACTTTCTGCGTCAACCGGTACAGTTTTTTGCCCGACTTTACCTCAGATGTGTAGATTTGTTTTGTACATTTTAATACTTTCTGCGTCGGCCGGTACAGTTTTTTGCCCGACTTTACCTCAGATGTGTAGATTTGTTTTGTACATTTTAATACTTTCTGCGTCGGCCGGTACAGTTTTTTGCCCGACTTTACCTCAGATGTGTAGATATGTTTTGTACATTTTAATACTTTCTGCGTCGGCCGGTACAGTTTTTTGCCCGACTTTACCTGAGATGTGTAGATTTGTTTTGTACATTTTAATACTTTCTGCGTCGACCGGTACAGTTTTTTGCCCGACTTTACCTCAGATGTGTAGATTTGTTTTGTACATTTTAATACTTTCTGCGTCGGCCGGTACAGTTTTTTGCCCGACTTTACCTCAGATGTGTAGATTTGTTTTGTACATTTTAATACTTTCTGCGTCGGCCGGTACAGTTTTTTGCCCGACTTTACCTCAGATGTGTAGATATGTTTTGTACATTTTAATACTTTCTGCGTCGGCCGGTACAGTTTTTTGCCCGACTTTACCTGAGATGTGTAGATTTGTTTTGTACATTTTAATACTTTCTGCGTCGGCCGGTACAGTTTTTTGCCCGACTTTACCTCAGATGTGTAGATTTGTTTTGTACATTTTAATACTTTCTGCGTCGGCCGGTACAGTTTTTTGCTCGACTTTACCTCAGATGTGTAGATTTGTTTTGTACATTTTAATACTTTCTGCGTCGGCCGGTACAGTTTTTTGCCCGACTTTACCTCAGATGTGTAGATTTGTTTTGTACATTTTAATACTTTCTGCGTCGGCCGGTACAGTTTTTTGCCCGACTTTACCTCAGATGTGTAGATATGTTTTGTACATTTTAATACTTTCTGCGTCGGCCGGTACAGTTTTTTGCCCGACTTTACCTGAGATGTGTAGATTTGTTTTGTACATTTTAATACTTTCTGCGTCGGAAGGGTACAGTTTTTTGCCCGACTTTACCTGAGATGTGTAGATTTGTTTTGTACATTTTAATACTTTCTGCGTCGGCCGGTACAGTTTTTTGCCCGACTTTACCTCAGATGTGTAGATTTGTTTTGTACATTTTAATACTTTCTGCTTGGCCGGTACAGTTTTTTGCCCGACTTTACCTCAGATGTGTAGATTTGTTTTGTACATTTTAATACTTTCTGCGTCGGCCGGTACAGTTTTTTGCCCGACTTTACCTCAGATGTGTAGATTTGTTTTGTACATTTTAATACTTTCTGCGTCGGCCGGTACAGTTTTTTGCCCGACTTTACCTCAGATGTGTAGATATGTTTTGTACATTTTAATACTTTCTGCGTCGGCCGGTACAGTTTTTTGCCCGACTTTACCTGAGATGTGTAGATTTGTTTTGTACATTTTAATACTTTCTGCGTCGACCGGTACAGTTTTTTGCCCGACTTTACCTGAGATGTGTAGATTTGTTTTTTTACATTTTAATACTTTCTGCGTCGGCCGGTACAGTTTTTTGCCCGACTTTACCTCAGATGTGTAGATATGTTTTGTACATTTTAATACTTTCTGCGTCGGCCGGTACAGTTTTTTGCCCGACTTTACCTGAGATGTGTAGATTTGTTTTGTACATTTTAATACTTTCTGCGTCGACCGGTACAGTTTTTTGCCCGACTTTACCTGAGATGTGTAGATTTGTTTTTTTACATTTTAATACTTTCTGCGTCAACCGGTACAGTTTTTTGCCCGACTTTACCTCAGATGTGTAGATTTGTTTTGTACATTTTAATACTTTCTGCGTCGGCCGGTACAGTTTTTTGCCCGACTTTACCTCAGATGTGTAGATTTGTTTTGTACATTTTAATACTTTCTGCGTCGGCCGGTACAGTTTTTTGCCCGACTTTACCTCAGATGTGTAGATATGTTTTGTACATTTTAATACTTTCTGCGTCGGCCGGTACAGTTTTTTGCCCGACTTTACCTGAGATGTGTAGATTTGTTTTGTACATTTTAATACTTTCTGCGTCGACCGGTACAGTTTTTTGCCCGACTTTACCTCAGATGTGTAGATTTGTTTTGTACATTTTAATACTTTCTGCGTCGGCCGGTACAGTTTTTTGCCCGACTTTACCTCAGATGTGTAGATTTGTTTTGTACATTTTAATACTTTCTGCGTCGGCCGGTACAGTTTTTTGCCCGACTTTACCTCAGATGTGTAGATATGTTTTGTACATTTTAATACTTTCTGCGTCGGCCGGTACAGTTTTTTGCCCGACTTTACCTGAGATGTGTAGATTTGTTTTGTACATTTTAATACTTTCTGCGTCGGCCGGTACAGTTTTTTGCCCGACTTTACCTCAGATGTGTAGATTTGTTTTGTACATTTTAATACTTTCTGCGTCGGCCGGTACAGTTTTTTGCCCGACTTTACCTCAGATGTGTAGATATGTTTTGTACATTTTAATACTTTCTGCGTCGGCCGGTACAGTTTTTTGCCCGACTTTACCTGAGATGTGTAGATTTGTTTTGTACATTTTAATACTTTCTGCGTCGGCCGGTACAGTTTTTTGCCCGACTTTACCTCAGATGTGTAGATATGTTTTGTACATTTTAATACTTTCTGCGTCGGAAGGGTACAGTTTTTTGCCCGACTTTACCTCAGATGTGTAGATTTGTTTTGTACATTTTAATACTTTCTGCGTCGGCCGGTACAGTTTTTTGCCCGACTTTACCTCAGATGTGTAGATTTGTTTTGTACATTTTAATACTTTCTGCGTCGGCCGGTACAGTTTTTTGCCCGACTTTACCTCAGATGTGTAGATTTGTTTTGTACATTTTAATACTTTCTGCGTCGGCCGGTACAGTTTTTTGCCCGACTTTACCTCAGATGTGTAGATATGTTTTGTACATTTTAATACTTTCTGCGTCGGCCGGTACAGTTTTTTGCCCGACTTTACCTGAGATGTGTAGATTTGTTTTGTACATTTTAATACTTTCTGCGTCGACCGGTACAGTTTTTTGCCCGACTTTACCTGAGATGTGTAGATTTGTTTTGTACATTTTAATACTTTCTGCGTCGGCCGGTACAGTTTTTTGCCCGACTTTACCTGAGATGTGTAGATATGTTTTGTACATTTTAATACTTTCTGCGTCGGCCGGTACAGTTTTTTGCCCGACTTTACCTGAGATGTGTAGATTTGTTTTTTTACATTTTAATACTTTCTGCGTCGGCCGGTACAGTTTTTTGCCCGACTTTACCTCAGATGTGTAGATATGTTTTGTACATTTTAATACTTTCTGCGTCGGCCGGTACAGTTTTTTGCCCGACTTTACCTGAGATGTGTAGATTTGTTTTGTACATTTTAATACTTTCTGCGTCGACCGGTACAGTTTTTTGCCCGACTTTACCTGAGATGTGTAGATTTGTTTTGTACATTTTAATACTTTCTGCGTCGACCGGTACAGTTTTTTGCCCGACTTTACCTGAGATGTGTAGATTTGTTTTTTTACATTTTAATACAGGTATATAGTAATGTTTTATATAATAACAACCAAATCCATCCTGACTGAAAGGTTTCCTTTCATTAGAAAATAAATGTGACTTTATTTTATCAACAACAGAACCTCTTGTAATATTGCTGACACGTAACCGAAAGGGTCAATAATAAATAGCACAAGGAAATTATAAAATTGCAATGTTGTACAATTAAATAAACTAAATTCACTTTTGATGATTTTGTACTTTTCCGTAAAGATTTATATTCTTAATCAGAGTATTATGATTACCTGCCATTACCAGAATTATCACACTACTCGTTGACGCGTTTCGGAGGACTTCCATCAGTCAGAACTTTTTAAGAACGCTGATGGAGAACCTCTGAAACGCGTCAACGAGTAGTGTGATAATGCTTGTAATGGCAGGTAATTATGATATTCTAAATAAAAACTAAATTCATGTTATTTTAAAAGACATTACAGTCAAAAAATATTAATTATAACGATAAATCTTTACATTTTTGTAAATCCTAACATTTACTAGTAATACCCGAGATTTACCAGTATACGGGAATTTACAGTAAGATTTACAGCCTAAATGAATACACCTGATAAAACATTTTTATAGAAATAAAGGCTACTCTTGGAGTCATAAAATAAGGATTTTAGTCTTGATGTGTAAAACGAAAGCCGTAACTACTGTAAAGCAAGTCATTGGGAAATGCAGGTCATTTGGGTTTTTACGTTTTACCGAATAATATTGCGATAAATATTATTTATATAGAATATAGACGTAGCCGACTTGAAAAATATTACATCTGGCTGTGCACAAAGTCCTTACGAATACGCAGAAAATAATAAAACTTGTATGTTGCGGTGTCCAAAAATGTAAAAAAATACGCATTTAATCTCAGTTTTCAACGCACGTAATTTTATAAAATCAAGCTTTCTGTACGAAACAGAGCATTGCGTGATAGTGCGTTACAATACAGCTACAAAGCAAGCTCTTAGATTATGATGAACGTGGTTATGAAAAAATTTTTATTTCCGGCTGTCCTGTTGTGCGTAAAGTTAAAACTGTCCTCTATACCTGTTGTTATATTGTAATGGAGTATAACACCATGCCCTCTATTTTATAGAGAAATCTTACATACATCTTGTCGTGTATGTTTTATAAAGCAAGCTTGTATGCACGTAGTGCTTTAAAATATTTAGCGTCCCACCGCCAAAACAGATTTCCGAGTTCATGAAGACTCCACTTAGGAAGGTGTGTGTGTGTGTGTGTGTGTGTGTGTGTGTGTGTGTGTGTGTGTGTGTGTGTGTGTGCGCGCGCGCGCGCGCGCGTGTGTGTCACGTATATAAGAAAAACATGCTTTTGAAATTTTTTAAAAACGTAATGCATTTTAAAAATTGTGATGTAACAATTTACAAGTGGGACCGACGAATTTTATTAAGTATTTTTAAAATATCTTTATTTCATAAGTTTTATTAAAATGCATGCAGTTGTTAAGAACTGTATATTTTGTTTTCATTAAGACTACGTTATAAATGTAATATACAAGGAAGATAACTGGCCGTGATTGTAGAAGTGCTAAACTGATTTGCCTTTTAAATGTTATTGATTTCTCTAAAAACATTTGTTATTCAATTTACGAGTAGTTTGGAAAACTAGCAGATTGCTTTTATTGACTGTTTGTTTGTTATTCCAAATAAACGCTTTTTTGAATTGGGTAAAACACACCTGTTTGTGAGACATCACGTCCACCGCTCATTCCCGAGCATTTTTGTACGTAATTGTTTTTTTCTTCAATCTAAACAAGGTCCAATCACGAAATGCATAACGTATATTTCCTCGTGTATTATATTTTACCGTTACACGGATATGTATTTAATAATACACAGCTTTACGCGACGTCATTACCATAAAATGTTACCATTAAACCCAATTATTTACCCACTCGCCCGCTTGTCCGAGCTTTGCAGTCTTTGCTTAAAACGGGAAGTGGCCGTTCTTAACGTAATTGGTTCGCAATTTGCAAGCGATTCGTTTTACCTCCGGCCGTCGCAGTCTCTGAATGAACAAATTGCAGGTATCGGCCGACTGCAGCGCTAATGCATAGCTATTGCACGTTAACTCGGATAACTAATATTTGAAGTCGGATAGCGTTTAACGACATTTCCTCTATTCTGTAACTACTTAGTGAGGTTATGGCAGATACGGCACAGGTTAGATTGAGAGCGTGAGAACTCGTTGGTCTTGCATCTGTGACGGGAAACAGTACGTTTATTAGAAATAACAATTAACTCTAATTGATAAATCCATTGTTGGAAGTGAGTGCCTGTATAAAATCGGTAGTAAGGGATTGGTGAAGAAACAGAAAGTCTACAAATGACGGTTAATTTAAATCCATAGAGTTGGATGTGAGTGATTGTTAGGAAATCGCTCGTCACAGATTGGCGAAGAAACAGTTAGGTTTTATTCATTTATGTAACTTTAATTTATTGTTGAAAGGGAGTGGCTGTTGGTAAAATCGTTGGTCACAGATTGGCGAAGAAATAGTAAGTTTTTTTAAATAACTTAATTCCATTCTTTGGAGTGAGAGACTTCGAAAATCGCTTGTCACAGATTTTTAAAGAAACATCATGTTTTTATAATATATGCTCACCTTAAATCTTTGTTATGAGTGACTGTTAAGAAATCTCAGTTCACAGATTTTGAAAGAAATGTATATTAAATTGAGTCTAGTAGTAAAAGAGAGCGACTTGTAAGAGAGTTTTATAAAATCGAAATGTTATTTGGAATTAGTTTAGGAAACTTTAAGTGTTGTTTTTGGAAAATGTTGTTGAAATAGGTTTTATAGTTCGTTCAATATAATGAGAGAGATATGCTTCTGGAAAGTCAGCTGATATAATAAAATAAGCTTGTAAATGCTCAATAGCAACGTGATTTGTAGAGGAATTCCTAGCTGTAACCAACCTAAAAATAGCATAGCATTTTTTTATTAAAAAATTTATAGGTAAATTGAAATGCAAAATTTGGAGATATAATATTACTGCTACACTTAGTAATATTTTTCTTTTGAATTAAAAAAAATCAGAAGCTACTTGAACTCTGAATCCATGTATAAAAAAGAATACATGACTTTTTTATTTAATTTTAAGAAACTGTGTACTATGGGATCTGTAGATACAATAAAACCTCCCCCTTGTAACTTCCATGTGGCTAAACAAGTTTATAAGTTACAAATCTTATTTCGATATATTCTACGTCCATATTCTGTCATCCCATCTAAGGCAAGTCTTTCCTGGTGATAGATGTTCCTACAATCTATTGGAAACATATAAATGAATTAACGTAAAACCTTGTTAGGGAACTCTTTCTCTTTTCTTCTTCTCCTTTTTCTCTTTTCACCTCACTTTTTCTCCCTCTTCTCTTTCTACTCTGCTTTTCTCTCTTTCTCCATCTTATTTTCCTGAGACAGACTCGTCTGATTTAGACAATAATCCATCGAAAACAGCATGACCAGGCGTAGTCAGCATTTTCAGATTTACAGTCTTTATTTTATTTTAAAAGTTTTATAATTTTTTACTTTTCGTTTATGCGATCTATAGCTTCTTCCACGAGACCAAATATTTTTTAAAAAGAAATTCTTACTTTTTTCTACTCTTTATGTTTTCACACTTCTGTTTACTTTCTTTCTCTCTTTCTCATTCGGTCTCTTTAAATACCCTTTTCTCTATCTGTTTGACTTTATTACTTTTCTTGGACAATAATCCATCAAAACATTGCATAACAAGGTATAGACAGCCCTTAGAGAGAACTTTATAAAGTAGTTTTACGTGAAGGATTTTATAATTGCGTTAAATATATATTTCCTTCTTGTTCGGGCAACGTATAGCCTCTCCTATAAACCCTACTATTACAATCCATCAATATTTTAGTGCAGAGTCGTTCTCCATTAGGTCCGTAACGAAAGCAGACGCATTTCGCAATGCACGTACTTGTGCAGAGATCGTCGACTCATTAACCTTCTAAATATTAAGGTTTGTCTCAAATAATTTCACGCTTCGTAACAACGCCGGCCCAGCGTTTCGTATAATTGTCCGCATCCTTTACTTGCAAGATTCGGACGGAAATTATCCGAGTCCTTAATCGCTCTCCTTGAACTCGGACTCGGTGCTGCGGTTTCGCGCACGGAAAAATAAAGCTGCAAGTGGATTCTGCATTGCTCGAAGACACTGTAATAGGGGAACATTTAAGTGAAAATCGTTTTAAAAGATATTAAATTTTTTCGACATCCAGGTTTTTATGAAGTAGCATATGTTCCATGTAGTTTGTTTTCCTACTTGCGGATGTTTTTAATGTTATTACATACTATTGAAGATATTACAGAAAAACATTTATGCCTAATTTTGTACACTTTCCATCTGACTTGAGCTGAATCGCATTGGTTTCTCCGTTGAAACAATCAGGGTTGATAAAGGCGGTTTGAAATTGATTTATTCATATTAAGTGTAAATTTGATTCTCATTGCTTGTGATAAAGACAACTTGTGGTGTCGAAACATGTTTGTATGAAAAATAATATCCTTTTGTGAGTAGTGAGTTTTGGTGCTTTTATAAGATTTCCCTAAAAATATCCCATAACCCATTACGTCCCAAGATTTATGCATATAAAAGGTCACGTTCATGAAAATAATTTGTTCAGGTTCTCTTGAACAATGAAGAAAATTATTTAAAACTACATTTTTGGTTAAAATAAATGAGTTAACTATTTGTTATATTACGGCATGGAACTTTCATTTAATAACAATTAAAGTAATATTTTTATTCAAATTGAAAACAAAGTTATTTAACAATAATTAAAATTGTTATTTTTTATATTACTTTGTATATATAACGGAGTTATTACAGCTGTCGCCACCTCTCCGTCCCCAATTTCCAATTTCTTCTGTGATAAGTTAATGCCACATCTAGGTATCTTGCGCTCATTGTTTCGTCAATGCTATCATGCCAAATTCTTCGTGGCCATCCTCTCTTTTCTCTGGGAGAATCCACTATTATTTTTCGGAGCCACCTGTTTTCTGCCAACCTTTTTTACATTTCAAAACTAAAGTTTAAGTCTCGTGTTACTGCTCTGCCTTTATTTAGTTTTTCCTGATATCATCGTCACTATCGTCTTTCTTATTAAAGACCACCCTTAGTTATGTGCACGTTTAGACTCCTTGAATTCACTGGTTTTTAAGCCAAAGACGCAAATCTCGTCTTTTTTACTGTTAGATATTCCCATTTTAGAACGTTCATCAGTAAGCCTTACTTGATCTTTGATAAACCCATTTTAAAACGTTCACCGGTAAGCCTCACCTTATCTTTAATAAACCCATTTTAGAATGTTCATCGGTAGGCCTTACTTGATCTTTAATAAACCCATTTTATAACGTTCATCGGTAAGCCTTACTTGATCTTTAATAAACCCATTTTTAAACGTTCACCGGTAAGCTTTACCTTATCTTTAATAAACCTATTTTATAACGTTCATCGGTAAGCCTTACTTGATCTTTAATAAATCCAATTTTAGAACGTTCATAGGTAAGCCTTACTTGATCTTTAATAGACCTATTTTAGAACGTTCATCGGTAAGCCTTACTTGATCTTTAATAAATCCAATTTTAGAACGTTCATCGGTAAGCCTTACTTGATCTTTAATAAATCCAATTTTAGAACGTTCATAGGTAAGCCTTACTTGATCTTTAATGGACCTATTTTAGAACTTTCATCGGTAAGCCTTACTTGATCTTTAATAAACCCATTTTAAAACGTTCACCGGTAAGCTTTACCTTATCTTGAATAAACCTATTTTATAACGTTCATCGGTAAGCCTTACTTGATCTTTAATAAATCCAATTTTAGAACGTTCATCGGTAAGCCATACTTGATCTTTAATAAACCTATTTTATAACGTTCATCGGTAAGCCTTACTTGATCTTTAATAAATCCAATTTTAGAACGTTCATCGGTAAGCCTTACTTGATCTTTAATAAATCCAATTTTAGAACGTTCATCGGTAAGCCATACTTGATCTTTAATAAACCCATTTTAAAACGTTCACCGAAAAGCTTTACCTCATCTTTAATAAACCTATTTTAGAACGTTCATCGGTAAGCCTTGCTTTATCTTTAATAAACCCATTTTAAAACGTTCACCGGTAAGCTTTACCTTATCTTTAATAAACCTATTTTATAACGTTCATCGGTAAGCCTTACTTGATCTTTGATAAATCCAATTTTAGAACGTTCATAGGTAAGCCTTACTTGATCTTTAATAAATCCATTTTAAAACGTTCACCGGTAAGCTTTACCTTATTTTTAATAAACCTATTTTATAACGTTCATCGGTAAGCCTTACTTGATCTTTAATAAATCCAATTTTAGAACGTTCATCGGTAAGCCTTGCTTTATCTTTAATAAACCCATTTTAAAACGTTCACCGGTAAGCTTTACCTTATCTTTAATAAACCTATTTTATAACGTTCATCGGTAAGCCTTACTTGATCTTTAATAAATCCAATTTTAGAACGTTCATAGGTAAGCCTTACTTGATCTTTAATAAACCCATTTTAAAACGTTCACCGGTAAGCTTTACTTTATCTTTGATAAATCCAATTTTAGAACGTTCATAGGTAAGCCTTACTTGATCTTTAATAAACCCATTTTAAAACGTTCACCGGTAAGCTTTACCTTATCTTTAATAAACCTATTTTATAACGTTCATCGGGTAAGCCTTACTTGATCTTTAATAAATCCAATTTTAGAAAGTTCATAGGTAAGCCTTACTTGATCTTTAATAGACCAATTTTAGAACGTTCATAGGTAAGCCTTACTTGATCTTTAATAAACCCATTTTATAACGTTCATCGGTAAGCCTTACTTGATCTTAAATAAATCCAATTTTAGAACGTTCATCGGTAAGCCTTACTTGATCTTTAATAAATCCAATTTTAGAACGTTCATAGGTAAGCCTTACTTGATCTTTAATAGACCAATTTTAGAACGTTCATAGGTAAGCCTTACTTGATCTTTAATAGACCAATTTTAGAACGTTCATCGGTATGCCTTACTTGATCTTTAATAAATCCAATTTTAGAACGTTTATACGTAAGCCTTACTTGATCTTTAATAAACCCAATTTTAGAACGTTCATAGGTAAGCCTTACTTGATCTTTAATAAATCCAATTTTAGAACGTTCATCGGTAAGCCTTACTTGATCTTTAATAAATCCAATTTTAGAACGTTCATAGGTAAGCCTTACTTGATCTTTAATAAATCCAATTTTAGAACGTTTATACGTAAGCCTTACTTGATTTTTAATAAACCCAATTTTAGAACGTTTATACGTAAGCCTTACTTGATCTTTAATAAACCCAATTTTAGAACGTTCATCGGTAAGCCTTACTTGATCTTTAATAAATCCAATTTTAGAACGTTCATAGGTAAGCCTTACTTGATCTTTAATAAATCCAATTTTAGAACGTTTATACGTAAGCCTTACTTGATCTTTAATAAACTCATTTTAAAACTTTCATTGGTAAACCTTACTTGATCTTTAATAAACCCATTTTAAAACGTTCATCGGTAAGCTTTACTTGATCTTTAATAAACCCATTTTAGAACTTTCATCGGTAATCCTTACTTGATCTTTAATAAATACATTTTATAACGTTCATCGATAAGCTTTACGATTTCTTTGATAAACCCATTTTAGAACGTTCATCGGTAAGCCTTACGTTATCTTTAATGATCTTTAATAAACCCATTTTAGAACTTTCATCGGTAATCCTTACTTGATCTTTAATAAATACATTTTATAACGTTCATCGATAAGCTTTACGATTTCTTTGATAAACCCATTTTAGAACGTTCATCGGTAAGCCTTACGTTATCTTTAATGATCTTTAATAAACCCATTTTAGAACTTTCATCGGTAATCCTTACTTGATCTTTAATAAATACATTTTATAACGTTCATCGATAAGCTTTACGATTTCTTTGATAAACCCATTTTAGAACGTTCATCGGTAAGCCTTACGTTATCTTTAATGATCTTTAATAAACCCATTTTAAAACGTTCATCGGTAATCCTTACTTGATCTTTAATAAATACATTTTATAACGTTCCTCGTTAAGCCTTACTTGATCATTAATATAAACTATATGTAGGTAGTAAGAATATTTCGAGATCTGGGGCATTATTACTCTCCTGCATCGAAACCCGCAGCAAAATAATCCTATAAGCCACAAGTTATGGGAGGATATAAAAACAACGGACAAGGAAAACGTAAAAGGGAGGTGATAATAGTTCACGTAAATAGGAAACTAGTTCTTAAAACAGGTCTTTTACTACTTAAAATAAACATTTAATGACGCACTGAAAGAGTTCTGAGTCCAGAAGGGGAAGGAGGAGCACTATGACAACCTTCCTGTACTATAAGGTGCGCATTATCTCCTGTATTCATCCTGTATTATATTGAGAAATGAAATTTTTATTTATAATTAATTTTGTTAGTAGTATTAGTTTTTTTTTAAATTTTGAATGAATAAAACTTTTCAACCGCGCACATTTTTATTTAACCCCTTATGTAGATTTCAATTGCAAATCAATCGTGTTCAGGGGAAATTATTGCAAAAATAACTCAGTTATCCTTCCCTCTGAAAATGATTGCTGAATCGGAATGTGCATTCGAATTTGAAAAAAACGTTTTGAGACTAAGTGGTTTTATCTTACATACACCACAGTTGCTCATTAAAGTTGTTATCATTAAGTTAGTTCAAAATTAAAAATGATAAATTAAATGAGATTCATCGAACGTAATGTACTACGATATTCTAGAGTAAAAAATGAAGTTGAATAATTGCGTTTTCGATTAATTTATCTTTTAAAAAAATAATAACATTAACATAACAGGTCCGTGTAAACGGTAACAAAAATCAGTGTTACGTATTATCCCGAGCCACTGTCGAATACTAATCGAATAATCACAATAAAACCCAATATTTGCAAAAAGAAATTATTTTGTTAATTATAAATCAGAACACTGAGTTCATTTCAATTCCATGGTAACCTCTCCAGAGATACAGGTTCAAACAATCAGTTTGAAATTAATAATCATTAAATATTTCTAACGTATCTAACCAATTAAGCAAAATTACAAACTAATCGCTTTATACGTTGTTTATATAACTAAACAATTTACTTAAAAATAAACATATAACTAAAATATCAAACTGTACTTTTATATTAAATTAATAATGTATAATTAATTTAGGTAAAGTTGTTGTTTGTATATTTATATATATAAAAATACTTTCTGAACTGTTAGATTAATGATGGTTAATGGTTTAGAAACTATACGATATTTTGATTTTGTTTATTTTTATATACATTATTTAATTTTAAAACAATTTAATTTTACATATTGCAAAATTTGTATTTTGACGTAATGGATTAAATAATTAGAAGCAGAGACTTCTTTACAAACGACTGTTAATTTAACATCTCTGAAGATGATTACCGGTAATTGAAATGTTCATTAAGTTCGATTTACGGTTGTAAAATAATTTCTTTTTTGTAGATATTGGTTGCTATTTTGATTTACTAGAAAGAATAATTAACATAAATAAATAAAACCTCTAAGCCACAAATAATTTCTTTCTTTTATTCAAAACCTCATGTACATTTCGATTGCATACTAATCATCTTCAGAGGTAATATACAATAAAAATACAAAAAAGGTACTTTTATTGCAAATTACCTCTGAGGATGATTGCTATGCATTCGAAATGTACATAAGGTTTTAAATTAAAAAAAAAAAATATTTATGGCTTAGAGGTTTTATTTATTTATGTTGAAAATTACGCCACAGATGTTTTATATAGTTATAGAAAGAATAATATTGTAATAAATAATACATTGCAGAAATATTGTTTCACACTCTTTATAAATAAATTCACAACTAATGCACACACAATAGATTTTAGATTTATAAAAACATTTTCCTGAACTATTATGAAATTGGGACATTATGTTCTCCCCCTGTGAATTCCATCTGTGGTAAAGTTTGACCGTAACTGTTTCAAACTGATTTAAAATTAATTTTTTTTACATAAATTTATAAACACTGTAGCTGTGCATTTGGGATAGCTCTTTTGTGCCATAATGGTGTACATCTAATAATAATTATTTGTAATATATAACATTACAAGGTACTAGTGGTGTTCCAAATACGCGGAATAGCTACCGCAAACCTCGCCGCCATTGTCCCAATTCGCGCTTCGTACGTCCCTCTAATGTCGGCTTGTTTCTATTCCTTAAACTTTGTAATTGCTGGCAATAAAAGTGCACTAATCGTTTGCATTTGTTCTGCTTCCAGGTATGTAACAGCTCCACTGCGCCTGCACGCTTAACCACACGTTCAAGTAAGGTAGGACTAGTGTTATTATAAACCTATTTATGTGGCCGTGTAATCTAAAGTGATGCCCTTGCATTCAAGTTACCGAGCAAAAATGTTTGGAAGGGGGGGCTCGCGTATTGCTCTTCTTCTTTTGGTGAAAAAAAGAAAATTATTAAAATTTTTAACATAGTTGTGTGACTAAAGTCTAGTTACTAATCTGGTTGTATCTCTTGTTTAAAATGTGAAATTTGCGGTGTAAACGGGCAGTGGTAGTTTAGCAATAGAGGCTTATACAGGATAATTAACTAATTCTTATTCTGAAAAGACTTCAAGTGATCAGTTGATATGGAAGTGTCCTGGAATAAAATATTATTCTTGTAAATTAATATCCCATGACAATTCGCAAAAATATGATGTTTTTGTTAAACTAATTTATGACTTGTCGAATTTACAATTAAGTAAATACATGAAACACGTACAGAAACAAAACGTTTTCTAACGCACTAAGAAGATCTTCGACAGAGTATCGTCACTATGTTTTCCATTATTGTAATTAAATTAGAAGTCTCGAAAGACCTTAATTATTTGAATAAACACCTTCCAATATTATTATACTCGTATTTTTTTTTTATATAGGCTAATGGCAGATCACAGACTAATAATTTATGCTTTTTTTTTAACACTTAACGTTTCGAATTTCTTTCTGAGATTCTTTTTCGAGGGCTCGTTTTTATTAAACCAAATACAACATAGCTTACAATTTATAAAATCCATAGCATTATATTAAACAATAAAAACTAACAATACAAAATCTTAATAATTATTTGCGGAAATGCGGTGTATAAAAAAACAAGGAAGAAATGCATAGAATAAAATGACAGAATTAAATGATATTCCATCTGCATATGAATCTTTAGTAATGAAAATATAGGTGAAATTTGACATTTTTATATATTTTTTTGATCACATAGGGTATTGTATATAGTTATAATGATTGTGTTGTTTAAATTTAAATTGTTGACTCTGTTATTAATAGTAGGTCTATGATAAGCTAGTGTGTGTTTCTGTGATAATCTGTTTTATTGTGGTAAAAGTTTGACTTGTAAATGAGAATATTTATTAAGAGTTTTGTATTTTTTATACAATGTTTGATTTTATTATGTTTAATGTAATGTTATGTATTTTATAAATTCTAATCTATGTTGTATTTGGTTTAATAAAAACGAGCTCTTGAAAAGAAATTTCGGTAAGAAATTCGAAACGTTGAGTGTTAAAAAAAGCATGAATTAATTGTCTTTGATCTGTCGTTAGCCTATTTACAAAATTAATAGCTATTAACAGATATTTAATAAACGATATTAATATTATTAGGTCCTGTATATAATCGTTGTTTTTAAAGCCGTTAGTTAATTTAACTATCGTCATCTTTGAAGGAGACGAGTAATGAACCTATTTTGGTGTATTTAGTTAGACTTATTCGTCGTCTGCGAAGTCTGAACGTTTCGGGGTTTCTCAATGTCGAACAAAGGTTTCACACAGATACAAGAAATACAGTAAGTTTACGGACTAAAAATATCTGTGATTAACAGCTTCTGTCCGATCTAGCGAACTACTCGATCGCTAGAGAACCGTGTTTCAAACATTTACTTAGATTTGGTTATATTGGAAATCTTGTGCGACTCGTCTCGCTTGATCTACAACAGCTGTGTGTTTAACTTGCCCCGTTCGTCCAAACATCGGTTCGACAAACCTTTTCGCTTGACTAACATTCAACTATTAAAACGTTTTCAAGTAGGACGCCTTAAATCATAAGTTCCTAGGAATTCTTCTGAAACAGAAATGTTTATATCTAAAAAACATAAAATGTATTTTTTTAAATGAATCCGTTTTCTGTTACGAATCATTTTTAGAGTTGTAACGTCTCGTTCTATTCATTTAGTATTTCATTAAAATTTCTATATATTTTACTGCTAAATATCTCAAATTAAAGAAACTCTTTGTTTTATTGACAATTAAGTAACTGAACAAAGCGAGTTCAATTTAAATTGTGTATTATTTACATCTAAATAAAAACATTTGTAAATATTTTACACTTCCCTATAGTAGCACTTACTTTTATAATTGTTGAAGACGGCCGATTCGGGAGATGTGTCCCATTTCAACTCGGACCGTAAGCGTTAAGTTAAGTTAAAAACTAGTAGCTCATGTGATGATGGAAACAATTAATATTTACATCTAATTTTGCACTATATATCACGTTGTCCCCTTCATAATTATTTGAGGTAGTACTGATCTGAGTATAATTAATGTTGAAATTGTGTGTTGAAAAAATCGTTCTGTGTCACATTTAAAACGAAGCACTTTTACAGCATTACAATATAACTGTAGAGTATCAGGTTAGGATAAATTTAGTTAAAATAAAGTTTTCCAGCTTTTTGGTAAGGAAAGTAACCTGCATTTTGGTACACGTTTTTGCATCGCCGAACGGATTTTGGAGGCAGTGTTTCACTTGAAGCATTTAGTAAACATTTTTTTTTAATCAAATATGCTGAGCACATGCATTGTTACTGTATTGTAATATATAACAGTGGCGTTTTCTTATTTTTTAAAATTAATTGTAAAATATTAACTCGTATGTTTAGTTTTTGTAATTAAAAGTTTTGTAATGTTTGCGCAGTTTTATTTCCTCCGCGTTCCTAAAGACTTTCAATAACACCAGGTGTAGCTATTTTTGCAAAATCATTGACGTCTGGCTTACCGATAGATATCGTTTCCCGCGGTATTTATTGCATCTAAAAAAGGAGGGATTGTAATATGCTGTCACTGCTTAATTAATGTAACCTTGGGGACAGATTCAGTATTGTGGGAAAGTACAAAAGCTTGTTTATTTACATTTGAAGAGGCTTCAAGTATGCAACCTGCTGCACACATTGCTTAAATTATCATTTCCGGCGCGATAACACGCCCATATACCTTTTATCAGAGAAAACACAATAGTTTGTTGTTTTTTTATCTGCTTAAATGCCCACCTTTGTGGAGGGGGGAGAGCGGTGGGGGCAGCGCAGCCGTGTAGGTTCTCCCGCCAGCTGCTTTGTCAGTTTATTGTAGAGTTCGCGCCAGAACGGTTGGAGTTGTAGTGCCTTTTAGCATATCTACTCAGTGCCTAAGCTCGTGTCTTTGTTTTATATAATATAACCTTCTGTTTGAAGGGGAAACTGTTGAGTTGTATTTACAATTTTGTGTATCCTGTGTAATTTCGTTAAGGATATTCTATTCTTTGTAACCGTGACAATAAACTGTTTTATTTTTAAGAAACAAACAGTGCCTAAAGTCAACTTTTGGTTGTTATTGTAGTTTTTCAACTATTTTTATAAAAACTTGTTGTAGTTTTAAAAACTCCATTGGTGGATGTGTGGTGTATTTTTATTCAGTTATAAAAAAGAGCGGGGTGTAAAAAAAACCTACGTGTGAGGTTTTTGATTCGGGGCCAATTTTACACGTCCGGCCTTCTTTAGTGAACAGTGAAGGTTTCGTTCTGTAATACAAAGATTTCTGGATATTTCCAGCCGCTGGATATTAATAGGTAAGCACTCATCCATCTTCCCAGGCCTCCTTGTAATAGCTTTATTTTTATGATTTCCTGGAAGGGTTGTTGCACGCTTTAACGAAATCGTTATCCTTGGGAATAGATTCGTTAGGTTTAAATAATTAGAATGCGTTCTTTCCTTCGGTGTTTATATATATCATTAAGTCGACTTCATATTTCTTCCACTCTGTATTAACATACAGACCTTAAAGTAAGATTGCGGGTACAAATTTTACTGTTCTTTAAATATATAAAATATATACGATATAAACAAATAAATAATATATATATATTTATTTATTTAAATATATATATAATAATATATACTTAATGGTAATTGTGAGAATTAGCGGCCGCCTACGATATATTGGAAAATTGTCCAAAACCACCAAATATCAAATTTTTTTATAGAACGAACTTTAAATAAATATTCTAATTTCTAATTTACAGTAATATTTTTTTATAGAACTCATAAACTTTATGAATCAAAAACATATCCTGAAGCTATATTGATAACTGTTATTTTTGTTATTGTCAGGGAAGGTTACTTTTATATATTTATATTGAAATATACCTATGAAGTATCCAGTCTGGATAGATTTGGTCTAATTTATACATTTAACCATTTAGATAATTTATAAAACTACTACAAAATCTATCCTGACTGGAGACTTTATAAGTATGGTAAATATACGTATGCTAAAACCATACAAATAAAGCCAAAACGTATCTACACACGTAAGTTATGCGTGACGTCACTGTATCACTCCGCAGCCGATTCACAACTTAATGCTCCGTACTGAATTTTTTACCCAACTTTAAATTTTTAAAACAATAACTTTCCGAGGACAATAAAAAAAACTTCTTATTCATATCATCCTATTAGGTTGTTTTAAACAATTTTCCAGTATATCGTAGGTGGCCGCTATTTCTTACAATTACTATAGTAAGGGCCTATTCATGAACTAGTATTAATAGATAAGGAAAATTTCCATTAACTAAGTTTACTGTAAGGCAGTGGTTCCAGAAAGTGTTAGGGGTCCGTGAGATGTCACGGAAATTAATTTTTTTTTTTAAATGCGTTCGCTGTATCATGAAGCTATGAGCTTCATGAGAAATAAATATAGCAATCATATTTATGTTCAGTATGACTTGAGATTAAGTTTCAAGTATGGGATCTAACATTTCTGAAATCATAAACTCAAAGAACAAATTCAACTCATCTCTCAGAAATTATTGTTGTGAGTTATTGCAATTGCGTTTTATAATAATTTTGATAATTTTGATTAATAATATTATTAATATCCTTAATATATTTTTATGCAATAGTTTTTCTCTGTTTATCGCAATTAAAACAGAATTGTGATGCTAGTTTTTACTTTAATAACTCGTTCCAAACAAAATATTAATAGAAATAAGTTCAAGGAATTTCGCCTGGCCTTACAAACTTTAACGCGTTTATATTCTTGGATTCTGTATCTCGAATAATAATTCAAATCAAATAATTCTTGAATGTAATTATAATAAACTTGTGGTATGGTCAAAATTAATTGTCATTTGTAAGAACATTCTGCCCCTTCAAGTAAGTGGGTAGGCAAACCGTAAATTACTTACTAATTACTAATATAACTCATATTATTTTGCGTGCAATATACAATTTAAGTTTACCAATATAGCGACCGAGTAGGGGTCCTTGAAAAGATTATGTTGGGAACCTCAGTGCTAATATAGGGAACCGCAAGAAATTTATTTTTGCGTACACATTCGATATATTGAAATACATATTCATTGATTAACATATACATCAGAATATTTAACAATGCTTATTCTGCATCCATTTACTGACATTATAAGAAAACATTTTTCTTGTTAAACATTTATTTATTAATTTACATTTCAGTAACGAGAACTTTTAAAAGTACTAAGCCTTGAATGGAGCTTATTGTCGGTTTTAGATTGGTATTATCAAAATCCTCTCCACTTGCCAACAGTTAGAAGACCTAAATTTAAACTCAATCTTCATTTAATTGTTTACGATTTCCTGTGCATCCTGATAATATCAAAAATCTTAATCTGGCAACACAAGTCAGTCAGGTCTTTGTACTTTTAAAATTTCTTGTTTATGAAATCTATTTTTATAATTACTAATAAGGAAAACGTCTTCTGCAATTACAGTTTACAGATTGTATAATATTTACAAATTTTTTTTATGTTTAAAAAAATTACTCTCTCAAATCTTTTCGTCAATTTACCATTACGGGCATTATCAGGAGCCTCTCCACCCATCAACAGTTAAAATAAGGCTTAGATTTAACTCTCAAACCTTTTCGTCAATTTACCATTACGGGCATTATCAGGAGCCTCTCCACCCATCAACAGTTAAAATAAGGCTTAGATTTAAACACATTAGTTTTAATATAATATATTAGGCTCCAAGTAGCAACGCTCACTGATGATGATGACTTTGTCATTGAAACACGTATGAGTAAATAAATGATAAATTTGTGCGTCTTGTGAGTGTCGCTTATTTGTTTAATTATTTGTGTTCAACCAATAAACGCTTTATTTCTTTGTAAGGCATATATTTGTTTTTTTTGGGGGGGTGGAGGTTTTTAGGGATTACTCTACTTTATTTTAATCTATCCTACTTCAAAATGGTTTGTTAAAATACAGTTTACTTAGACCTATTATGGGCTATTTGAAGTATATTAATTAAAACAACCTCTCACCACAAATTCAACAAATTTTATTTTAACCATATGTACATTTCGACTACAAAGTAATCATCATCAGAGGTATTTTTACAAATAACTATTATTTGTAAAAATACCTCTGAAGATGATTACTTTGTAGTCGAAATGTACATATGGTTAAAATAAAATTTGTTGAATTTGTGGTGAGAGGTTGTTTTAATTAATATAAACATTTACGCCACAGTTGCTTTAAGTTGTTGGCTATTTGAAGTGTTTAATCTGTTATTCGGTTTTAATTAAATTCCATTGAATTATTTTATAATAATAATAGTATTTAGGGTATTTATTTTCCGTTCCCAAGTCTTCAATTTTAGCAAAACATAATAATACCGGTCGATAAAGTCTTTAGGAATACGAAAACAATTATAAAAACTTGCGCTCGTTTCCGCTAAAATAGTTCTAAAGCTAATCTATTATGTAAAGATTAGTATTAAAATTGTAGCCATACTTACGACGGTTTTAAGTCAGAGTTACTGCCTATCATATTTATTTAAATAAAAGAACGTTTAGAAAAATGTTGTAATCCAGTTCAATTTTTTTTTTTTTTTTTTTTTTTATCAATGTTAGTTTGAAAAGTATGAAGTATTTACTAAAATAATCCTAAATGAACGTAAAGTTCCCTAGTGGTTTGTTCCGACAGTTTTGTAACTTGCTTAGTAGTACAGAACTCTGAAGCATCTGTGACTTGGGCCACACCACATGGCTTATCGCCCAACACTAATATAAAGCAATATGATAATATACAACAATTTCAATTTATTTGCAAAAATGCATATTTATGATATCAATTGCAAAGGAAATCTTAGTTTTTACGAATTTTTTTATCACTCCAGCATTCGTTTGTAAGTGATTTAAAAAAGTAATGAAATTTTTTAATGAATAATTTTTTAATGGAAAACAATTAACAATGTTAATTATATTTAAGTTGAATATAGTGCAGAAGTTTTTATTCAGCCAGTAAATGAAATTATCCACTACATTAAACTAAATTTTGATTTTCTTTTATAAATTGTGAAAAGGTTTCAATTTTCGGTTACATGCATTATAAAACTGTCAGGTATTTTCTAGACGTAATCAGTATTGCCAATATTATACATTTTGATAAAAAAAAAGGCAAGAATAACTTGATAATACATACAAAACATAGACAAATCGAATTTTACTATAAAACAGCACAGTGTTATACTGGATTATAATACAACTAGAAGGTATCCGGTTAAGATAGACGTGGTTAAAAAGAAAAATGCTTATCAAGAGATGAACTTATTCACAAGTGAAGTTTCCTTTATTATTTTATACGTTTCTGGATCGTTGGACTGAACTAGAAGGAAGGCAGTGTTTAATGCTTTCAACTGTTTATCTCGTCTATAGGTGAACATTTTTTTTTTTGTTATAACCAAAACTACCCTAACTGGATACATTTTAGCTATTTTCTGATGTAGTATAAAATTGTGGTAATTTTTATAAAAATACTTGAGTTTTTAATGTTTTGTGTACGTTGTAAAGTTATTTTTGTTTTTTTTTAATAAATTTTGTTAGCGTTGCCGCAAAGTTTTATTACATTACATTTATCTTGTTACGGAAGACTTTGTTCATCGACAAGGATTTTTTTTACCAGTATCGATTACGTGTAGGATTTATTGGATATAATACTAAAAATATAAATGTATAGCGACTAACCACTGCCCTAATGATCAGTTTATGGCAATTCTATGTCTTAATTGTTTTGACAAAATTTATTTGCGATACCTCTTCAGTTCATAGATAGCTTAATCACAACATACCTTGATTTTTGGCCTTTATTTACTTGAGGGTGCATTCCAAATAGCATCTATAAGTTAAAAACACTTGAATTATAGATTTATTTAAATCTACATTATTTTTTTTTACAAAACGCGTTTCTTAGAAGCGTTATTAGATTATTTGTTCTGGACAAACTTAAGGTAAAAATTGACCCATAACAGATATACAACAATGGTTTTTGTGTCAGTCAGCCTTATACAATATAAAAAATAAAGAAATACAGTGTAAAGTGTAAAGAATCATATAAAATGTCTTGACTCATACAAATCATCCTGACAGTTCCCTATGAAAGAAAAGTAACAGTGAAGGAAGAATAGATCCTTGTAGAAGGACGACAAGGAACGAATGCCTTAGATCAAGGATCTTCTTTAGGATTTCTTAGAACCGAGTAGTACGCATAAAGTTTTCCTCAGTGCCGCAAGTACAAGTGTCATTAAATAATTTACAAACGGTAAGATTATAACATAAGTTTGTTACATTACTAAGATAATGCAACTGTTTTGCATAATAAACGTAGACAAATATATTTTGCTTAGTTCCAGGAATGCCAAAATTTGTTGATAATCCGAAGCCGATGGGGGAAATCTTTCACAACTCTCTAAGATGGCATTTATATTAGCAGGATAAGAAGAAACTGAATTTCTCAAAATATTAACAGTCTGAGGGCTACAAAAAAATCGTTCTTAGGGTCGCATGCGTTTTCTCAGGGACTTATATAATACATATTTAGAAATGAGACTCTAGGCTTCGATTGAATCGTTTTCTATCAGACGCACCGCGTACAAACATAGTGGCGGTGAACAATGTTCGTGAAATGTGTTTCCAGAAATTTTCAGCTTCTATTGGTTGATATATTAAAATATATATGTTGTTTATTTTACTTTGTATCCCCGTACATTTTGTAAATTTAAAATAATATTGTATCGGTCTAAAGTAAGTTTTTCTAGGAAACAGTAGGTTGGCAGAACTGCAACCGGCCAAAAACAACTCGCGCTTGGCCCGAATCATTGAACAAACAAGAAGTTCTAGGACAAGCAGTGACGCCCGCAACGCCGACAAACATCTGACACATGCTTCCTCCCGAGTTGAGAACCAGATGGGCTTCCTAGATAAACATCGCTATTCATATTTATGTGTTGGATAAAGGAGGCGTTGATTATGCGCCACCAAACGCGTTCGAATGTTTAGGATTATGGGTAGTCGAAAACGTGGCCAAAACTCTTTGTAATGGAAATATTTACGGGTTACGTTTAAATTTTAAATAAATTGGAACATTCGTTGGGTACGGGGGTAAAAGTAATAGGTAAACTTCAATAAATGATAAAAAGTCAGAAGTGACGTAGGCGGAGGCAAACAAACCTTCACATCTTGAGAATTATATAACGTCTTGTAATGATTGAATGGAAGTCAGTGAAGAGGTAATATAGAAAGTGTATCTTTACAAAAGTCTGAGACAAAACTTCCAAAACATGAAAAAACACGTTGCAGTCGATTTAAACTTTTTGATATAAAATTTTCTTACGTATCGGTGTAAGATCGTTTATAACTATCTTAACCGGACAGTGTACTTAACAGAAGTCTAAAACAATACACTAAAAGAATTTGTAATTGTGGTACAAGGTGAATGGCTCCTAAAAGTAGTTTAATTTCGTCATAGGGGTGTTCCGTAATAATGATTAAGGTAGAGTATTGTTCAGGAAAATTCGAAGGATTCCCAATGTATACTACAGGAATCGCATTTTTTAAATGTATTTAGTTCGCGTAGTAGCGCTGGGTATTTTCGTAAAGCAAAGTACGCAAACTATTCGTAAATGTACAAGATAAAGGCACCTAAACGTAATTAGGTCATGGCAGAGAGTTGCAAAATTAAGTAAGTTAAAAGAATGTTTAGACAAATTTGAAGGATTCTAAATGTAGACGACAGAAATAGCATTTCTTGAAAATGTTTTTAGATCGCGTGATAGCGCAGAAAATTTGCTTAAGGCCCGTATGTCAACTAAACTACGAACGGAGAATAGTAATCTTAGAATACTCGTATGTTTAAAACATGATACTTGGCTTGATACGATTTAACGTTGTCTATTTAAACAAGTTGCAAATCGTTTCTCCGGTATAAAAATACCTCCTTGCGTACACGGAACAGTGTTTATACACAATAAAGTGTATACTCGGTAGGCTTTCTCGAAGCCAGTTTTTAGACAGGATCACGAACAGCAACGCGGCAACACTGAGATACACAGATTAGATACGAAGCAACCGACGATAAGCACCGGTTTTATCTTCGTCCTCATTAAGAGATAAGCCCGCGTGTAAAAGCAGCGGTGAGGTCATCGGGCAGGTTCGCGTTACCTGGAGGAGAACGTGAGGTTAGTTCCAGCGATGACGTACGCTTCGGTGTTACAACTTGCTTTAGACTCTTGTTTTATACAGTCTCGAAGAACCGGGTCTTCGTCAGCTCGGGAAAGTAGTCTGACTTCGCACAAGTTTGAATTATTCAAGGGTTTGGAGAGAGAGAGGGGGGTTTTTCCATCCCTAATTATCGCGCGAGGGACACACGTGGATTCGTTTCTTTACTTTGTAATTAACGTATTTTTTTTTTGAAATAAATTTCATATTTGGCACTGTAGAGGGGGAGACACTTCTCACTGCTATTAGGAGCTGTTCTATTTTAGATGAGTAGAGTAGATGCTATAATTTTCCTTTCCTCAACCCTATTTAATTCCATCTACCCTCTATTGTCATTTGTTTTACAATGGGATGTTCTATTCTATTTGGCCTTGGTAGATGCTAGGTCTACTTAGAAATTCGAGGTGCCTTCATTTAGCTTTAAAGGCTTAATTATTTCCACCTACCTTTTTTTGTCATTGGTCATAGAATGAGGTGCTCAGGATAGACATGACTCCAACAGAGCCTGGTACTACTTCAGGGTCGTGATGTCATATTACCTCTCGTGTATCCTGTAGCAGGGGATTTTATGTCCTACCTTAATTCTACATATATTTTCAAACCTCTCGAGTTTCTGGAAGAGTAGCAGTGGTAAAACGACGTCAGGGCTAACAGTGACCAATCGCTTTAAGGTTAGTTTGGTCTTATTATTGTAGAATTAAAATTAGAAAGGTATTTTGATATTCAAGGTAGAAGGTGCTATTCAAACTATACTAAGGAACTGGCAGGTTTCATTAAAAATTGGGCTCTAAAGCGCCAATCTGCGTAAATCGCCAATCTCTTTAAGATTCTTCTCCGAGAGGTATGAGGTCACAGTGACATTGATGAAGTGACAAAACCGACCTTTCATCCTAACAACATTAAAATGCCTTTGTAATTTTAATCCTATTTCATCAATTATGGAAACAGATCGTTATTATAGGTTACCCTAGCTACAACCACGGAATGAACCTTCATGGAATATAAACAGAGCCTGGGTCTCTTTCAGATAGTATCCTGTAGCGGGTGGGGATTATGTCCTACATTAATCATACAATATTTTCAAAACCTCCCCATTCGTCTAGGTGACAAGATTAACAGTGGTAAAGCTGTCTCAAGACTAACAGTGGCCGATCTATTTAAGACAATAAGAAATATTTATTTTAAATTAATAAAAGTGATGAAATTAAAATAGGCGTATAAATCAGATAGAAGCAGATTTTATTTAGAAGTTAAGGATATTACCTTATGGCAGTACCATATTTGATAGTACAGATGTATTACAAGGCAATTATATAGACAACCGAACTCGTGGAAAATGCACGAATCCCAATGTACAGTAAACTCTATAATCCGGCCCCTCCAGTAATCCGGCGTTTATGTTAAGGGCGGGAGATGTGAGCATTATCAATATATAAACATAACTTGTATATTTTTCATTGCATGTCAATGTCAGTAACCTAGTTCACGCCACCCGTTTCTAGTTGTGTAGTTCGTGATAAACAATCTATGTCGACGATTTACAATGACGGAACAGGCCACGGACGACGTGGCTGGATTCGCAACATCCATTACGGGGACAGAATAAAGCGAGAGACATCTTAGTGTTAAAAAGAATCCAAGATAACGTTTTAAAAGTACCATTTCTAGCTAAAAAGCAGAAAATAATATAAAACATATTTAAGCCTGCTGAGCAGTATGCATATTGTAAAACCATTGTAACTTTTGGTTCTAAATTTTGTTAAAAAATAGGTTATGTTCCATTTATATGTTTGTGATAGCATCACTGACGATGATGACTAATATCATTGAAACGCGTTTGAAATTAAAGTTTTACAATTGTGAGTTGTATATGTATTTCTTGTGTTAAGCCATCTCGAAAATATTTTATAACAACAATGTAATTAAGATATTAAAAACAGTTGTCGTCGGTTTCTGCAATGTTCTGGAATTATTGCATGTTTTTAGGAACGATAGTTGTTTTACAAGTTTATAATGGCAGCCATTAAAAGTAATCAAAATAAGGAATTCGTATCAGTTTTATTTTTCATCATAACTTGATAAGTGTACCTTTCCGCAATTGAGGTTGGCATATTCATCTTTTTCTCAAGTGATTATTTTACGTAGTCACTTATATGTGACTCATAATCCTTCCTAATGTTCTTATCAGTTGTATTTGTTATGTCCCGCCCTTAATATTTGATTTGTCCTCTTTCTCATCCTCAGACACAATATGAAGCTTCTTTTGAAGTACGCCATAAAAATTGGTTTAATTATGAATTACGTGGCAAAGTATCAAAATAAGCCCGTTTTCGCCACGCATAGCCAAGTTTCGTAACGGCGGGAAACCACTTTGCGTCTGTTTTCGTCAACCTCTCGCGTCCTGGAGATCAAGGTCGTTCATATACTGCCCGCCATATTTGTTTCTGAAGACTGTAACAATAGTTGGGCAAGTTTTGAGAGGCGGAAGTATTTCATAAAACGATCCTTGGAATGAAACAATCACGCAATCATTCTGCAGATTGGATCACGTGTCGGGGCCTTGCCATTAGATTCGTCGGCAAGATGGCGCAAGATTGATTTGGGAATCCGCGCTGGACAAGGAAAACAACAGAATAATTGTATGGTGACCTTTTATTCGGAATGTTGCTTATAAGGAACAAAGCACGCTTATTTCAACTACCTACTAGAACCGACATGACAGACAGGTTTGATTTTATCCTTAAAGGTGGCAATAAAAAAAAAATTAGAATTATTTCAAGCCTTTCTAAAGATCTATAATAATATTCACCTATTGTCCGCCTTACGTTAAAGAACAAATTTTCCCTAAAGCATTTTTTTTATACTTCTGTTAAATATAAATCTATGTTTACCATATTCTAATTTTCTAAAACTACACACAATATTATACAAAATGTGAGAAAACAAATTTGAAAATGATCAAGCACAAAGTTTTCAAGCCTATAGCAAAAAGCAACATTAGATTGAGGATTTGCATGTTTTTGAAGGCCGGTGTATTTTTCAACTTCAAAATTTTACTTGTTTATTTATAGTTATAGTACTTTATAGAAAAAACACCATTTGTGCTAATTTTTACTCTTTAAAATATTCTTCATCTAAAATTAGGGCTTAACTTTGTTGTAACAGGGCACACATTTTGGGAAAAATATGACTAATTTCCAACAAAACGTTTACTAATTGAAAATTTTCGTTACACTTTTTAAAAAAATGTATCTTCAAGTATACACTTAAATAATTGGTAGAATTGCCCTATTTCAAGACAGATTTAAATTTTATATAACTGAAATATTTAAAGATTAATTTTTAATCTCGTTGACACTATTGTTAAAGCCTCAAGGTCACACGTTATACTTTTATTAGTATGCTTCCTCATAATGAACTCATTTTTGCGTAAATTTTGTTATCTTCTTTTGTGTTAAAAGTTCTTATCAGATCGTAGTATTTTAAGTTCAAATATTTATTGTTTAATAATTTCTTTCATGAGATAAAAACAGACATGATGTGCTTAGTGTAAAAGATATTGTGCTTCGACATTAACATTTTAATGCTTTGTACAAGTTTATAATTAATTTTTTATTTTATTTCATAGAGTTACATTGCACTCGTGGTTTTTAACCGTAGATTAAGCCACGAACCACAACTGCTGCTATTGTAAGTGGATCCAGATAATATCTCCAAATGCATCCCTTATCATTCCGCGGTTTCTTTTTTCAGTTGGTTCACACTTTCCCTATATATCTTGTTCAAATGTTCAATCGTTAATAAAATACTTTTTATTCATCCATTCTAGGTGAAATACATTTTTTTAAACTTGTAGGGATGACCCTTAGTGTTAATACAGTTTTTTGTTCAAATATTAATTCATTATTTAAATTTTAAAAATTAATTTTAGTTTTGTATGTCAGATAAACCTTTCATAAAAGGGACAAAGTATGCAATTAAGGTATTTCGTCCCATTTGGCTTAAAATAAGTGATAATATATGATTTCATAAAATAGCTGTTTTGTGTCATAGGTTATGTGGTTAAATAGCTGTTTCACAACGTTTAAGTTATGTTACTTTATTTATATTAATTGTAGTTATTTAATACAAAGTCATTACAATTTTTATTAAATTGCCGACTTTGATTTTAAAATTATTGTCTATGACTTGGTTTCTTGCTTGCGTCTTCAGAATCTAGTATTTGCTAAGAACAAATCTGGGTCATTTCCAAGCATCTCTCGAAACATGCAACATTTGTTCGCCGGATATATTTACGCGATTTCACAGGAACCAGCTGCCAAAATTAAGCCATCGAAACCTACAATAAAGGAAGTAATGCCCCATTTCCCCATTAATAATATGCCCTATTGAGCACTCTCTGCCTTGTCACAATCAATTTTGTGAAGCTGTATTAGGGTCGAAACGGTACGGAGCTGAGTGAAAAACAGGAAATAAGATAGGGGATGGCATAATGAGTCACCCGCTTCCCGCTTCGAATCTAATTGTGCTGAGGGACAATTGAATCTAATCATTGATTGAGATCACTTGTCCAAATAAGTCTAAAAGCTTTTCTGGGTTTGTTAATGTGCTCCGATGTTAATGTTTATATTGAAAGGTGAGTTGTTGACTAAAAGCTTCCTGGACAGCGAAATTATTAACAAACTGAATCTGTTATTATATTGTAAGTAGGCTACTTATTCTGGAGCATATATAACACTTTACATGTGAATCGTGACGTCATCGTTTAGGAAAGTACAAAACATGGCGGTAATTTAACAGCTGTTTTCGTCTTCGCCTCTTTTGAGGTTATGTTTATATCTTCTCCAAATGAAGTTTCTTGTTCATTGAGCTATATTGTGCTTTGTTTAAATTCCAAGAAACAGCCTAAATACAACAGCTGTTTCGATTACACGTAGGTTTCTTTCTTTATTGTAAATTAGCAGCTTGTTAAAACTTTATGACTAAGTGAAACTAATTATAATGCTTTGACTATACATTTAGTTAATTAATATAATGATTTGTGAACTACTTTTATTAATGAAATAAATTCATTTAATATGTACTATTTATGAAAAGTTATAAATATTAAAAACTGGGTAATTTATAGATTTTAAACTATATTCTAATACAAAGTAAGGTTATGTAACGTTATGTATTATGAGCTTATGTAGGACATTTACATTAAAACATCGAGTGGAATCAAAGTATTCAAGACTTTGTATGGTTCTATTTTTAATGTCTTACATTATTTTATCATGCAATTATTTCAAAATGTTTCTGAATATCATGGTTATTTGTAGACAGAATCGTTCTAAAAGGCCAATCCCTTCTACTTGGACACTTAAAATGCCCAAATTGGTTTAATAAAAAACAAAGTTAATTGTTGGCAACACTTTGAGCCAGTTCATAAAAGTGGACCAGTCGCACATAAACTAGATCTGTGAAGGCCAACACGACAGACTATTAAAACTGACCGTCGCAGTGTTGCCAACACAATAGTGCTTCGTTAACAATAGATCTTCTGATGGACTATTCCTGGAAAGTCGGAGTTATGTAAAGCAAGGGGTATAATATTTTGTTGCTTGGCTTTCTGCGGTTGAAAGGGTGTAAGCTGTAAATTGTATAATAATTTTGGATGAAATCAAATTTTTCGTTTTGTTTTTGTTTGTAATATAGGCCTATATCATTGTAAAACTTGAGTTTTTTTGCTTTTTGTTTCATGGGTTTTCTTATGTTATGTTTTCAGTACTTTTATTGTAGTTACAATTTGTTTATATTCTTAGTTTTTGTAGTTTTACTCCCTTCTTCTGGTATGACACATTTGGAGGTAGAATCGTACATGATTGAGTTTCGAAGCTAGGTAACTTAGGCACATAAAACGTATTCCCTTGGAATATGTTATTGGGGGATTATGACGTCAGGGGCGGAGGATCTTATTTCCATAGTAGGCCTACTCTCTACAGGCGTCGTTAACAAGTGTATTGCGACGCGTTGTCTGTTTTATTTGTCGAAATACTTTTTAATCAAAGCTCATTACGTAAAAGAATTTATGAATGATCCAAAATTAAATTCCCTCGATACGGTAACTTTAGGTAATTCGTGTATTATTCAATATTACATTTAATCTATAAAATTTCCATTAATTATTTGAATTCTCTGTTTTAAAATTCATCAAATAATGTAATGTTTATATAAGGTTGGTATTATATGTAGCTAGAGTGAAGTGTGTATAACGTGCAGGTAGGGCAAGTAGTCTAGATACGACTAGATTACACTTGAAGGGTTTGTGAGGTGAAGGGTTTCAACCCTTAACAGGGAGGCACGTGACCGGTGAGTTTAGGCCGTATGCAACGAGGACGCAATGTGAATCAAAGTTTCTTCAACTCTTTCGTTGTTGTACCGTTGACGTTTGTTTGGCATAAAGAGCTTTCCGGTAAATATTTTGCAAGCCAGAAGTAAAGCCCACATTAATTCCCTTAATTATCTAAAGTATTTTTAAACTCCACAGTATGCATTTACGTTAACAGTACACAAATTAAAAATGTAAAAGTGAACAAAAACAAACCGTCTGGATGTTATTCTTAAACATGAACAACGATAAAAATTTAATAGTTTACTCTAATTCTAACTACACATTAGTTTATTTAAACAAACACACTAGTTTATTAATAAAAATAACAGACTAGTTTCTTCAGACAATGTCGTCTTCATCTGTGCAATATAAAGAAATATGCATACTGTCGTAGTCGTTGTGTTGAACAAAAAGTAGCAAAAAAACGTTTTTTTGGTTTATAAAATTATTTTATTATAACTAAAGAAATTACGTAATTGTTTTAAAATAATATTAAAATGTTTATTAATAATTCTTTTCATATTTTTCAACAGTAATGCCAATTGTTACAGATATTCAAAATATTTTTATTGATTCTTTACAGCGTTACCAACAGTTAAAGCTGTATACTGTAATACAAATTTTTGTTGGTACAGTGTTACCAACTGTTGAAGCTTTCCACTGCAATACAAACTTGTTAATATTATGATGTTTTAATGTAGTTATGTCGTACCCAGATCTCAATTAACGAAGGGCTTTCGGTGTTACGTCGTACGCAGCACGCAGCACGCAGCTCTCAGTTGACGAAAGGCAGTAGGTAGGTGTTATGTCGTACCTAGATCTCAATTAACGAAGGGCTTTCGGTGTTACGTCGTACGCAGCACGCAGCTCTCAGTTGACGAAAGGCAGTAGGTGTTATGTCGTAGCCAGCTCTCAGTTGACGAAACACTATAGGTGTTATATCATATCCAGCTCTCAGTAGATGAAATACTATAGGTTTTATGTCATACCCAACTATCAGTTGACGAAATGATATAGGTGTTGTGTCGTACGCAGTTCTTAGTGGACGAAATGCTATAGCTGTTATATCATACCCAACTCTCAGTAGACGAAATGCTATAGGTGTTATGTCATACCCAACTCTCAGTAGACGAAAGGCAGTAGGTAGGTGTTATGTCGTACCTAGATCTCAATTAACGAAGGGCTTTCGGTGTTACGTCGTACACAGCACGCAGCTCTCAGTTGACGAAAGGCAGTAGGTGTTATGTCGCAACCAGCTCTCAGTTGACGAAACACTATAGGTGTTATATCATATCCAGCTCTCAGTAGACGAAATGCTATAGGTTTTATGTCATACCCAACTCTCAGTAGACGAAATGCTATAGGTGTTATGTCATACCCAGCTCTCAGTGGACGAAATGCTATAGGTTTTATGTCATACCCAACTCTCAGTAGACGAAAGGCAGTAGGTAGGTGTTATGTCGTACCTAGATCTCAATTAACTAAGGGCTTTCGGTGTTACGTCGTACACAGCACGCAGCTCTCAGTTGACGAAAGGCAGTAGGTGTTATGTCGTAACCAGCTCTCAGTTGACGAAACACTATAGGTGTTATATCATATCCAGCTCTCAGTAGACGAAATGCTATAGGTGTTATGTCATACCCAACTCTCAGTAGACGAAATGCTATAGGTGTTATGTCATACCCAGCTCTCAGTAGACGAAATGCTATAGGTTTTATGTCATACCCAGCTATCAGTTGACGAAATGATATAGGTGTTGTGTCGTACGCAGTTCTTAGTGGACGAAATGCTATAGCTGTTATATCATACCCAACTCTCAGTAGACGAAATGCTATAGGTTTTATGTCATACCCAGCTATCAGTTGACGAAATGATATAGGTGTTGTGTCGTACGCAGTTCTTAGTGGACGAAATGCTATAGCTGTTATATCATACCCAACTCTCAGTTGACGAAATGCTATAGGTGTTATGTCATACCCAGCTCTCAATTGACGAAAACTATAGGTGTTATGTCGTACGCAGCTCTCACTTGACGAAAGGATATAGACATTAAGGATATAGGACCTTGGGAATCAGCCATTTGAATATATGGTTTCCGTCTATGTCGTAAATAATTCCGTGGGAGATGCCAATAGTTACTTTAAACTTTCAAAGAAATAACAATATTTAAAATAAGTGTGTTTCTTATAATTTTAGAGTCTAAACGTTTACAAACATAGCAACAGAATGGTGTCATTGTGTTGAGTGAAGAAATAATGATAACATTAGCAATGGTTATAAATAAAACTGCTTGGAGTTATCTTATCAGCTGATATCATTTGCACACAATTATCTGGCAACTCACGGCTTTACGATGGTTGGATACAGGATAAATACGCACACAGAACAGTGTTAAGTAATGTGTACGTATTTAAAGGGGAATTTTCTTATTAAATTGTATTATCCCAGGAATGTCTGAATGGAGAAGATCGTGTAATAGAAAGTGAAAAGGAGTACTGTAAGTAGAAGATGTATCAGCGAGTATGGCTGTTTGTATTTTAAGAATTCTTCTATAGCACATTATACTCTGTATATATAGGCTGGTTAAGCTCTAGGAGCCTTAACCCTTGACCCTGGAACCGGCTCCAGGGCTCAACCAGAGCCTACACAGATTATAGAATATAATTGAAATATCTCTGGAAAATTGTAGTAATTATTATTTTTTAACAGTTCTTTACATTCGAGTCTTTTTCTTAATGACACGAGTGCATTACTAATTTTAAATAATGTGAAATGAAAATTACAAACTTTTATCCCAAGTAACTTTTGATAAAATACCAGTTTTTGTTTCGTCTAGTATTGTTTGTTTGTCTGGGAATGTTCAGCCATTATTTCCAAGACTGGTCTGCTACGATTTTAAATTGTAAAACGCCCGCTCGCTCAGTGGTTCGCGTTGGAACACGTCTGCAGCAAAGTTGGGCTGTGCGGATTTAGCTTTGCCTTGCAAATAGCACCAAGATACACGGGACCCTAACTGTAACCACCTCATTGTATGGTAATACGCGACGCACAATAACGTCTGGCGACAAAGTGCCATTTTATTTCCAGATCGCCTTGCATAATGACCATCTATTATGTATGAACCGTGGTTATTGCCAGTAATGTATGGCGCGTTCGCCCGTTTAAATTGTTAACGAACTGGAGGCCGGCCCGTGTGCTATAACGAGGCGATGCTGAATTTGATAACATAAGCAAGTCCTACTGGAGGTCTTAATTGTAAGTTACAGCCCCCTCCCCCCTTAGAGAATGTGTTGAGTTTGGATAAAATTAACGAAAAAGTAGATTAAGATTAACAAAATTTATATTGTTAGAAAAAACCCGAAATTAAACAATCTCATTTCTTTAAGATGTTCGCTACACGGTAGACCTGCGACGGAACAGTAACAGACGACTCGCGACGGTATGGTGTTCCAGTGAACAGATTTAAAAAATACTTTTTTCTCTTACCGATTTACCAAGTTTGATTTATGTCTATCCAGGAAGTTTTTTGATATAACGTTGTTTTAAATAATAAGTCAGGGCATACAACAGGTCTTCTTAGTCAGGATTCGTTTTACAAAGCTGTAGGAAATAAATCGGTATTTGAAAGTACACATTAACATGCAGTATTAGAAAGTAATATGTCCTTAGATTTAGTTCCATTTCTGTTGGGGTTTTGAGATGTAATTTCAGTTAATATCCATATCGGGGAAACTACAACGCTTGGCGGTAAGTGTGGTGTCGATGATTATGTAGTAAGAGTACGTTTAAAAGACGATTAATCGGCATATTTATCGTAATTACATGTACCTGGGATACGACAGTTCCCGTGACAAGCGCTTCCTTCTCTCGAGGTACAACTTGAGGAAACAGTTAGCCCGATACTGTTACGTCGCCGTCACACTAAACATTCCATTGTTGCCGGTTTAATTAAAGCAAGACAAGACAGATCGCCAACAGTGTATCTTTAAAAACTTCAACGCCGAGGACAGGAAGGTTTTTAATTCGGTCGAACCATTAAACGCGCTCCGAGCGTTGACCTAGCTTCAGTTCAAGGCCTTGACATTAAATTGGGAAGTGTCGTGTGTATCAAGTACCCGGCTTATCTGGTGCAGACGTATTTGAGTGGCAAGTAACATCTGGAGGAACCTGTTCCTTGGAACTGGCCTAATTAATGGGATCGGACTTACATCATTGTAGGCAGTAGATTAATTTGTAATTCCGTGCTCGTGGCAGCAGTAGAAAATTACACGTCGATTAGTGGTGGGAATAAAACTTTATAAATTGTATTACATTTTCACTTTCTCGTGTTATGAACTGTCGAAAAACCGTCGAGATTTAAAATCTAATTATATAAACTTATAGTTGCGTAATATTTCTGATGGGAGAGGAATGTAGGCTAAAAATGAATTTCTCCTTAGAATCGCAGAGGTATGTTCGATTAATCTTATTTATACCGTTTTTTTAAAATTAAACATAACGTTTTTAAATTCTTTCATAAGTATAATGATTTGAGTCAAGTTTAATTTATTCAGAATATTTAGTGCTGTTTCGGAAAGTAGTTTTCATCTTTAGCCAGTTTTGCTGTACATAAACTTGATTGAATTGTGTCTGTTGTTACAATGTGTAGAGGAAATACTTCACTTGGAGACCCTCTTGGATTTTGAGATACTGTATTTATGTTTTCGTTGTAAATAAATACACTTTTTCATATCGTATGGCAAGCATATATTCTTTTAAAATTTAAATTTGAGTTTTTGTATTTAGTCAGAAGGAAGAATTGCATTTTAAAACTTTCCATTCTTTTCATAAAATGAAGACTTACTTTTTCAATATCTAATAAGTAACCTAATATTTGATTATTAAGTAATATAATATTTAGGTTCCTTATTAGAGGTAACCTGATTAGTGGCCTTATGTTTAGGTTCCCTATTAAGTAGCCAAATAATGACGAAATTGCAATTAGTATCACATTATTACTATTACTAAAACTCGGAGGGACCTTATCGGTGTAGAGCACTTAGCTGCAGCCTTTGTATTCTCTACCACAGGACTAGCTTAGTGGATACCTACCTCTTTGCAGAAACCAAGTACCCACCTGATGCTAAATCTTCTGATATCCTCTGGTGTACATACCTGCCAGCCAAACCACTTTCTCCTTGCAGCTCCCAAAGCAGGGCACTCACAGAGTACGTGGTTTGGGCTTTCCTTTTGGTCCTCGTCGTATCTCTTGCTCACAGGGGTCCTAGAATTAGTAACACATTAACGTTTTGAAAATTTAGAAAGCATCCATAATGTTAACAGATAATTGAAGTTAAATAACTAACCCCGTTGTACAACCCCCCCCCCAACATGATTTCCAAAAGCTGGACGTATTAAAAACATCGATTTGAATTTTATTAATCTGAATTTTGTAGTTGTGTAGAATAATTACAGGTACATTGCTTTTAAGATCTTAATATAAAAGCATTTTAGTCTTCGACTCATATAAAAAAAAAAATGTAAATTCGCACTCAGAATTAAAAATATGGGTTTTTTAAGATATTATACAAAGGTTTCATAGAAAAAGAAAAATAAGAACAATAAAGCCGCGGGTGTAACTTTATTAGACAATTGAATTGCTGGTAAAAATAGTATTGTTAGTTAGAAGGGTTAAATCATGCAATTTGCAAAAGGTTAAGGCTCTCTGAAGAGTGAATAACCTTATAAAAACTTTGTTTGAAATAGGTAGTCAGACCTACAAATCACTTTATGGACCGAGGGGGGGAGCGTATGTGTACTAGAGTATTGGCTCTCTATTTGGGATGTGCGAAAAGGACAAATTCGGGGACTTTAGTATTTTAAAGTGTTACGCTGACATTATGATTCACTAAAGATTTCTGTACAAAGTGTATGAAATCTGATTTTAAAGGCATATTCAGTACTATATTCTTTAAATTATATTATTGACCTCACCAACAAAATAATTGATCTCTAGGCCATTTCTCTATAAGGGATTTCCCTTTTTAACCACATTTAATATTTACCATGGCGATATATTTTGGCTTTAATTTAGATACTTTACTTTTTAATGATTTCAAAGTTTCTTCATACAATTTTTTTCTACCGAAGAGTTGTATGAACGGTACATAAATAAAGGTGATTAATTCGCGCCATTTTAATTAATTTAGATTTTAATTAGAAATTTACAGTTTTAATCTTACTTGAAGTATTACAATTAATTTAATATAGCCCTGACTAACTCTCTAGTCATAAACTTCATCACTTTTCTTGAAACAATTTTTATTAGTTGAATTAATAACTCATTAAAAAATAAAGAATTTACTCGATCATGGATCACTGAACAGTTAATTAAATTCTCTAAAAGAATCTCTCACAAATTGTACAACAGATTATTTTCGTATTTAATTTAGTAAACAAATATTTGTTGTACTTTTTTCTTAAACGAGACCTAGGAATCTTGTCAGTTTTTCAGGCACTGTTGAGTAGTAAACACTAATATTTGATGCAACTGTCCTAAGTATTGTCATATTTAAACATCCATTATTATAACATCCGTTATTATATTCTAAAGCAACATCTATAAGGGAAAAATACAAAAATCCACTCTTGGTTTTTCCAAACAAAATGTTTCATTTCGGTGACTTTTTAAACTCTGATATACTGAAAAGGATATTTTAGGTTTTTGTGCTAGGTAGGGGGTAAATACTTCTCTTTCCCTCAGTTGGGAGGTGATCTTCTTCAGCTAGCAACCCTACCCAACGAATGATGTAATTTTCTTCTATTCTCAACACTAGTTATGCCCTTAATCGTACCTAATTCCGTCACCATTCGTTAAGCATCTTACAAGAGGGTATAACGGGTAGTCACCTCCTAATAACCCCGATAGAGAGTAGGTATATTACAGGTATGCAACCCTGCAGATTGAAGCCATGGGGTGTATAAAACATATGCTGTGACGTTTTTTGTTTTGCTAAACATCTGTTAAAGGTAAACGAAAAATAGTTATAAACAGCTGATTGCGTCAAACCTGAATTTTCCGGTTCCTTTATAAAAATTAAATTCAAGTTAAGAACAGTCGTATAGCGAGAGTCATACCGAAAGGTGACGTAAAAATAGCAGGCAAGGTTAGCTGGTGACTGCGGGACGACTTCCGACATGTCTGATGCTTCCCAAGGAAACCCCAGGGTAACCTTAGTCATTATGTAGACCATAACACCGGCGAAATATTTTGTATGTATTATATATATACGAGTATATATATATATATATATATATATATATATATATATATATATGTGTGTGTGTGTGTGTGTGTGTGTGTGTGTGTGTGTGTGTGTGTGTGTGTGTGTGTGTGTGTGTGTGTGTGTGTGTGTGTGTGTGTGTGTGTGCACTGCTCGAGGAAGGTTATTTGTCAAAATTCCTTTTAAAGGGGGTGGATATTCTAAATTCCATTTTAGGTAACAACAATCTCACTATTTGATCCTTCTATGGCGGGGGGGCACAATGCCTACTTTAATCCTATCTACATACAAATTCCTACCCTAAAGTTAGCAACCCGTAGTAGTAATACTGGCGGATCCCATTACTACAGCAAATGTAGATTATTATTTTTTTTAGCAATGGGATAACGTCTACACCAAAGGTCCAAAACAGCTTTTCTTAAGGGTCAGATTACATATTGGGCTGTAATTATGCGGCTGGGGAAACTACTACAGGACTTCTTACCCTCACCAACGTTCGCCTAACATCCAGTTCTCTCCACGACCTGCCTTAGCGAGTAGAATTCTTTAGGGTTTCGATAGACTGTAATTTTATTATTTATATTTCAAGATAGACGTGTTAACCACTTGAGCTATCAGTGTCTCTTTTCGTCTACGGGTGACGCTAGGGCAGGGGTTCCCAAACATTTATGTACCACGCCCCCTATACTTAAAATCAAATCCTCCCACGCTCGCCTCCAATTTATACTATAAATAAATAGTATGGGCATATGAAAAAAAATTATATATTATGCAGTTTTTGTGTAATACATAATGAGGTTTTTCTATAGCTACACTTTTTTATTAACTTTGCAAAACAACCACTAGTTACTGATATTTTTCAGCAGACACATTTCACACTAGGTCAGCGCATTATTCAATGCCGTGAGTCACGGACAAACACCACAAGTACTATCCACAACACATTCTTTACGACGAAACATACTCACAATCAAATACTATATTTGAACACAAAATTAACTACTCTATGAACAATAACACACCATCGAACACCAATACAACACCGACTCACACCAACACAACATACCTTAGCAACAGTCTTGTCCGTGACTCACAGCATTGAATAATGGGCCGACCAAGTGCGAAACGCGTCTGCTGAAAAATATCAGTAAGTCATTGTTGTTTGCCAAGTTAATACCAAAAGAGCAAATATTATGTATATTTAAAACAATTTATTTATTTATTTATATATACTTTTACCAGAAACATAATATAATCTTTCAAGTTTTAATTTGCCAGGTAAATTTCAACTGACAATAGAAACATCTGTTAGTGAGATGCTTGAGCTTGCATTTTTTACAATAGCATGTCTATTTGAGATTGTATTTTAGTAAGGGTCCAACCCAAGTCATTAGCAACATCAAGTAAGTTTCTATAATAATAAATATATTTATCTCGTTTTATTATTTTCCAACTTGCCTTCATGCCCCCCCCCCCCAAGGAGAGCGCGCCCCCCAGTTTGGAAACCCATGAGCTAGAGCAAATGTCATCGCTCACGTCGCATTAGAAATAGTCGAAATGAACGAGGGTGTCCTTTGTGATTGTAGTATCTGTGACAACTATAGCAAATTTAGATATTTACTATTCTTTTAGTAAAGGGCCAACGTCCAAACCAAAGTTCCAACAGCTTTTCTTAAGGGTGGAATTGGATATTGGGATGTAATTATGTGACTGGGGAAACTACCCCAGGAATTCTTACCCTCACTAACGTTTACCTAACACCCTGTCCTCTCTGTGACATGACCTGGCGGGTAGAATTTCTTAGAATTTTGACAAATGGTAATTTTATTTTTTATATTTCAAGATATATGTGCCAACCACTCGTGAAATAAATGTCTCTCGTTACACCAGGCTCAAGAGATTTTCTGTCTGCATGCAGCTTGACTTTAGAACAAATGACGTCACTCACACAGCACTAGACCAGCAGAATGAGCGAGGGTGCCCATTCAGAGTGTAGCATCTGTGACAGATTAAAGCTTCTGGGAAGGTCGTGGGAAGTAGGTCTTGTTGTTTTAGGACTAGAGATTGTCATAATTTTTATGTGCGTTTCGGTTCTCGAATTGCCTGTTAAAGACAGTAGCAGAATTCGCATTTAAAACCCAAAGATTTTAATAGAAAATTGACCACTAACCAATATTTATTGCTCAATAAAAAGATACAATCAATTCACATTTCTTATGACGTCACCGGTTTTAACAAAGCCTGTCAGGCTTACGGTTTTGTTTTCGCTGTTAACATGTTTTATTGCCTTCTTGAACAATAGCTTTTTGTTACGGAATAAAAGATTTCGAACATTTGAATTTCCTTGTTTTTCTCTAATACAGTCTCTTCATGCTTATTAGAAGAAGTCATCATTGCTAGCAGTTGTGCCAGTCTTTCCTCCAAAACATTCTTTACCTCGCCCCAAAATTCAAAATATGACAAACGTTTGTATAAACATTTTGAAAAACAACTTTTTTGTAATTATTAGGATAAAGTCTGCATAATTCTCTTTTTTTAAGTCGAATTATCTAACAATTTTTTCGGACCCATATTTTAACTATAAGCCCAGGTAGTTTTCTTTTATTCACATACTTCCGCATTTATTTGGCTATTTTTTCCTCGTTCAGTTCCATACTTGTGAATCCCAACGGTCAGCAGGAAAGATGGCTTCCGAGTGTTTTCCTTCCAGTCCCTTTTCGATCTACGTCGATTCCCGTTTTTCCAGAGTTTGACAGTATTTTCTCACCCTTCATTTCACGTGTATTGATCCAGTCTTCTTCTGGACATCGGCTATACAGTTATTGATTTTTCAAATTATTTAAATTCACTTGACGCCTTTCTCGCAGCTATCCTTGTCTTCTCCTATGTCGCTATTCTCCTCCCGTAGCTCTTTCTTCTCAGTGTTCACTCTTATCCTTGTCTCTCTTTATCCTTAATATCCCCCTCTCTCCTTACTATTTATCTGCCCCTTTTCGTTGTCTGTCTCCTCTTTTTCTCTCGTAATCAAATTGCACAACAATATCTGAAACACGTAATTTAAAATGTTTTTTTTTCACATTTACAGTAGAAGAGAAAGATTTGTTAGGAAATCTTGGGTGTGCCGAGGACCTCCTATATTCTACGCTTGGCATTAAGGAAATGTTACACATTGACACTGATAGAGAGTCACTCAAATATGCAACTCTGCCATTTATGTCCCCATTTTAATCCTATTTATTATTCCCATATTGTCTGTACCTTTAATGGTCTAAATCCGCCTTTAAAACACAAAAACTGTTTACAAAATTGGCACGTAAATTTTATGCGCCTTGGTTTTGGTTTAAGATTAAATCGGGTGGCAAGCACAAACCCTTCAGTACAACTGTACAGTCTGGATTTTCAAATATATTTATTCCTATTTCGACATGCTTGGTAAACAACTGTACAAGACCGACGAACTGTTTACGTGTTATAGAAATCATTTTGCTTACGACTGACAGATAGTCGATAGTAAGAACTAAAACATTTTGTATTAATTTCTTCTTCTAATTAGGTAAGTTGTACTTGCCTCAGCAAGTTTTATTATCCAGAATAGAGTGATTTGGGTTAGCTACAGGTTTTTATTCTAGAGGTAGTCAATGGACGGCAGCTTCATAGAAGTAAGACGTATATCTCCATTGCGATGATCACATTGCACCGTAAAACCGTTGCGTAGATGAGTCGTTTTCTCTGTGGTGATGGAAATTAAGGAACTTATTTCAAGAAAGCCGAAACGCGAAGGAATAAATTGTTTGCAGTAGGCGGTGGGTTAACGCTGTTTACTACACGATCCAAGGTGTTTCACACGTGTTTGTGAAACCAGAGATGTGGGGTTTATTGCTCGGGCGTGTTTGCATAAATTGTGTTTCACCTGGCGAGTCACGGTTCACGGCGGACCAAAGTTCCTGCCTGATCATTGACGGCCAGGTGGTGGTACTCTGTCGGGTCGTTCAAAGCTAATACGAACTCTTTAGACGAGGCAGGAACTGTTTAGTCTATAGAGTGCATGACGCCATCAAAGGTTTTTGGAAGGGAAAATGTTGATAGAGAAATTTCAATTAGCACAGCTGATACTACAATTAGATGTGCACCCAAAACTAGAATAAAACCATATTGCAGGTTTGTATAAAATTAAACCCTTTATATAACTTAAAAATTATGTAACTCATTATTAATTATTATTGGTTAGTAGTCTTATTTTTATTATTAATTATACTTGGATCATAACTCTATTTTATTGCAATGTTTTTTTCTAGTATTGATTAATTTCTTTACCTCAGTGGATAAATTTCAAAGTCATTTCTTTATTTCTTAATTAATTCCTTCTAGTAGCTCACACTCTTGTCTTACATTTTGTTCAACTTTTCAATCGCTAATAATTCTCCACTCAATTTCAAATACATTTTGTTAAAACTTGTAGTGGATGACACTTGACACTTGTTAATACAGTTTTTTAAAATATAAATTCATTAATTAAATATAATAAATTATTTTAGTTTTATATGGGGGGGGGCTTTCACAAAAGGGGCAAGGTATGCAATATAGTTTTACTTTGTCCTATTTGGCTGAAAATAAGTGTCAACATATGAATTCATAAAACAGCTGATTTTGTTAGACATTATATGGTAGTTCATCTGTTTTAAAGCATAGGTTATGTTACTTTATTTATATAAATTGTAATTATTTAATAAGCAGTAACTAACTTAAATTTTGTCTTTGTTGAACTAAGTAGAAATTTCCTTTAAACATGTTTTGTTTATCTTACTTGTGTCATTTGATTTTTGTCTACGGATGGTTCCCAAGAAAAGCATTAAGTTCAAAGCGTTATTTTCATTGCTTTTAACCAGCTCTTGTTGAAAATATTAGGTGAGGGGAGTCAAAGGATGTTTAATATCTCTGTAGGGCAGTAAATCAACTGTTTCAGTAAGGGCACTGAGGGTGGGTGGATGAGTATTAGAAGGGTTGTTACAGAAGACGTGTAATCCAGTTGCCACAGGACAGGATAAATCTAGACCTTTTATTTACTGTATCTGTGCCGAGGTCTAACTTATACACTATGGATCTTATATACTATTGTTTTGTCCGTGGACATGTAGATCAGGGTGTCATAAATAGTTCATACGGGAGCAGGTGTTCGCAAATAAGAACAAGGTAAAATATTCCTATCGCAAAATTCAGAGCGTCTGGGTTATTTTTATCGACTAAACTCTAATCCAGGTGTTCGCTAAGAATGCCACTGTAATAGTATTTACTACTAAGCCTGTTTGTTGTACCTTATTCAACTTTGTGTATCACTAAGTTACGTATCGCGAGACCTATTTTACTTCTGTTATGAGTAAACTTAAAACATACATTGCGACTGTATTTTTTATTTAATCTTGAAAAAAATTAATAAAAAACAATTCTCATAGCTAAGTCTGCGTGAGGTCAACCAAAAAATCCAGCATATATAATACAAGTTGTAAGAGAAAGACCAATAAAATTATATAACCATCATTAGGGAAGGAAAATTTCTAGTTGTTTCGCTTATATTACACAAACGATAAAAACTGTTTGAGAAAATTACGTACAAATATATGATCCGTTGTCATTAAATATATTACTGAATAAGCAACAAAGGGTTGTGGTGACTTCAATGATTGACTTGAATGTGACCCAGATGTTCGCTAATATCTATAATAGGCTATAAAATATTCACAGCACGTTGTAAATAGCATGTTTTTTTAAAAATAAACTTAAACAAACAGGAAAGTTTTTGCTTCTTTTTTATTTATTTTGTATTTTTCTGGTCAAGTAATTTTTTTAGAAGTATTCCTTCAAGAAATAACAAAAGATTCATAATAAGGCTGTGATTGCTCTTTCTATAACACGAACGCCTTTCTCACCGAACAGTTAATTTGAAAACAATTCATTTCCCACATTGTTCGCGAGACGCGCACTTGAATGATGCCTAATAAGCTACGCGCTGATTGGAGAGTAGTCAATTCACTTTGTCCAAGTCCCGTTCACCTGGCCTAGACAATGCGCAGCGCTGCAATTAGTTTTGCCCGGCCAGTCGTACATCGGATGATATTGTAGCTTCATTTGTTCCGCGAACGTATTTCAAACTTAATGATTCTCAAATTTAAATGATACACCTTGGCGCCCGTCTGGTGTCTTGGTTCAGAACCTTCTAGGGTTGTGTTTTCTTTCGCTGGTAGATTACGCGTTGTATTTTCACGGGTTTGGGCGATTTTATTTCAATCTACCATCTAAATGTTTTGAGGTTTAGATCCAATCAAATTAGCTCCTTCGTTCGGTTCAGTTAAATTAGCTTTCTTCTGTCTACTTTGCACTCTACTCTTCTTTAGTGTGTCCTTGAAATCTCTGAGTCTGTGTTTAATATTGTCTTTGCATTAGATCTGCAGAAAAACTAATGTTAAACTCTTAAATAATAAGGAATCGATCCACTTTTAATTGAGAAGGTACTATTGACGAATACTACTTTGTTTGGAACTGTAGCCGTACTAGATTCCCAGAAAAACGTATATAACTCATATATAAAAATAACTGGATCCGTTTTTAATTTAGGAAGTACTATTGGCGAGTACTACTGTCGTTGGCATTATCTTTGTACTATAGATTCCCAGAAAAACAAAAAAAAAAAAACTCAAGTAAAAAGGACTCGATCCGCTTTTAATTTAGAAAGTACTATTTTCGAATACTACTGTCTTTGGCATTATCTTTGTACTCTAGATTCCCAGAAAAAAAATATTAAAAAAAAACTACTTCAAGTAAAAAGGACTCGATCCACTTTAAATTTAGAATGTACTGTTGGCAAATACGTGGTAATAAAGTAAATAATTATTCGTTCCGATCGCGATAAACATTTCTTTTCCGAATCATATTTTTCAAAGGTTAAAATAAGAATAATTTTAAAATATCGCTTTATATTTGTGACCACTCTTTCACTAGGAACTCCGATACAAGCGAGAATGGCCTAAGAAATATTCGACTTTGTGGAATAATGTAAAAAAAAACATTCGTAGGCTTTAAATAAACCTAAAACCAATGCCAAGTCTGTTCACGCGAGGCTAACCGCGAGACGTGTTCATTGGATTGCTCTGAAATAGCGTCCGACAGCCTGTCCTGTCGTTACGTTCATGTTTACACTACTGTCGTACTGGTGGCGGTCAAAAACTACTCCGGACTTCTTAATATTAATAGGAAATAGATACATTGCCTTTTGCTTGAGCCTACAACGGACAAGCTGTTGTGGTCGAGGTTCTTCTGAGCAGTTCGTTCTTTATATAACCAGTTCAGGAATCACTTGTAATTCCTAAAAACATTAGTTTTAAGTAATTTCTAAAAATATTAGCTAGGGTTCAATGAATATTTTTAATATTTTTTCTGAAGTATTACAAAGGTTGAAAATGATATTGTAGTAGTTTCGGTCAATTGCTAGTATTGTATCGTTGCCTTAGCAACCCTTGATGTTTGTCGATTTTTTACAGTGGCATAGTCTTTTGAAAGCCACGTTCTAAAACTACCCTTACATTCTGGAAGCCTTTCTTCATTTGTAGGAAAATATTTGACACCATACACCAACTTTGTACAGTGTTCTGTAAAACTTCCTCTACAATGTTTTAAGACATTGTATTACTCCTGGGAAAATTTGACACTATACACTAATTTTGCAGTATTCTGTGAACACTCGTCGGTAATGCTTGAAGGCGTTGTACGACTCCTGGTGAAATTGTTCTTACTATTTCTGTTTGAACTTTTAAAATAGTAAATAATAGTATGTCCTTCGTTTCAGTACTTCACAGTTACAACCATTTTACGACGGCATATTGTATTGAATGAGCGGTCAAGTGATAAGTTTAATTAACTTATCTAATATGAATTTTACTAAAAATAAAGACAAATTTTTAGAAGATATAAATACAGTAACTTAAGACAAACTTAGTAAGGATATCGATAATATTATAGTAGATATACGGAAATCGCTATAAATAAATTATTGAAAGAAAATGAACAAGAAAAAAGAAAAATTAAGGCAACCAATGAAATAGACAAATTAATAAAAAACAAAGAATATAAATTGAAAAATTGTCTAAATAAAAATCTATATATAAACTTTGTAACCTAAAACGGAAATTAGAAAATAAAAACTTGTGCGCAATAAATGCTAGCAGAACACTTTGCGACGATACTAAAATTCTGCGATAGATTCCCAGGAGGGACAGAGAATTTTCGCTCTCGTTTTCAGCTCCCATGAAGACACAGGTTGTAAAATTGAGTACCTAGTATAATAATGGGCTGGTGTAACGTAGATGTGGCCATATTACCTTCCAATGAAGCAGCTCTTTCTACCCTGTACTTCATAAGCCATTTTAATTGTATTAAAAGGATTCATTATTATGTAGAGTCATTGTAGTGTTTCCTCGCGTAAGTCTAATGAAAACTGTTTAGTTCTTGTTGGCAATAGTGGTGGCACGGTTCTTATTGTTGTATAATTAAAATTAGAAAGGTATTTTGTTATTCAAGGACGAAGATGGAGTCATACTTACCAGGAACTGGCGGGACGTTCTGTGAGAGGCGTGACGTCACAGTGACATATTGACGAAGTGGGAACGCCCACCTTCCATCCTGCCGAATTTCAAATACTTTTGTAATTTTAATCAAACTTTATCAATTGTGGAAACAGATACGTTATTGTACCGTTTACAATAGTACGTTTGTTTAACCGTTTACTTAAGCAGGGTGTCTAGTGACAGGGAAAACCTGGAAAAGTCAGGGAATTTTAAGATTCTGGAAAATTCAGGGAAAAGTCAGGGAAAATTTTAAAAAATCGGGAAAATATTTATTTTGATTAGAAACAAAACTAGTGGCCATTGCTCTCGAATATTTGGTATTGTAAGCCAGCGGTTTAGGGGCAGGGCAGTCAGGAAATAACACTTCTTTATTTTGATGCCCATTATTTATTTGATAAGCTCAATGCTATGACTTCAGGACTTGTCAATAAATATTAAACGTTCGAGTTGGTACAGCTGGGAGGTTTTAGCCTGGACCGTGGCCTTTGGGTGCGCAGTGGTTCTGTTATCATATGGATGGGTAGGGATAACAGATAACTCAGTTTGTTTCTGACCACACAGAACGCTGTGTAAACATTAGTAGCCAGCTATTTGTCTAGACTCGTGATAGTACGTGTTTCATTTGACGGTGATTATTTGTACACTGTTTATTTCAACATGGAAGGTTCCAGTTTTCATTGCCGTAGCGGGCAATCACGTCATGCAGATGTCGTCATTACCTCCCCTCCTTCCTTAGGATAAATATAAACTAAAAGATGAAGTGACTGAAGCAGAGATTATATAGTGCGTGAATTTAGTAATGCAACACTTCTTTACGCAATGCAGAAGGTAGTGTGTGCCTCTTTCTAAGGATGTTCCCTGATAGCACCATTGCACAGAACATGAGATTGGGGAAAGATAAAATTTCCTATAGTGTTGTATTCGGTTTATCAAATTATTTTAAAGACCTTTTACTGACGACATTAAATTCAAATTCTAACTATGTAATTGGCTTTGATGAAAGTTTAAACAAAATATCACAAAGAGCCCAAATGGATTTGAGTGTTAGGTATTGGGATGCAGAGACGGATGAAGTGAAAGCTCGATATTTTGGTTCTGTGTTCCTAACAGACACAAAAGCAAAAGAGTTACTCAATTCATTCTTCAAAGTCTGGATTTATCCAAGATCCTTCAGATATCAATGGATGGGCCCAATGTAAACTGGGCTTTCTATAGACATCTAAAAGAGGAAAAGTCAGGGAAAACTCAGGGAATTTCTTCAAGCTATTTTACTAGACACCCTGGAAAAGTCAGGGAAAACTCAGGGAATTTCTTCAAGCTATTTTACTAGACACCCTGTTAAGGTATAATCACGAAAAGAACAATTTAAGCATTCGTTTTTTATTTTGTATAAAAATATTTAACATTTTCCGAGTCATTTATTATGTTTTGAAGTAAGTTACTTGGTGTATAAAGTTCACTGGATTCAAGAGCAGAAGAACTCCTATCGTGACCCTTGAAATTTCTGAGCTTACTTTACAAAACGCAGTCGGAGGTTTTACGATTGTCGCTGTCAAGTCGTTAGATTTATCATTGTCTGCGACAGTTGTGTCGGTTGTCATTTTAGTCGTTCAGTTGTCAGCTTTGTCAGTTATTTTAACATTCTAACAGTTATAAATAAACAGACATTTAAGCCAAACAAATCCCTATAGTCCAAGTCAAATTAATTCCAACCTAATGAATATTATGCCTTTAAATAGCTTTACGAATTGTTTAATGTCTACTTCCCATGTCGTGGAATTAAAGTTAGTGTAAAGTAATAGTGTACACAAGTATAACAGTTAAAAAAAGAGAGAAAGAGAAACTGGAAGAGAGTATGAGGTAATAGTGTACACAAGTATAACAGAGAGAGAGGGGGGGACAAAGTGGGAGAGAGTATGAGGTAGTAGTGTACACAAGTATAACAGAGAGAGAGGGAGAGATAGACAGTGGGAGAGAGTATGAGGTAATAGTGTACACAAGTATAACAGTTATGAGAGAGAGAGAGAGAGAAACTGGAAGAGAGAATGAGGTAATAGTGTACACAAGTATAACAGAGAGAGAGGGGACAAAGTGGGAGAGAGTAAGAGGTAGTAGTGTACACAAGTATAACAGAGAGAGAGAGGGAGAGATAGACAGTGGGAGAGAGTATGAGGTAGTAGTGTACACAAGTATAACAGTTAGAGAGAGAGAGAGAGAGAGAGTGGGAGAGAGTATGAAGTAATTAACGCAAAAATTATTTCGAGTTTACAAAACAAAGAAGAATGAGTGACATTGAATTCTCCTCATGTTGGCGTTTGTTTTCTGTAGTAACGTCCAATTACTGGTTAACACGGAGGGAAAACGATGATGTGGCCAGTTATGAATAGCCATGACGTAACCATGGCAACCAGTTGTCTGGACCTTGTTGAAGGTAATGACCGTAGCCAGCCCCCAAGATCCGTGTCCGTCATCTGTTTCCCACATTTAAGGGGTTTTACATAATGCATAAATATTATGCGCGATTATTTCTTACATTTTAGTGAGCTTTTAAAAACAATACGTAAATGTTAAAATCTAAGGGAATTTAGAGAAGGTAACGGGAAATTAAATAAGTTGTTTTTTTAACTAACTATTGTTTACGTTTTCCTGATATTCTCCATAAAAAATACAAAAGCATTCCGAACATCATACATTTTTACTTTATTTCTATGTCTCTGAAGTCTTTTAAAAACTTTATTTTTTAACAAATAATAAAAAAAATTAATTAACGAGACACGAATATATTAAAAAAACTCAATCAATCAATCAATCAACTAATAATTCATATTAAATAAAAACAACCTCTTACCACAAATAAACAAAAAAATTTATTACTTGGTATTTATTTTTGGTAAGAGGTTGTTTTTATTTAATATAAACAATTACACCACAAATGCTTCAAGCGTTAACTAATAATTCCTTTAAAAAATTATTATAAAAACTTCGGTGTATTAAACTCAAATCAAATCAACTATAAAAAGTTTTTATAAAGAATTATGAACCCATGACAAACCGGTCAAGCAAACTGTTTGTATTTAATTAATCGATTGTGACATACTTATAAGCCTTACTTTGACGTATACTTTGCTCATATTTACCATATTTTGTGTGAATTTAATAATAGTAAATTCTTTTCTATGAGGTTTTGATAAGGCACTTGAAATGGATAATACCTTTTAAACGTTATAGCTTACTCAATGAAATGAGTAAAACATAAGCAAAAACGTTTATGACATTTTTATAAGGAGAAAACTGTTTGATTTAAAATATGGAAACACGATTTCCTGCCATACGAAACAAGGCAGAAGCAATGGAAATTAGAAGAATAATTGGTAAAGTTAATTCAAAGCGTAAAGCGTTGGAGGTCATGAAATTGAAGACTCTCCGGAGAAAACACGGACGAGAAGATAATAGGTTAGATTTGATAGGGGAAATTAATATTCTAAGATCTGAATGGAATTTTTAAAAGAGCTAAATGAGAATTACGTTGTGTTGAAAGCAATGAACTGTAAAAGGGTGAAGTAGGCAATTAGTGAAGAAATTCTAGACATGTTTCACACATAGACCCGAAAACACTGCATTTTGAAAGTCTTTGAACTTGAGCTGTATACATTTACATTTTTTAAGGTTTAATTTATTCGTTTTACCTTTGTAACATTTTGTACATTTTTAACAAGTATAAATAGGTATTAAACTAAATGGTTGTTTACATTTAGTTGATGAAAATAAATTTTGTTTTAGTAAAAATAAATTGACATGTGTCAAACTGATATATATAATAGTTTTCCTACCGATGCCTCTAGATGTTCACTTTGAAAACTAAAACACAATTACTTCACACTTTTCAATTCATAGATTTTGCAATAAAATAGAGGAGAGAAGTATGTAATAAATTAATGAAAGCGTCTTGACGCTTACCTGTGCTCCAGAGATGTTATCCTGGAGCACAGGGACTATAATTCAGTAGCAAGGTCTATCAAGATAAACATTCTACAAAAACAATGAAATAGTTCAGTAAGCATACGTCACGTCAGTCTACCCGCTGGTACATCTAATTGAGGACGCACACCTCTCGTCTATAGGCAGTTTTATGAACTTATCCAAGCCTCCCTGAAAACCATATACATCCTCTCCAGGGAGGCACTCATGAGTTTGAGAATTCCTATTTTAGGCTGTATAATTGTATTTGTATGTTGAAACGAAAATCGCATAGATTATTATCGCTTATCGAATTGGTATCATTTTAGTAAGTAGAAGTAACTGTCGAAATACAAAATAATATATTTTTTTTTATAAGAACATTTGTTTCAATTTAAATTATTTTCAGTTAGGGTGACGAAATAGGATTCTTCTGATGCTACGTCAGAATGTACGTATTCTGTCAATGCTGTGAAGTTAAATTCTTAACAAATAACAATCTTAAGTTCCTCGTTTGCAACTTGAAATGGTTTTCATGCAAATCTGTGCTGTACGCTCGTGGCGCATCCCAGACCACCCGCGCTTCTGCTTTCTTCCAAACACGCTCTGACACCATTACAGAGTATTTAAGTAACCATATCTCAGCTCGGCGAGCAAAGGTTTGATTTACGCTCCGTGTATGTAAATAGACGAGCCTGACCACACGCGTTAGAGAAAGGGACAACACCTTACGACATTACGATAAAGGCCGGATTACAATGTGCATTGTTGCTTGAGATCGATGGAGTTACCAGAGTGATGTAGTGGCGAGCACATGTGCGATGTTGAGTCATAGCGCGGAGTGATAGATGTGATTGTCGCTGTGCAGATGAGCTGCATTAATGTGCCAGTAATTAAAGCTGTCTAAAACTGTCGCGTCAAGAAGTTTCCTCGTGCATTTAGTTACTGTGTTATTAATGCCCGACAATAGTTTTTATACAAGCACCTAAATTGATTACTTTTAAATGGTATTTTGTATATAATCACTTACAGTATAATGTACTTAAACAAGAATCTTACTTGGTATATAAGCGAGTTAACTTTCAAAGACTAATTACGGTGTCTTCATTATCGAGCATCAACTAAAACTCTTGTAGGTCTATAATATATTACGGTTTTGAATTAATCTTGTGAGATTAATTTGCTATTGACAAATATCGGTACATTATTTAAAAATCCCCACTACTATTACATTTGTTTGTAATCAGACCTGTTTCTTTATCAGTATTGCCATCATCAGTCTTCTTCCCCTACACACTCATGTCTGATCACATGTCTGTTTACCTACAAGCAAAAGTTCTAATTTGTTTTGATAGATTTACTCTGTGGGGGTGGAAGACAGAGGTAACGTCCAGTGTCCAAGCTTTCCGTTTAGTCTTATGTCAGAATTGGGTTCAGTTAAAATTTCCGATTCATATTTTACCAGTGTCCATCCTAATGCCATGAAATATCTGTGGCTTTCCTTACTGTCGGGTGTTTTCTTATCCTACATTAGTTGTAAATGCTTTTATATTGTCTTCATTCTTACTTGCTCATTCTAATATCTGATATTTTGATATTTTACGTATGAAAGCACACCCACTCTAAGTCTTTTTGTGTTCAAGGTGAAATGGCTTATGCAATTGCTGGAGAATTGCGCAATACGGTGTTTTAATGAGTGGTAATTTTCAACTCAATGTCGGTTCTAATATTGAAAAGCTACAAAGGTCGCAAAGAGAACTGGTCACATGAAGTTTTATATTTACCAAGATAACCATTTGCTTTTTGACCTTTCATCGTTTCGAACTCCATTTTCCCTAGGTTCGTAAGCTTATTTTTTCTACCATTATTCATAAATTTTTTGTCTGTCGGATTACTTTAGACAGAAAGTTTTAAAAAATAATTTAAATGTACTTGAACTTTATTTTTTTTTACTGTGCATCTATATTCTTTTTCTGTGCTCGTTGAGGATTTTCCTGAACAGCGGGAATCATTGCACTATGTCTTCAATCTTCCACTTTAGATGGATTTGTGAATTTGGGATTCGAAGTCTTTCTTGTAACTATGATACCTTAGAGCATTGTTTTTTTTGCAAAAATCCCATTTTGAAAATGGTTTTCTTTGTTTTGAAAATATGGCATAAATTAGTAGAAGGATTTGAGTCACTAAACAAGTAATCTATTGAAATTCCTTCAGTTCATCCAACAATATACCTCAAGAAGTAACAAAATTGGGCAACTATTCATAAAGTTTCGTCCACAGGCGACAGAGATAAGCTAACGCCACAAACGGGTTCCACAAGCGTTGTCCAAAGAGAAACAACCGAGCAATAATGAAATTGCAGTATGTTTTTTGAGCATTAGACGGAAGGTAACGTGCCGGCAGGTTAGGAAACCCATAAACCAAAATTTCCCGAACCGAATGATTATGAATCCAGAGTTATATTCAAAATTAAATTTGTAAAAAACATTTGGTCACACAAAACAATACAATTTTAAAAAAAATACAGATGAAGAAACAATAAAATGAAAGAGTAAATAAATACAACTTCAATTCCTACGTTTACAAAAGAAACACAGCGTCTAGACGTTGCTTACGTCACTGGAAATGTTATTTTGGCTATTTCCAAATGCATCGAAATAAAAAACTTCCAGATCAAGACGAGATCTTCGTGTGGAATTCCATTCGGAGATTAGGTCCAGTCCTCCAGTTGCATTGAGCTTTGTGGGAAAACGTGCCCACGCATATCAAGCAGGGATATTTACCTCGACAAGTTGGTACACTGACATTATCTCACACGCACTACATAAATCACCATTCTGGGAATGTTCCATCATCAGAAATTCTAGTATCTACGACTGGGGATAAAGTCACGGTCGGTTTGTAGTTGGAGCGGTGTAATCATTCTAGTTAGATACGTTCGTATTGTCTACTTTGCCACTTTGTCAGTCGATGTGTTCTCACCATATCGATGTCATTCATTATACAGTATTAAAGTTTTTCTACCTGTTATGTATAACCTTCCAATTCTTTACAGAGACGGACTTTGTTATAATACTAGTATAACTAAAAGTATACTACTTATATTTTAATATTTATACAGTAAACTCCCGATTATCCGTGGATAACGAACTCCCCGGATAATCCGCTATGAACAAAGAATACGCAAAACGATCGATAATCGATTAATATACCATAAGTTACACAAATAATGACCCCGGTTAATGCAATTCACAAATAATCTTCAGAGGACAAAATAAATACAGAAAATAATTTAAAATGTCGATGTATTTGACGGATTTTAACATGTACATTTATATGTCTAACTATTTACATTACGTACATAAGTATATGTCAAAAGTAAGTATGTATGTACATATGTAATTTCCTTTACACAAAATACTTTCACCTTTTAACAAAAAAATCTGTCACTTTCGTCTGTTTTTTTCTGAGCATTGATTTAGTTTTAATGTGCGATCTAAGTTTCTTAAGAACCATTTTGTAGCACAGTGTCTACTTATGTCACAAAGCCATAAAGATCGATAATGTATATGACAGACATGGATAATGCATATGTTACATCCTAGACTCTTTATAACCGAGATTAGCTGACATTTGTTCACAATCTTATGATAGGTTTTCGGGCGTCCAAGCATTTTGTCATTGTCTCTTATATACAGTAGTCTGCTCGCCCCTTTTATTTCGCTGGCCCGCGTCGGGATGCTTCCCTTTCAATGTCAAAATTAGTACTTACATATCTATTCCCTTCATCTTAACTTCTATTAAACCTTGTATGTATTTACGTCGTAATTCACCGTTTGGAAATTTAAACACATGAATCTTATTGGAATAAAAATTGGATATTTGTAAAACAATGGCAGACCCCGGATAATCCGCAAACCGGTTAATCCGCCCACGAATAATCGGAGGTTTACTGTATATTATTTTCCCCCGTTATGCCACATAAATATTATTAGGGTACATCTTGTCTCTTACTGGACCATAGGTAATACTTGTCAGTACAGTAGTACATTTTCATAATAAACCTACCTTTTACAGGTTTTATAAGGGCGGTTGCTATTTGGTAAACTCCCTTACATGGGATGTGGAAGGAGGGTTTAAAATTAGGGAGATATTACCTTGGTAGTATGCCAGTGGGCTGTTTGTTGAAGGAAGGTTCAAAAGTCACAGGGCTGCAATAATGTATTAATGAATTAATCACGAGTACAATAAAAGGCAGTTTTTGTGTTGCACATCTTTTTGTGGTTTTTATATTACTGCTATTGGTATCACTTGGCAAAAAAACAACTATGCTAAAAAATATCAGTAAGTAGTGTTTTCTTGTCAAGTGGTTGATATGGAAAACAAAGCTCCGACCAGCACACTTAAAAGTAAATGTAGCTCTTCATAGATTATTTTCGTTCAATAACCATTTAATTTCCTATGAAATTATAATTTTCAAAGACAATTTTATAATCCATTAACGTTTCTGTTTATCCGATTTTATGAGATTGTTTTATTACACAAAAATGATAATATAAAAAATGTAAATTTCAAATAATCAATATACTTTGTAATAATTATTCTAATAATACATTTGTTATTAAAGTTTTATATTTATAAAATAATATATTATATTTTAATGGATATATTTGTTGAATTATAAACCTTGAATATTATTATTATTTACAGTTAAATTTCTGAAAATTCCAAACGTTTTAAAAGCAGAAGCAGTAAAAAACTATAAACCTTTAACCGTGTTATTATTATATAAGAATTAAAATTAGAAAGGTATTTTACGAGCAATAGTGTAAAATTGTCTAGGTTTGAAGATGATAATTTCGGCGACAAATAGACTGGACAAGTCATGTTGGGTTAATCCCCGCTCAGGCTGGTTAGGTGAACGTTGTGCAGTTTTCGTAAACACGTAAGCTATAGGTACTGGGGTTCTGTCGGAAGCGGCAACGCCTCGTAGATATTCTTTCATTTCAAAATATCTTTTAAATTTTATTACAATATATTTTAAATGTTTTTAGTGACGTAGCTACAATCTTCGTAGTGTAATACTTAATTTAAACTAAACTGTTTTCCTTTTTATAACACCGCTACTGTGTTGTAAGTGTACTTGAAGCTTCTGCAGTTACATCTATCTATTCTTCTAGTTCATTACAAATTGTAAAACTTTCTCTGTTCTATAATTTTTAACTTTTATATTAATTCCTTCAAATTTATTGAAGGAATTCATTACAAATGTTGTATATGAAAAAAACTTTCGTTTAATTGATTGCATTTTGATCGTACGCACCAAAACTTATTCAGGTCGTGTTTAACCTTTGCTGATCGATGTAGGTGGTCATGTAATTGACAAATATCCCACCCGGCCCCTGTTTCTCAGGTTTATGAATATGTTTACAAATACAGTAGAACTTCGATAAGTCTACCTCGTTAACTCGGATCTCCGGAAAACCCGAAATTATTTTGAAGTACAATAAATAAGAAATAACAAGAATCAAATAAGTAGAGTACGTACATAAAAAGTCTAACACAACAATAAAAACATCTAACACCTACAGATAAACAAAATAATGTTTTTTGCGTCCTATACTGAAACGTCGCGCATCACGAAAGCGACTCACAAAATTTAAACAGCCAAAACTGGCAGATTGTTTTGTCAAGAATGGAGTTTATCTATATATACAATATGTACATTTATATACTGTACCTAACACTCTTTGTTTTATAAATATAAAGGAGTTTGTCTGTGAGGGCAATGTTTTCTTTTAATATTTCTCTGGTGTCCGGTTAATCCGGATTTTCGATACTCGGATGGAATACGATCCCAGTTTGGGACTCTTTGTTTTATAAATATAAAGGAGTTTGTCTGTGAGTACAATGTTTTCTTTTAATATTTCTCTGGTGTCCGGTTAATCCGGATTTTCGATACTCGGATGGAATACGATCCCAGTTTGTCCGATGTACTGAGGTTCTACTGTACATCATGTTTAACTTGTAGAATATTTTAATTCGGAATAGAATTATATTTTACATTACAAGAAGACCGGACCTACATCTGCATAACAATGTAAATGCCATCTCAAATGGTTATTTTTCAATTATCTATCAAACATATGAAGTTATGTAAGGACGTCTAATCGTTCATGTTTCCCAACACAAAACATAATAAAACAATGCCAATCACTGTTGTAGCGTGCCGCGATTCACGACCAGCGAACGATTTGCAATTAGAACTGTTATTGGAATTTATTCGCATTTTACAACCCGGTAAACTGCCTTCCTGCAGGCGTACGTGCGTGGCTGGACGTAGTTAGTGAGCCCTGTTGTTATCGGTGTGTTTCGCAACGTTGCGCGACCTTGGTATGTTTAATCTAAATCTCTTCGAGTCGACGACAGTATCTAATCTGTTACTTTGCGATTATCTGTGGGAAATGTGTAGCTTCTATGACTCTGTGATGCTCTGTTGACAGGCAGGAAAATACAATGTATATAATTTGATCGAATTTCAGCAAGTTTGTAAATGGCATGGATTTTAACAATATTTTTACTATAGTAGAATTAAAATTAGAAAAGTATTTTCCAACAAATAGCCGAGATTCTTTAGGTCCTCGTCTCCAGTTAGGCCAGTTCATGGATTAGTTGTTTCCTTGCAAACATAAACTGAGATCATTGCAATGGTTTTTTGTCATGTATTAAAGCGTAGTTATATTTAATATTTTGTCGTTTCTTGTGTAAAGTGTAGAAATACCGGAAATGTCCTGTTTCCCACTGTTCCGAATTCAAAATACTTTTTAATTTTAGACATTCCTTAAGTTTTGAATATTGATGATAGTTTCTCTCAGTGTCGATTAAACAGTTTATCCTCCACTACAACTTTCATTCCTTAAGGCATTATATAAGTAATACCACATAAGGTATGTACACCCTATATTTATGTTTATATGCTGTGGAACTAGGTGCAACGGGTGTAAACTTATGTTTAAAATAAACATAAAGAATTATTAAGGGTTTCGGAGACACAACAAAATAATCTGTTGTAAGGAAGATGTAGTTTATGTTAATGTATTTTCTTGACTCTATCATCAATTACATATCTAAATGCAAATATTGTCTTACAAATGAGTATTATTAAAATTTTGTTTTTGTAATTGTAATTTATCTTTTTTCTGTGCAGGTGAGTTAAACAACAAAATAAAATTGCAGATTTTACTTTTTAAAGTAATAAACTACAAGACTTATGTAAGTAAAATGATATGAATGTAATTACATCCATTACTTTCAGAGTACTCTTTTTTAACTCTTTTTATTAACTGGCTTTCTTGTTTCTGTCAGGTATAAATTGTATAAGATTTAAATTAATACCCCGATACTTCGATAAATATACAAATAAAACCATTCGTGTTTTTGTAATATTTGTATATATACAAACAATTTTATACATATATATTGTGCGCGCGCGGGTGTGTGTGTGTGTGTGTGTGTGTGTGTGTGTGTGTGTGTGTGTGCGTGCGTGCGTGCGAGGGATCGTCTTTAGGTGTGTGTGTGTGTGTGTGTGTGTGTGTGTGTGTGTGTGTGTGTGTGTGTGTGTGTGTGTGTGTGTGTGTGTGTGTGTGTGTGTGTGTGTGTGTGTGTTTGTGTGTGTGTGTGTGTGTGTGTGTGTGTGTGTGTGTGTGTGTGTGTGTGTGTGTGTGTGTGTGTGTGTGTGTGTGTGTGTATGTGTGTGTGTGTGTGTGTGTGTGTGTGTGTGTGTGTGTGTGTGTTGAGTGTGTGTGTGTGTGTGTGTGTGTGTGTGTGTGTGTGTGTGTGTGTGTGTTGAGTGTGTGTTGAGTGTGTGTGTGTGTGTGTGTGTGTGTGTGTGTGTGTGTGTGTGTGTGTGTGTGTGTGTGTGTGTGTGTGTGTGTGTGTGTGTGTGTGTGTGTGTGTGTGTGTTGAGTGTGTGTTGAGTGTGTGTGTGTGTGTGTGTGTGTGTGTGTGTGTGTGTGTGTGTGTGTGTGTGTGTGTGTGTTATCGTTAATATTGTCCAGACATATTTTCGTCTTCATTGTATGGCCATCCTGTGGCGTGTTTGTACAGAACCATTTCTTTAGTAATTCTACTTACGAACATTTACTTGATGTGTTGTGTTATCTTTGTTTCTACTTTATTCTATCGCATATATAATATATTTACTCTACTACTTTAGTAATATTTCGAGTAGGGTCTTTATTGGCGCATTGTTGGCATGCTTTATCTAGTTAAATGTGAATGAAACTATATCCCAATAAATAAAGGAATAACCAGATTTACACATTCAGTAAATTCATATAAGTATAATGACTAACTGAAGGAGTAAATACAAACACGCGGCGAATCACCTTCCATTTTACCTCTAGTTAGATTCGGAGCACTAAATGAAAATTGCCCAAAGTTGTTACAAGTACTTTGCAATTCGTTTTCGCGCAAGACAAGTCTCCACACTTCCGGCCCACGCACACGGCCGCCAGCGTCACTGGCAACAATACGACTTCCTGCGTCATCTCACGGCAGGACGCAGTTTAACGCGCTATAAATACGGCTCGTTACAAGCACAGAATTGTCGCCCGGTCGCCTACACTGTGGGCGCTCTCCAGAGCCGTGTCTGTTAGCTATAAAGCGACTCGTTACAAGCACAGAATTGTCGCCCGGTAGCCTACACTGTGGGCGCTCTCCAGAGCCGTGTCTGGTAGCTATAAAGCGACTCGTCGCGCGGGAAACTAGAGACGTGTCGCGAGGAAGCACGGGAACTAGTCTTTTACAACGAAAAGAATGAATAAATAGTTTTTGCGGCTGTGGATAACTGGTTAAAAATATAACCTAAAGTTTAGGGATGAGATGTTTAACGATAGTAGATAAATTCTACGTCAAAACTCTTTATTTACTCTTCACTCTGTTCAAACTACATTTTAGCAGCTTAATGCAGAGTAGAAAGGCAAGATATTCAGAGGGTTGGAAAGGAATTGGATTTGTTAAAACAAAACGGGGGGGGGGTATATTCTAAGACGGATTAAGAGTTTCTTATGTTGAGACAAAGTTTTTTTAAAACTTTTATCGGTTAAAATTTGGCCAGTTTTGTAACAAATCTAATTTTAATTTAAAACTATCGTATATTAATCAAATATAACTTCAAGATAAATTGATCTGAAGTATCTTCAAATATAACTTCAAATACTTTTCAGATAAAACGAATTAACAATAAGCAGACAGCTTTTAATATATATGCGTGTACAGTTTTTGTAAAATACCTGAATTTCCGTCCTAGTTTAGCGATGACCGCTTTTTTTAAAAAAAAGACTCACAAAGGAAGGCCTAGGTAGATTAGGCCACGTCTTATGATCCAGCCAATAATTCCTATTATGTTGTTTTTAATGAATTTTTAAAGACGTATCGGCTCAATATTTTTGTAGCTTGATGCTCAATAATTATAGCTTGTGAAAATGGATATTGAAAGTTTTTATTAACTAGTTATTTTTGGAAAGCCTTCATCTTAATTTCCCAAATAAGTTCTTTCATTTCCTGTATTTACTGTTCAATTAATCTTTATATTATGAAATAAATTTAGTCAAGTTACTATCTCAACTTGTGTAAAACTATAACCGTTGTATCGTAAAGTGTATTTTTTTTTTTTTTTTTTTTTTTAATTTGCCTTGGCAGCCCACCTTTGACGGGAGTGTAGGCTGCAGTACTTGTGAGACATCGGTTTTGTCACTAGAATGTTTTATTTTTAATTTTAGACGTTTGAATATGGTCAACCACAATTAAAAAATCTGCCGTGTAAATGTCAGTTCGTTAAATAACACTAGTTGAAGCCATGAAAAATGACCAGTACCCCTTAAACGTGGCTCTCCAGAAAGTAAATACCTTTACAGGGATCAGGTCAACTATAGAAAATGAAAACGTTTTCAAATGTAAGGTAACAGTTGGTAGTTAGAGCTTATTACTGGCCACACGTTTCGTGAATACCGTATGGCACAAGTAAATGCAGCTCTACCTTGTCTCTCATAAACCACGTCGGTGCTATAACGTGTCATTATTAGGCCTATTATTAATCACAACGGTAAATAAAATCTCACTCGAATGTAATCTCACAACGGCGAGTGTCCACTCGAAATCTCAATAGATTCTAGTTTATAATACTTACAGACTAGTATCGACTACCATGTTTCATCAGTGTTTGGCTACTACTGATGAAGGCGACATCGTTGTCAAAACTAGTCTGTATGTATCAATAAATTAGTGTGTAGCGAGATTTCGAGTGGACTTTTAATATTTATCGTTGTAAATTGTTCTCGCTAGATAAGCACTAATTAGCTTAATATTATTATTATTGTTCATTTTAAAATCTAAATATTGAGTAGTGGAACAAATGGGGTTAGCGCTGGACAGGGGAGATGTTGTAACCGAGAAGGTTGGCTGTCAATCTCCGCTACCATGTTTACCTCCCAGACGCACTTTACACTTTGGATTACAATACAACCTCTACTGACTGTTAATTAACTAGATGTGTCCATTGGCGCCCACGTAACTCTATATGGGCAAGACTAGTCGTCAATGAATGATGAGGCCTCGCAGACCATTCTGGACTGATAGCCAACATTCTGTTATTATATAAATGCGTTAAAGTCTCCTTGCCAACGCGCATTGCGTATCCCGAACTACTCCAAGTCGGGTAGATAAGACTCCGCGTTGTGTAACATTAATATAGGTGCGTAATAACTCATCATGACTCAGAAGCGGAGTTGTGTCCTTTTTAGGCAAGACTGTCGCGATGGATATGTTTTCTTCTAATGAACGTACGATCCTGACCGACACGCGCTGGCTCGTACCATTCACTTTGATATTTTCGTTACAAAAACACACGCCCAGACCGGTTTACCGAGGCTGTTTTTGTTTTAATTAATTATGTAATTGAAATAACTCGTGCTTCGTACTTGTTATTGAGACGGAGAGGTTGTATGATAAAGGTTATGAAGGCTAGGGATTTGAATACCTGTTGGTCCTGGATGTTGTAGAAGGTCTCTAACTGTGTGGGCCAGCCTATCTAGTACACATCCTACAGACATAAGTAGTCTAAAACTAACTACAAAGCATTTTAAACTCGTCGCCAACAAACCAACTCAGAGTTGTTTTTCGGTCTTTGTCAATCGAAGAGAAAACACAAAAAGAAATATGAGAGAATGAAATAAAATAATTGTAATCACAGATTGTGTAGAGTAGAAATCAGATGTCACAGATAAACAGATTAAAGATATATATTGTTTCCATGAGCATATGAGTGATTATAGTTTATATAAGTCTGTCAGGGGAAAAGAGATAAGGCTATTTGAAAAAAAAAAATGAATGGATTTATCTGATGTTGAGGTTAGGGGATTCTCTGGACTTGGAAATCACCAAAAACGAAATGTAAACCTAAATTTGTGAGTGTAAACTGAATTAAAGAAGGAAAGCACAAATATTTTAAACAATAGACTTATTAAGTTTAATAATTGAAACAAATAAGTATTTGACATTTTAAAAACAAACTGTAAAACAATGCACAAAAATGAAAATTCAATTCCTACTTAAATCTACAAATCGACAATTCCTACTTAAATCTACAAATCGACAATTCCTACTTAAATCTACAAATCGACAATTCCTACTTAAATCTACAAATCGACAATTCCTACTTAAATCTACAAATCGACAATTCCTACTTAAATCTACAAATCGACAATTCCTACTTAAATCTATAAATCGACAATTCCTACTTAAATCTTCAAATCAACAATTCCTACTTAAAAAACAAAGAAAGTAAATTTTATTTTAGTTCCTTTTAGTTTTATAATTATATATAATATAAATATGTATTTACATCATAATAACAATATTAAGTGGCAAATTAGGAAACGAATTTCCTTGCAATTTACAATTTTCCTTTGTATGTATGGTGTTGGACTAAGTTTGTATGAAATAGTTTTGGCTAAGAAAGGAATTTATACTCACCTGATCCTGGAAGTAGGGAAAACACTTTGTATATGGACAATGGAGAGACTGTTTTTTTAAGTAAAGGTTGCCATCCATCTGGATAAAAGAGGTGTATATAGCCATTTCCCGAGTTATTGCATAAAACTAGACTAAAGAAAAAGAAAACTTGTTGTTTAGGAATATCGGGATATTTTTAAAAAAATTTCTTGTCTTTTCAATATGTCATACACAAAGTACTCGCCTGACTGCGAAGGTAAATTACACGTCGGACAAGATCGTCATACGACCGCCATTAGTATACTCGGTAATGTGTTCAAACGATTCACAGACCAACAAAGCTTTATCTTCGCTTTCACTTGATAGAAATAAATCAAAAGAAGAGATCCGCCGCTGGCGCTTTAAAAATTACGATCCCCTACAATATAAATGTTCAATCTAATCGATAGGTGTCGCGGAGGAACTCTGAAAATGAAAAATCGTTCCCACTAAATATACTTTCACTGTAATCACGTCCGACTTGGGCGTTTTGTCCACTGTAGGTTTTCCGCTTCGTTCAGCTCTGTAAACACTTTGATTCGCCCAAAGCGCTTTTGGGGAGATTTACTGTACATGGTTGTTATCGTTTATGTAACGAAATTTCTTAAATAAAACTAAACTGGTGACTTTCATATTTTGTTCCTTCAGTGCGATCTTGCGTTGCATGTTATTAGAGAAGCGGGTAGTGTGTAGACACCTCTTTCCCTCGGGTATCTGTAGGTCTTCAGTTTAGCTACCCAGGAGGTCATTTTGTCTTTTCCTTATTTTTACTTAATTCCGTCTAGTCTTCTTTACTCGTCTCACAATCGGGTAAACACATTTATGTCCCTGATAGAGGGTAGGCCTGCTTAATGCCATGATCGCACCAAGTACCCTGACAGTGGTTAATGGTCTTATATTTACAATCCATTATTTTATATCGTTCGTGGCTGCTAATCATCGTGAATCGATCAATGGGAGTTATCCATTCCACATCCTCCCTCTCTTCTCATTCCTTTACAAATATGATGAAATAAAAACAGTTAAACCAATGAAACAAGCTATACTGTGGGAAACGTGTAACCAACCGCTATATACGGACTTTTATTATTTACCTTTACTAAATATATTTTTATTCACGAGGGTAATTGTTCCCTTTGAATAATTACTGTCCATAAAGCGACTCGAGCGGTTGTAACAGTCTATTGCCTTTAACCCTTTCTTCTGGAAGGACAAGGAGGGTTACATTCGATAAAACTCGATCATTGAGTCAAACTAAGATTGGTTTGTTTCAATTTAAAAATGAAATTTAAACTTCCAGCTAAAACTTAAATTACAAAATTGCATTTTAGTTTGATACGTTAGCATGATGCAGTATTCATCTTTACAGTTTGTGCCTTTAATCTTCATAAATCATAAACTTACGTCAACATATTTTACACGTAACAACGAATAAATAATAATTTTGGCGTACCTTTGATTTCTTTATTTTAATACACACTAACTCTCACTCACAACATGCACTGAAGAAGTCGCTGCCGGTCGGTCATGTTAATATTACTACACGGCTGCATATTTCACTTAACTAAAATCTTAAGTAGTATCCTTCCACTTTGCATTGGTTAATCTTAGTTCTAAAAGATTATCTTAGAAATATTTTACTTGAAATGTCTAAATGATGTTAAGTTAAATTTTTTTATAAGTAATGTTGTAAAGTAAACCAAAATAAACTAAAAATGTATTATTAATTTCAAACAACAGCGTCGGCAATTCCGTATTGCCAAGTGTCTAGAACAAGCGACGCCTAGAACGTACGAAGCCAGCTATAGCCTACCTTTCTTCTACCTCACATGGAACATCTTTGATTTGTTAAGAATGTCACATGATGTACACAGTATGTTACCGAAGTCGCGTCTAATGGGGCCTATAGTAATCTGAAATGTAATTGCCAGTCTTGGTCTCTTTTCTGAATTACCAGTTTGAAATGAGTTGCAACGTTTGGGACCGTATCAGACTACCCCCCTTTCCACAATTTAAATTATGAAACATGAGTTATTCTAATCTATATTTAAAATAAATCAAACTAACGGAAATTTGTCCTATTATCACTCCAACTTTACATAGTCTATAATTTAAAACAAAGGCAATAAAACCCCATTACAAGTAATAACGAGTTAGGAAAAAAAATTAAAAACGAGGTAAATGTGAATTTATAGAAAGAATTCGTACCCACTCTCATCTCAACACAGAGGGATTTATCTGCAAACACCACTATCAACCATGCGGAAAACAACTGGACCAGAACACGTGACAGGCAAGCCAGTATAGGGAAGAATTGGGCAAAGCTGATAGACTCTCCTATACCCCGAAACTTGCCTAGAGATGTAGCAGTACTACTACTGGCCACGACTACCTGGCAGCCTATCTGCGCTGATTTGGCTTGTACGCTGTGCCAACACCCCAGGATGGACGTAGCTCACCTACTCCGGTGTCCGGCCCTTGGAGCCAACTCTGTGGATGATGAAGAAGAAGACAACTGCAGGAGATCGCCTGCCTCTGCTGGTCAGCGCGCCGCCAAATGGCTAACCTGCCAAGGATGGGCGTTGGCTAGTAAGTAAGGGATATAGCTTCCCGTTACACCAAGATGTACGAAGTAACAGAAGGGGCATAATGAAGACCCTAGAGGAGTTAGGGGAAACTATAACTCGTGTATAGGGTTACATACCTGAAGGAGTCAGACTTTCTAAAGGTGTTCCTTGCTACCCTACCTTAAAATACCAGTCAGTTGTGGGTAGTGTTTAGTTGTGTTGTCATATGTTTTGTGGGAAACGATGTGTGTAGGGTTCTGCGAGATATGCCAAATGTCTCCCAGTTTACAGCACTCAAACAGCGAACTATTTCAATGCTTTCGTAATTTTGAAGATCTGCATTAAACTGGGCAATTTAAATTTAATTTTTTTTACTGAATAAACTTGGTTTGGAAAATTTAAAACTAAGATATTGGTCAACCACAAAGACGAAAAGAATTATGACTTCCGTAAATGACTATACCTATTTCTAACCATCATTGTTGGACGTTTCTATGGTTACAGAAATTTAATATGAGACCTATTGTTGTACGTTTAGTGACCTCTAACTGTTTTTGATAACTTCATCTTGCGACCGCTAGCCTCACTTCCTGCTATTGATTGCCAGATGTGTTGACCACAATTTGTGTGACTGCATTTGGAAAGTGCACACTGGCGTAGCTGTAATACCCCCCCCCCCGCCGGTTCCTAAAAAAGCTAATCTTAATCTGGTACCGCTGGTCACGTCCTTAATGCCCTTCTCTACTTTGCAGCGAGAAACTTTATTTCACCTCTGTGTGGTTTCGCCCATAAATTACTTACCCGTTAAAAGCACTTTCTAAACTTTTTTCCGTGCGTCTTAGAGGACAGTTTTTGTAAAAAATTTCCGTTTTTTCACATTTTGAAGTTTGTTAATTGTTCAATATATCCCTGTGATTAAAACATTACCTCTTTTTCTACCTCCCTCCATCTCTTTATCTACCTTTCTCTCTCTCTCTCTCTCTCTCCCTCTCCTTCCATCTCTCTCTCTCTCTCTCTCTACCTCCTTCCATCTCTCTATTTACCTAACTTCCTTTCTCACTCACTCACCCACCCTCTCTAATTCCATCCTTTCCTCTCTTCATTTCTCTACGTTCCTCCCTCCCTTTTTTACCTAACTTCCTCTCTCTCTCTCTCTCTCTCTCTCTCTCTCTCTCTCTCTCTCTCTCTCTCCCTCTCTCGTATTAGCATTTTCATCACACGAAAAACAGAAGACATTCCAAATTACTTACATGTTAAAATCACTTTCTAAACTATTTTGTGTGTGTCTTAAAGCACAGTCTTGTAAACAATTTCTGTTTGCCAAAAACATTTTCAAGTATGTTATTTGTTTTATATATTCCTGTAATTAAATCATTTGTAGTCTCTGTCTCTTTGTACTACTCTCTCTCTCTCTCTCTCTCTCTCTCTCTCTCTCTCTCTCTGTCTCTCTCTCTGTCTCTCTCTTTCTCCTCCTTCCCTCATTATTACTTTCCTCTCTTGTTTTCTTTCTTTCTCTACCTTCCTCTGTATCTTCTTCTCTCCCTTGTTCATCTACCTTCCTGTCTCTCTCTAATTTCCACCATCTCTCTTTCTCTCTCACTAACCCCCTCTCTCTACCCTCTTGTTAACGCATCTATGACAGGTCAGGTAGAGAACATTGCAATACTCCTGAAGATATTCCGAGGAGAATTTTATAATAGTTTTAAAAGTAATACAGTGTTTCTGATTTCAAATTATTTACATATCAGCGTTTGGTCATTTGTACTCACATGTCAGTGCCAGTACATATGGTGTTTGTTATGGTTTTATTCGGAGACCCACTCTGGCTTTAACAAATGTTGGAGTGGGGAGCACGTATTTTTTTAGTTTCACGTTTGTTTTTGAGATGTCCGGTCATAAATTACGGCATCTCGATCTGCGGAATCGATCTTCAAAAATATACCTTTTGGAATGCTGTCCACTTTTAAAATAGTGTTTAGGTCTACCTGAGGTACTTAACTCTGTACACGTAGCGTCATAATTTCCCTACCAGTGGTCATTATTGCTCTACCTTAACCGTACCTACTTTAGAATCCTTTGGGTTGATCGTTTTAAAAATATTCAGAAAGGAAATCTTAAAATGGGTATGTTTAATTCTTCCTCGTTGCTATTGGTTACTACGAAGCTTCAAATTTCCGAGCGAGGTCTGACCGACATTCGACATGTTCTCGTAGCGAATCACCAGATCAAACGATAAGGCGCTAATCTTAATCACTCTTTCCTAATTGTTTTCCAACGATAACAATTCCATTTAAATTCCAACGTTTAACAAAAGTCTTGCACGATATTTGAACTTTACTTAGTGGTCTATCGTAATTCTCGGTTTTGGTTAAGTTGTTGGATACAAACTGTATTCTCTCCCATTCGGCAACCAGGAAGTGTGACGGGAAATCTTGGCTAATACACAACGTTTATAAGACATTATATGGCAGTGTAGTTCTTAGATTAACGGAATTTCACGTTAATCGTACAAAACTTTGATTTATCGTGTAAACATTTGATAAAGTGCTAGGCATTGTTCATTTCCATTGCGTAATCAAAATGTAGATTCTGCAATGTAAAGACATTGTTTTCACCTTTGTGAACCATATTTCAAACTACTAAACCATTTTTTTTCATTTTCGCACTTCAATTCAGTACAATAGCACCACAAATACATAACATTTGAGAGTTAGGTGTTTTTGGTAAATATGCCCTTCTCTCGCTTTTTCTATTCTCTATATTTCCTTTACTTGATCCCATTTTGAGTTTAATGTTGTTACTAGATTATTTGTTCATTGTCATTCCTTTTGTCGCCTGGTATCTTTTTCTTACTGGATGTTAATATTTGTTTATAAATATCCATTTCGTTTTTGTATGTTAAAAGTTTCACTTATAGTCTTCATTTGCTTTTTTTATTTTAACCAATACTCTTAACTTGTTTCATTGCTTTTACTTGCTATCTAAATGTTAGTAAGAATATTCTCAAACTCATTACAGCAATAATGCTAATGTTGTTTGCTATTTAGAAACAAAACTACTATAAGATGCAAGTCTGATGTGGAGGAGGAAAGCCAGGCTTCTTTCAGTTGAACTTATTCATGGTCCCATCTTTCTTTGAGAGCTTACTAGTGGTTTCATCTTCCTACCTGGAGAGCCTGAAAATGGTCCAGTTTTCCAAGAAGAGCTAATGGTTTCATCTCCTTAAGTAGAGATCCGGTTAATGGCCAGATCTTTCTAGGAGAGCTTACTATTGGTTTCATCTTCCTACCTGGAGAGCCGGTTAATGGTCCCATCTTTGTAGGAGAGCTTACTAGTTGTTTCATCTTCCTACCTGAAGAGCCGATTAATGGCCTCATCTTTCTAGGAGAGCTTCCTAATAGTTTCATTTTCCTACCTTGAGAGCCGGTTATTGGTTCCATCTTTCTAGGAGAGTTTACTAGTGGTTTCATCTTCCTACCTGAAGAGTCTGTTAATGGTCCAGTTTTCCAAGGAGAGCTAATGGTTTCATCTCATTAAGTAGAGAGCCGGTTAATGGGCCCGTCTTTCTAGGAGAGCTTACTAGTGGTTTCATCTTCCTGCCTGGAGAGCCGGTTAATGGACCCATCGTTCTAGGAGAGCTTACTAGTGGTTTCATCTTCCTACCTAGAGAGCCGGTTAATGGTTCCATCTTTCTAGGAGAGCTTACTAGTGGTTTCATCTTCCTACCTGAAGAGCCGATTAATGGCCCCATCTTTCTAGGAGAGCTTACTAATAGTTTCATCTTCCTACCTGGAGAGCCGGTTAATGGTCCCATCTTTCTAGGAGAGCTTACTAATGGAAATTGTATTACTCAATGTCACAAGTAGACGCAACGAGCCATGATGGCGAAGGAACTGCATGTGGGGTAAGAGAAGAACCCGTTGTTGTTTTCGCAGTACCGTCCAAATGAAGCCTATTTGAAGGGACGGGCGTGATAGTTGAAGAATCACTCGGTGATATAGAGGATTAACCAAATCCAATCCAGCTTCCCTTTTTTGTATTGTTGAAGTCTTCAGTTTTTGCAAACGTCTTCTCTGTGGGGAATCGATAACAGTCGTTGCTGCTCTCAGAAGATTTCACTAAGTGAATCTTTTATGTAAATAAAATATAAATGGGTGATGTTTAGTTTGTTACAGTAATATACTATTGTTTTATACACGGCCATAAGGAGGTCTGTAATTGCCGAAACCGTTGTGCTGTTTGTCAGTTATCTACTTATTTTACAACATTTACTTGTATCATAGAAAAGTATTTCCTATCGAAGTTGTTATCTTTCTGTTTCCTTTCACAAGAGAGATTTACGACCTTTTAATACAAGAGAGATTTGCCTTGATTTTATGTAATTTAACTTGTAAATATCGCGATGAACAATTAAAATCTTCCTTTCGAAGAGAGCATAGACAGCGTGCCGCACAACTCCGCAAACCATTGTCTGTCTGTCTGTCTGTACACCAGCATCACGTGCTAATGAAGACAACAATCACCGACTGCAGCATTAAGACTCCTTGTCATTACATATTAATGAGTTTACGTAATTATGCGGTAATTATAAGTTGGCAGCTTGCGCTGCGGCAGAAATAATAGTGAAACTACATTCGTCGGGGCAAAAATACAGTCTCTGTAAATTACTTTCTCACTCGTTTAAAGCGGAGAGACTTTTACAATAGTTTAAATTGTGGAAAGCATTTCCATGTCCGTTCACACGTCGGCAGAACAAACCGAACGATACGGGAGTAATGAAGTATTTCCCCAGTAATTACAGATAGTAAAGGGTATCGATAATACTGGGGTAGTTTTGTCCCCGTTACGCAATACTACAAGTGTTAAACTTGACTGCATGACCAGATAACGTGAGGTAACATTTTATATTTTCCCCCCTAAGGCTATCTGTATTCGTAATGTATTTCCACTCGTCGTAAATTTAAAAGTCATGCGAAGAGTAGAAATTAATTTCTAACACTTCACAACCCTCCCTACACAGTTCTAACATCAGACTCCTCATACTCCACATACCTCACAGTACCTTACCCCCCCCCCCACGCACAAGTAGGCCTACACACACCACACATGGTTTATAAACATTGAACAAAGTGAGCTTTTTTCAAATTACCTCCTAGGTGCCAAAAGGGCTTCTATGCCCTTTTTTTACTGAGAGGGAGGATTTGTTTCACATTTCAGACCCATAAATTTTCCTGTTGGACACCTTCCAATCGAAATTCCTCTGCACTGACGTGCCGTTGGGCGCCATGCTACCAGTATGACATATTCTTCAATATTCAGTCTAAATTTGCAAACAGGGCGGGAATATTGTATGACGGGCCCCTTTGGACAGTTTCCCTTCTAAATCTAAATATTCATTACACTCTATAACTAATATATTTCATTAATAAGAAAAGACACTTATAATGGGCGAAGTTATTTTTGTTAACTTTCGAGAATTTCAGTTTGTTCTATTAATAACTAAACAATCCTAGCCCTTGTTATTGTTGTTTATTTATTATAATTACGCTACTGTGCTCTGTATAGATTTCGAATTGTTCCTTTAAGAAAATAAAAACTGTTTTTTTACATAACCTTTGCCTTATAATTATGTGAATTACGTTACACTGTTAACCGTTAAATAAGCATCCGGATTTGTCTTAAGGGGGCTCGACCAGAGTAAAACGTTGTGTAAGAAATCGCTGCCTGAAATAAAATCAAAGTAGAACTTCAGGTTATTCAAAATGACGAGATACCATTAAATTATTTTATACAAACTTGCATTGTTCAAAAATCCCGTTAAATGTCGAATAGACATCAAAGTGTAACATATATATAAAGCAATTTTGAATTTAAATCACCTCGAAACGCGTGGATTAGTTTTTTGTCAGAAATTAAATCAGCTGAAAAACATGCAACATTTGATGGTCGAGATGTCTGGTTCCTCCTTGTCCTTCCGTTTAAGGTTTTCCATAGGTAGAGTTGAGGTTATTCTTAAAGGAGTAAAGGACTTAAGAACGTTGGCAGTTAGCCAGAATTTATAAAATATAAAAAAATTATATACAATTTGTGTTCTAAAAGAAGTCTTTTTAAACAAAAAACCGTAGTCTTCGGTACATTCAGCGTTTGCTGGCGATTGTCCTGAAGAGAGAGAGAGATGATTATATAAGGTGCATCTTAAAGAGATATTTTTTTTCGTATTCTGTTAAAAATATAATTTATTGAAATGTTCGATCACTACTTTTTCTCGGAACTGGTAACTTTAACACTGTGTTATAACAGGAATTGGTAAACAGGTAGTTCAATAAACGTTCTATCAGCCGTCACAAAGAGCATCGATTTCTCCCAGGTCCGTTTAGCTGGTAACTTGAAGTTTTTACACTTCTCCAGAATTTCCGTATTTCCCAACCCGGAAACACAACGGGTAAACCATTTACATAACTTGGTGAAACGGTGAAGACATTGTAAATTGTCGCGCCGCTAGTTGGCTGAAGCCTGACGCAAGAGCGGTTCTCGTGATTATCCAGGCAGTGCTCGGGCGTCGTAATCACTGTCACAAGAAATGCTGCAATCAGGGATTCATGTTCGTTTATAGATTCAAGAGGCTGTGAGCAATCGCGAAGTTCCCGTCTTGTCGTGACTATCCGCAGTCCTGAGGAAATGCATCGCTTACTTTAATTTCACGGCGGTTTATAATGATGTATATTTTCATTATTAAGTTGGATTTATTATTTATAGCATTGAGGAGCTCAAAATTTAGATCATAAATTACACTTTTGGTATCACTTGGCAAAATACCTACTTACTGATATTTCTCAGCTGACGCGTTTCGCACTAAGTCAGTGCATTATTCAATGCTGCGAGTAACGGACAAGGCTCTTGACAAAACCTCAACGTACAACTCTAAAACTGCAAATAGAGATATTGTGTTAGTCTGTAATTATTTATATTTCTCTGATCTTTAATGCGGATGTCGTTTCTATACCAAGGTGTAGCGGGAGAGATTAATCAGCTGGAAGCTTTTTTGAAAGAATGAACGTTTTCGTATTAGTTCATAGTTTAAGAGAACTGTTCTAACGAAACTGTTTTAGAAAGAATCCTAGAATTTTTGTTTTACATATTTTAAATTTGATCAGAACTAGTAAGATGATCTAGGAGTATTCCAAACTGATATCGTTGGAAACATCTGCTGATGAATGTTTTTGAGTAAATGATAAGTGACTCGTTTGCTGGGAAGAAAAGAAGGACGAAGGAGAACTATGAGTTTGTTGAAGCGATTCATCTGCCCCGAACAGTATAACCGTCAATGAATAACGCTTTACATCGTCTTTGAGGTTCACAATATTGTCTATTTATACGTTTAGAATTGATTGCCTAGTTATATAACACATTGGGACTACGTGCTTTGTTCCTTCAAACCCGTTTTATCGGGGTCTACCCATCTGCCAACCTACCCGCTATGCACCCTCTGCCTAAATGAGAACACTTCGAAATTTAAAAACCTATCCTAAAACCACACCAACACCTGCGCCAATCATTTAAGTCTTCAAGTCACTCGGCCAGAAACATATAATTCATAAACTTGAGAGTATAAGCGAAATTCTAGTAAAAAACCACTAATATTAAAATATCAGACACAAATAACAATAATAAAATTAAAACAAAAAACAAATATAATGAATGAAAATAAACACTAAAAAATTCTAAACAGCTGTATCAGCTGTTAAAGTACTATTAATAACAATTATACACCCTTGCTACAACTACTTGCACAACCGTTATATACTATATATATATATATATTTTACTAAACAGTATCATCAGAAGGTTACAAAATGTCATTTTGTGGCACAGTTTTAAAGGTTGTGTAAATATTTGAAGCAAAGGGTTTGTAATGGCTTCTTAATTATAATTATGCTACTTTTAAAAAAATAAAAGACGTACACAAAACTTAGTCATCATCATGAGTGATGCTACTACAAATTCTTACTTACAAATCAGTTGTACACAGTTGTAAGTTATAGTTTGTAGTAGCAACACTCACTAATGATGATGACTTAGTCATTGAAACGCGTATGCGTCAATAAATGATTAATTTGTGAGTTTTGTATACGTTTTTATTTGTTTTAACATAACCTCACAAGCTAAGCTCAAAGAATGGTTGTATGTTACTGCGTTCTCTATTTATTGTTTTACTAGAGGTGTCCAATTCATTAAAATAATAAATAAGGTTACAATAAAACACCATAGCGGTGGATCAAATAAAACTAACAAGAACTGTACTCCTAACATATAGAAACAAGTGTATTATTCCAGCCTGATTACACAGTAGAACTACTGACTGTTGGCGCGAAGTTTTTCAACATCCTGCCCCTAGCCAAGGTCCTGATGCATTTAGGATTTCCAACATCAAGCACTATCTAGTTGAGTTTTTAGTTCCTAGAGTTTAGTTTTAAAATGTCGTACGTATAAGGTATATTCGACAACGATTCTTATTAAAGGTCATCAGAGCACGTGAATGGTACGAGAGTGCTACACGAAGATGTGTCGTGCATGAAACGCGCTACTCGGAGAATCGTAAGTAGGTGTAATAGGTGTGACCTTTGATGGCCTGAACTTGCCCGATGCTTTAACCGACTACGCCTTTAATGGAGATGCACGCTTCCATGTAAAATTGCAAGGTTGTGGAGACACGGCGGCGTTTGCAGCAGAACTGTATTCCACCCGTTGAGTTACACGTTTATGTTTTAAAAGCTTATCCAACGGACATAGTTGAAATCAAGTTGGAAATTTCTGGAAAGTGGGCAGTAAACTCCCATTAATTGCTATCAAGTGGAAAGCAATATTCTCGAATAGTAAAATAAAAGTATTGGCAAAATCACAAATACTAAAATTTCTTGATGTAATCATCTTGAATTCACTGATTAAACTAATTTTACACTACTTAACTAAGTGAATACGTAAATGCTTACTTGCTGACGCGTTTCAAAACGATCTACTCCTGTAGAAGGTTAGCTTCGTAAAAGGAACGACCGTTTTGAAACGCGTCAGCAAGTATTCAATTACGTATTCACTTAGTTAAGTAGTGTAAAATTAGTAAATACTAAGATGATTAAAAAAATAACTATTACAAGTTACCTGAGGTTAAACCCACATGTACATTTAGATAACCATGTCATCATCATAGGAGGGTCCTATTACAAAATTACAATCTAGAATACAATAATTCACAAACTAGAGTGACTAGGTTGTTTGCCAAAGGTCAGTCTAGTTCGTAAATTATTGTATTCTAGATTGTAATTTTGTAATAGATGATGATGTTGTATTTAATGATGATGATGATGATGACGACGACGACGACGACGACGACGACGGTGGTGGTGGTGGTGGTGATAATGATAATGTTGTTGTTGTTGTTGTTGTTGTTGTGTTGTTGTTGTTGTGGTGGTGAGGGCGACGGCGACGACGACGATCGAAATGTGCATAAGGTTTTAATCTTATGCAACTTGTAATGTTGTATATTGTATATTCTCGAATAGGTTATACTAAATGATAGCTCCTCTCGGACCTCGGTAACTGGAATTATCTGATAACAGGAGCTTGAAGTAAAACCCTTGAAATCCCGACGTTTGCATCGTTTTAACGATGTATCTACCTTCTAATTTAAGCAACCCTAAGCAACGAAGCGTAACCTAATATTAATAGTCCTCTTGTTTAATTAATATATACACATGTTGTAGAGAATAACATTTAAAAACCGAGAAAAAGTCAAGTCAATCAGTCCGGCTCTGCGTTGAAATTCCCCAACCATAGAAAAACCAAACTGTCCCTTCGAAATGAACATCCATTAAATGGAAAATAACCTATCAACTATCAGTCATGTGCAAACAACCAACGTCTCATTGGTCAGTGATGCCATTACCTTAACTGCAACCAGTGTTACATAAGATGAAAAGGGGGTTTGATAAAATAAGCCACTGTATAAGAAACCTTTATTGAATTCCTCGATCTGAATGTATCGTGTAGCCAGTGCAAAGATATTTATACCAGTCAATGTAATACCAGAGTGATACTTAACGAATGAGGCCAAATAAGAGTTATTCGAATAAAGTACCAAACATGTTTAGGGGCTTGTGTACGGTGTTAAGCTGTGGGATTCTCTAGATCCATGTATTACCCCTTCAGTGACAAGCAAGATCTTGCTAGTCCCTTGTACTTCCGCCTCTGTCCACACCCGTCTAGATAGAATGCTTACACATAGTGGACCTAGCAATCCACGAGGATGGATAAATTATAGCGTCACTTGTGCAAGGTTGGCCACGATCTAATAATAGAGGGTTGCGAGTTACAGTTAAGGAAGTCAGTTAGAAATGGTAGATGGTAAACCTTTGGGTTCGCAGCCTCTGTCTGTTTGTAAGATACTGTATCATTGCTGCATTCCTGTCTACACGATTCATTCTTAGCGTTTAACGCATGCGAAGGTCTGTCTATTTTTAAAATTGAGTTTATATATCTTGATTAAATCGTCTCCTTCAGAAGATGATCATAATGGCCAATTTAACCCTGGAAGCACATTCTTTAAGAAGACTGTTAATTCATTATAATATTTATCAGGCAAATGGCAACAGCCAACGTCTTGATGGTTACTGATAATGGATACTAATCCTGTATATTACCTGTAACCTGTGTTGAATAAGATTTAAAAAGGTCTGTTGAAATGGGAGACAGTATTAAAAATATCTTACTGAATTTCCGTCTACGTTACTACCACACCAAATTCTCGTGGCATTTCTCAAGACTAAATTTATTTTTCAAAATAGCTATATCCTAGCAAGTTTTCATTGAAGTAATCTAAAGTCACAGGTTAAAGGTATTTAGTGTTTAATATTGAGAAGGACCGACGTTTGGTGTGGTCGAACCGCTGAGGGAAATTTAATAAAGCCTGTAGTTTTTTAGTTGTACATCTTGAAGATTCCGTAATATTTACTTATTAATTCACTTGGATAAAAACCACTACTTACTGACGTTTTTTAGTAAACGCGTTTCGCACTAAATCAGTGCATAGTTCAGTGCTGTGAGTTACGTACAAGACTGTTGCTCAAGTGTTGTGTTGCTGTGAGTCTATGGTGTATTGGTTTGTGTTATTGTGAATCTATTAAACAAGTCGAATACCTCGTGTTCGTTGGGGGACAATATTCCCATGAGATTTATTGCGTAATTGCCTTGATATAATCCAGAATTAAGTTCAATAGGTCGCCTACACGAAAAGTGGTCAATTTGTTTAAATAATTTTTTCTTAAAATTATAAATAACAAAAATCAACTTTTTGGTTTTGGGTCAAGTTTTTTTAGTTGTTTTGGGTTTAGTGGATGTTATCGAATAAAATGTCTCGTAATTTTTCTCTAAAATTAATCGTTTTAAAATTAAAAAAAAAAGAAAGAATGGCAATTTCCAAGGTTCAAAAACAGGTAAAAATTAATATATTATAAGTTAGTAAGTGTCTAAATTAAAATTCAAACCCTTCCGTAAAAGGACCGGTGCGTTTTTTGGGCTTATTTACTTTAAATATTGTTTTTTAATTGTTAATGAAGGGCGTGCGATTGGTTAAACTAATGGGAACCACTTTTGCCATAGGCGAACTGTAAACTTTATTCCTTTGCATCTCACGAAGGTGATTATGCAAAAAAACCTCATGGGAATATTTTCCCCAACTGACCCGAGGTATTCGCCTTGTCTATTTGGCGATTTCGTGCTCTCTATTATGTTGTTGTCAAGCACTCTATGGACAACAACCACCACAGAACACCAATACCCTGTTGTTTCATTCTCACCAGATGCCATCACAGAACACCAATACCCTGTTCTATTCTCACCAGATGCCACCACAGGACACCAATACCCTGCCGTTCCATTCTCACCAGATGCCATCACAGAACACCAATACCCTGTCGTTACATTCTCACCAGATGCCATCACAGAACACCAATACCCTGTCGTTCCATTCTCACCAGATGCCATCGCAGAACACCAATACAATGTCGTTCTATTCTCACCTGATGCCATCACAGAACACCAATACTCTGTCGTTCCGTTCTCACCAGATGCCATCACTGAACACCAATACCTTGTCGTTCCATTCTCACCAGGTGCCATCGCAGAACACCAATACCCTGTCGATCCATTCTCACCAGATGCCATCACAGAACACCAATACCTTTTCGTTCCATTCTCACCAGATGCTATCACAGAACACCAATACCATGTCGTTCTATTCTCACCAGATGCCATCACAACACCAATACCCTGTCGTTCCATTCTCACCAGATGCCATCGCAGAACACCAATACAATGTCGTTCCATTCTCACCAGATACCATCACTGAATACCAATACCCTGTCGTTCCGTTCTCACCAGATGCTATCACTGAACACCAATACCCTATCGTTCCATTCTCACCAGATGCCATCACAGAACACCAATACCCTATCGTTCCATTCTCACCAGATGCCATCACAGAACACCAATACCCTGTCGTTCCATTCTCACCAGATGCTACCACAGAACACCAATACCATGTCGTTCTATTCTCACCAGATGCTATCACAACACCAATACCCTGTCGTTCCATTCTCACCAGATGCCATCGCAAAACACCAATATAATGTCGTTCTATTCTCACCAGATGCCATCACTGAACACCAATACTCTGTCGTTCTATTCTCACCAGATACCATTACTGAATACCAATACCCTGTCGTTCCGTTCTCACCAGATGCCATCACTGAACACCAATACCTTGTCGTTCCATTCTCACCAGATGCCATCACAGAACACCAATACCCTGTCGTTCCATTCTCACCAGATGCCAATTTTATAACGTTCAACAAAACTCTCTGATGGTAACGTTTATCTTTACATCCGGTTACCCACATTATACCCGTTGAGTAAAATGCGTTTCCCATTTCTCCATATTAATTCTTATAATTATCTAGCCGTCCCCTGAACGTTTCACCTGCTACATTCTCACGTCACCTCGCCCAGGCAAGACGTGGGAGGACGTGAAGGCTTTTATAATTACCTGTCTGATGATGTAGCCTGTGTTTTAATTAATTCATGGAATTTATTGCTTTATCGTGCAAGATGGATATGCATACCTCTTGCTTGCATAGACATTTAATTTTATAAACGTTTTGATCATTCAGCTATGCACTTAGCTTGTGAGATATATGATTTATACTAAAATTTAATTCTGAAAAGAAAATATTTGATCTCGTGATACAGGTTTCGGCATAAATGTTTCCGTCATCAGTGGCTAATATACAAGCAAATTATCGTAGCTGAGGTTAAATTTAATGACCGAATTTTTTTCAGGCTAAGTAGAGCCTAAGTAAGTAACAACAAAAAGTGTCTGAAGCAAATTCTATCATTAATTTCTTTAAGGCTATTATTAATTAATGCACTACGATAATTTATATTTATAGTATATTAATCTCTGATGATGTCATCATACCTAAACATTTATCACGAATTACAAAATAATTAGCTAACAATTGCGCTCTACTGTTTGTATAAAAGTACATTACAATTTTGTCGGTTATTTATGAGAAAGAAAAATGAAATCTACATCGTTAAACCTATTTAGGAGAAACAATTGCGTACATATTTCGTAAACGTGAATTTCTTTTAATTCCTTCTAATAGCTCACACTCTCTTAGATATATTTTGTGCATTTTTTTCAATCCTTAATAAAATAACTTCTGTCCATCCACTCAAGTTCAAATACATTTTTTAAAACTTGTAGTGGATGAAACCTGATGATAATTAATACACTTTTCTCAAGTATTAAGTCATTAATTAAATTTAATGAATTGATTCTAGTTTTATATGGATGGAAAGCTTTTCACAAAAGGGGCAAGTAATGCAACGTAGTTATGTCGTCCCATTTGGCTTAAAATAAGCGATACCATACGATTTCATAAAACAGCTGATTTATATTATGTGCTAGAACAGCGGTTTTATGGCATAGGTCATGTTACTTTATTGATTGTAAAATTTTAATAATAAGTAACTAAAAGAATTTTTTTGACCTTGAAGTAGGAATTTACTTTAAAAAGTCTGTTTATATTATTTGTTTCGTTACTAAGTTTCAAAATAAGAATTAATTAATCGAATTTAATGGATCAAGCTCCAATATTTGCAAATTCATCAACATAAAAATATTGTTATCTTTTAAAAAGAATTGCTAATTCATACAGTAGCATGTCTGAGGCAGTTTAAATTGCAGAGGAAATGAAGATCAACGCCTACCAAGACACTTGACGCCTCTCAACAGATGTCTCCATTCTGAGTCATTCAATAAACCCAACTTCTGTGCGACTGAACTGTTTGACCTTGTCTTATTTAAATAAAAATAGTAAACATATTCTATTTACGTCTTCATGTTGATTCAGTTTGATGTAATACAAGTGTTTTGTTCCTCTTTGTACATCTTGCGTCATTTACTCAAGGAGAATTACATGGTTTTTTCCTTCATCTATTGATAGGACTCTTTATTGACTATCATTGTTAACATAACCTCTAATGGCGCGAGGTCTCTAGTGAAAGGCTTGGTGTTGGGATTCACCTGTAATCTGACTTTAATAATGTTTAAGAGGGTTCGATGGTACACCATGCTACAGAGATTATTGTCGCCATTTTGTTATTTCGCCCATCTCTGGCGACATACCAGAGGCAAGTTTACAGCGGAAGCCTAAGTGCAACTTACTAGAGTATAGTTATTTTGCATATTAACTTTGAGTTAAAGTAAACATAGTGTGAAGTTTCATTAATTGATTTCCACAAAAAATTATTTATCTCTAAAAATGGTTGATCTGGAGAAATAATTTTAAATATTTCGCGTTCCTTCGGCAGTACTTTTATTTGTGAGGGTGCTTTTTCGTTATTGAAAACAATTAAATCTAAAGCTCGTACGCGTTTATCTGACAGCCACTTAGAATCAACTTGAAAATAGCAACCACAAACATTGAAATAGACATTGAACAATTATCGAAAGGAAAACTGTCATATTCCCACTAAAATAACCACTTTCAAAACTCATTTTATGTTTATAACATTTTCAAGGTACAAATTGTTTTGTTTTAAATCCTGATGTAAAATCAACATTCCGACATTATATAGATAGAGAATAATTGACATCCGGATACATTGCTACATCCACGTATGCTATTATATATTATAAAATGGTTGTGTATGTTTTGTATTTAAGCATATTATAGTATAAAATGTAGGATATAATATTTAAAAATTTAAGCACAACTAAATAAGACGTATTCCAATTGTTGCACTCGGTGAATTTAGTCTCGAGGACAGTGGGAAATTTGTGCACCGTTCCAAAAGGATTGTTCATCCCTGACTTATCAACTAATTGTACAGGAGTAGCAAACGTGTATCCTAGTTGGCAACGTTTACTGTGTTAGGTTAGGTTACCAACTGCATATCCATCTTTTTCTTATTCTTTAAAACTGGATACGTTTTTTATCATTTTTGTTCCTTCTTGCAATTCCAGTTTTCCCTGACCACGGTATTGATCAATGGCCGGTGATTAATTACAACGTATTGCAATAAAGATATTGGAAAAACCCCAATACCACAGAAATAATAAAAAATAATTAATATTACGTTAAGTAAAAAAACTCATTTGATTCGTGAGTCCAAAGAAACCGGATTTATTAAAAATTTGGCAACGTTTCGACGAATAAATTGTCGTCCTCATTCAGGCGTACAAGTATTATTAGACAGAATTAATATCTAACTTACGACATGATTCACAACAAAATTATTATAAAACCAAAAACATAACAGGAAGTTTTTAATACTAGTAAATTAACAAAACAACAATACAAATAAATTAAATTATTAAAAAACACTATAAAACTTGATAGTCCATTAATTATAATAGTTACCTAGGATTAAACCTTTATGACTTGGGCCAATCTAGTTTGTAAATTATTGCTATCTAGATTGTAATTTTGTAATAGAATCGTCTGATGATGGCATGGTCATCCAAATGTACTTAGTGTTTAATCTTAGTTAAATTATAATATTAGTTATGTTTGTGGTATTGAGGGTTTTCCAATAATTGTATTGTAATTTGTTGTGCCACTGTGCTCTTGATATTGTAAATTTTACATCCTATGTTTACTCGGTGATATGAATGTGCTTTTCCTTTACTTGTAATAGGTCTTCATGTAAGCGATGATATTGTGTCAAAAGGTTTCCCGTTTTAAAGGAAATAACAAATAGGCCCGTCTTTGAATATCGACGTAATTTAAAAGGCGCCACTATTGGCCTTTAGCGACAGTATTGGAATTAGTTTCTATTGGATAATCCACAGTAAGCGATACGTGTAACCTGATCTACGTGCGACGACTGTTTGTGTACACACGCATTGTGTTGCTGGATTGGCAGTTTTACGCCTTCCTTGTTCCGTCTGTGAGGAAATTCTTTCTTGGAAACAGTTTTGAGCATTACCGGAAGCCAATATAAACGTCTTCCTTTAATCTAACAAAATTACACTTTATAAATCAATACAACGCTTTGTAAAATTCGAAATAAAAATTGTAGGTAATCTTCCATGAATCGTAATACAGTTTAAGCAAAAATATTAGGTTTATTACGAATTCGTTATTTCTGCTATTAGGTTAATTTTATAATTATCTTCTGTGTGTATATTTATTATTGATTATTGTAATTATTTTCAATGCTCTTACCTTAATACTAGGCCATAATTTGCTATATTGTAAGATTATACTATAATACTACTGAATTAAAAAAAACAACTAGTAATTGCAAGATATGTAATTTAGTAAACACATTTTCTTCTTTCGTAAACGAAACGCCGATTTTCCATTTAGCTTTTGATGTTTTCCTCTTGTCTCAGTATTGAATCTTTTAACCCATTTATCTCTGACTTTTCAATTTCTCTTCTTCTTTGGTTTTATCTTTTAATACATTCTCATTTTTCGGTCATTCTGGTTCTCTTTTCATCTAAATCCGCAGGAATCCTTAACCAATATTTTACTGTAGCTTTTATTCATCCTATTCCATTACTTCCATTCTATGTAACCTTCGGGAACATCTTCCGACTATGTGAGTCCAGAGTAAGGAAGTCGAAACACTTACTATATATAAACAGGCATGCATTTGCTTCGCCCAGTCGTATCCCCGATGTCACTGAACACAACTTTCTCTATCTTCCACTCTGTATCTGTATGATTTATGTCATCCGTAAACAATGATGATTTATTTTCATCCCACCTTTTCTAAACTCACCAATTATTTTGTTTTATTGCTGTTTTCCTTCCAATTATTTATGTTTTTAATTATCTAGTCTTTTACAATACTCACTAACATTTTTTTGTCTCCACTATTATCTTGCCTGGAAAGCGGATAGATACATAGATAGAGAGAGAGAGAGAGAGAGAGAGAGAGAGAGAGAGAGAGAGAGAGAGAGAGAAACCGTGTGTGTGTGGTTCCTTTTACCCCATGTCATGGCGTGACTATATTCCAAATCCTCTTTATCCTCCATAGATATTTTTATTGTCTATCTAAGTTCACCTATGCTTCCTTCATCTTCTTCTTTATAATTGAGGAATTAATGGATACTTCTGTCAGTCATAGAAAAGAGGGGTTTGGCGACCACCGAGGTCATGTAAGTCTGTCACCGCGACATTGGCTGGGGTTAGGGATATACGACCAGGGCAGGATTTGATGAGATGTATCTTGGGTGAAACGATAAAGGATTTAATGGGTAGGAGGACAACGTTTATTTCTTAACATGTGAACTGGATGACCGACTATTTCCTTTATTAACGATTTGTTGTTTCACATGTGTCAATGCATGTGTGTCTTAAGGTCTTGAGAACCTAAAACCTATTAGGTTCTTAATAGGTATTAAGAGCTAGAAAGAATTGAAAGGTTTTTCTGATGAGGTCAAGCTTAAGACTAACGTAATTAGGGTAAAGGTAGCTAATGAGATGTATGGTTGGTACAGATGTGGTGGGAGACTTATGGGCATAGTGAATGTGGTTGGTACAGATGTGGTGGGAGACTTATGGGCATAGTGAATGTGGTTGGTACAGATGTGGTGGGAGACTTATGGGCATAGTGAATGTGGTTGGTACAGATGTGATGGGAGACTTATGGGCATAGTGAATGTGGTTGGTACATATATGATGGGAGACTTATGGGCATAGTGAATGTGGTTGGTACAGGTGTGGTGGGAGACTTATTGGCATAGTGAATGTTGTTGGTACAGATGTGATGGGAGACTTATGGGCATAATGAATGTGGTTGGTAGAGATGTGGTGGGAGACTTATGGGCATAGTGAATGTGGTTGGTACAGATGTGGTGGGAGAGTGTATGTGAATGGTCGTGGATAAAATGTAAACGAGAGGTGAAAAACTAGAACATTAAGTGAACCTTAAATATGGATGGATTGTTTACAGAGTACTAAGACTAAAAGCCTAACTTGAGATTTAAACTAAAGATAACTTGATCTTTTCGTGTAATGAATTATATTGAGAGTGTGATGGTGTACTGTGAATGTGAAACTGCTCAATGTCGGGAGTAGGGATGAAGGAAACGGTAGGAGGGGTGTACTTCTGTAACTCCGAGTCAGGTACTGTCCCCGGCCGAAGGTCATTCCCAAAAACATTTCTAACACAAAACGTCAGATTTAGAGAAAATTACAAAGCAGAAACGGGATCAAATAATATATTTTGTACACCCTGACTTATTAAAGTAAGTAATTTTACCTATCTGTAAAAACTTATATAACTACTAAAAACTACCGTACCGTTAGAGTATGTTTGTTGGTCAAGGAATACATCAAACAGCACATGCGCAGAACCGAGCAGGACTCATTTCTACACCAAGGCTTTTCTCGTGCGCCGGATATAGTAAAGGGGTAGAGAGAGAGTGTCTATTTCAGATCAGAGTCCCTGCCCATTTGATGATCCTTCCTTTTATCTCATATCATGGCGTGGTTATGTCTTTCCTTGAATCCTATCTGTATTCCTCTTTTATCCTTCATAAACGATATTAATAATATGTCCGACCACCTGCAGGAAAACTACTGTCCTGCCCAGAGTTCAATGCCCATAAAGTCCAATTATATATCTATGTAATTTTCCTGCCGTAAGGAAACAGGAAGCCGCGAATTGCTTATAAATTATGGCCAACACTGGTAACTGTATAATTGTTATACGTATCTGGTAGATCGCGGCACTCATCCTGAAGGTCACGTCCCCATTGCAGGTTGTGGGCGTGTGACCTTGACAGTCTCGAGTCGTGCAGCCAGCCGCCGTCGTGTCAGACCACATGGTCGCAATAACTTCCAATACTCCTTCATTGTTATACTGTAATTGCCGGGGTAATTGCATTATAAATGCCTAGATTTGATCAACTCACTGTTACCGTATTTTACGGCTTCAGGCAATGGTCATTACTTTATTGTGCTTGCAGTTGTCCTTTCGTTTTGCAAGATCGTAATTCCTCTTCGTGGAAACCTTGAATGTCGATAATTAATTGGAAAGTATAGATTTAGATATAAAGTAATTTGTTAAAGTTGTAGGAAATGCTTGTTTATCATAATAAATTGATTGTCTGCTGTGCAGTATAATAAAAATTAGAAAGATATATCAGTAAATGTCAAAGCTGTTTAGAAGGGTTGGTAATGATTTCGTCCAGGAACAGGCGGTTTCCATAATATCGAATATTTACAGGGTTGCCGTATTTCTCAGAGCCCATATCATTTTACGAGTACTTGAATATGTGTCTTTTGAATGATATGTTCAACGTTAAAGCATGAATTGGTAATGTCACGCTCAACCTCTCAGGTCAGTCCTTTTCTAATTTTGATTAAACTACAGAGTAGTTGACGTTTTGAAATCCCGACTTTATAGTTTTCCCTATGTTTAAGAAAGGCAAGTACAATGTATAGTTTTATCAGGTCTAAAATATTGTATTTCAAATACACAGACATTTACCCTAACCTAGAAATCTTACACATCAACTAAAAAGTACCACATCTTAACACACTAGAACAATATGAAATTTACAAACAGACTAAAACACAAAGTATAAAAATACTAAACGAACAAACACAATACAAATCACACATACTCTTTAATACTATCGAAAACCTCCCTTTAAAACCGTCACCGCTTGACCTGACATCTCCAAGCAGAAGACACTGATGAAGATCGCCACGTACCTATCAAAAACGTTCCCGTCACCGCTTAATCTAACCACTCCAAGAGCAGAAGACACTGATGAAAACGCCACGAAGCGATCGAAAACGTTCTGTCTCAGTAAGTTTTTACAAATTTACAAAATTTAAAGTTCGGATAGTTATAAACTAATGTAAAAGTGATTAATTATATTTCAGGTTTGGGTTTTCTGCACAACAGTGAATTATAATTTTTTAAAAAAATAAAAAGAAATAATACATTCTACATATAAAGACTTCACTAAAAATCTCGCAACACACTAGTTTATTAATACATACGACTAGTTTCGACGACGATGTCATCTTCATTAGCGATTGGTCTATACTCACTGATGAAGGCCAATACTGAGTATTGGCTAGTACTCCCTCGGTATTAGCCAATCACTGATGACGGTGACATCATCGTCGAAACTACTCTGTATTGATAAACTATTGTTTGGTGGGATTTCGAGTGAATCCTTAATATTTACAGTTGTGAATTGTTCTCACAGAGTTAGCTCTAATAATCTTGATCTGAAGAGTTGAAATTTCCATGTATAATTTCTAGCTTCCGAAACAGCCTTCTGATAGTGGTAATTTCTTCATATTTGTTACTTTATAATTTTCTTGATCGTCTGTCAACAAGCACTTGTAGCCTTATCTTTAAAGAAGTGTTTTACGGAAACACCTGTTATATTAAGATAATAATATAAAACTATTTCTGAAAAACAAATAATAGCAGAGAGAAAATGATGTGCAATAAAGAGTTTAGAATGAGATAGAAAAGTGAGAGTAAATGAAAAAAAATACTAGGTAGAAATTGTAGCGGATATGTTCACTACATTCGAGAGACTGATAGCGTTGATTTTATTATTATAATCTTATTCGCGTGTTCGCTTTATTTTATAATAGGTGTTCAAATCACTAATATTTCACCTAATATTGCACAATAAATAAATGGATCACCCACAATAAATAGAATTGACCTTTAACCGGTGTTCAAATCACTCAAGCTTGTACTTGCCGTACATGAACGTACAAGCCCTCTGAACCTGTTTGTCTCTCCATTCCGCTAGTTTCACCTTGTATGTTATGTACATAAAGAGTAACTCTACGACCTTGGCGCTGAAGTCACTCACGTATCGATTTATTTTAAAATTGGTGTCAGTTATTGACCTTTAATGAATCAACGAAATTCTATAACCGTACTCTTAAGGTGAATAAACTTTTAAGATAGGCGCTTGTAGATGTTTGGATTATCTAAAGACATCGAGAGTGGGTGAAATTGAAGAAGTTGTAGGCAGGGCTGTGTTTAGAATAGATAATTGATGCTGCATTTATTAAGTGGAAAGTGTGAACAACTTGTCATCAAAGTAAAATTTTGTTTTCCTTTTGTTAATGTGTTCTTTTAAATTGTCATTTGTATAAACAAGATTTTCATAACCGTAAGATTTTAAGGAACGCTTATATGTACTTTTAAACTAGATTCTTCTTCAGTTCTTTGAACTAGATTAACTTCAGTTAATTTAATAAAACAATCGTTCTAGAAATTGATTGAAAATGTTCTTTTTTATATAAATAAATATAAAATCTTAATATTAATAATTATCGAAATATTTTCAAAAATAATACAAAACTTCAATAATTTTATAAATAAACGTGTTTTATATAATACTTTATATTGGTTTAATAACCCCTTATAATAATAATAATAATAATAATAGTTATATTTAACTATAAAAATAAATTTATATATACAGTATAACATAAATTTTATAATAGCCAATTCGTAATGGAATCATATATTGTATAGGAATTCCCCATTTGAAAATAAAATACCTCAATAGAACAAGAAGCCATATATTGCATGAAATAGATGTTGAGACAAATGTAAAAATAGGTTGATCCAGTATTTTGGCTATTTAAAACGAGTATTCGAACTTACAAACCTTTCCTGTCTAAAAAGTTATATATTGGAAGTATAAAAGGTGTTTATACAAAATGTCCACAACTCTAAATGCTGTGTTTCATCTCCCCTCCAGTTCGCCTGTTTACTTCCGCGTTGCTATCACATGGCGAAGTGCATTAAAGTCTCTAGTCTAAGCAAAAACTTATCTTGTAACGACGCAAATCGCTAAACACTCTACAACCCTAATCTGTGCACGTAAACTCACTGCACATTTAGCACAGATTGGATGGGATTAATTGCATTGAAAAATTACGCTGTTCTGAGAAAAATCAGAAAATAGTGGATTTCGATCGTTATATTAGCTACAAACTACCTACGTTTTAAATTATAAAAAAAAATATTTTTATAAGAACTGAGACTCACAAGTTAGAAATGGAAGTTTTAAATAATTCTGTATAAAAAGTTAATTTCTAGTTGCCGCAGTTTCAATAAACTTGTATTTTCGTTAGATTCTTATAGAAACAAGCAGAGGGAAATCAAGAATCCCGTCTGACCATAGAGGTCATCTGTTTGTTCGAATCGTAGGGAGGAAGTGGTGGTTACTCGTCTTCGCATCGGCCACCCTTTGTTAACGCATGGATGGTTAATGCGACATGAGGTCCCACCACTATGTCAGTTTTGTGGAAGTACCATCACAGTCAATCATATTCTACTTGATTGTGAAGATTTTACCGATTTGTATATACGTTACGGTCTTCGAGGAAGTTTAAAGATGGTTTTAAGGGACGATGTCACTGCTATCGACCGCGTCATCGCTTTCTTACGCCACCTGATTCTATTTAATAATATTTAACTTCTGTAAAATTTTAATATCTTTAGTTTTAGATAATTAATATTAACTATTTATTTTATTTATGCTCATTTATGGAAATTTACACATGGAAACACTTGAGGTTGGCGTTGATAGCTTCATTTGTTTTTCGCCTGGAAATAAAATTACTATATTACATTTGTAAGTGTCAAATAATGAAATTAAGCCATCGTAGTTAGTCTAATGGTGTAATAATCAAAATCATAACATGATAAATTAATAGCCCAATACTCATAATTATAATTAACAAATAAATAATCAAATAAAACCATAAATTAACAGTCTAATAATGAAAATTATATCAACTATTAACAGTAAAATAATCAAAATAAAGACTTGTTAATTAAAACTAATAAACAAATTAAGTCGTGATAATTAACAGTCATAATAAAAATTAAGACATCGTAATTAACACTCCAATAATCAAAAATGAAGACGTCTTAAATAACAGTCAAATAATGGAATGCAGCCCTTACAATTAACATAAACTGTTATTGTTAAAACATATTGAATACAAATACTTTTTCGAATAGTTACTTAAGGCATACAGCATTTGGAGGAACAAAAATCAGATAAACGCAATTTAACAGACTGTACCATTCACACATATTTCTTGGGTAAGTTGGATAGATTCCTCTCAGTGACCCCGTTCAGTGACCAGTGGCAGAACTATTTCCGGTAAGCAATCTTTGCGCCCATCTCATGGCCGCCATAGTGACCCTTTGCTTATGGGTCAGTTATACTTTGCTATATGACTCATTATGCATAATTTTTCTCTACATCCCAGATTGTAGGAGCTCACTGTTCTGAATTTATACATTTTCTATTCTTACAATGCTCTGGACAGATTTACGTAAATACAGTGAAGTAATAAAACTAAATCAAAATAAACACGGTTACACTGAAAGCGTATCTACTCTTGAGCGACGAGTTGAATTTCAAATTAAGGATGCGTTCATCCTCTGTAAAAAGTGATTCATGAATTATGTATGTTGTGTATGCCCCTGTCATAAACAATGTTTTCACTTTCTTTGTCGGATCTCAAGGTCGTTTGTTTAATGATTACTTTGTGGATTATAGCGTAACGCCGACTCCTCTATTCAGCTTTCTAGTTTTTTAAAATATTTACTATTTATTAGTTGGTGAAATTTAATGATATAATAAAGCAGAAAGTAGTGACGACTTGGCAATTACAATCTTGTTTCTTTAAACTTTGGCATATTCGTAAACTAATACTTATACCTAAGTCGTGTCTTCATCATAATCATCATCATCAAATTGTACTTTTGCAGCGGTATTGACGCAGTAAACTTTTCCTTCTCATTAATTTTATGAAGTGTTCTAATGTTTACACACCTTTTTTATCTTTTTTTATTTATTTCCTTATTACAAAGTTTCCGTTTCTTTTGTGTATTTTTTCTACTCTTTTGTCTCCCCTCTATCCGCATTACCTGGCCCGGTCTTGTTCTGTCTTTATGATAGCCGATCCTACCTCTGGATTGCTGAGACTTACCTCATCATCAGCTTGTATGAAGAAGCTACGTGATTCTCACTTCTTGTTGTGTCTATAACCGACTCTGTTCATCTGGGTGGCATAACCTTAACAATCGGCGTTCGGAAGAATTTTACTATTAAATACTTGAACCAGTTTCGTATAAGGTCTTCTCCAGCCTGTTGGTATTTTGCCCAATCCTATCTGGTCAGCAACCACTGTCTTCACTTTTTTCGACTAATGCTTTTCGTTACTCTGTTCTTGATGATCCTGCTCTATGACCGATCTGTGATATGTCGAAGTTGTCGATCTGTGAAATTCCACGTAATGTCCTTGATCCAGAACGTGATTAATTTGCCGGTGAATTGTTCTTAAATATCAAGGATGAAGCTGTTTCAACGGCGACCGTGTTATAGTTTCAGTAAAAATACGAAATCTTGCTGCTGTTCATGACGAGCTAGTTGTTAATTACTTACTACACTTTTGCTATTACTTGCGATCAGACTTTTCGTTAACTAAATGTTAACCTCCTTGGAGGCTGAAGAAGTCATAAGACGAAAACGTTTCCTCCAAGTTTCAGTAAAGTTTCGTTTTCTTTCTGTCCTCTTTTTATTCGTCATATTGGCTATTATTTGGACGCTCTGGCATAGTTTGAGCGTTGCTCACTTTGTCTTATGTTATCTACTTCTGTCAAAACGTTTCCTCCAAGTTTCAGTAGAGTTTCGTTTTCCTTTTGTCCTCTTTTTAGTCGTCATATTGGCTATTATTTGGACGCTCTGGCATAGTTTGAGCGTTGCTCACTTTGTCTTATGTTATCTACTTCTGTCAAAACGTTTCCTCCAAGTTTCAGTAGAGTTTCGTTTTCCTTTTGTCCTCTTTTTAGTCGTCATATTGGCTATTATTTGGACGCTCTGGCATAGTTTGAGCGTTGCTCACTTTGTCTTATGTTATCTACTTCTGTCAAAACGTTTCCTCCAAGTTTCAGTAGAGTTTCGTTTTCCTTTTGTCCTCTTTTTAGTCGTCATATTGGCTATTATTTGGACGCTCTGGCATAGTTTGAGCGTTGCTCACTTTGTCTTATGTTATCTACTTCTGTCAAAACGTTTCCTCCAAGTTTCAGTAAAGTTTCGTTTTCCTTCTGTCCTCTCTTTATACGTTATATTGGCTATTATTTGGACGCTCTGGCATAGTTTGAGCGTTGCTCACTTTGCCTTATGCTATCTACTTCTCTCAAAACGTTTCCTCCAAGTTTCAGTAAAGTTTCGTTTTCCTTCTGTCCTCTTTTTATTCGTTATATTGGCTCTTATTTGGACGCTCTGGCATAGTTTGAGCGTTGCACACTTTGTCTTATGTTATCTACTTCTGTCAAAACGTTTCCTCCAAGTTTCAGTAAAGTTTCGTTTTCCTTCTGTCCTCTTTTTATTCGTTATATTGGCTCTTATTTGGACGCTCTGGCATAGTTTGAGCGTTGCACACTTTGTCTTATGTTATCTACTTCTGTCAAAACGTTTCCTCCAAGTTTCAGTAAAGTTTCGTTTTCCTTCTGTCCTCTCTTTATACGTTATATTGGCTATTATTTGGACGCTCTGGCATAGTTTGAGCGTTGCTCACTTTGCCTTATGCTATCTACTTCTGTCAAAACGTTTCCTCCAAGTTTCAGTAAAGTTTCGTTTTCCTTCTGTCCCCTTTTTATTCGTTATATTGGCTCTTATTTGGACGCTCTGGCATAGTTTGAGCGTTGCACACTTTGTCTTATGTTATCTACTTCTGTCAAAACGTTTCCTCCAAGTTTCAGTAAAGTTTCGTTTTCCTTCTGTCCTCTCTTTATACGTTATATTGGCTATTATTTGGACGCTCTGGCATAGTTTGAGCGTTGCTCACTTTGCCTTATGCTATCTACTTCTCTCAAAACGTTTCCTCCAAGTTTCAGTAAAGTTTCGTTTTCCTTCTGTCCTCTCTTTATACGTTATATTGGCTATTATTTGGACGCTCTGGCATAGTTTGAGTGTTGCTCACTTTGTCTTATGTTATCTACTTCTCTCAAAACGTTTCCTCCAAGTTTCAGTAAAGTTTCGTTTTCCTTCTGTCCTCTCTTTATACGTTATATTGGCTATTATTTGGACGCTCTGGCATAGTTTGAGCGTTGCACACTTTGTCTTATGTTATCTACTTCTGTCAAAACGTTTCCTCCAAGTTTCAGTAAAGTTTCGTTTTCCTTCTGTCCTCTCTTTATACGTTATATTGGCTATTATTTGGACGCTCTGGCATAGTTTGAGCGTTGCACACTTTGTCTTATGTTATCTACTTCTGTCAAAACGTTTCCTCCAAGTTTCAGTAAAGTTTCGTTTTCCTTCTGTCCTCTCTTTATACGTTATATTGGCTATTATTTGGACGCTCTGGCATAGTTTGAGCGTTGCACACTTTGTCTTATGTTATCTACTTCTGTCAAAACGTTTCCTCCAAGTTTCAGTAAAGTTTCGTTTTCCTTCTGTCCTCTCTTTATACGTTATATTGGCTATTATTTGGACGCTCTGGCATAGTTTGAGCGTTGCTCACTTTGTCTTATGTTATCTACTTCTGTCAAAACGTTTCCTCCAAGTTTCAGTAGAGTTTCGTTTTCTTTCTGTCCTCTTTTTAGTCGTCATATTGGCTATTATTTGGACGCTCTGGCATAGTTTGAGCGTTGCTCACTTTGTCTTATGTTATCTACTTCTGTCAAAACGTTTCCTCCAAGTTTCAGTAGAGTTTCGTTTTCTTTCTGTCCTCTTTTTAGTCGTCATATTGGCTATTATTTGGACGCTCTGGCATAGTTTGAGCGTTGCTCACTTTGTCTTATGTTATCTACTTCTGTCAAAACGTTTCCTCCAAGTTTCAGTAGAGTTTCGTTTTCTTTCTGTCCTCTTTTTAGTCGTCATATTGGCTATTATTTGGACGCTCTGGCATAGTTTGAGCGTTGCTCACTTTGTCTTATGTTATCTACTTCTGTCAAAACGTTTCCTCCAAGTTTCAGTAGAGTTTCGTTTTCTTTCTGTCCTCTTTTTAGTCGTTATATTGGCTATTATTTGGACGCTCTGGCATAGTTTGAGCGTTGCTCACTTTGTCTTATGTTATCTACTTCTGTCAAAACGTTTCCTCCAAGTTTCAGTAGAGTTTCGTTTTCTTTCTGTCCTCTTTTTAGTCGTCATATTGGCTATTATTTGGACGCTCTGGCATAGTTTGAGCGTTGCACACTTTGTCTTATGTTATCTACTTCTGTCAAAACGTTTCCTCCAAGTTTCAGTAAAGTTTCGTTTTCCTTCTGTCCTCTCTTTATACGTTATATTGGCTATTATTTGGACGCTCTGGCATAGTTTGAGCGTTGCTCACTTTGTCTTATGTTATCTACTTCTGTCAAAACGTTTCCTCCAAGTTTCAGTAATGTTTCGTTTTCCTTCTGTCCTCTCTTTATACGTTATATTGGCTATTATTTGGACGCTCTGGCATAGTTTGAGCGTTGCACACTTTGTCTTATGTTATCTACTTCTGTCAAAACGTTTCCTCCAAGTTTCAGTAAAGTTTCGTTTTCCTTCTGTCCTCTTTTTATTCGTTATATTGGCTCTTATTTGGACGCTCTGGCATAGTTTGAGCGTTGCTCACTTTGCCTTATGCTATCTACTTCTCTCAAAACGTTTCCTCCAAGTTTCAGTAAAGTTTCGTTTTCCTTCTGTCCTCTCTTTATACGTTATATTGGCTATTATTTGGACGCTCTGGCATAGTTTGAGCGTTGCTCACTTTGCCTTATGCTATCTACTTCTCTCAAAACGTTTCCTCCAAGTTTCAGTAAAGTTTCGTTTTCCTTCTGTCCTCTCTTTATACGTTATATTGGCTATTATTTGGACGCTCTGGCATAGTTTGAGTGTTGCACACTTTGTCTTATGTTATCTACTTCTGTCAAAACGTTTCCTCCAAGTTTCAGTAAAGTTTCGTTTTCCTTCTGTCCTCTCTTTATACGTTATATTGGCTATTATTTGGACGCTCTGGCATAGTTTGAGCGTTGCTCACTTTGCCTTATGCTATCTACTTCTCTCAAAACGTTTCCTCCAAGTTTCAGTAAAGTTTCGTTTTCCTTCTGTCCTCTCTTTATACGTTATATTGGCTATTATTTGGACGCTCTGGCATAGCTTGAGCGTTGCACACTTTGTCTTATGTTATCTACTTCTCTCAAAACGTTTCCTCCAAGTTTCAGTAAAGTTTCGTTTTCCTTCTGTCCTCTCTTTATACGTTATATTGGCTATTATTTGGACGCTCTGGCATAGTTTGAGCGTTGCTCACTTTGCCTTATGTTATCTACTTCTCTCAAAACGTTTCCTCCAAGTTTCAGTAAAGTTTCGTTTTCCTTCTGTCCTCTCTTTATACGTTATATTGGCTATTATTTGGACGCTCTGGCATAGTTTGAGCGTTGCTCACTTTGCCTTATGTTATCTACTTCTCTCAAAACGTTTCCTCCAAGTTTCAGTAAAGTTTCGTTTTCCTTCTGTCCTCTCTTTATACGTTATATTGGCTATTATTTGGACGCTCTGGCATAGTTTGAGCGTTGCTCACTTTGCCTTATGCTATCTACTTCTCTCAAAACGTTTCCTCCAAGTTTCAGTAAAGTTTCGTTTTCCTTCTGTCCTCTTTTTATTCGTTATATTGGCTCTTATTTGGACGCTCTGGCATAGTTTGAGCGTTGCTCACTTTGCCTTATGCTATCTACTTCTCTCAAAACGTTTCCTCCAAGTTTCAGTAAAGTTTCGTTTTCCTTCTGTCCTCTCTTTATACGTTATATTGGCTATTATTTGGACGCTCTGGCATAGTTTGAGCGTTGCACACTTTGTCTTATGCTATCTACTTCTCTCAAAACGTTTCCTCCAAGTTTCAGTAAAGTTTCGTTTTCCTTCTGTCCTCTCTTTATACGTTATATTGGCTATTATTTGGACGCTCTGGCATAGTTTGAGCGTTGCTCACTTTGCCTTATGTTATCTACTTCTGTCAAAACGTTTCCTCCAAGTTTCAGTAAAGTTTCGTTTTCCTTCTGTCCTCTCTTTATACGTTATATTGGCTATTATTTGGACGCTCTGGCATAGTTTGAGCGTTGCTCACTTTGCCTTATGCTATCTACTTCTCTCAAAACGTTTCCTCCAAGTTTCAGTAAAGTTTCGTTTTCCTTCTGTCCTCTCTTTATACGTTATATTGGCTATTATTTGGACGCTCTGGCATAGTTTGAGCGTTGCTCACTTTGCCTTATGCTATCTACTTCTCTCAAAACGTTTCCTCCAAGTTTCAGTAAAGTTTCGTTTTCCTTCTGTCCTCTCTTTATACGTTATATTGGCTATTATTTGGACGCTCTGGCATAGTTTGAGCGTTGCTCACTTTGCCTTATGCTATCTACTTCTCTCAAAACGTTTCCTCCAAGTTTCAGTAGTTTCGTTTTCCTTCTGTCCTCTCTTTATACGTTATATTGGCTATTATTTGGACGCTCTGGCATAGTTTGAGCGTTGCTCACTTTGCCTTATGCTATCTACTTCTCTCAAAACGTTTCCTCCAAGTTTCAGTAAAGTTTCGTTTTCCTTCTGTCCTCTCTTTATTCGTTATATTGGCTATTATTTGGACGCTCTGGCATAGTTTGAGCGTTGCTCACTTTGCCTTATGCTATCTACTTCTCTCAAAACGTTTCCTCCAAGTTTCAGTAAAGTTTCGTTTTCCTTCTGTCCTCTCTTTATACGTTATATTGGCTATTATTTGGACGCTCTGGCATAGTTTGAGCGTTGCTCACTTTGCCTTATGCTATCTACTTCTCTCAAAACGTTTCCTCCAAGTTTCAGTAAAGTTTCGTTTTCCTTCTGTCCTCTCTTTATTCGTTATATTGGCTATTATTTGGACGCTCTGGCATAGTTTGAGCGTTGCTCACTTTGCCTTATGCTATCTACTTCTCTCAAAACGTTTCCTCCAAGTTTCAGTAAAGTTTCGTTTTCCTTCTGTCCTCTCTTTATACGTTATATTGGCTATTATTTGGACGCTCTGGCATAGTTTGAGCGTTGCTCACTTTGCCTTATGCTATCTACTTCTCTCAAAACGTTTCCTCCAAGTTTCAGTAGTTTCGTTTTCCTTCTGTCCTCTCTTTATACGTTATATTGGCTATTATTTGGACGCTCTGGCATAGTTTGAGCGTTGCTCACTTTGCCTTATGCTATCTACTTCTCTCAAAACGTTTCCTCCAAGTTTCAGTAAAGTTTCGTTTTCCTTCTGTCCTCTCTTTATACGTTATATTGGCTATTATTTGGACGCTCTGGCATAGTTTGAGCGTTGCTCACTTTGCCTTATGCTATCTACTTCTCTCAAAACGTTTCCTCCAAGTTTCAGTAAAGTTTCGTTTTCCTTCTGTCCTCTCTTTATACGTTATATTGGCTATTATTTGGACGCTCTGGCATAGTTTGAGCGTTGCTCACTTTGCCTTATGCTATCTACTTCTCTCAAAACGTTTCCTCCAAGTTTCAGTAGTTTCGTTTTCCTTCTGTCCTCTCTTTATACGTTATATTGGCTATTATTTGGACGCTCTGGCATAGTTTGAGCGTTGCTCACTTTGCCTTATGCTATCTACTTCTCTCAAAACGTTTCCTCCAAGTTTCAGTAAAGTTTCGTTTTCCTTCTGTCCTCTCTTTATTCGTTATATTGGCTATTATTTGGACGCTCTGGCATAGTTTGAGCGTTGCTCACTTTGCCTTATGCTATCTACTTCTCTCAAAACGTTTCCTCCAAGTTTCAGTAAAGTTTCGTTTTCCTTCTGTCCTCTCTTTATACGTTATATTGGCTATTATTTGGACGCTCTGGCATAGTTTGAGCGTTGCTCACTTTGCCTTATGCTATCTACTTCTCTCAAAACGTTTCCTCCAAGTTTCAGTAAAGTTTCGTTTTCCTTCTGTCCTCTCTTTATTCGTTATATTGGCTATTATTTGGACGCTCTGGCATAGTTTGAGCGTTGCTCACTTTGCCTTATGCTATCTACTTCTCTCAAAACGTTTCCTCCAAGTTTCAGTAAAGTTTCGTTTTCCTTCTGTCCTCTCTTTATACGTTATATTGGCTATTATTTGGACGCTCTGGCATAGTTTGAGCGTTGCTCACTTTGCCTTATGTTATCTACTTCTGTCAAAACGTTTCCTCCAAGTTTCAGTAAAGTTTCGTTTTCCTTCTGTCCTCTCTTTATACGTTATATTGGCTATTATTTGGACGCTCTGGCATAGTTTGAGCGTTGCACACTTTGTCTTATGTTATCTACTTCTGTCAAAACGTTTCCTCCAAGTTTCAGTAAAGTTTCGTTTTCCTTCTGTCCTCTCTTTATACGTTATAGTGGCTATTATTTGGACGCTCTGGCATAGTTTGAGCGTTGCTCACTTTGCCTTATGTTATCTACTTCTGTCAAAACGTTTCCTCCAAGTTTCAGTAAAGTTTCGTTTTCCTTCTGTCCTCTCTTTATACGTTATATTGGCTATTATTTGGACGCTCTGGCATAGTTTGAGCGTTGCACACTTTGTCTTATGTTATCTACTTCTGTCAAAACGTTTCCTCCAAGTTTCAGTAAAGTTTCGTTTTCCTTCTGTCCTCTCTTTATACGTTATATTGGCTATTATTTGGACGCTCTGGCATAGTTTGAGCGTTGCACACTTTGTCTTATGTTATCTACTTCTGTCAAAACGTTTCCTCCAAGTTTCAGTAAAGTTTCGTTTTCCTTCTGTCCTCTCTTTATACGTTATATTGGCTATTATTTGGACGCTCTGGCATAGTTTGAGCGTTGCTCACTTTGCCTTATGTTATCTACTTCTGTCAAAACGTTTCCTCCAAGTTTCAGTAAAGTTTCGTTTTCCTTCTGTCCTCTCTTTATACGTTATATTGGCTATTATTTGGTCGCTCTGGCATAGTTTGAGCGTTGCTCACTTTGTCTTATGTTATCTACTTCTGTCAAAACGTTTTTGTTTGTTGAAGGAATAAGTGGAGTTACGGTTGGTGAGTCGTCGTACAATATTCTCCTTTTCGGAACTATGTGCTACCGCTAATGTCGATTTCTGTATTTTCCTCCATTTTGATGTGACCTAAAAGTTTAAGATTGTTCTTTCTGTAATCTTAAGAACTCCATTAGACATTTAAGCAAAAGGTGTATTAAAATTTAAAAACAATTTTGCGATTACTTTTTTCCAAAGTATTATGCAAACAAAAATTAACTAGTAGCAAAAAATACTCTTTTTATATTTAATGTTTTAAAATAACGTTTGTTTGTGTCACCCTACGAACATTTTCATTTTTTTTATATCCAAGTGAAAGCAAGAAGCTTTGGGATGTATTTTACCTTTATAGATGCCAGTTTCTATATATTTTGTAAAATTACTTTGGGTTTATGTATTGTAGTTGGGGAATTATATTCGTATTATAGAGTCATGGAGTATTTATCAAGCTCCATTCAGTCATTTCAGCTTCAAACCTTATTTTTAGAAGTTTTTTTTACTGTTTTGTTCTTATTTTTTACATACGTAAGTGATTAATCTATTGTCATTAAAGATACATGCCCATGATAAATTTGAGCTAAACTGGATTTCCAGAAGAGGGTAGAAATGGAGTAGTCTACATTATTTAGACTAGATTAGACAAAGATTTGTTATATAATCTTTCACACTTAAAGTTTAAGATGAAATTGTGTTTTTTTTTCGCAGTGTTGAATTGGCAATACGAGCGCGTGTTTTTGTTTGTGTGTGTATGTTTGAGTTTGAGTGTGTGTGTGTGTGTGTGTGTGTGTGTGTGTGTGTGTGTGTGTGTGTGTGTGTGTGTGTGTGCGCGCGCGCTTGTGTGTGTGTGTGTGTGTGTGTGTGTGTGTGTGTGTGTGTGTGTGTGTGTGTGTGTGTGTGTGTGTGTGTGTGTGTGCGCGCGCGCTTGTGTGTGTGTGTGTGTGTGTGTGTGTGTGTGTGTGTGTGTGTGTGTGTGTGTGTGTGTGTGTGTGTGATTGTGTGTGTGTGTGTGTGGTCTTTTATAGCTCTTAAAAGACTGTCAAAATGTTTAACATAACTCAGTTTTAGCTATCTTTTGTTCTCAAGACATATCCGTTTTGCAGTCATCTGCCGATCAAAACGGAAAACACGACTTCCCAAGACTATTCCAGTGCTATTATATAATTGTTATTAGATTACCGTGACCACAGATTGAACTAATTGTCGACCTGTGCGCATTAGGTTATCGGAAACTCAATACGAAGCCGTAACAACGCCGTGAACACGACGAGCGACACTGTACGCGTTGGCGGTGTTTTATTTTCGTGCGTACCATAATATAACTTCCTGATTCCATCTAGGATAGACGTATCCTTGTTATTTAGAGACTTAACCAGGACGGATCGTTATTAATGATTAACCGTCTCTACGAGCACGTGCACTCATGCATATAAATATACTGTAATTTATATGTTAACATAATCCGTGTTAGAAAACTGATTCAAGTACGATCTGAATGATGGAACAGTGTTGCCACATTGTGCCATCGCGTGGCTTGTATATCTCTGCATGCAGCCGGTCTGCAATGATGTGCGAACATTGTGCCATCATGCTCGGAAATGGTACTAAATGTCTCTCGTTTCTCGAAGCAGTAAATGGTCGAGGTAGGCCTATTTTGTTAATAAAAAACTACATGGGCCTGCTAATATAAATAATCCTCAAAAACGTCTAACCACAAATATTTTCTTTTGTTATACCTCTGAGGATGGTTACTTGGTAACCGAAATATTCGTCAGGTTTAAATAAAAACGTATTTGTGATTAAAGGTGTTTGAGTGTTATGTAACCACAGTTTGTTACAAAAAAAAACAAGTGATACTATTATTAGTGTTTATTTATGTTTTTGGTATTTCATGTTTACACGAATCACGTTTTAAAGGTGACAGCAATAGTTATCGAGAATGTGGGCTCTGAAAAACGTCCGGGACAGATGATAAAAAACAGTGACCTTGTTTTCAGGATTAGATCATTTATTTATGAATTAAAAACTGAAATTTAGTGGACTAGAGATTAATAAGATCGTGTTTGTTTGAATGACGTTGCAACAGCGTATTTAATAACGTGTGCATTTAATAATAAATGGGATGTTGAAGTGAAACATTTTTCGATCGAAACACGAGTTACACCCCTTAGAATTGTTTCACTCCAAACAATAACTCTCGGCAACGATGTATTTACGCATATTTTAACCAAAGGTTTAAGGTGGATACCTTAAGGAAACTCGAAGCGTGGTTATTGGTGAGACATCATTATGTACCTACATCCTGCGGGGAAATCTTTTCATACAGGATTTAGAGTTTTATATTTTTTTCATATTATTACAGTATTTAATCTCTCTCTCTCTCTCTCTCTCTCTCTCTCTCTCTCTCTCTCTCGTCTCATTGTCCTCTCCTTTATGTCCTACGTTTTCCTCACTTTCCAACACCCTTCTGCCTTTTTCTCTTTCTCTTGTGTTGTAGATAAACGCCATCTTCCATCTCGGTTGAGATGAGATCTAACCTAACCTAACCTACCCACGCGAAGACATAATATTTATTGACTTGTTTAACTCTGACCGTACATGTTGAACACGTGAGTTACGGTCCTAGTTTACAATGGGATAAAACTTCCAAAATGGCCGTCATCGTTAAACAAAGAACGTAAGTTCTATTATAGGCAAGGTGATATTAATGCATGTCCAAATATATAGTGCGACCATGTACCCGTGCACTCGGCCTTGAGAAATCAAGAGAAATTTCTCGTGTACTACCACTTCTTAAAACATGTTACAGTTTCAGAATGTTCTATACATCAACTGCTTCTGCATCCGAGATGTCTACACATATTTCAAGATCGTCTGTGATTTCATACGGAAGATAATTTATCTAATATACGCAGCCTCGTGCAAGCCAGTGATTTGTCAGTCTTTAATCTTGTCTGTAGGATAATATTTATATTGACCCTCCCGTCTCACCTACTGCGATATCTCATGGTCAAGTGCACGGTTAAATGGTTCCCACTATACTTTCTAACATCTTATCTGACAGAAATAGTGTTTAGATATAGGAGAGCTGCAATACAAGTTAAGATTAAAATAATATAATATCTACCTGTTCCGAGCAAGATAATGTTTGTGTCTCCTTTCTTTATTTCTACCTAATTATACTAATATTATTCATCGTTTATACAAGACAGTATAACAGGTAGATACCTCTTTAATACCAGAATGTAGTATAGGCATGCTTCGAGTTCACGACCCTGTAGGCCTACAAGTGATACCATAATCCCCTCTAAAGCCTTTATGAGGTTATGTTCTTCATCCTATACCTAATTTTACTTAACCTTCCTTATATTTCTTCTTGCAAAGGAATATAAGCACTGTAGGTACCTTTTTATGGCCCAGCTAGAAAGTAAGTCTGTTTTATTAAAATATGGGACCCTGCATACGTGTGATGCCTTAGTAATACCCTCTTCCATATTCTTCGACAGGGATTTATATCTCTACCTTTGTTCACAATTCATTTTTATCCGTTTTTAGTACCTTCTCTATTTATCAAAACATAATCGTACCACCATATAGAAACAAGCTGTTTTTTCTGTAGTAAAATTCACCCCTTTTCTATTTTTTCAAGATAGCTCTATGTTGAGAGAAAAGCGTCCCACTATATCTTAGATGTTCGTTGCGTGTTGAGACTTTTAACACTTGCACAGCTATTTACACTAGTCGGCAAAGTTATACACGATATTAGCTAAGAACCCGTTATCAATATGTTTTTAACTGATATTAATTTGCCGTTTTTCTGTTGCAGGTGAGTTTGCATGAGTTCAAGTATCACAAATGAGTGAGTAATAACATAAGCTTAGTTATAATGCAGTAGTTGTTGGTAGCGGCGAGCGCGCCCGGCCTTGTGTAATTCTCTGCGCTCGGCTGCTCTCAGCCGACTACTTGTCTTCGATGTCGTTTGCGTGGCCGGACAAAGGTCGACGCCCAAAACGGCTGTTTATATATCCGTTAAATCTGTCGTGAAATATTTTTTTAGAACCTTTAACATCAAAAACATTACAGTTTTGTTTATTCTAAGTCCAGAAGTCAAGAGTGTCACTTATTGCAGATTCAACTTATACGGTTATACACTTTGGCAATAAGTAGCACTCGTAATTGTTCGATTTTCTCTTGAGAGTAGCGTCCTTGAAAAAGTAAAAAGCAGCAATACTTCGCTTACCCCCCCCCCCTCTTTACAGGTGATTCGTTATGCGATGCTATAATTTGCCTTCAAGCTTAGCGGAGATATTTAACAGTATTTAAGCATGGTTGTTATACGTTGTTTTTTTAGAGTAAAAAGGCAAAATAATCTAAAAGTTACTGTGACATCACCTATTCATCCGATCGCGATTATTCCAGCATCCTTCAACTCCGCAGGATTTACCCTTATATCACGTGGTTACTAAAGGAAATTTAGGATACATTTTAACCAGAGTTTAGTACTACTTAGGTAGTAACGGTGACAAATTTCTACCATTGTTGCTTTTAAACCTTCTTAATTAACAAAATATAAATTACAAAATGTCATTTCTTAGATCTACAATTTTCTCAGTACAAAAGAAATGTTTAAGTTTCTGAAACTTTTCATTAGTATCATGAATTTTAATCTTGGTTGACAGAATTTTAATAGGAGATTTTATTTTTCAACATTCACAGTTTTTCTAGTAGTAATGGTTTATTGATATCGTTTTTCGTAATTACTTTTAAAGATTTGTTTTGTAATTATTAAAAAAAAATTTCCCTCTGTTTTTACCTTTTGATGTTTTCTAAAACCTCTCAAAAATTACCATCAAGTTGGAACCAGAACTTTACTCTCAGAGGGCTATTTAGACTAAAGGCACTTATCGCCCATCAGAAAGCAACACGTATTTGAGGTGCGTTCACTTGAACTTAGCTCAGCTCTCGCATTAAGCGTCACAAACTTGCTTGTGTTTTTGAGGTTTCAAGCCACACTTGGTTTATATTAAGTGCATCTGCAAGTAAATGCGAAAAGAAAGTGGGAGTGTTAAAAACAGCCCCCACTCTACTCAATCTGCTCTAACCTATCTTGGACGGTTGATTCACGAAGTATATCCCTACTATTACAATATCAGTTCATTATTTGTTTATTAGCAAATCGCACTTCGCTAGAACGGTGTTCTCGAAAAAACCGTGTTTAAAATTCCATACACTTCGTTTTTTTACTTAATCTTTTAAAACACGCATGCAAAAACTATTCTTCGTTTAGCTTTTAAATTATCGCTTCGTTTTAATTTAGGTACTGTTTTTATTCTACATGGTTGTAGGTTTCATACGACGAAATAATTCTAGAAGTTCTTTTTAATAACTTTTGCTCATTTGTCTATATTTGTAGTTAGCTTTTACTTAAAATCCTTTTGTACTGGTTATTTAAAAAAAAACCGAAAGGTTAAATTCGTATCTTTTTCAATTTTTCTGCTTATACTAAACCTAAATAAGATAAATGAGAATATATTCTGCTGAGAACCATCAGTTTTTTTTATAAACTCACTAAAACAGATGTCTTGTATCCTTTTCTAAATAGTAGTAAAGTCAGACCATGTAGTTTATTTAGACGAGTAGCGGTTAATCTTTCCAGCCCGTCTACTACAGGTAAGCTATGTCAGTTCCTCTTACCATGTCAATACCTGTTGATAATTACGTCCTTTGTTTAGGTCTAACTAATTCCATCCACTCTCCTTATATGCTTTTTTAGTGTATACCCCATTGGGTATCCGACTTGCACTCGTTATATAATTACCCTCCCCGCCTATATTCTACTACCAGGGGGGGTTTCCTCCCATTACCAATATTCACAAACCATTACAATCGTTATTAGACAGATGTACTGACTGATCTCTTTAAAATTACAAAGAAGTTATTTGCAAACTAAATGTAATTATTATCAAATACACTATCGTTCACTTATAAATTAACTTTATTTATAGTTGTACTTATATTAAGACTAGGACGGCTAGGCATCCCAGGATTCGTTAGCACCTACACTTTAAAACCTTACTACAGAAAGTTCAGGCTAATCCAAGCAACAGATGTTTGCCCGCACTATTCAGCGCCGAGTAAAATCTTATGTTTTCGTCACGAGCTTAACCCTTTCTTCACACCTGTAAAAACTTACACTATCTGTACATTCATTCTTACTTTCGGCATTAAATTCACCGAAAAAACGCATTGAAAACTTTTGGGCCAACAGAGGTCTCGGTAAATTCAACTGTTTATTATAGTTTTGGGTTTTTTCATGTTGAATAAACAAACTTAAATACGATATCGTTGAATGTCTTTACTTTCGGTTACGGCTATGTTACAACCTTTATCATCTTCGCTTACGTTTTGAGAGCTAATGTTTGTTCTTTGTTCTGCAGAGTATGTTTTAGACTCTCTTTACATTGATACCATTTACTTACATTCTGTTACTACCTCCTAAACTAAACAACAATTTTCCGTTTCTTTTCTCAAATGTTTAAGTTTATCACGCTTTCTTGCTCTTCTCCCAATGCGTAGCCTAAAATTTCCCGTGTTTTTATTTCATTGTAAGGTATTTTGTGATGCACATAGCGTCTGCACGGATAACTGTGTTAAGGTTAACAGAGTTCTGCGTTACGATATAGGATTAAACGTCGATATCGACACATTATGTAATATTGTATAGTTTGTTCCTTTGAATCCTAAATGTTAATGTCTATTTTCTGTTGATAATTATGTTATACATTCGGGTAAAATTTGAATTATCCCTCATAACAATTTCCCTCTCATAGAAATTTGTAGGCTTTGTAAATTTAATTTTCTTCACACGTTTAAAAATGTCACTAACTTGGTAATTATTACAATTAATCTAAGTTCTATTAAATTTTTGCATAATCTTCATAAAATAGGTTTACAATACATTACCTGGAAATGGACAATTACCTCAACCTACTTGCACTGTCCAGTTAAAATGTATTTCTAATATAACACGCTGAAGATGACGAAACGTTTGGTGAAGTGAAAATAATTTGTGAGCGTTTTCTAATATTCATGACGCAATACGGACACGATAATTGATACACCATTGGGTGTGTTTTTCAAAGTATTATGTAACGAATCTAAACTGGTTACAAGTGATTAGAATTTACACATATTCAGCAGTTAACGCGTGGGTGTTCCGAAGCCAGTACACGCCAGATACGATCTGTACACCGGCCCTCATTAGAAGCAGTCGTTGTGGGACGTCTGACCTTGGCAACGCCATATGTTCGTTCGACGCGGCAAATCTTCCGTCCGTTCATTGAATACCTCTCACAGATCCTTCTATTGTTTCCGTTTAGTGTAACGCGATACGATGCCGGGGAATTATCTATTATCGGACGGATTTTAATGCCTTTTTAAATGGATTGAACGGTTGTCTGTGAGCAGGGTTGCCGCAGACAAGATGAAGGTCGAACGCATCTTCTGTATGACGTGTAGGCTTGTTTTACATGTAAAATATATGGCTTGTCCAGTGCCATGTTGAGACGGGATTAAAGTAATGGCATGCATATATTTCTTTGCTGAGTTTGGTATGGTGTAATTGTTGCCGTCTGTCTTGCCCATTGCTCAGTCCTCCAAAGCAATAGGTTTTATTGTAGCTATATAAAAATGTTTCTAAACCCAAGATCTTTGTTTTCTGTGTTCATTACCAAAAGATAGAACAGTTGTCACTAATTGTGCAGATAGGAGACTACGAGTATTAGAAAATAACATTGTAAGATTCACATTAGGATTAAACAAGTAATATTAATTAATCACTTTTACATTAGCTTATGACTATCTGAACTTTAAATTTTGGAAATTTATAAGAACTTACTGAGACAGAACGTTTTCGTCGCTCCGTGGCGATCTTCATCAGTGTCTTCTGCTTGGAGATGTTAGGTTAAGCGGTGACTGTTTCAAAGGGAGGTTTTCGATAGTATCAAAGAGTATGTGTGTATTACTTTTATAAAAGTAATATTTAAAAAAAAATTGGCAATTCGATTCGTACTGAGGTCACCTAAGAAAAATTGTATTTTAGATACTTTTCATTTTATACTTACAATTGATATAAATATGGATATACATATGCCAGAATCACAATATTAAATGGCAAAATAGAAAGTGATTTTCCAAGCAATTTCCCTATCTATACAGCATATATAGTGTTGGACTATTACTTCTCTTTGTTGCTATTTATACGCTTTCTTTTTTGTTCAGTTTCTAATTTATGAAGCTGATGGTAGTCTGTAATTTCTCGTTCTATCCATCTCTTTTATTGTTTCATTATTGCAAGGAACTTCTCTCTTATTATTTCATTTCGACAACGTGTGATTGACAAAGAATTGGCGATAAAATTGGTTTCAGACAAATAGAACGAGTTTACTGTATCCAGGTTTTACTGGTCATGCGTGTTTGGGATTTCTACATATTAAATGTTATCTGGTCGAGGCGGTTTGTGCAGTTCCCTTTTTCGTTTTTATTTACAAGCTTTCGTCGTTTTATGCACGAAATTAAATTTTAAAAATGAGTCGTATGACTCCTGTAAAAATTGCAACTTCAAATTATATTGTTTATAATATCATACAAGTTAAGAATATTTAATAATAACCGGAGCACAGTGGTAGCCTACAATATATTACAATGAAAACATTGGAAACAACCCAAATACTACAAAAATAATAAAAAATAACAAATAATTCAACTAATTTTAAAAATACTTAATTAAGTGAATACGTAATTGCTTACTTGCTGACGCGTTTCAAAACATTCGTTTTACGAAGCTAACCCTCTACTCAATGAGTAAAAGGAACGACTGTTTTGAAAAGCGTCAGCAAGTAAGCAATTACGTATTCACTTAGTTAAGTATTTTTAAAATTAGTTTAATCAGTGAATTCAAAATGATTACATCAAGCAACTTAAATAACACAAGTTACTTAAGATTAAACTAGTGGTCGCTCTAGTTCGTAACTTCTTGTTTGTTACATTTTATTTTTGTAATAAGACTCTAATGATGATTACATCGCAATCGAAATGTACATAAGGGTGTAATCTTAAGTAACTTATATTATCTGTAATTTTTGTGGTATTGGGGTCGCTTCCAATATTTTCATTGTAGTATTTAAGAGGTCGTTAAGAACCTGACAAGATTTTAACAGTACAATTTTCCTTAGTCATTCATTGCATTTTATCCTCTAGACATAATCCAGTCACTCCGTACATAACAAAACATTTTCTTTTATAACTTGAAATTTTAATTTTACAATGCAAAAAATCAATTTAAAAAATTATTAAGAGAGTTTTAGTAAATGAACTGAAATATTAAAAACCGAGTAGGTGTTTAAAAAGAGGGAAATATACAAGCAATGTTTGTGGCGAGGAAAGAAAGAATTTACTGTAAAATATAAAAAAGATTCCAACAGCGTCGGCAAAATAAAAGCGATACAACTCATCACGTAGAGTATATTATTACATAAACTCTTTTAAAGGAATTAAAGTGTTTATACTTATGATGAAGACTTGCCTAATAGAAGAGATTGACTACTTGTTATGGAAAGGAACTGAAACAATCAAACTGTGCAAAGAATAACTAGAGTAATAGAACGAATAACTTTAATAGAGATAAAAGAAATTTATAAGAATGGTTAGAAAAATCGTCATGCCTGTCCTAGTTCAGAATGTAACTTCGAAAAATTAGATTCGTAAAATAAAATCAGTTTTAAGTTAATATGAAGTCGGTTGAGCATAAAAACTATATTTATTATCACAGCTTTACATATTTAAATTTAAGTTGTATACTTTACATATTTATATGTTATTAATTATACTTTTAATTGTAATTGTCCTCAGTCATACATTTAACTCACTACTTACGTGCAACACAGACAATAACATATTCTCTGAGTAATAGAAACCTGCTGTTGTATGAAATTATGTTATTTTTGAGTACTTAAGGAATTGTAATTAATAATTTAACATAACCTCTAAATCACCTCTCAGTGAAAACGAAAACAGTTGGTAGGCTACATTTAATCGCCATATTAAGAATTCGAAAATTCTTGTAGTCAAAGCATTGATAGAAACGTATTTTCATGTAAATTCTCAAGTAGTTATGACAGGTTCGAAAAAATATTCTTTGTAAAGGTTATTGCAAGTTTTTAATTTTAGAAATTTGGAGTAGCCCCTGTTTAGAAATTTCTTAATAAAACAAATGTTTGAAATTTTTAATTGGACTAACAGAATCTGCTACCTCTCAGTGATGCGAATCCCAAGCCAGAGTTTGTTTCATAAATTTATATTGCTAAGATACATGAGGTGTGTGTGTGTATTGCATGCTATTTTAAATAATATGATGATAAATAGTTTACCTATTACTTTTTTTTACTGAAAAACGGAGAAAATAGTTATGTTTACGTGAAATTAATACGAATTTCCCTAAATTGTTAGTAGTTTTAGTGTTTTTGTTTCTAAAAAGAATTTCAAAAAAGTGTTTCACTAGTTATTATTCTTGCTTATGGTTTCTCAATAAGAAACATAAGTCGCAGACACTTCCCGAGTTGTTTTCACGAATTATGTGTCCCTAACCAACGCAAAAAGGTGTTCACCTCATTAAAATCCCAAGCTTAGTAAATGCGATAGTATAATTCCTTAACATGTCTATTATGAAAATGGAAATGAATACAGTGTAGTGGTTATCGACGTATATGGAGTATTGTATTTCTGTCACGAAGCGCTTGTACCTAGCGTGTAGGTCGATTTAGAAAAGAGTATCGATTATTGACTTTATTGCTTCTGTTAAGCATTGTGTTATTTATTGGTAACCGTATTCCGTTACTTCTCGTAAACTAAACAATACGGCCTGTGACTTGAACGATGGTATGTGTAGGTTTCTGGTTGGTTTCCAAAGCCCTTAACGATTGTTAGAACATATTTACAAGAGTGTGAGCGTTATTTCGATTGAATTTGTATTAGACTATACTGCTTGTGGTTCATTAACGGATTAAGAGATTGTTTATGGTTGTTAAGTTGGTGAAACCTAAAGAGCAAAAGGAAGAATAAAACATTGAGAAAACAGTTGCTCGATGTGATAAACTGGAACTTGCTTCAGGTGTATACCAACTGATCTCCATTTCTGACTGCTTTGGTTGGTAGTTTGTGTACCCGATTTGAAAGAGGATGGTCTGTCTTACATCTTTCACATCACTTCCTGTAGTTCATTTAAATCTTTTGACAGTCTTACGACGAAGTTTGGTAACAAAATTAAAGACTTTAGTACTCCGATAGGCAATATTTGTAAGCCTATCAGAGGGGCTTTCGTAATTACAATGGACCGCAGCTTAAAAATGGCGAACAAGAACAATAAGGAGAACGTTTTGTGAAACGAGTGAGATGGAACATGCTGAATGTAGATGGAGAGACTATGGAGGCGACGGCCGAGAGAGTGACAAAGTGAAACCACAAAAAGGGAGAAGAACAATAGACATAGTGTGTTTGAAATGAAGCTATGCAGCAACAGCTGGAACAATGACGAACAAAGTGAAACAAGAAGAATTTAGATGAATTATAAGGAGAAGATATGTGACAAAAATGTGTAACAGCAGCCGAAACAGTAACGAACAAAGTGAAGTAAAGATCATAAAGGTAAACGCGAGGGAGAACCTGCTGACAGATTGAACGGTGTACCAACAACCGAACAATGACGAACGAGGTGAAACTCTAGCCCCGAGAAAACCATTTATTAAGCTGTTACAATTAAAACGTTACTGTCCAGCAATAAATCCTTCTCGCAGATTATAATGATCCAAACTTGTGTACCACGGAAGCGAGGGTAACTTTCTCGACCTTACCTGTCCCTTGGTCACGCGAATATTTTCCCTCGAACTTCCGCCTCGCTTTCCAAAATGTCCGAAGTAGTTTTACGCTTCAATGTAACTATGTTTGTTTGTGAGGTTGTTCCAATTGTGTCGCGTGATTGTGATGCGGTTAGTTTCAAGGTCCTTCGTTGTCCTGTTGAAGGAAATTAAGAGGGGACAGAGAACAGTGGTATTGTTCATTACTTTAACAATGTCGCGGTTTTAGTATTCTTGGAATTTGCGAACGTAAACTAGAAATCTGGACTATTTAAGTTTGTCATGGATTTTATTTGTTAAACTAGCGCAAAACACCTACGAAATTGACTTGCTCAACTATTTTCTGTGACAGTGGGTTCTGACATTAGTGCTATGCATAAGCTCCTTATTTATTCGTTCTTTTTTTAAAATTTTTTTCCCTCATTCCTTTTTAGAAATCAAAGTTAAATTTACTTTCTTACTGACCATTTTGTGATGATGTCCTGTTTATTTAAAATACCTAATGTTAAAGTATTTAACGTCCCAGACAACAGAGGACCACATCCCCGTGTAGAATTAGGTGTAAGTCTGAACATTTATGCAAGGGTTACATCTTGCCCGTATTTTGTATCGTCGATTTTGTGATGACTGTAGGATGGTTAAGAATGGGCTTTCATCGCAGCTGAAATAAATGGACTCACTTTCTCACCACCTGATCAGCTCTCATCTCTTCGTTCTCGTTTTAAAAAATTAAAATTAAGGAATTTTTCAAAGGCAAGCCAACACTGCCCTCGGTTATCCTACAATGTAGACGCATGGAAAGTGTGTTCCCACAGTAGCATTTGTCTTCCTCATTCACCCGAGCCAACTTGCTAATAGCTCTGTCGCTCCTTCATAAGTAACCTCTCTTTCTTACCGCTGTTCAGCTGTCATTGCTTCATGTCCGTTACGAAAGATTCAATTATGAGGAATCCGATATTGTTTTAAAGCAGGGGTTGTTAAACTGAGGGGGCAAAGGTTTTCAAGGGGGCGTGGATAGGTGCCACACGAGAGTTGTCTGTCCTCAATTAGGTGTACCGAGGGGGAGGGGGGTAGACTGACGTGACATGTGTCTACTGAATTATTTTGTGTACAATGTTTAGTCTTGATAGACTCTTGTTCTTTAATTGTTCTCTCTGAGCGTGTTGTATTGAGGATAACATCGCTAGAGCGTAAACTAAAATCTTTATTCAGTTTGAAAAATATGGTGTGTGTGCGCGCCTGTGCGTGTGTGTGTTTGTGTATGTGGATGGTTACTTAAACAATCTTATAAATAAGAATACAACATTTTTATTTGACTTTATACATTTATATTAAGCTGTAGCTTTTCGCTGAATAATAATATCAGCATTTTCAAAAATTATTTAGCACCGTATATCTCTGTAACTACATCATTACTGATTTACAGAATTTCACGGTACTAGATAAGTTTTGAAAATGCTGATACTGATATCAGCGAAAAGCTTCCATTTAGTAACATGCAGCATTTTGTTTTTAAGAGAGTGTTTATTTAACCACACGCAAACGCTACACACACACACACATACTTTGTGTATTTTTAACATTATTTAAAGATAGACCTTTGTTGTGCAAGGCCCGAATCAATTCTATCAGTGTAGGTTGCAGCATTATCAGTTGTAGAATGCATTATATTTACATTAAAAGTTATATAAAATTATCTGATGTTTATTTGACCTAATCAGCTTCAGTTTTCTACTCAAATTATAATTCTTGAGTAAATATAAATGGAAGGGAAGAGCGATATCGTTTTAGGGCGCAAAACCTGAAAGTTTTAAAAACCCAGCATTAAAATCTCCTACAGAGAAGACATTAAAGAATTATATTCTTTTGCACAAACTCGCATTTGTGAGTATTCTACTATTTTAGCGAACGTAGAAATAATAAAGCATGATTAAAGTGTCGGTGTTCTGGTAAAGTACTGCGAATATTACGGGTCGGTTGGTACGCAAGCACAATAATTATATATGTTGAGTCAGAATTAAGCCAGCAGGAGTATAATTAATGGAGTAAGTGTAGATTCGGTTGCAAGCAAGTTAACATTTATGTAACTAAACTGTGAAATCAAAGTGAAAATAATTTCAAGAGAATTAGTTTCGCCATTAATTAGACGCAGTCGGTGTTTTACCGGAATTACGGACTATTATGGGTTATTGCCGGCGCGGCGTGTCAATGGGCACTGGCGAAACGTCTGTTGCACCCATAACCTTTTGGCGTTTAGGCCTACTCAGATTCATGCCTTTAAACTAACGTTATAGCAAACCCACTAGAGGAAGTTGTTCTTTGTTGACTCCTCTGAAGATGTCGATTGCTAACGCATACGACTAAGGAATAAATGCTATGTAATGTGGTGGCGGGTTTTATTCCTCATAATAATATGTTTCCTACTTATATATTTAGGAAATATTTCAACATCTATGTGCAACACAAAATATATGTTCAATAATTTACAAGGTGACAGATTCAAGAATAATAATAAAGGTTTTGTAACTGAATTACATAACAGGTAGTAATCGAGATATATCGATACTATATCAGCAGGATCCATACTATATCAGCTGGATCGATACTATATTAGCTGGATCGATACTATATCAGCTGGATCGATACTATATCAGCTGGATCGATACTATATCAGCTGGATCGATACTATATCAGCTGGATCGATACTATATCAGCAGGATCTATACTATATCAGCTGGATCGATACTATATCAGCTGGATCGATACTATATCAGCTGGATCGATACTATATCAGTTGGATCGATACTATATCAGCTTGGATCGATACTACATCAGCTGGATCGATATTATATCAGCTGGATCGATACTATATCAGCTGGATCGATACTATATCAGCTGGATCGATACTATATCAGCTGGATCGATACTATATCAGCTTGGATCGATACTACATCAGCTGGATCGATATTATATCAGCTGGATCGATACTATATCAGCTGGATCGATACTGTATCAGCTGGATCGATACTATATCAGCTGGATCGATATTATATCAAGCTGGATCGATACTATATCAGCTGGATCGATACTATATCAGCTGGATCGATACTATATCAGCTGGATCGATACTACATCAGCTGGATCGATATTATATCAGCTGGATCGATACTATATCAGCTGGATCGATACTGTATCAGCTGGATCGATACTATATCAGCTGGATCGATACTATATCAGCTGGATCGATACTATATCAGCTTGGATCGATACTACATCAGCTGGATCGATATTATATCAGCTGGATCGATACTATATCAGCTGGATCGATACTGTATCAGCTGGATCGATACTATTTCAGCTGGATCGATATTATATCAAGCTGGATCGATACTATATCAGCTGGATCGATATTATATCAAGCTGGATCGATACTACATCAGCTGGATCGATACTATATCAGCTGGATCGATACTATATCAGCTGGATCGATACTGTATCAGCTGGATCGATACTATATCAGCTGGATCGATACTATATCAGCTGGATCGATACTATATCAGCTGGATCGATACTATATCAGCTGGATCGATACTATATCAGCTGGATCGATACTATATCAGTTGGATCGATACTACATCAGCTGGATCGATACTATATCAGCTGGATCGATACTTTTCGTATAGTTACGGGTATTTTTGACGAAATAGTCTTTCTTTAGGCAGCCTTATAAAGGTATTGTGAGTATAAAGGTTTTATCTTAAATACATAACGGTTTTTTTTCTGTCGGATAGTGGTTTTAGTTTTTGGTTAAATTATAAAAATATTGAAATGTCATTTTTTGGTTTTCATGAAAAGTAACAACATATTTACTTCAAGAAATCGAGTCTGTGTTCTAAGGAGCCATGATTGTCTTCTCTAGAACGGAGGGAGTGAGCGGTCTGGATCTTAACCCTTACCAATATCTACCCCTTCAAGATGTACTCAGTTGGTGTCTTTTTAGGTCCCGGGTTAGAAATTTAGTCTCAGGGAATCGGCTATGTGCACAAAGAGCTCGTGATTGTCTTTGTTACTGGACTAGAAGTGTTTCACGTTCCCACTTAATCCTTCCATATTCTTATCCCTTCACAGAGGTGTAGTGAGTAGATATCTCTTTACGACCCTGTTAGGGAACAAGTCTGTTTCAAGGAATCGCCTTTGTAAATGCGTGGGTGATTGACAGTCCCGCTCATTCTAGGGGCGAATTCTTCTATATTCCCTTTTCCCCTCCACGTGGATGTAGTAACTACACATCCCTGACAGAATAACTCTAACTTGCGGTTCTTCTATACGTGGTAGCCATGACGTCACTCATTAAGGGTTAAGTAATGTCCCCACCTTAATCCTTTCATTTTACTGTCCCGCTACTTGGATGAAGCGTTAAGACATCCTTGACGCAGAAAATATCTATATTAGGGATACGACCGTGTTTACGATCGTATTGTCCCTCCTAGTACGAAGATAATTATATTTTCTTAATACTTGCGCATTCCTACCCATCCACGGGGGTTTATAGCAGGGACCTCTCTGATCTAACCTCAAGGAAATGTTGCGTGGATCAGCTTGCCTTTCTTACTATACTAATAATAACCTTTAATGTCCCCTCCTTATTTCTACCTATTTTTCAAAATCACTAAGTTATAGCATGTGTAATATACCAGTGGCCAATCCTGTCGTACATAATTCTCCCCATTTCCCCCGTGGCCTATAATTCTCCCCATTTCCCCCGTGGCCTATAATTCTTCCCATTTTCCTATACATTTTACCACCTTAATTCTACGGAAAGTTATAATTCTTAACAAATATAAATAATATTAAAAATAAATAAAAACATACACAAAACTCACAAATTAATCATTTATTTCTCATACGCGTTTCAATGACCAAGTTAGCATCATCAGTGAGTGTTACTACTACAAACTCTAACTTATAAGTTTTTAAACGTATAACATTAAGAAATTTCTAAAGCTATGTTCACTTTCTCGCTAGCTCTGATGATAGATAAAGCTTATCTTCAATGATTAATTTATTCCGTGACTATTCAGCAAGTTGATCGTGAACAGAAGTATCTGTGTGTACAAGTGGCAACGGCCGGGCCCACCCACAAGGCGTATGTCGCAAGCGCATAGATACGAACTGGGTTGAACGGTTCTCGAACGTTGAAAGGAACATAATAGCCAAACTTTAACTAGGTCGTCAAATACCAGCGGAACTGTTGTGGTCCAGGTAATATGTGCGTGCGGATAGGTGATATGCTTGCTCTGTTCTCGTTTTTCGTAACGACAAAGAAAGAATCTTCATGCAAAGTTCTAAAAATATCCGACAAAACTTGGTCACTAATTAGACCAAATTTCCGGTAGAAAGTTGATTACGTTTGGCTTTATTTCGTCATTCATTTGCATATGTGTTTGGTCGTCATCAAGCCATTTTAGAATTCAAAAAATGTGTAGTTTATAAACTGGATGTATTCAAAGTCGAGCCAAATTAGATTTTCATTTTTCTGAAATATCCTGCTGGAAAGTGTCACGGTATTTTTGTAGTGAAAGTTGGATCCCCTTATTTGTGAATTACGTTTCACGAACAAGCGTAAAACTCATTGGTTTTTAAAACTTTTGATTTATTATTATTTTTCTAATGCCGTAAATTGTAGCACGGCTAGCAGGCGGATTACTCCCTGAATATTAGCCGGATTACTGGAGGGGCCGAAATATTGAAATATATTTATTTATTTATTAACCTGTATAAAAAAAATAATCAACATTTGAGGCTTCAATTTCCTCACCAAATCCAAATATATTCAAATATATCTAAATATATCAGATCTTTACAAATAGCTTGAATCGTTCTTTCGGCTCTTAAAGAACTAAGCTAAGTCAACAGATTCGCACATGCAATGTAGCTGCATGGTGTTCTTTACTTATCATGGCTCAGCTACAAACGTCAGTGACGTCACTGTCTGACGTGACGTACCCACTGTGCATCCGTATCCTCTCAGTGAAGGTTGTTCCTATATGTCTGTGACGGGCCACAGTAATCTTCCCGGCCATGGTTTGAGAACAAAATTTAGACCAAGGGGAAAAATTCTACCTCAAAACATTGGGCTCAGGAAGTGTAGAAAAAAATTGCGGCTGTCGAACAATATGGTACGTTAAATGGACATCTGAGTGTGACGGCACGTGCCGGAAGTGTGTGGGCACCTCCTTCATTTTTCTCAAAATTATAATTTTTTTACCGACACCTAACGGTTTCATTTTTAAGATAAACAATATAAATCAATCTTACAAATTATTTCTTTTTCAATCAAAAATTGATATTGTTGGTATACGAGTTTGAAGTTCTAAGGCAGTGACACGTGTTCTAAAATGTCTTATCAATAAAGCAGTGGATTCAACACCACACCAGTGCCTCCTACATCCAACCACTCTCCCGTGCTATAAACAAAGTACCTAATCAATTTAGAAAGTACCCGGAATAGCGTGTTGAATAAGGTTAGAAAACCCAAATCATACTCCCCACGGCGCCCATTATGGGTCCCAAAACTCTTCCCGAGTCTCGACTAGAGTGACGAGGCAATTTCTCATAAAGCCTTACACAGTAATTTGTTTTCTATTGGTGTGTACATCTGTTGGTTGGATAACTGTTACACAGCGCAGCCCCCGTGCACGGCTCATTGTCCGTATGTAAATTGCCACAGACTCAACCCACGTTCCCGCATTGGAACTGTTTCCTTGTTCAACAGTTTGTCACGCATCTGTTATTCAGTCTGTCTGTCTGATTTGTTTACTCTGAACAGGTGGAGCAATCTGTGATGGATTTTTGTGATGACGTATTAACGTCTTCAGGTTATCCACGACGAAAGTGTAAAGGTTTATCGTGTGGGTTTATATTGCTTGAGTGTCCCGATTCTTTAGGCTCAGCAAGAGTGGGCGCGTATTTCTGACGCCAACAAACATGTTATTAAGTTTTGAATTCATTTCATTACGGACGAACAAAGAGAAAACGTTCAACGCATATGCGTCTTTAAACGCGGCAGGGTACAGTACCTATTAAATTACAAAAACTCGATTCTATTTGAGTTCTTCTCCACTCTGAAATTGAGGTATATTCAGACGGGGTTGGGTGTCTGGATGTCGGTGGACGAAACATCTAAAAATATTTGTTAATGTCAAGTCTGTTGTTAAAGTATTATCTAACTAAAAGCTGTAATCTACCTCTGGTAACCTCGCTTTAGTCTACCTCTGGTAACGTTAACTCTGGGAGGGGGGCGTCACTAATATTTTACTCTTGGATCCACTTTTTATTTACCAGAGCCACTATAGTAACGGTGCCAGTTATATTCCTATAATCTTCTGCAATGGCGTAAAATACCTCACCTTTCAGAAGTAAAGATAACAGACAAAAAGGCTCTGCATGAAGGAAGGTTGTAGGTCAAGGAAAACGTTCCACGAGTAATTTAACGGGTAAAAGATGTAGGTGTGATTCTCCGAAACGAGAATTTGATTTTGATCTTGAAATAAGTGACGGTAAAACTATGAATAGCTGTATTTAGTTCAAGAGGAAAAAATTAATCCTTCTATGTACAGAGGTACATCATGTATTAGAGGAGAATATGTGTTCTAATTTAAAAATTAAAAAAAAAAAACATGATGTTTGAAAATGGACCATATTTTTCAGACATTTATTAAATGAAGGCTTATTGAAACATAAATGTGCATATAAGTAACAAATTAACGACTTTCTCAACTAATTTAATTGAAAACACAAGAAAATACTCAGACCATACTGTTTACTAAGCGATCTTCCTCAGTGTCTAGATTGTCAGAGGAACTTTGTTCCAAGGTTTTAAAGACAGGTGTCGATAATGTGGTCAAGAAATTTGTGATTTGTATTGGATTATTTCATGTAATGTTTTCAATTTGTGTTTTAGTATATATTTCTACATTTCACATTGTCCTCGTTTGTTGAGATGCCTTCTTATTGGTTTAGGTTGATGCACGTGTGAACAACAGATTTTTTTAAAAAGTATTTTAATGTAAAATGTAAACACTATTCAACTATTATGAATCAAATTAACATGGTTTAAACAAGCGAATTTTTTAATCTGCAACATGGTATAAATCTACAAATTTTATCCTTACTCCTAAATATAGAAGCTTGATCCCGTCATTAGATAATTAGCACAGCTGACTGGAATTGTCACATATATTTCAGACTGTTTATATAATCCTGAATTATACTCATCACAATATTTAGTAAGAAGTAGTCAACCACCTACATTAACCTTGTGCTGAAGCAATGCGAACCAAAACGGAAGTGTAAATAAAAACAAACTTTCACGTAAAATTCAATAATTAAGTATTCTTAAAGAAAGTACTTCACACCGTTTACTGTTATAAACAGTTTAAAAACTCGCCGAATACGATTTTTTTAAACTTGGCAACATTGCACATGTGATTAAATCTGTTCCAACATCGCCTTTTATTGCTTCCATATAACTGTAGGCTGTCAGTATTTAACCCCTTTGTGGTTGTAGAAAAGGTGTTTTCTTCGTTATGCTGTCGACGAACGTTTGCACGCGAAATCCGATTGTCTTGGGAGCAACAGACAAGCGAAACTTTCTCTATCCCACAAGCTTCAGCGAATCTTCACGAAATAATTGTAAGACAAGGTTGAAAATCGGATTTTCTTTCAAGATTTTGTATTTATAGGTTCATTTTAGGTAAAGAGCAAATCAAATTATTACATTTATCGTTTTATTTATTTTACCGTCTCTTATTAATTTGTTTTGTTAAAGTTTACGAGTTGTCTCATGCGGTCTCATGTCTTTTTACAGTTTATTTTAAACATTTTCATAGTTTGTGTCTCTTGTTATTATTTGTCTTTCATTTTTTAAATACTTGTTTTGTCTTCAGTTTAGTTTATACTAACAAGTCAGAAGTTTTAGGTATACATAACCGTTAGTTACTACAAGAGTTGAATAGCTCGCGCAGTTGTATGTTTCTCAACCTTTACGAACTCGTAATGGCTGAAAAATGAGTTGCAGTTAAGCTGACACATATAGCCAGAGCCAAACCAAACGTATGTGGTCGAACAGTGAAAAGAACTTGAATGTCTCAATATCTGTTAAAAACTAGACGATTATTTTCTTTTAATTTTTGTAGAAATGTGAACTTTATGAATTGCTGCTTACCTTGGTAAAGAATTAGAAACGGAACTGGCACAACTAGTCGGTGCCTTTTTTGGAAAAGTTCTAGTAAAGTATGTTTTGCGTATCAGTTTACATGTCAATAAAATTATGCTTTGCGACACTATGACGTAATTGTGTCTTATAGGGCAACGTGACCTTTACAAGTTTCCTAAAGTACGTTTGTACAACTAAAATTGCAATTTTTGTGTTTAGAAAGTACTGATTTTTTATATAGGCTAATGGCAGATCACAGACAATTAATTCATGATTTTTTAACACAGATTGTCTGTGATTTGTCTTTAGCCTATATAAAACTTAATAGTTATTAACAGGCATTAAATAAACAAAATATGTAAATACTGATTGCTCCTCGCTTTGGAAATTATGTAGCGTCGATGGGTGATTGGGGAGGGAGATGGATAAACTGTCACTTTTACTATGGTGACAACTATTTACCGTTTGTTTATGGCCGTAGGAACACGAGGACCAAAGACAGAGCAACTGTAAAATTAATTTAATTTTATTAATTTTAAATAAAAAAGCCATTTAACCCTCAAAACGTTTTATTTAAATCTTTGTGTACATTTTTATTCCCAAGTGATCATCTTCAGAGGAAATTTATTACAGGAAAAACTACTTGATATTAGAGCGAAGTTAAGTTTATAATTTTTACAATATAAACAATTTTAAATTGTTGGAGTACTTTTAAACTTTGCAAGTAGTCATTAACCACCATGATCACAATCTTTTAAAAGTATGCAATCTATTATTTTTCGTGTTTTACGCCCATTATTTTACTTGCGTTTAATAATTGTGAAATTTCAACCTTTCTGCAGTAGAGATGTTTCCCCCTCTTCCTTCGTTAATCTAACAAAGCCTGAAGAATGAGCAATCATAAACTTAAAAACCGTTAAATTGTGCTGTTAAGCGTAACCTAAGACAAGGAATGATATTTGTACTCTCGATTTCTTAAATACGCTTAGAAGTTTCATTAAAGATTGTACGAGCGCTGTGAGTGAATGTTCCCTTATCTTTATATTGATTCGGTGATAATAAAAAGCCCCAGTATCTCTAATGACGCTGTAAAGGTGAGTGGTTTGTTGAGTCTGTTTAATTTTATTGCCCGTCACGACAACGGTGAATGAATGGAAATCATATAAAATATTTGGTAAATAAATTTAAAAGGTTTTTGTACTTGAAGGCTAAAGGAATCATTAAATATTTTACTGCACATTGCTTTTTACCAAGATTCGATTCGTTCGGTTAATTGGAGGATATGTCGCCGAGCTTCGACTTTCTCTAATGATCATTGGTTTTAAGTAGGTTTTAGTTGAGGTCATTCAATGCAAATGACTTTATTCCTTCGAGTACGTTAGCTGGAGGCGTGTGGAGATCTTGATTATGAACGGAGCTCCGCGTGATTGTGTCGGGCTTTAATTTAAAGCAATTGCCAAGACATCTCATGCGACCGCTACATAATGCGGAATTAAATTAGCGATATCACAATTCCCTTCAAAGCATCCGGCTTTAACACAGGCTCATTTAGAATTTGCTAATAGTATGATCGCAATAACGTTGGAATTCGCTTCGTTTTCATTGGTGGCTGCTTGTTATCACGGACCTCGGAGTTCCTAGTAAACACTTAGAGGGAAATATTTGGTGATTTAAAGAGTTTTGTTGGAATTATCTTGAATTCACTGAATAAATCACAAGTTATTATTTGTGTAACTATTGAAAACTATTATCTTACTTGCTGGCGCGTTTCGAAACCGTCGTTACATTTATAAAGCTAACTCGCTACATAATTTTAATGCAGGGTCTGAATGGGGTTCGGTTATGTTGTTTTCTGTCATATATTCAATTACTCTATTTTAAATGTTGTTTTGGTGTGTTGTTACTATTGGATTGACTTTACCTGCTTTAAAAAAAATATGTTGGTCGCGTATTATGATCTATTTAAGGGTCGTGTGTTCATTATTTGTGCTTGCTTTAGTGTTTAAGGTGTTTATGATGAGCATTTTATATTTAATGTCTTGCCTACATGGTGAGTAGGTTCTGTGCTTCTTATTGCTGTCTCTGTGTCCAAAAGTATGTTTGTGCAGCGAGGTGGCTTCGTCAATGTAATTACCGTTTTGCAACGCGTCAGTAAGTAAGTTTATAGTTCTCGCGTAATTACTCAAATAATTCGTAGTTTATTTGTCGTGAGGAACATCTACCTGGACAGAACTAAACCGGACAGGGAATAGAGGTACGGAAACCTGACCGCTCGGAACGTTCTGCTGGTCCCAAGTAGTTCTGTTACTGGAGGAGTTCGTCTCGTCCCAGTGACGGGCCGATAACCAGTCTAGGCTTTATAGCAAGGACGAGAGATTCTTAGATACTGGTCCCAAGTAGTTCTGTTACTAGAGGAGTTCGTCTCGTCCCAGTTACGGGCCGATAACCAGTCTAGGCTTTATAGCAAGGACGAGAGATTCTTAGATACTGGTCCCAAGTAGTTCTGTTACTGGAGGAGTTCGTCTCGTTCCAGTGACGGGCCGATAACCAGTCTAGGCTATATAGCAAGGATGAGAGATTCTTAGATACTGGTCCCAAGTAGTTCTGTTACTGGAGGAGTTCGTTTCATCCCAGTGACGGGCCGATAACCAGTCTAGGCTTTATAGTAAGGACGAAAGATTCTTAGATACTGGTACCAAGCCCTCCGTGTCGGGACTGACGATAATCAACTGGGACGGGAGTCACGAGTTTGAAGTTGGATTCGAGAGGATAGAGGTTTCATAGCAGGAGGTAGATTTCTCGAGCGGGCAGGTCTGTGCAATTTGGCAGGGTTCGAGCCGGAAGCCTAGATCTTTGCCACTCTTCGATTTCTCCATCTTTATTCTTCCAATCGTTTTATACGCACAGGTACTACTTGTCGCATCTGTTTCTGTAGAAATAAGTCCAGGACTTGCTTGACGGAGGTGAGACTGCTCACTTGGGTATTCCCTAACAGGTGTCGTGAGGAACAATGGATTGTTACCGATCAGAATGTTAGAAGAGTGCTGTGCTGAGAAGATCTGTTCAATGAATGATGACCTGTATCATAAAATACTCGTAGAGACAACATTCTTTCTGAACTACCGTAAAAGCGTCAATTATAGCATTATTTTTAGGAATATTTAAATTATATAATTGATAAAAATTAAACTTTTACTCGAAGGTCTACTAACTTGACGCTTGAAAAAAAAAGTTAGAGTACATTAAAAAAAACTTTGCGGCAGATAAATAAATATTGAGTGAATTTTCATTTAATTGGTGATTTAATTGACCATTAAAAATAAATAGTATTAAGAAAAATCCATTCAGAAGTGAAAATTGTTTTTCTACGAAAGAGAGTTGAATGTTATTGTCTAACTTTGTCTGATTGGGATTGGTTGCTCTACTGCTTTATTTCTAATTGTTGGAGACTTTCAAACTTGGCAAGTTAAACCTACTACACCATAGCCTCGATTTTCTAAATATATATAGTGAATTTTGATTCAATTCATTAACTAATTAATCAATAAAAGATATTACTATTTAAAAGAGTCCATTCAGAACAAAATTGTTTTCGTGTGAGAGAGAGTTGAGTGTTAGAATAGCAAACTAACTCTGTGTGATTGTGATTGGTTGCTCTACTGCTTTATTTCTAATTGTTGGAGACTTTGACACTTGCAAGTAATACTATACTACACCATAACCGCAATCTTCTAAAAAAAGTATATTTATTTTCGTTCGTGTTGTTTATGGGCATTAGATTACTCGTGCTTAGGAATAGTGAAATTTCAACCTTTCCGCTGTGGAAATGCGTCCCCTCTTCCTACCGCAATCTAACAAAACCATCAAGAATGACCAATCATAAATTTATTGATCAAACTCTGATTAAACTCTATGCAGCTTTCGTTAGGTGTAATGACTTGCAATACACTTGCTTACATGCAGGCTATTTAGTTATTTTCTCGGTTTGCGCGCCCTACGAAAAACTGGTTGCTGCGATAAGTTGCTATCGTTTACCCTCAGACCTTTGTTTACGATTGCCCATATTCGCTTTCTACTCGTAATTAGAGACTTTTACTTTCATCTAGATTGTTCGACCTACAACAGGTTCTTGGCCTTCTAGATGAGTTATGAAAATATGCAGATAAATACGTTGGTCTTTGCCAATTATATTGTCGCTGTACAACGAACTAACCACAAACTTGAATGTATTACCGCACGCACGCGCGCGCGCGCGCGCACACACACACACACACACACACACACACACACACACACACACACAAACACACATACACACACACACACACACACACACAAACTGACACATACAAACACACACACACACACACACACACACACACACACACACACACACACACAAACACACAAACTGACACACACACACACACACACACACACACACACACACACACACACACACACACACACACACACAAACTGACACATACAAACAAACACACACACACACACACACACACACACACACACACTCACACACACACACACACACACACACACACACACACACACACACACACACACACACACACACACAAGTAATGATGTACATTTAGTAACAAGAATCTTAGTTTTTTTGTCTCCTTTCGAAGCGGTTTTTTGTTCCATTTTCAAGGGGAATCCTGAAGTATTTTAATAACTATCCATTTTCTCACATTAATAATCCTGCCAAAGTATATTGGCGAAATTCGTTATGGTCTCACCTTGTAGTAGTGTCACCTCTACTATTACCTCTGAGTATTATTAAAATACTTAGAGAATTGTGTATTTCAAAGTTCGATATAGACAAAACAATTTTACGTAAAATGAAACCAAATGATACAATCCTAAAATGTATTTATGCTATATTGAAAAATTATTTGTTGTCAGATTTAGTTGGAATTAAATTGTAATGTTGCTACATGTTTCCTTTAAAAAACTATAATAATTTAATAAAACTTTATTTACATAAAATATATTTTAGTGGTAGGAGTTTCTTTTATCTGGGGGGGGGGAATGCGGATCATTAAGAATAATTTGATTCCGTCCTTGTGACCATTTTATCCACATGTGTACGGAAGGTACACTTGAGTTTGAGTATAAGATTTTTTGAATGGGATACAATCGATTAATGTATAAGCATGTTAGATGAGGTAAGTAATAGGGTTGAATGTGAAGTCTTGCGACACTGGGAGAGGGCGGTACATGGTTGTTCTTTGTAGAGGTGTGAATGCGTTCGTGAGAGGACAAAGGTTGTTGTAAGGAGTGATAGAAGGAGGGATCTTGACGTCACGTTAGCATGGTCGTATAACTTAAATTGGCCTACTCTGTGGAGGTAAGGGGTTTATAATATCCCTGTAGAAGTGAGGATAAGATATGGCAGGTATGATGATGGTAGTAAAACCAAGAAGGGCAAATTGCTCTCATGGGTAATGGCAGTATGAGGGGAATTATCCTTCACCAATGTAAGAGAGATTAGTCTTACAAGAGAGGGTTAATAAAAAGTCAATTTAAGAATGTTGTAAATATTTACTACAAAATTATAATACACAAAATATTGCCTCAATTAGTATTCTTTTAGTTCTGATAACTGGAATAATTTACATCAAAACTAATAAAAAATCAATATATTCAAAATTAAGATAAGAATCGAAATGTCGGAGCGTGGAAGTTTTCACTGGTCATGACTACTTTGCTGCGCAACTCCACCAACCACAGCCGTGTGCTGCCGACCCCGGAGTGTCTTCTGTGTGGTGGTGAAGTTATCAAAGCCAAAAGTCATTCAAAATACAACTGTCTTGAACCTGCCCCCCCCCCCAGGATTATGGCAATCCTGTATCAATGGAAGTCTATTTCTTACTGTTCAGCTCGTCACTAAATGGCTCGACTGCCAAGGGTGAACGTTGGCTAATAAGTAGGTTTTGTTCGGAGTAATTTTAAAAGTTCAATTCCAAAATCATCTTGTTTTCGTACTCAGTGTCAAGTTCAGATTAGTAATTGTCTTGCTGGCGAGGAATTAATCACTGTTCTACTATGTTTTTAGAGAATTTAACAGTGGGGTAAAAATACCTGTAAGTTCTATTGACAATATAGACGAATAAAAACGGTGATAATGTAATTTGCTTAATGAATTCTTTGTACCGTATTTGTAGAAAACGACTCAATTGTGCCCGTAGTTCGCGTGACAAAACTCTTTTCTTTCCCGAAAATAAACAACTGATCGACAAGTGCGTTGAGTTTACACTACAACCCATATCCATCATCTCGGCGTATCCAAATTGAAGCTACCAGTGACAACCTTATCTATCATCACATTTCGTCCCGAGACGCACGGGCACGGGTGTTTACAAAGTGTTATGGGTCGGTGAACTGTTCGCTATTCCCTTCGAATTAGTCCCTCCCCCCCCACAAGAGAAGCGCTGTTTGATAGGCATCTTTCAATTGGATTCGTGCACAGCATGACGCTTGTTTGTTCTAGTCAGGGGCAAACCGCGCACGCACTGAATGTGTTGGACGCAAAATATCATTACAGTTGAAGTTAATAAATAAGGATAAAATCGATTTAGGTTCATCGTTGTTGTTTGAAAATAATACTCCTATTATATATTACTACTGAAAAAATAATACTCTTGTGTAAAATATGTATGCCCTTCTGCAATATATCCTCTTTTGTGGAATTGTCTTACTTACTATGTGTTTCATCGTCGGTCCTGGGCATATAGGCCTACCAATACGTAATAGCTCTTGCTGTTTATAATAACTATTTTAGTCGTTTTGTTTCCTCCAGACAATGTCTGCTTCTATTTAGTCGCTTCGCTTCGTTGTAATTAAGTACTTTCTCTATAAGTGTAACTTCTTATGTTAGGTGACGTCATCTCTTCTGAATTTCCCCGAATTATCCCGAAGATTTCCGAAAGCGAAACATTGCGGTAAATACCATGTTTTTCGTTTTCGCTTAGAGATTACTTAAATGTTATGTTTAAATCTATATTTTAAAAGTAATTTGTTATATATTTAGAAATCGCTTGTTTGATTGGGTTATGTAATAACCAATGAATTCATAGTATTAAAAACGATCGATTTATCGCTCGTAAGCTACTTTATATTCTGTATTGTACATTAGCTGTAAGATATAAACTGTGTACAAATAAAATATTATTTCTGTATATAATTTAATTTACCGGTTAATAATAACTGGTAATAAATAAGATATTTACCAGTTAATGAGTATTTTAGTCATCCAGGTCTTAATCATGAGTATAAACTATTTAATTCCATTAGAACCTCTCCGTGATAAAATGTGTCTGTTTTATTTCGCCGACCTGTATCTTTCTTATGTTTTACACCTCAAAAATTGTTTGATTATTTCCTTTTTATCTCCATGTAATATTATATCACTTTCATATTTCCAAACATTGCTCGTAACGACCTCGAGATCATGTTTAAAACTTGCAATAGTTTCTAATAGCTGCTGACGATAATATTGAACAGGTTGTGCGATTTTCACCGTTTTATGATAACACCTCTTCCTATGTTATCATCAACTCCATCTTCCTCACCGACACCTAATGGCCATCTCTCTTCAACCCCGGTTGAGAGCTATCTATTTCAGGTTAGTGACCCTTCTTTCATGACGCCATAGTTTTCCCGCTATTCCTAGTGCCAGAGTATGTTCATGTCCTTCATCTATCTTTTCTGATTTTTATGGAAGGCCTACTCTTTTAATCCTTAGTAACTCCATCTATGTTTTCTGATCTCTCCCAAAAGGAGGTGTGGTGGGTATATACCTCTTATTGTCTTCAGTGGCAGATCTACTTCAGGTACGTGGCCTTGCATACATGATCCACTTTATATCAAGTAGGCTTGTTACGGACTTTAGTATTAATCCTTTAGTCACAAAGGACCTTCAATACAATATTTCTCGCCCTAATCTTTATCATCAGTTTTGCTATGGTTATATAACAGCCTGGGTTTATCTACATAATATTTTATATACCAATGCAAATATTTTCTTTCAGTTTCTTAATGCCAATATTTTCTTTCCGTTTCAAAAACAATTTTCTCATAAATTTCTATATAATTTTCTATAAACACATTCTTCCTCATTCACTCGTTTGTATTTATCTCTCGTTAATCGTTTTTAAACCAGTGTGCTCGTCTCACATATTCTCATAATCTTCTCAGTCCTGATTTCAAAAAACCTTCAAAATCAAGTATCTCGGATATTATTGAATATAGGTTGCTTGTGACCTTGTTAATTATCCGGAGGAAATACCAACTCATTGTTGTAATGAATATCAACTTCCGGTTTCCAAACTGAATGTCCTTTCTAAAGCTCTGAGCATTCGTTGTTGTAATTAACACGCTTTGTCTCAGCGAATTTCGATAATAATGGCGTACGCTAATTTCGATTCTGAAGGACTTGAATGAACGATTACATCAGGTTCTTAGTGACGGAAATAAATAAAAGAATGGAAAATGTCTCTGTATTTGGGCAGTAATAATTTTATAATTACTTCAGGGGAAATGAACTGTTTGGAAAGGTTTGACTACACATCTTTGTTTTATCGAGAAATAATAAAATTATTGCCTCCATGCAACAAATTTTTTTTGCGTTTTTTTTAAATAATAGCATTGAGATGATTTGAGTTTTTAAAATCTACATTAAAATTACTAAATCTGTAAAGTTTATTTTCTCCTTTCTCTCCTTTAACTCCCTTTAAAATTTTATTCGTTTCAATGTTTTGTAATATATCTCTTGAAAATGCAAACAAAAATTAATATTATTGTTCTGGTATTTGTATGTGGGTTTCCTTTTTTCTGTATTTCAATTCGCCGTTCTTTTCTTGTATTGAGAAGGACTACAATATTTTAAAAACACCCTTTGAGCATTTCCAATTACGGCCAACGAACTTGGAGCATGAACAGACCACGTACCGCGGTCACACAATGTCTGCCGTGGTCCTTTACTAACTACTTCTCTTACTTGAGACTGTCAACACTGGTACAATCGTGAACAAAGTATTCTGACCGTGATGGTGACGTTTCTAATAAATAAAACCGTAACGAGCGGGGAGAGCTGTTCGTGCGACACGGGTCTGCATGAAGTCTACTATAAATTAAGTAGATTCTGTAACGGTAAACGTATGTTTTTTATGTGTGAATTTATAATATAATAGTTCGTGGAGATGGTAACTCGGGTTCAGACTGTGTACAGTTTCAATTTTTTTTATCGTCTAGCGTAGTAAGTTTTTTATATTCATGAATATTTCTTAAGAGATTTATTCATAACGTTGGCAAGGCTGGTTCTTATAAACTTGTGGTAATCATTCTAAAGACTTGATATTACTAGAACATTCTTTAGACGAAACTTTTTAATAAAATTCTTTAAATTCTGTCAGAAGTGAGAACCTTTGCTGCTTCTCACAGTTTTCTCTGATGACCTTTTTATGAGTTTTTAATGAACTCTACTGTGGCGTCTCCAAAACATTCGAAGATCTTTGAACTCAGAGGGCATTTTTAAACCTGGCTAATAATTTTGAGTTTGTATGAGAACAATTTCAAAGATATTTGATTTTTTTCTACGCTTGATTTTCTGTCTAAATTGTTTTTTCGAAAAAGAAATAAGCGAAGAGTGTTTGTCAAATACAATTGGCCCTTAGGAGAGAGTCATCTGAAAACGTAAATAGTTTAGTGCTTAAAATGTTGTTAACTGTTCTGTGATTGGTTTAGTACTGTAGGTAACACGTGTCCGTTGTGGTAAAGGAATATAAAATGTTCAAACATTTCTGTAAATACAAGATTTAAATGTTCTTGACCGGTTCCAATTCTCATAGTTTCGCAATTCCTATTGCAAGCCCGTTTCCTATTAGCAATGACGCTAATGCAGTAGAATCTTATTCTAATAACTACCTGAAACAAAAATCTCAAGGCTTTAGTCAGTTGGAAAAATGTTGTCCTCATCCTTTATTGTCTGAATTTTCCTCATCTGTACTACAGGCATTGGCCACCTCAGTCATTTGATGGCGGTACAGTACTGCGTTTTAAAGATATAATTTTGGTTGTGAGTCTAAATTCCTGCAAAATACCTGTTCGGTAACGGACTGAAAGAAAAATGCCGCCAGGACGTTGGAATGCACGTCAGCAACGAAGCGGCCGAATAGTGAATCCTGAGCTAGGCTCTATAAGGCTCTCGAATCATCTTCAACATACGGATTATAAAGAGCATTCAATTTTAGGGCCTATTTAATAGTTCTACGATTGTTCTTTCCCGTCAATATATGTATTGTTCTGCGCAATATTCTAAAGAGTAAACTGTCGCGGCAAATTTTCCCACAGTTATTACTGTCCCACATAGCCTAATATAAACGGAAGGCCGTCTAGTTGCAAGTTTGCTTCGACCTAGTCCGACTTTGTTCGCTATCGATAACGTTGGTCGATACAGTCCGATTCAAAACCAGAGTTTTTATTTCGGTATTACATCTTCAGTTGTCATCAAATATTTTGTAAAAATTCCACATTTTTACATATCCTATTTCGAATAATAAAATCATAAGTGCGTTGTCCCCATTTATTATAAACCGAAATATTCGGTTTGTTTTAGAATCTGTAAATAGTGATAATAGGCCCTTTAGACAGCTATACATTTTTAATGTTATTACGTAATTTTGTAGCCTATATTATCGTATTGTTGGCATTTAGGACGAATATTTTAGGTTAAATGTAGCCACTTAGAAATATGATTTCGCCCCAGTGAATTATCAAGGCAGATAGGCCTATATTTTACCCTTATGGTGAGTTCACTGTTGGACGGATATGTATTAGTGGCGATATGCGAAGAATGTAAATAGAAGGAAGAGAGAAATGATGGTCCGTTTTTAGTATTTTGCTGGTAGTGGCGACTAGCTCCTACCAGAGACATAGAGAGTCTGTTTTTTTTTACCTGTGTCATAGAGTCTGTTTCCTACTAGGGTCGTAGAAAGTATGTTTACTGTCTGGGGCATAATGGTTCTATTTCCTATCTGGATAAGGGAGAATCGGTTACCTACCAGGGACATAGAAAGTCTTATTTCCTACCAGGGTCGTAGAGAGTATTTCGTATAGAGTCTCTCGGGTTTTTCCTGCCAGGTGTATAGAGAATCTTTTTCCTGCCAGGGCAGTAGAGAAACGATTTTCTACTAGGGACATAGAAAGTCTGTTTCCTACCAGAGTCGTAGAGAGTCGGTTTGCTGCCAGGGGCATAGGGACTCTTTCTTTTCTGTCCGGATAATAGAGAGAATCTGCGTTTCCTTCAAGGGTCATAGGGAGTATCTACCCTATAGCCTTCGAAACATCCTCGTTAAAAAACTAATCCAAAGGCATTTTAGAGTATGTATTGAATTTTCATTTTAAAAGTTCGTAACTTCTGAACTATGAAAATGAATATTTTTCCTTCGATTCCTTGGTAACAGAATTCTATTTCTCTAATATAAATGCATGGATTTTCTCTAAACATCCGGGTCTTATTGATACACTGAAACTGTTCATCGGCTCTATTCTTAAAAAAATGACTTCCAGATACCGTCTTAGCACACAATGCAGTTGTATTTGAAAATGCACCATCTTAAGGGTATTCAATACCAGCACAATTAGCTACAAACAGAATACACACTGTTGCAATACTTGCTAGTGAGTTTAATCCTTGCTTTGAGTTAAGAGTGAAATCTCTATTTATTTTATACTTGTTTCGCCTGTTAATAGCACGTTTAAATGGATTTTATGGGGTGTAATAATTTTGTTTCTCTTGTAAATACTATGAAGCATAATTGAAAGCATGACGTGATTTAAAGGACTGCATATTACTTTCCTTTAAATGTAGTCTATTCAAGCTTGCTAGAACGAGGTATGGAATTAGAAAGCTCTGCACATTTATACATGCATAGCTACTGTTTTTATTCATCTTGCCATACGTATGCAAATCCTCAACGCACCAAGTGCACAGCAGCGTCGAACTCTCTAACTAAATTCTAATTTATTACGTTTACCGTGCCTTATTTCTTGCGTCGACTAATTTTCCGAATAAAGAAACAGAGTGACAAAGAAGATTGTGGGAGAACAGAAGGTGGACGTTGTCTATACGTCAGGAAATGCTCAATAGAAAGGGATCTTGGGACGGGCCGTTTATTTATTAGTTTATTGAACCGGTGCCGAAGGCGAAGAAAAGGGAGGGGCTTTCTTACATGCACCCTCTCTGTTGGAGATTTCAACACTTTCGAGTTGGCTGTGTAAATAGGGGCAGTCGCTGGTAATGATAATTGAAAAATATAAGGGATGAAAGATTAACGGGAAATTAAACCTGTTTTCACCATTATGCATTTGGTTATTCGTGTAATTTATCAAATGAAAATTATTATAGGGTGTAGTACCTAAGTGTAAAATAAGATCTGAATGACTACACTTCTCTCTCATTGAGAACTTCAAGTGTTGGGTGATTTTTTCATGGACGTTAACCACAGATAGTCCTTGAATATGTGTCTTTGCCAAAGGACGTTGCGTCTATGAAGTCCTTTATTGTTACAATAAATTTTGTCCTTATTGTTTACGCATATATATTAACACCGTCAACTCGATGTACGTGCAAATTATCTGAAAGTTATTTTTGTATTTCGTTTAAAATTAATATGAAATCTGTAAAATATATTTTTTCATCTTATAAATATTACAAAGAAATGGTATAATGTATCCGACAGGAACCCCCTAAACTTCCTCCTTGCATTACTATTTGCTCTTGCACCTCGACATTTTACTTTCTGAAAAATATTAGAAGTACCTACGGTTTAACTAGATACAATCCTCGTTTAGACCAGTCTGTGATGTTTTCACCATCTGCTAAAGTGGTGTCATGGTTTTAAGAATCTTTTTCCCATTGGGTGACAAGGTTTGCTTTTTAAAATAATGTAAATTTTATTAAAAAATAATTTACTCTCGGTCGTAGTTATTTCGTGTATTTTTCGAATAAAAGGATAATTTGCTTTTATTCTATTTGTAGTGTCGGATTCAACTTTTAAAATGGATTGGAAATATTTTTTGAGATTTTACTGAAATTTTGTAATACTGATTTCATTGTAATTACGAAACAATTTTTCACACGCGCAACACACCCACACACACTCAATCGCGAAATGTAGTGCAGGTAATAGAAGATGCCGGTAAGGTGAAAATACAAACTATATGCTTATTCAGAAGTCGTTAAAAACAAAGAAGAAAATTTAAAAAAACTATTTTGTACATAAAAATCGACGTAATGAAGCGACGCAAAACACGAACTTTGTCAAAAAAACGAGGGGGAAATGTAAACTGATAAAATAAATGAAAAACGTCGTCAAAGATGTGATAATGATGTTTATTGTGTTGTCACATACTATATATAGATTGAAAAACATACAACAAAGAGCGTACAGATGAATATAAAGTTCAAGTACAAATTAAAAAATCATACAAGTACGTAAAGGCGTTCATAAAACATAGCCTTACATAAAGTACATGTTCCAATTAACAGTTATATGTTGATGAAGTTCAGGCATGTTTTTACTCCCAAGTGAATAAAACATATTTCTTCTACGCACATCATGAGGGCCAAAACTTATGTGTGTGCGTTTGTATATATTATTATTATTATTATGTTTACAACATCGGATAATCCGGAACTCGGTTAGTCAGGAAATCGGATAATCGAGGCCCTACTTTACTTACATTTTAATAAATAGAAAGGGTTATATATGTGTGGGCTATTGAAAAGAAGTCTTTACTGTTAGTGGTTACCTTCTGGACGATGAAGGAAATTCTACAGCTTACAAGCAACAGGTGCGTTCTTGCGAAGTTTGCCAACAGTAGACAAACGACCGACATTTAACCGAGAGAGCATAAATATCTACTTGTTTCCAGACAAGACTGTACTAATGCGTCCGTGTTAAGGTCAGCCCGTGAATGTTTCAATCTATTTGTGATCAATGTAGAATCGAACTTTAATGGAAATAAATGGCAGCAAAACAGCGACCAAATACAATGTAAATGGCTCCATTTGTCTCTGCTAATGGCTGTGTATATGGAGAACGTTTCCCGAGCGTATGACACGATCTTCCGACCACCTGTCTGTTCTTGGGACGAGGTCGGCAGGAACTTGTACCAGCGCGTAAGCCGGTCTGACGCGTCGCCTCTTTGCATTTAAAAAGGATTATAAGTTGAACTAACGTTTATAGTTTATGACCTTTACAGTTTTGGTTAAACAGGGCGTGGCTAGGAGGGGTTGTGGGATATAGACGGTTTTATTACATTTATTTTACATCGATGTCAAAACACTTCGACGTGAAATAACGAATTGTAACATGAATACTACTTTAGCTTCGCATAAAACGCTTAGAAATACAGTTGTATGGATAAAAAAGGTATAAAATAAATGGGCGTAACTAACAATAGCATATTCCTTTTCCTATATTTTATGTTTGGCAAATAGAGTAATGTTAGTCCTCTATCAATGTTAACCTCACAGTTCGGCACAAACTTTGTGGCGTTCTAATAAAACCTAACCCTGACTGGCTAGATAATCTGTATTTTACAAATAGCAGTTTACATAAATAATAATTCGTGTTTAGAGCACACCAGATGTGTGGCCCCCTCATCATCGAAGCTCACCAGATGCATAGCTTCACCGTCATCGAAGTTCACTGAATGCGTAGCCTCACCGTAATCGAAGCTCACCAGATGTGTACCTCACCGTCATCGAAACTCACCAGATGTGTGACCTCACCGTCATCGAAGCTCACCATATGTGTGACCTCACTGTCATCGAAACTCACCATATGTGTGACCTCACTGTCATCGAAACTCACCATATGTGTACCTCACCGTCATTGAAGCTCACCAGATGTGTAACCTCACCGTCATCGAAGCTCACCATATGTGTGACCTCACTGTCATCGAAGCTCACCAGATGTGTACCTCACCGTCATCGAAGCTCACCATATGTGTGACCTCACTGTCATCGAAACTCACCATATGTGTAGCATCGCTGTCATCGAAGCTCACCAGATGAGTGACCTCACCGTCATCGAAGCTCACCAGATGCGTAGCCACACCGTCATCGAAGTTCACTGAATGCGTAGCCTCACCGTAATCGAAGCTCACCAGATGTGTGACCTCACCGTCATCGAAGCTCACCAGGTGTGTGACCTCACCGTCATCGAAGCTCACCAGATGTGTGACCTCACCGTCATCGAAGCTCACCATATGTGTGACCTCACTGTCATCGAAACTCACCATATGTGTGACCTCACCGTCGTCGAAGCTCACCAGATGCGTAGCCTCACCGTCATCGAAGTTCACTGAATGCGTAGCCTAACCGTAATCGAAGCTCACCAGATGTGTATCTCACCGTCATCGAAGCTCACCAGATATGTGACCTCACCGTCATCGCAGCTCACCAGATGTGTGACCTCACCGTCATCGAAGCTCACCAGATGTGTGACCTTACCGTCATCGAAACTCACCATATGTGTAGCCTCGTTGTCAATGAAGCTCGCCAGATGTGTGACCTAACTGTCATCGAAGCTCACCAGATGTGTGACCTCACCGTCATCGAAGCTCACCAGATGTGTGACCTCACTGTCATCGAAACTCACCATATGTGTGACCTCACTGTCATCGAAACTCACCATATGTGTGACCTCACCGTCATCGAAGCTCACCAGATGCGTAGCCTCACCGTCATCGAAGTTCACTGAATGCGTAGCCTCACCGTAATCGAAGCTCACCAGATGTGTGACCTCACCGTCATCGAAGCTCACCAGATGCGTAGCCTCACCGTCATCGAAGTTCACTGAATGCGTAGCCTAACCGTAATCGAAGCTCACCAGATGTGTATCTCACCGTCATCGAAGCTCACCAGATGTGTGACCTCACCGTCATCGAAGCTCACCAGATGTGTGACCTCACCGTCATCGAAGCTCACCAGATGTGTGACCTCACCGTCATCGAAGCTCAACAGATGTGTAACCTCACCGCCATCGAAGCTCACCAGATGTGTAACCTCACCGCCATCGAAGCTCACCAGATGTGTGACCTCACCGTCATCGAAGCTCACCAGATGTGTGACCTCACCGTCATCGAAGCTCACTAGCTGTGTGACTTCACCGTCAGTAGAGGTCACCATATGTACCTCCTCGGCACCAGAGCTTATTAGATGTGTGACCTCACCAGATGTAGCGTATGTCTTTAACATCGTCACTAGAACTGAATAGATATATGATTTAATAGTCACTAGACCTTACCAAATATATGACGTCATAGTCACAAGAAATAGCATGACCTCATCGCCACTGCAGTTGCCAAATGTTTGTTCTTATTACCATCGAATTTCTTTTATATAAAACGCCTGGAAAGCGATAGCGCAAAATACAATCAGGCGTAACGCGTATGGAACAATAACTCTAAAAATAAATTGCAAGTGTTTACGTGTGGGATTCGGGAATCTTACGTACTGCGTCTTCAGTGTAGACCTTCTCGTTGCAGTCTCCCTAGTGACGTAACTCACTCTAAGCAACACATGATTCGGTTCGTTATTATCAGGTCTTGTTATTGCAGGAGCGTTGATTATGGTTCTGCTACTAACTAGTACACATTTTCATATAATTTAACCTTGACGCCTACGTAGGACGTATCTTGGGTTATTCTAAAAGGTATTAAAGTAGTATGATACCTTCTGTCTCAGCATCGGGCGTATTGTGCAATTCCCTGACGTGTACTTTACATATAATCTGTATTCACCTTGGTAATGCTTGTACATTACGTGCAAGAGAAGATTATACGTTGTATTGTTTATTTCTGCAAGTAGCGGAAGTGATTATAGGTTACTGAAGAAAATAAACGATACGGAACCCTTTGCCGATTCAATATGTGTGTTCGTGCGTTTGTTTGTTTCATTAAAACGTGAAGTAGTTTTTACTTGTTTATAGCTTTGCAAATGTTAATAGAAGATAAAGGAGATTTTAATAACTGGTCGGACGTCCATTTTATCCGCTGAAAATTAGCGACTTAATCGCAAGAGAAATGGAAACTATAGATTCGAATATGCTGTGCCACTCAACGAGGGTATATGCTACCCGAGCGTTAAAAGCCATCTCGTCTTTCTCTCCGGTATAATTCTTATGGAGGAAAAGGTCTTCGATAACAATGCCTTACGATACTGATTTAATTACCAGTCGTCGCTTTAGTCAGACACGAGCTTAATTTTGTGATAATCTCTAAATTTGTTAACGTGTGTGGCAATGAGTAAAACGTACTTGCATGCAACAGTGAGCAGATACTGTAATGGCTGAAATGAGGAAATATACTTTCCACTATAATGCGAAATGTCAATAATACTGAAATTTCCATTTAGAGGAGAGAAGTGTCGCATGGAAGAGAGTAATAGAATATAGTATACTCTTTGTTACATGTGAAACGACGCTAACCGCAACATATGTGCTGCTCAGACCAAAGCGTCTAAGGCTACGGTTACACTGCATGGGTGTTCTGACGAAATACAAGTAGCCCGAATACGTCACATCATAGGGGTTACACGGCTCACGAATTCTGATTAGTTACTATCTTTCTAGATCATAGCAAAAAAAAGGAAGGTGATTGTGACGACGTTTATTTGTTGGAAATCCAGTTGCATAAGATATTAATAATGGAAGGTGGAAGACCATCTAAAGTTACTGAACTATTGGCTGCAAGAGAAGACAAAGGGCAGCACCAATTGTTGTTTTGAAGATCTTCCTGAAAATTGTAACAAGTATTTTGAGTACTTCAGGATAACACCTGCGACGTTTTAAGTTTTACTTAAGAGGACTGAGCGAAGTATATCAAAGTACTCAAATTTTCGTGACAGTGTAACACTGAGGTAAGAAATATTTTAATGCGTATTCAGAAATTTACAAATAAAATAGAATCAAAAACCTTTATTGTTAATATTTAAAACTATACACCAACAGGCTACAAATTAGACAGAACAAAATTAAATTAATGTCTCAGAATAGTCAATCCAATCGCGAAAAACAATCGATTTAACTAGGGTAGGTAGTCTAAAGCGAAAAACACAAAAGTAAAATAATAATAGGCGTATTAAGAAAACTTAATAGATATAACAAAAAAATCAAAGGAAACGTATTAAGAGCAACAAGCAAACAAAACATGAATTCATGTCTAGACCTCATTGTGTAGGAAATAATAAGTAAAATGAATTTTTTAAATGTCCACAGATCTAAAAGCTGACAAATGTTATAGGACTTCTAATCGGTGAAGACATTTGACAAGTAAGACGCAAGGTCTTCGTGGCGGAACGTAGTTGGTGAAGTTATATTAACCAGTGTTGCCAACTTTAAGGCGAAGATGTTGCAGAATCCGTGGAAATTCCGTTTTTATCACGTCCGACAAACACTTATTATAAAAAACCGGACTCAATAACTATTCGATATCCATAGCAAAAAAAAAAACAATAAAATGAGGAGCATCAAAAGTTGAGTACACTGAAAATGGAGAGAAAACAAGTAAGCTCATCGTCAGGACGATGCGCAAAAATCAACATGTTTTGAACGGTGGAAATGTTCTGACGTAATCGTGCGTGTTCGGAAGAGGTTGTCGCGTCCAAAGTACACTCTCTTAGCAACTGTTAGTTTGATTCTTCGAACGGATCCGTCAGAATACGCATGCAGTGTAACCTTAAGTTTAAAGCGATCGTTATGGTTTAAGACCTCCTGTGACTAAACTTAGCCGAATCCATACTACAAAATAGACCGCTATATCTACTAATCAGATCTCAAATTCTCGGCTGCTCCAACCAGACGACTTGTATCAATGAGCTTGACCAATACCCGTTGATACTTTTATGTAAGAGTAGAAGTGGCTTACTGTATTGACTAGGCTGGTCAGCTTCAGCTTCCATCTGGGTCGAAACGCGTCTCCGACCATTGAATTGTAGTTTTGCCCGCTCTTCCAGAACTAACGAAGTAGAACCTTCCGCGTAGGTATCAAAACACCCCATTGTTTGGTTCGTTTCAGTGTAAACGGACCTTGATCCACCTTCGTCTGGCTTTATTAAATAAGAGCCGAATCCTCAATGTGGGGAATTAAATTAGAAGGATAGACTGCAGACAGATCCATCAACCTGCCCATTAATCCTTGAGGGCAGCGTAAAATGTCAGAGCTTTCTTTAACGTTGTCATAAAACTGCACTAGCCGGGCGGATTTTTATCGCTCGTGAGGGCTAGGGATGTGTGGCGAGACCATACGACGTGATCAGGCGATTTTATTCGCTGCTGTAACAGATTATTTCAGAGCGTACGCAGAGTAAAGTTTACCTATGTGGCGACCATACAAAAATTAGAAAGTAGGTATGAACATAAACAGATAGTTTGAGTTTTGCAGGTTTGTTCTTAATATAAATACAATTATTTATCCGTAAACTATAGTGTATTTGATGATTCGAAAAAACTACATTAGTTCCCAAACCTAGAAACCTATTTTTCAAAATGCAATACATATTTTGGCCGAATACAACCGCTCAAAAATGTCTTGTATCATGTGTGAAAACCCTTGTTCTAATTCCAGCTTGAAAGGTTCAGCAGTTTCGTAAATTTAAAATCAATGAAATAACGAAAATTGGACTGCAAAATGCAAGAAGCAATAATGAATGTAAATATAAAAACCAATGTTTTTCAGCTGTCATAACAGCTGAGTGTTATGAAATTTTAATAGAAAGGTAATGTAAATTATATTTTTTATAATAATCAAAAAGCTAAAGTGAGAGTTTCGAAATTAAATTCGGATAATTTTGTAATTTTTGTTTTGTCATGAGTTGCGTGGATAATTACCTAAGCAAACAGTTTCACTTGTTGGACGAGGCCTACTGTGTAATTTAAATGATTAAAACAAGCCACAAGTAGAGAAATTACAGGTTATAAACATACCAGAGTTAAATTCTTTAGACATGGAGTAATCTTCTGGTTCAACTTTCGTCACAGCTTTTATCGATTCACTACTCCAACACAATACTGTCGATTTTACCTTATCTTTGTGTGTGTTTCTGTTACCTATTTGACAACCGTAATCAGAAAACATGATAATCATTTTATTTGTTCAAACAGCATGTGCAATATACTGAAATGTAGGGCAAGGACGAGGTGTATAGGCGAGGGCACGGAGGTGTATAGGCGCCGGTTTTTTGCGTCAAGTCCACTCTCAATAAGTCAAAGTAGTTCCATTAGATCTGAACGTATTTCATGATAAATCCTGCTTCACAACATTACTGATTTTCAAACCTATATATCTGGTAAGGTGACTTGTTTTTTTTTATTTTTTTTATTATTGGAAATATGAGTAATTTCTAATATTTTTTTAAAACTAGTAATTTCTAATATTTTTTTAAAACTTCAGGTTTGTCAAGAATTTTTTGAATATATTGACACACGCTTTGCTACCTTAATACTAACCATATTCCGTCTACGATTGTCTGCAACGAGAATGTTTAGGTATTTAGACTCCCAATAGACTAGCCATTACTTCCAAAATCTGTGCCTTGGTTCCGAGGGATATTCACGCTCACATTATGCTATTTTTATCCCTCCTATGGATATTTCATCTTCATCCCTACGGCTACGTGGGTTTTCCGACCGTGGTATTTGCCGTTCCTATTGTTTGAACACCTGCTGCTGTAACGTTTCCGACCGATCGGGTTCGAGACGTGGGATTTCCGATCTGTCACCACTCTTCCTATATAAAGCCCTACTAACATAAACAATATTGTAAAATAATATAGTTATAGCCTTAAAATACGACAAGAGTGTTTAATCACTTGCTAAAGAAAAATATTTAAACATGCCTATGTTTGCGCTATATGCCTACGTAGCCAGTCCTAAGCCTGGATAAAATGTGAAGGGATATTTTTCAAATGACTCGATTAAATCGCCGTTTAAACTTGCTAAATTTGCCGTTTCAGCTGCTACCTGCTAATTTTGGAATTCGTAAACTATTTAAGCGAGTCGATACTCGAGTATCGTAGTATAAGAATCGAGTCGACTCGATACTCTCTTGACTCGATACCTTTCGAGTAAAATACTCGACTCGTCACATCACTATTGTGGAGTAGTGAATTGAATGGTAGGAATCCCCACGTGGTTTTGTCAGTGATCGGAACTCCCACAAATGAAATTTTAGTGATCGGAAATACCATGCCTGTGTTTGTGGTCGGAGAGTCGACGCCACCATTCCTACACGGTATAATGGTCCAAAATCTCCGTTCCTAGTATAATACCTCTGAGTGACTCAACGATAGATCTGTACCATGATGCTCCTCCTAAGAATTCTTGTAACCCTTTATCTTTTCCTTCTATTAGTTCACACTCTCTTGTTATATATCTTGAACAAATTTTCCATCGTTAATAAATTACTTTTTTATTCATCCAATCATGTTCAAACACATTTTTTTAAACCCATTGTGGATGACAATTGATGTTTATACAGTTTTTTTTTTCAAATATGTATTCAATAATTACGTTATAAAATTTTGAGGGTCTAGGCGGGATTCGAACTGGGTGTCTTTTGTTCGAATTCTAGCGCTTTGTGGCTTTGCGTCAACGTTTCATAGCTAGAAATGAACTTCTCAAAGATTCATAGCAAAAACCTTAATTATATAACCTTAAATTGTTGCCATGGTTACACAATATCATAAATAATATTCTAGGATTAAAAATGAGTGAAAAGAATAAAATAAACATACAGACTGAATTAACGTTATAGAACCTTGCTTACAATCGGACATAGCGAAAAGAAACTACAACACAATGCAAGCGACGAAAAAAGTATATAAATAGTAACAAATAAAAATAATAGTCCATTACCACACATAGAAAGGAAAATGGAAAATTACAGAGATTAGCTTTTTCTTTTGTCACTTAATATTGTAATTATGGAATAAATAAATACTAAAATGCAATTATTTTGATGATTTAAGTCGGAATTCGGTTAAAAAGAAATTAATATTATTTGTTTATAATTTACTTGAAACGTAACAAATAAAATAATATTAAACAGAAAATCCATTTAGTTCCCACTATCTCCGCACTGTAGCGACACCTAACCCTATACTATTATTTACAGCTTATATTTCTTTATCTCACAACGTGGGCAGAACCTAACAACCCACCAGATCTATCCGTCACGGAACCATGAAATTTTCTTTATAATTAAATTTACATCTCTTGGATCTGTTACATATAAAGGCATGACACCAATAAGCTCTGAGGTAACGCAGTTTATAATATTAGTTTTTTTACAATTATTTTATTTGGTAATATACTAATTTTTAAGTGTAACTTGAAAATTCATGTAAACGGCTTTTATAGGTTGACTATCTTGTAAATCCTATTTTATTTGAAACCCACTAAAGTTTTAATTTTATTCAACATTATATGTGGGTTTAAATATGGGTGTATAATTTCAAGTATGGGGCAGTAACTTCAAGTATAGGGCCCACAAAACCCAAGTATGGTGTTGTAATTTACAATGCACGTCACATTTGAAAATAATTGGATACGAACAGACATTCCATCCTGTACGACTACAGAATCTTAGTTGTAATACTTTATCTTGTAAATATTATTTTCTAACATATGTAAAATATAACAAACTAAATCCCCTTCAATTTTCTTTCTGGTCAGATTGTATACAAAACTCCAGCGAAAGGTTCTACAGACCGTCCACTCTGGAGACGACCTAATTTTTATCAATCCTTTAATCAATTTAGAGCAAACTTTTTGATTATCTATTTTATTTTAAAATTTATTGGAAGAATAAATCTTGTTCAAAGTAATCGATATATACACGAATAGTTGGAGCAAAGTATATAAACATTGTTTTACCGGAAACTGGAACAAGTAATAGTGTTATATCAATTAATTGCTAATTAATGTAAGTAGGGCTACCTATACCGTTATAGCTATGTATGCTTACACCGTCCACGGCCAGGGGAGGGTTATTGTTGAAACGTTTGAAGGGGAAAGTTTCGCCATTTAACCCTCCTACCGGCGGCGGTAGTAGATCCTGATGTCAGAGAATATCCATACCTTTGACTTGATCCCTTTTTTATCTCATCTGTCATTCATCTTATAAACTCTTACACTTGAATCTAGGGGTTACCTCTCCTTGCCATTTATAGATAGGTCTGTATTTCCAAAATATGTGTCATGATATAAAATACCAGACACCCCTGCCTTAATCAGTTTATATTCCACCATTTATTCCCACCACCGCTCGGGAGTACAGAGGTCAACCTCTGTGAGATACAGAATGGATAATAATGACAGAGGTCGGTTGACCTCGATACGGTTTGAGGGGGTCTGACTGTATCACTTATATTAAACTATACACAACTGATTTGGAAACCTAACAACGCTTGTTTTAAAACATTCTTAATAAAATAAGCTACGTATAGTTTAGAATTTATTTAGTTTTACTCATTATTCATGATGATGACTTTTATACTAAAATACGAATGTAAGAAAAATATTACAAGCAAAATTCAAATTTGGTAATTTTGTAATTGATATAATATTATTTATTTATTTTTGTTTTTTTGCAGGTGAGTCTTTGGAATTTTCTGAATTTGCTGTAGTCGTAAGTTGTTATTTTTTATATTTAAATTTAAGGCTTATACTTTGGCCCAAAACAGGAATTCATTATTTTGTTTTAATTAATTTCTATGTTTAGTGCAAATACGTTTAATCATCTGCATCCACATAAAGACAGAAAGAACCATTTCGAAAGTAGATCTAGTTCTCCAACATAACTGTATTTGCTTGGGAACGGTTGACGTGCAGAGATTTCAACACCGGCAGCGGAGCACAGCAGTAGCGTCCGTATTTGTATTGCTTGCGTTGTATATACTGACTGCATGACGCCGGTCTATTTACATAACTGTATCGTTGCTTAAGATCCCTTATAGAAATCTCCATACGCCGTGATTCCGCATATATTTGCAAACTTTCAAAATACACCTGAATAAATACTAAATTGTTTTGCGGCATCATTTTGCAAATATTGATCGATTGATACTAAAACGAATATTGATGAAATTTCTGAGTGGATACTATTTTATCATCAGTACTCAGTATAGGGTTACCATTAAGTCACATTAAAAGTTTCACGTTTTAAAGTCATAAGTAATGATGGTCAGATTTTAGTAGAAGACACAATTAAAAATGATTAGCCTTATCAGAACAATAGCTTAATAATTAAGTATAATTATAAGAAAGGGGTGTTATGCAGTTTTCATATTTATAAACAATATTACAAATACAGTATTACAAAATAGTATAATTACAAAAACAGTATTTTTTTATCACATTGATGGGTAAATTTATTTTTTATATCTCGTTTGACTATTTTTCATCAGTTTGTATTTCTGATCATTGTTGAAATCTTTGCGTGAAGATTTTTTTAATAGTCTACAAATATCTTCCTTTTTACATACTGATCCAAAGTAGGTAGAGTTAGGACAATATCTTTTAGATATGTGGCATTAAAAGCAACCCCGCTTCTAACCCTGTTCCTCATCTTTTGCTAGTTAATAGTCATCCTCTTTGAAGCTGCCCTTAAGGTTTGTTTTAAAATTTTCCATTTTGTGTGTGATATCACGATAGCAAAGTTTTTTTAAAATCTTATTTTATTTGATAATCCACGCGAATATTATAATAAAGATTAAAGCAATCTTGTTTATAGGACATTATCTCGTTTGAACAAAAATGTTAGGCAAACATTCAGATAACCTGTAATTTCAATGTAAGTTATTTAATCGTAAGGTATTTTTATTCTAAAATATTGGCTGCTTTTTTTATTAAATTATAAAAAAAGACAACATAATATTTAGTGGGACAGACCTAGAGCTAACGAGGCCGTATCTCTCTCACGCCCTCTTAAGTAAAGCTATTCCTTCAAACTTTTTAGGGCGTTACCATGTTTTATTATTCTTCCGTGTAGCAGAAGGCTTTCTGCATCGTCAGGTAATAATTTTTTGTCAATATCAATCACGTGCAGAAAGGAAATAATGACCAAGAGTGGCATATTTGGAGTTATTAAAATTATTTGTATTACTTGCAAAAAAATAAAGCCTATCATTTAGTTGGAAAGATGACAAACTGACAGTAATATATCACCTCATCTAACAAACTTTTAATAGACTAAAGACATATTAACAAGTAATCCAGAATAAAAATTCTTTTTTCATATCCCTATAAAGATTGAATATTTTTTTAAAACCTCTGTTCTTGTACTTCTCGGCTTTCCATAAGCCCATTCGCTCGTACTCTGTACGCCATTGCATTATGGTAACCCTTTGACAGTGTGTAGTGTATCAGCACCAGGTAGGGATGTCACGATGTAAATGCGGTGATTCGCCTGGTGGAGTAGGTCAGATTCGCTTGAGAAAAGGTCTCACTTTGTTGAACAAAATTAATACGCACCGTAATCACGTGAGAAGCATTTTCCGAGATTGTACCGCATTTCTGGGGAATATATTAAGCACTAATAACACGGTACCTTAGTGCCGATTACTGTGGTCCTGTTATCTGCTCGTGTCCACATGGTTTCACATGGCGGTCCAGCTCATCTCGTCAGACTCCCTTATTACCCTTTGTTTATATTTTATTAATGACTGGTATTAAAGCGGTCCTGTTATAATTCGTTGCCCGTTTTAACAATGAGACCGAAGTGCTCTGACAAGCTCGCTCTCCACTTCCTCAAACTGCGAATTTATACGCGATTATGTTGGCCGGTAACAATGGAAGTAGTGCTTATTTCATTCATAATTAAGCTTGCTTCCGTTCGGCTGCGTTATTTGTTTACAAAAGCAGCTTCTTCAACTCTTTAACTTATTTAATGTTGAATAGCTTGAAATTAAATTTCATAATTTCAAATAAAAGTTTTTATTTCCTTATTTTTCACTGGGAAGGCAGATGTTTTCAAAATTAGCGAATAAAAAACCTGTTTATTTTCCCACAACATTGGAGTGACTTGTAGTTAAGAAAAATGTAGTTCTTTCTACATCCATAAAACCGCTCAACAATTCTTTCCGCAACCTTAAGGCAATAAACTGTTAGTCTGTAAAAACTTTAACTGCAGTCATCGTTCATTTCACAGAGTTTTGTTTAGTTCCTGTTACGCTAGTGGCTTAAGTACCCTCTTTGAAGGATATTTGGAGAATTGTGGATTTTGTAAGTACTAAGGCGTGGGGGTGAAATTCCCTAGTGAGGGAAGTAGGGAGGTCATTGCCTAAAGTAGACTTCCTGTTTGTTGGTGTCACAGAAAGGTTATCATCTGTTTGCATTTAACCCTTTGATTAATATTAATATACCCGCTACGGCCAGCGGGAGCATTTCCGTAAATGTACCTACAATTTTTCTCAGATTAGCATTACCGTACAGTTAACGATTTGTTTTCCTGTGTATTGTGCTGTATTCTAGGTTAAATATTTGCAACTTTATGGACAATAAATACTACACACAGTACTACTACATTGTCACCATTCTTTTGTGGCCAAAATCGAAGGGATTTCTCGTGTATTTACAGATTGTTTTGAAGTTATGCGATATTTTACAATGAATAGGTATTTTACAAAAAAAATAGATTAACAAAAATAGGTTTTAGCAAAGAAATTGTCAGTAAACCTAAGATAAAGTTTGGTTAACATAAGAAAATGAGTAAATAAAAAAATATTAACAAATATTACTATAACTTTAAAAATTTAAAGAAAAATAAAGGAAAAAATTAGAAAAAAGGAAAAGTGTAAAAATCTTTCAAAACTAAGTTGCCCCCAGTAGCCAAGTCAGGGTAGGCACTTGTTTCTAGTTAAACATAAGATGTTAATGTAATTTTATGTTATACGGTCCAGTGCCATCTTCTGCCTTTCCTAAGATTAAAACATTGTTCACCGTTGATGCGTTTCGAATTAACTCAATTATTAAAATTTTAAACTGCACTCTTACATTATCAACACTCCAAAATGTATTCTAATACAATTTTGATAATGGAGTTGATCCGAGACGAGTCAACATAGAACAAAGTTTTAATGTTAAAAATAGTAAAAGAAGGTGCTCAAATTTATACCAATATTCCTAACAAAAAAACGATTATGTTAAAATAATTTTATGATATTTTTATTTAATTTTCATTTTTTATTTATGAGTGCGAGTACTATATTTTTGTGCGTTATTGTTTTACATATGAACAAATGAACAATATTCTAAAATTAACAAAGTATTGCAACCTTTTAAAATAATTTTGTCTGTATATTGTATTGGACGTAATCTAATGTGGTGTTTGTAAAATTAGGTCACTTGTCGTCCTTGAGAACGTCCAAGGTCGAAGGAAATAATAGAGCCTTCCGGCTGATTACATTTCTTTGTGCCGCCTTACCCAAACAGCTGACTTTCCAAGCCACGAACCGAACATGCAGCTCACGGTTTTGCCCGGGACCCGCTATTAATGTCGGCCAACGGTTCCTGCCCGCATGGCTTTTTTGTTGCTTAATTATTACCAAACGGACGAGTGATTTTACCACACGAGCTGGTCAGAACGTCAATTAAACGAGTCAATTAGTTTGGCGTCGGACGTGCTGTCGCGGAAGCAGACGCGGAGGTTTTATTTTGCGCTGCGCTTCTAGGTGAGGGCATTAAGGGACGTGGAAAGTGTTAATAAAGGGCGGAGAAGGGCCGTCAGCAAAGTCTTATGCTAAATCAGGAATCTAGCGATGTCTCGTTGTTAAAACAATCGTCAGGAATTGCACTCTATGAAGCACTGTTCTCAAGAAATGAGTCAATTAGTTTGGCGTCGGACGTGCTGTTGTGAAAGCAGACGCGGAGGTTTTATTTTGCGCTGCGGTTCTAAGTAAGGGCATTAAGCTACGTGGAGTGGAGAAGGGCCGTCAACAAGGTCTTATGCTAAACCAGGAATCTAGCGATGTCTCGTTGTTAAAACAATCGTCAGGAATTGCACTCTATGAAGCCCTGTTCTCAAGAAACGAGTCAATTAGTTTGGCGTCGGACGTGCTGTCGTGAAAGCAGACGCGGAGGTTTTATTTTGCGCTGCGGTTCTAAGTAAGAGCATTAAGCTACGGTGAGTGGAGAAGGGCAGTCAGTAAGGTCTTATGCTAAACCAGGAACTTAGCGATGTCTCTGTTATAACAATCGTCAGGAATTGCACTCTATGACGCACTGTTCTTAAGCAATACCATACAAATATCAAGGCCGTTTATTTTCAAAGCGCGTAAAAACTAAAAACCAGTGAAGGGGCTTTACGCAACATGTACGTATTGTTAGGAGTAAATGCCAAGGTCTGGGTTCGAAATTTCAATAGCTGGCCTGTTGGCTATTACAGTATGGCTTAGTTATTAAGACAAAAGAATGTTGAGTTGAGGTTATGATTGACTTAGGGATCATCGACAGAATCGTACCTCATCGAAGCTTCCTGAAAACCAGAAGACCAATTCTTTAACGGTATCATGCTTATGTGCCTACCTGAGATATAGTTGGGTAGTTTCATTAATTGTTGATTGTAGCTAAAATTTATTATTACCGTATTTACTTTCTACTTTTTAAGTGATTAACCATAAGACTATTGTCGCTTCAATGAGATAGTTTTGAACAAAGGCTGGGTTAATTTTGCCGCATAAAATCTTCGATGAGGATATAGGAACATAACATTACGCGTGGAACGTACTTTATGTAATGGAAACGTACTCTCTATCGAAGTATAAAGTCGTCTTTGCCCGTGTTACTGAGACCAGGAGAATATTATGCACAGCGTGGGCGGAGTCGCTTACTTGAGTAGTCCTTCGCTCAACCTGGGTAAAGATATTTTTCTATCCGTTATCAGGATATAACATGGTAACGCGTGTAGAATCTCTACCTTATATTACTGTCACAGATATGTGACTACGAACACAGTCTCATTGTTAATTATAGCTGCGATGTTTCTAGGATTAGGAAGAGCTGTTAATATTAATTTTGTTCTTTCGTTGTCTTGCTGTTATTACATATTACATCACCTAAATACCATACTTTACCACTTGGACTTTATTGGTTTGCGTTTTACGAAGTTTTTAAACTTCGTTTTGGAGCTCTTTACCACTTACCTGCAATAAAGTCTCTTGTAATGCGGTGTGTTTAAGGGTAGATAGAAACTCTTCTAGTAACTCTACGCTTAGTATTTACCACCAAGTAATACCTCATATAATTATGCCCTACTCTTTTCTTTATCTTGTTACTTGTTGTAGTACAAGGTAAATCTGGTTTACTTGGGCCATACTATCTTAATAAAAGGTAATGTGACCAGGACTATTCTTCAACCGCCATTTTGTATCCTAGGTACTCATTTAAAAGGGTGAATAGATTGGAAGCTGGAAACTAAAAGAGAAGATTTTGGCGCTCCTGGGAATCGAACCCAGAGCCTTTAGTTTCATGCTCTTTTACGCTACCCGTTTGAGCACGTCGCATCTTATATAGTTATGCCAAATATGAAGTTACGTTTTTTAGTCTTATGTTTAATGGTTGGTGTCGGGCCAAAGCTAGTTTTTTACGCTTTCGCCCATTTACCACAGCGGAAGACCAATGACCTGCCACGTATTGTTAATCTACTGGATATGATTGAGAACTTTCGATGTGAACTTTCCTATCCGAGTGAACAAATTTCTACATATGTTTTGTAATTCAAATCTTCAGAGAGTTGAATGACAGGTTATGTCCCTCCAAATAACTGGTTACGATAAACACCTTGTAGAAGATAAACAAATGACGTCATCACAGTATTCTTAATATTGCTTTTTACCTGGATGTTGACCGTCATGGTTACAAAATATTGTTTTTGTTTGTACAAAATACGTTCCACGTTACTGCAGGACTTAAACGTATGGGCCATCATCGTATATTCTCGTGTCACGACTACGTTACCGTCAAACAATTGCCATAGAGGCGTCATTTTTTGTTACCGGTCAAAAATTCAGACAATCCCGCTGAATGTATTCCTGTGTGAACAAGGGATCGCCGATGTTGGCTAATAAATAGGAAGTGTTCGTGAGTTTATTTCGGTCCAATCGCGGTTCGAACCCAGTTACGCTGGTTAATTTTTCCGCTACGCCGTTCTCCCGGCCTCATTAGTTTGGCGTAATCGTTTGCCTGTAAAAAGTTTTGGTTTTTTAGTTTACAACTTGTTAAGAAGAATGATGCAGTTGTCTGTTTCTAGTTTTTGTTTCACGGTTGGGGTTTCCTTTTTAGGCTCATTTGTGAGCGTGGCTTAATAAGAGAAAAGCTTTTAGGTGGCTCTTTCTTCTGTAATAAAATGTTACAGAAATACGTCCCTACTAAGTAATAATTCACTTCTGAATGATTTCAGTGCTTATCTTTGTTGTATATAGTTTACTTATCCATTCACAGTGAATACAGAAATATTTTACTTAGTACTGTATTTATATTATTAGTTGCAGGAGTCGCAACTTACCCCTATTTTCCTCCCTTAGCTCTCCAGGTGGCGTGACTGATATTCCCCTCTAACCACCACCCAGTAGATTCTTCTCTATCAACCCTCCAATTACAATCTGCCAATGTTCTCAAATCAACGAGATTAACCCAAGACGAGGAAGACCACGTCTTGAGTATTTTTCTCGTGTCTAATTACCAAGTCGTCAAAGCCCAATTTTTTCCTTTCCAGTATTTGTCTTCTTTTGCGAGAACATCTTTTTAGTCACTTAATAAATTTTCCATAAAATGTTCAAGCTTATGTCCATAAATTGTCAATTTTTCAAACACACTAACAGCACCATAAATCTAATTTTCTACTGCATACGTCACCACCTGTTAAAGACAGTATTATAGTTTTGTGTTGCTATAGCATAGTAGTCTATATAGTATATTGCACAAGTGTTGCGGGTAACGTTTAAACACCTCTCTTCACCCCCCCCCTCCCCTCCCGGGGTTGTGAGTAGGTCTGCTTCAAGTAAGCATCAAAAGGTTTCTGTTCCCATTACTAAGATACCGTGATATCCTCTCCTTCGCGTACCTATTTCCATCCTGCCTTCTTTTTCCAAGAGGGTGTAATGGTCACACTTCTATGTAACCTCATTAGAGAGTAGGTAAGTGACTCGGCACATATGATGTCATAATATCCCTCTATAGTTTCTATTTACCTCCTGGTTTAAAAAAAAGTACTCACCCATGCCAGACTTATATTCAGAATCCTCTTCTATCCTTCGTAGAGGATAATATTCACACTGATTATAATTTATGCTGATTATAAAGATTTCACCAAGACAGAGATATCAGGGACATTGGAAGGAATCAATGCTGGTAGACTACTGCTGGACTCTGCACAGATATTGCCGAGTTGGTGTACACGCGCAGGCTAAAAGAAAAGAACACCCCATAAAGACACCACTTGATCCAGTGGTAGATAGGCTACTCTTATTTTACGAAATTCACGATTAATAATACAGATATTATTAAACGTAATAGTGTGCAATAATTACAGTGATAGTAGTTTTTTTTGTTATAATTTTACTTTGAAAAATTAGAAACAGCCCAATATATGTAATACTATTTATGTATTATGTATTTTGTAAACGGCAGGTAATATAAAACTTTATTTCCATTTTCGTTTTTCCTGGCCCAAAAATAGTTAGAAATGCCTCAAATTGGGTAATGAATTACAGTGTTATTCGTTTCAAGGAACTAAAAATATACGCATGTACTTGCAATTAGACCAAAAACATTTTTTATAGACTAATTTCGAGGCTTGACGTAAAATGTCTGCTGAAAGAAATATTTGATTGTTATAAACCTATTGTTGGACCGGCATTTGCCAGTTTGTGGGAGGAGCCTATGATTAATAATGCGTACACAGACGTAAACATCACAACAATAAGCCTGACGTGACGCAACGATGCCGACAAAGCTTGGGCCTGTAAATTACTCAAATAGATGGGCGTGTCTAAACACACCGGCGCGAGCTTCTGTACACAAGGTTTAAAGGATTTCCTTTTCGACCAAGACTCGTCCGAGCGGTTAGGAACACAAACCTAGAACAATATTGCTGCTTCCCCTCTGGGTAAACAAACTACGGGGTGGCCGCAAGGGGTAAGCCAGCATTTCCCGCAAGGCTGGGGTAACATTATCGAATTACTGAGGATCGATCGGGAAACGAAATCTCAAGTGATTTTGCGTGATTCATTGGGCGACCAGCTCGTTGGGGTTATGTTATGTCAAGAGTATTTTAGTAGTCATAAATATCATTACGACATTTTGTAAAGAGTAAATGCTGCGGGTTGTACGCTTCCCTCGTTTTTTAATGTATTGTTTGTTGCCATAAATCACGTTGAATCAATGGACACCCTCTGAGATACTGTGGTTACGTATGTCAACAATGGGACACCAATAAATGTTAATTAATAATTTATATTTATTATTTTATTCCCCCGCTAGGGGATGGAATTGTTGCAACGTTTTGTTCCTTTAAGAAATTTTAATGTTTGGGAAAGACTGCATAAACTCTTAAGTGTTCGTTTCAACAAGTTACTTTTACTAAACGTGAAGGAAGTGTTTTTTTTTTTTAATTTCCTCAAAATAAATTGTGGTTAATATTTTAAATAAAAATAACTTCAATTTTTAAACTAATGATCTCTACAAAACTGGATAGTGTTTTACACATCAAATTTCATTTATCTATTTTATATTACAGAGACAAAATATCAAGTTAGGTAAAGTTATAAGCAACTAAAATATTTCCGAATGCTAATATTCAATTCAGACAACTATAAAAAGTCAAATTCTATTTTTTATTCGTATTAAATAGCAGTCTGCATATAAAAAAAATATACAAAAGTGTATAGTTTGTAAGAACAATAATTATGAAAATAAAGTTAATTCTCTAGAGAACGAGTGTGTATTTAATGTTATGAAATGACTGCCTGGTCCCCATAATACAAAATACTTAGTGGTAAACTTGGCCAATTGTGTATACATACGTTACAGACTCTGTCAAGACGGCACGGCGCTGAGTAGGCAATTCTTATTTAAAAGTGAAATAAAAAGCCGAAATAAAGAACCTGAACACTACAGTTGGACAAAATCTGTTGATTCATGTGTTACGACAAGCATTCAATAGAAATATGCCATTTAGGGAGCGTAATGATAATCGAGTAAAGCATGTAAACAATTCGGAAAACCTCTATCTGGTTAACTAATGCTGCCCTTCCTGAAATTAAGCCAGCATGTGTTTATACCCCTAATCACCGGTTCGTATGTCACGCGGCCATTGGACGCGCGTCCTGTGTTCGTGTCTGAAGCAAAGGTGCAGCGTTACGCTACCGTGACGCTAATTGCGTTACGCAGAGCCCGACGTAAACGCCATGTTGTACTACAGACCCCATCAATGCATTACTGTTTGCCTAATGCGTTCCCTCGACAGGAACAGAACGGTGAACGGCTAAAGAAATCAATCATCTAACACTTTACTTAATGAACCGTCGATACCACGTGCCTCGTGGAATTATTGGCAGCCACGCAACTTCCTCGCGCCGCCAGTGTGGATGTCCCATATCCGGACCGGACAAGATTAATAATTCATTCCTGCCAGCCTCGGCGAATCTCCTTATGGTAAAATGTCTCCGGAAACTAAGAACTGCCTTTGTTGATGAGATTTGAAAAAGTGCAGTTTTACGGTCAATTAAGCTAACATTCTTTACATGGTCTGTTGGACGGTAACACATCTGGTTCAGAGCTGTTCTTATCGTTGTGGATAACTCCCGGTTCCGTTTCACAGGATTATAATGTGTCCTCCATAACAATGTGATTTCCTTCCTTGTATTCTGCAGGTACTGAATATTTTTAGTTTTACGCGTTGTTTTTATCCATTTTAATTTACATAATAGGTCGCATGTGACCGTGTTATAAATAATATACAGGTTTTTAGACAGAGGTATTAAAGTTCCCATGCTGTTGCATAATTCCTCTCTTTGGGAAGATGCACGTCCCTGCAACGAATTTTATTTGGCAATTATGTTTGTCCCATTATCTCAGAAACTACTAATGCTAGGCTACTACCGGGAAATTTGTACCAGTTATTCTATATGAACATTTACTCAAACCCTGATATGTTTAATTTAATTGTCTGAAAATTATAAGAAATGAATTTTTTTAAATATAAATTTCAGGCAATATGATTTTGTTCAGCAATACTTTTGTACACATATGTTTGTGAAAGTACCAGGAACTCCCGTAAATATTTGTATATTTTATGTGCAAACATTTGAAATTCGTTAGTGAAGCCATCTATGAGATAATGGGGCGTTTACTTTAAAATTATAGATTTTCTGTAAAACGCAATTGAAAACAGGTGAATTTACAGGTTTATTTATCTTCAAAACATTCCCGCCTCATAATCTTCTTTTTGTCTCTTTTCTGCATCTAATACTCTCTTTTGTTCCTTCCTGGAAAGTTGTTAGGGTCTTTTTGGTTTGTTTTTTAATCCGTTCAACCCTATTTTAATTCCAAAGTTCTGTAACACTGCCATCTTCTCCCTGTTACATTTTATTAAAGGTAATAACAACATCCAGGGCTCCATATTATAAGTTTTTAAAGCCAACCAAATGGGTTTTTGGTATTCTTGACCTTAGGTCAGAGTTGAGCTTTCATTGAATTAATTGGGTTATTTTGATGAATTGAAGTCTCTGAAAGTAATTCAAGTAGTAAATTCTTATTTGGGCAGATTTTAAGACCGACAACTGTTCTGTGTTCTGCTTCAATAAAATAGTGCACTTTTTAAATAGATTATAATATAAATCTAAAGTGTTGTGCGAAGAACGGATGTAGCCTAATACAGTAGAAAGGTAAGAACTATGACATTTCATTAGTACTCTGTTTAGGTTCGAACGGAAAGAGGCAAATATAGATCGGAAAAGCACAGTTCTGTAAACAGGGAAACAGCAGGAAGTGAATCGGTCATTGTTTAGTTTACGGTTTGTGTGTTCTTTTGTTAGTACGACCACAGACACGCTCGTTTTGGCCAGGACTCTGTATGTCCGGCCTCGTTTTGTTTATAACACGCTTTCTGTTAGTTTATTCGAAATAGGCAAAGTTTGTCCATAAAATTGAAGTTTGGTGTGTAATTGAAAGAGTATTTAGGAGTGACAATAATCATGGCTTACGTGTTTGAGTACACCTTATAACACGTAATATAAAAAAAATTCAATTCAGTTCCTATTTAGGTAAACAAAAATTATATTACTTAATTTGTATTTAATAATTACAATTAATATAAATATTTATGTACATATGACGGAATTACAATGTTAAGTAGCAATATATCAAGTGAAATAATTATTCAAATCTAATCATTAAATTTAAGTAATGAATTAATATTTTTAAAAACCATGTTTACATCAAGTTTAATCTACTACAAATTAAAAAGAAAACCATAAATGTGAACGAGATATATATAAATATTTATAAGGAGAGTGAACTATATACACTATATATAAATATCGCAATATGTATTCTTGTGTATTAATAAAGAACTAAGTCAAAATACAAATACAAGAATTATAATTGAATTTACAATTAATTGTAAATTCAATTATAATTCTTGTATTTGTATTTTGACTTAGTTCTTTATATATATATATATATATGTATGTATGTATGTATGTATGTATGTATATTGTAATCCTTGGATGAATGTCTTTTTCTTGTTTTATATATAGACAATTAAACAAACACTTTCATAAACAAGAACTTTGTTTATTTTTCTTAATACATTGAAGCTTTTCGCTGATTGGCAGTATCAGTATTATCAAAATTTTTAAATTAGCTTATAGTCCTATGATGTCTTGGAGTCCAGATGTAGTCATAGAACTATAAGATACTTAGAAAATTTTGATATTGCTGATACTGCCAATCAGCGAAAAGCTTCAATGTATTAAGAAAAATAAAATAAAACTTTTCGTTTATGAAAGTGTTGTATATTTATGTATATATAAATAAATTTATATATATATATATATAATGTAAACAAAACACAAAAATAAACTATAAACAATTATATATACATATATATAAGAAAATAGCTTAAGCACAGAGACTATAATACAATAACAAGGGTCTATCAAGACTAAACATTCTACAAAAAAAATGACGTAGTACAGTAAGCATATGTCACTTGAGTCTGAAAAAGATTTTCTTCAAACTTCTAGTTTCAAACTACAATAGTTTCAACTTACAATTACGTCTTTGTTTAGGAGTTATGAAAGCAAGTATCAATGTAAAATTGTATGTTAACAAAATAATGGCTACGGTGCAATAAAATGTTTGTAAGTACTCTGTTCGGTAATCGGTCGTTTTATAACATGTTACGGATCATTAAAATAGAAAGAAAATCAACGTCATCTGTTTTTGTATAAAGTTTAATCATGGAGAACGTAGCTGAATGAATATACCCCCTTTTGGCTTTTTCGTAATAATACAGGATAATTTTTTTTTTAACATCATACTTCTTTGTCAATTACTATTATGCTATTGTAATAAAATCATCAGGAGCCACTTTTCGAGTTTCAGAGGTATATTTATACGTTTCTTATCGTAGTTGTTTTTACCATCTCATAAATCGATGAAGTATTTTGTTGGAGTATATTGTTACAACATTTTATTCCTGCATTACTGTTTCATCCAGAATCGCCTTTAAATCATTCTCATTCGATATTCATAGTGCAGCTGTTGAAAGAGTTCATTCAGTATTCGTCATAAATCCGCGTACAGCGGCTATGAATTAACATTTCCATTCACAAACACACGCGCCATCAAACAGCAATAAAACTATGGCAGTATTAGTATATTTATGCGGTATTTGCACAACCTTCGTTCAGCGTGTGCCGGAGATACGAGCTGAACAAACGAAAGTAGTTCAGGATTTATGTGGCCATTGACATGGGTTCAATACGAAAGCAAAGCCACAGACTGTTACGGTGGGCTCGCGTATACACCATCGATTTGGTTTCGTTGTTTCGTGAAAACTGTTTGAAATGTTACTGATTTTGTCTGTAAGCTTACGTGTAATTGTTTTTTTTAATTTAATTACAAAAATTCTGAGCTGAGAAATTCACACTGTCAAAAAAAAAGATTATTTACGAAAGGAGAATGTGTGTATAGAAAAGGCTCCTGACACGAAACTAATTTGATGTGGTTACAGTTTAAATTTATTTAGACTAACATTTTTCTAATGTCAACCATTGAACCCAAAATGTGTCTGTATATAGAGTTTTTTTTAGAAAATGAGAAATATTTATAGTACTGTACTATTACCAAATGGAAATGGTTAAATAACTTGAATGAATAAAAAAAAGGAAAACATTTTTTGAAAAGGGTATGAGAGTTATTATTACTTGAAGAAATAATAACAATTTTAAACAATTGTGGCGTCATTTTTTATTTTGATAATTTAAAACCTCTTAAGTGAATAATGTTCTTTGAAGATATTTGCTTGCCATTGAAATTCACAAGGGCTTTACTTTGAAGATGTTTGCTTGCCATTGAAATTTACAAGGGCTTTACTTTTGCTTATGTTTTATTTATTTAAATTATCGGACTGATGACAAATTATACAAGCCACACATTTATAAAACCTAACTACTTTAGTTAACATATTCACATTCATACAATATCAAGAGCACAGTGGTACAATATATTACAATGAAAATATTGGAAAGAACTCCAATAACACAAAAATAACAAATAAAAACAAGTTACTTAAGATTAAACCCTTATGTACATTTCGATATCATTATGACATGTCATCATTATCAGAGGGTCTTATTACAAAATTACAATCTAGCAAACAAGAAGTTACAAACTAGAGTGATCTAGTTACAAACATTCTTCTTAATTAATTTTTTTTATCAAATTATTAAATTTGACAACCCTTGGCAGCTATAAATAAGAATCTATTACTATCGAGTTTCGGTGGAGAGTAGAAAATATTAATGCTATACAATTTACTCCCAATATTCGTTAAATATGCTTGTAAATATTGTTAATAACAGTAATGAATGCTTCTAAGTCTAGAGACATTTCCCAAGCCTTTCAGTGAATTTTGAAGTACTTTTAAACATCGTAAAACGAGTTATAAAAACAAAAACAAAAATAATTATGTAAAGAAGTTGCTTGATGTAATCATCTTGAATTCACTGATTAAACTATAATTAAAGATACTAAACTAAGTGAATACGTAAGGGCTTACTTGCTGACGCGTTTAGAAACAATCGTTCCTTTTGCGAAGCTGCTACTGGCGACGTCTACCTAACGCGACGCCGCCAGTAGAGGCTTTGCTTAGTAAATGGGACGATTGCTTCGAAACGCGTCAGCAAGTAAGCCCTTACGTATTCACTAGTTTAGTATCTTTAATTAATATTTATCTCTTTAACCGGGCCGGTTTAGTTTTTAACGTTTCCAGTTTAACAAAGCAAGAAGTTCCCGTGTCAACGGATATATCCACTGCGCGGAATTCTGCGTCCTCTGGTATGCCGTTTATTAAGGGCCGTCGCGCAACGCAAGGTTGGTCAAAGTAATCGGTCAATTACTTACATCCGGAACGGAGAGCCATCTCACAACGACCGGCTTTCCGAGAAATATATATGCTAAATGCTTTCTGCAAGGGAAATACAACTGTCAGACAAAAAGCTATGAAACCCGTCGAGTGTAAAACGTCTCCACCGAGATGTAGGGCAGTAAAGGGAGGCAGTAATATATTTACTGCTTTAAAACTTGACGAATTGCTATACAGGCGTTTTTTGTTTTTATTGCTTTCTTTTTAAATATAATTTAAGGTCATTTTTGTGGTTAACCACTTCCAGGGCTTGGTCAGATCATCGATATTTCTTACTTTTCCACCCTACTTATTTTTAAATTCGTGGTAGCGATTAGTCACCTCTCTTCGCCCCAGTTGAGGTCTACTTTAGATAAGCAGTCTTACCTAATTTCGCCCTAATCGCAGTATCTGTCATAGATTATCCTTAGTTTCGTCTATACTTCTTCTTACTAGGGGTTGTAAAGTGTAGACACTTTATTTTAAAGCCCGATAAACATGTCTATTTTAAGGTACGCGACCCTGCATTCCTGAAGCCTGGAAACCTACAAATATACGAAGAAGTATTGAATGTACAAGACTTTGTTGACATCTGTTAAAAAAATTTTCTCATTGGCCTAGGTATAATCAATAACCACTCCATTATTTAGGTGCTCGTCGTACGTTTTTTGTTTTTAACTCGCGACCTTTGCAAAACGATATCACGCTCGTTAGTCTTTAAGTTATTTTTCGAATACGCTTCCTTTGCAAAAAGAGATGACGGTCGTTCAAGCCTTATACGGACAATGTACATAGTCTATATGCGTGCTTATTAGCAGCATTTAGTTTACCGTCAACAGGTTTCATACGAAACTTATCTTCTGAATATTTGGATTTCCTAATAGGAGTTGGAATTAATAATATAACATTTGTTACAAAACTGGTCAATTTTAAATAAATTTTAACCTATATAAAAGTATAAAAACAAACTTTATAATCCTTGTAGAGGAGGGTTTAACTTCCCAACCCCCTTTGGAAGTAAGTTCTAAACTGATATGTATAATTAAAGTCCACTTATTAATCTACCTTGAAGAAGGCTATTTAGGTTAGTAGTAAGAATCAGCATTCTTTTGCCGGCTACATCAATTACATGTCGATTTGCTCCCTTTTTTTACAAACACGTATAAAAAGAAGGCAAGTTCAAAGAACATTATTTCAATTTCCTTTCGGTTGGAGCCGAAAGAATTCCGAAAGAAGTAAAATTTCACACAATTACTAGACCTGAGCGTATTTCAAGTCGTAGAAAGTGGTATAGAAAGCTACACATATGTGATTGTTTTATATTTCATAATCGTGCTTTTTTACTTGTAAAATGTTTTTTTCGTACGAGTATGTATATAAATTAAATGTAGATTAGAGCTTACAAAGTACATTTTCAGTCAAATTTTATTCCAGTTTTCACTTTCTGCTTTCGTTATACAGTATGTTGCTATGATCTTATAGAAGCTCATTAAATCATAAGCTATTTTAGACTTAATTACTATTGCATAATTCATACGTTCTAATGGCTACTAATATTTACACACCTAACATTTATAAAAGCCTCCAAACACTGTTTTAATTAATGACTTTACATTCGTTAATAGTCTGTTTACACTGTCACTGTCACTCTGTCATTAAAGCTCTACTCTATTCACTACATTACAAACATTCTTCCCCCTTCTTGCTTAACGTGGCCTATCAAATCTCCGCTTCTAATAATTTCAATCCGCTTTACTTCTAGAAGTTTCCAGTCGTTTCTACGAGAAATTTTGGACTGTTCCGTCAGACCAGTACTTTAATCTGGTTCTGTGTCGACCAAATCCAGTACGTAAAAAGGTCAAAAGTAGTATGTACACATATACATGTAATTGTAAATTGTATCAGAATGTTAAAGATACTAATACGTAGTATGAAATACGTTTTTGCAAGGATTCATGAAGAAAGGGTTAAAAAAAAGGCACAGGACGAAGACAGAAGATGTCAGATAGCGTTTAGAAACGGGGGGGGGGACAAGCTTTTGCTTTAACCTAAAATTTCTTCAGTAAGGGTTTAAAATGTAGGGGTAAACTTGAGGAATAATAGAAATAGCTGTGTTCCTGTCTAACTTAATTAGTCTAACAATAAATATAAAAATAAAAGTTATTTCCCTAGCCAACTCGTTTCTATTTAATCTAAAGAAATAATTATCTGGTCCCCCAAAGTAGCAATTCTTGAAAAGATTACATGGTAGTAGGTAAACACTTTTTCTGTATTATTTTTGGGATTACTTTTACGTTAAGTCCAGTGAGGCGATGTTTCTTTTTCTCCATTCTCATCATATAGGAAGCTTCAAGTCAAATCTTTAGTTTTATGTAGTATATTCATCGTTCTATCTCTCTCCGTATGGCGTATAACGGGTAGAGACTTCTATGACTCCGGAAGAGAGCAGGTCTCAAGCACTTGATTTTCACACATTTTTACTTGATTTTCTCCTTGTGTACCATGCCAGTGTGCTTAACCATTACTTTCACCTGCTTTTGTTATATCTTTTATAGGTGACAACAGTTTTAAATTCTGAATCATACAAATAAAAAAAACTTGAACGAAATCCTTGTCCCTAGGAAAATCAACTAGATTGGATAGTTGTTGGAAAAATACAAGTGTATTAACAAGGGAGGTTTTCCAATAATCTTTCAATGTCTACCGAAATAGTTCACGTCTGGAGATTCTTGGGAGGCAGTGCAATTTGGCTACGTCACTTGTTCACCTTGAATTCTACAGTCTGGTCTAACTCTATCGCTGACTCTTGTGCACTGTTGTCCTTTTACGTGGGCGCTCTTGTAATCCTAAAACTGTTCATTGATACTAGTATTGTGGTGTATGGTAGACCTGTACAATGTATAGTATTTCTGTTTTATTTCTTTCTCTTCGATGTATTGTTGACTAAAGGATTTCTTCCGTTTATTGATTGAACTCTTCTTTCATTTTTTTTTGTCTTCTACAGACGTCCGGATACTGACAAAAGATTTTTTGTCACCGTTCTTCCTACCATTAAATTTCCTAAAAAAACAATTTTATCTTGTGAAAATATACCACTGTTTAAGAAAAAATAACTACAAAATGAAAATAATTATATATCCCGCCATTAAAGTCTTTTGCTTTTGTGATACTCTTTATAAATAGGAGATATTATCTGAGTGAAGGTCACTAACTAATGCAACGGCTGCAGTTATCAAATAAAATTTTCTTGGCTTAGTGTTGATATCACCATGAATAAATGCTACAATTGTGTGACGTATTGGATATATATTATTATGGGTTTACGTTGAAGAGAAATTTAACATTTTAAAAACGAAAGTTGAACGGCACAGGTTTCCTGTTCCTAATAGGCGCGTGTTATAATAGAAACGAGAAGGTTTTTGATTCATCCAGAGGCCATTGACTGCTAATTAATGAAGCAATCATGTATAGTCACTTTTGCTACTTGCTTGCAAACACGTTTTCATACATCTAGTAACAAATAAAATCTCCTACGGCTATCCACCGTACAAAACGTGGGAATCGGATCAACAATGCGACGTCGCATGAAAGCTACGCGACAACCTGTAGGCATTGATCAGCGCCGATCGGAGATTATTTTACCGTTATCTGGGTCACGGGGAAAACAATTTGTGGGTAAACCGAAAGTTTAGCGTTTAGCGGTGGCACGACCTGAAAAATCACGGAGATGGAAAGTTGGCGGTGAAAGTGGGTGGAAAATGTACGCGGTTGTGCGAACAGAAACTAGCAAATGTTGATTCAGGTGACAAGAATCCTCGGAACACAATGGATGGTAATTGCTTAGTGTTACCATTGTTCTTGGCCGTCTGTTTCACGTAAGATGACTTTTGTTCCTGCGCTGCCATGTAATCTGGATGGATGCTCGCCGTTAGACAGTGTTGTAAAACACAAAACGAAAGCTATTGTTGCAGTGACAATGTTCAGTGTCATACCACGCTCTATTGTTCGAGGCATTCAATTCGTTTTTGCCCAGAGAGTGTAATTAAAGTTTGATTAGAGGCACCAGAAATGGAAGGGCGAAATAATCCAAGAAAACCTGGCAGAGAATTTTAAACACAATCAGCCATATCGATATCTACGACTTATTATTTTTTTACCGACACTAAATATGTATACTTAGCGTTGACATAGTTGTAGCCAAACATGAAATTGTATGTTGAGGCAGTTTAGGTATTTGTAATAGGAGAAGAGGAAAACGCTGAGTGGAGAAACGAAGAGGACAAAATTTACGCAAATATAAAATGAATCCTTTTTATAAAAGAATGGAAGTGATATAGATATTTCATATTGGTAATGGATTTATTGGTTTTGCAAAATGGCAACATAGATTATATCTGACATTAAAATTTGAATATATTTCTTTGATTAGTCTTTCTTTAACTAGCGATTCACCTTGTTAGTCGTCACATATAATAACTTCATAGTTATTTCCCAAAGTTAATTTTATTGGTTGTTTTCAGAGAGGAGCTAAGTTCGTATCCTTCATTCCTTTATCGGGACGGTGACCATTATAGGCATGTATGTGGCAGATGTCCATACCCTCCTTCCTTTCTTTCTAACAAATCTTTTGATTACAATTTTCACTCATCGTTTTTCTCCTACGTTCAAATCCTTACCTCAAAAACTACTTGCATGTCCTCTGTAGGATTTCCGTGCACATATTATACCACCTTTACGATATCCATGGCCTATCTAAACCTTACGATATCTATGTCCATACTATATAAGTTGTATGATATCCATGCCACTATTACCTAATCTTTACGATATCTATGCCCATGTTATCTAAACTTTATGATATTCATGCCAATATTATCTAAATTTTACGATATATATATATCCCCATATTATCTAACCTTAATGATATCCATGCCCATATTATTTAACCTTTACCATATCCATGCCCATATTATGTAAACCTTATGATATCTATAATATATAAATTTTACTATACCCATGCCCATATAATCTAAACTTTACGATATCCATGCCCGTATTATTTAAACCTTACGATATCTATGCCCATATTATCTAAATAAACGTTACATATCCATGAGCGTATTATCTGATCTTTCCTACATCCATGCCCATATTATCTGAACTTGTCTACATCTGTGCCCATATTATGTAAACCTTATGATATCTATAATATCTAAATTTTACTATATCCATACCCATATAATCTAAACTTTGCGATATCCATGCCCATATTATTTAAACTTTACGATATCTATGCCCATATTATCTAAATAAACGTTACATATCCATGTCCATATTATCTGAATTATTCTACATCAATGCCCATATTATGTAAACCTTATATTATCTATGGCCATAATATCTAGATTTTAAGATATCCATGCCCTTTGTATCTAAACTTTATGATATCTATGCGCATATTATCTAAACTTTACGATATCTATCCCCATATTATGTAAACTTTACGATATTTATTTCCATATTATCTAAACTTTACGATATCTATGCCCAAATTCTCTAAACTTTACGAAATCCATGCCCATATTCTCTAAACTTTATGAAATGCATGCCCTTTGTATCTAAACTTTACGATAGCCATGACCATATTATCTAAACTTTACTACATCCATGCCCATATTATCTAAATTTTACGATATCTATGCCCATATTATCTAAACTTTACGATATCCATGCCCTTTATATCTAAACTTTCCGATAAAATCGAAACTTCTTATGATGCAACGTAAAAAAAAACTTAATGAGTGGGTAAAACGAGACGTCATCGCTTAAGAATTATAAAAGAATACTGTGACAATCTGGATAGCGGAATTGTCCAGCAACTGTCCGAAACAAAATAATTAGGTGACAATAACGCCATTAGCTGTTCTCTTCATCAGTTAGAGGTTTTTGGAGGTTATGTTTAAATCATTATCAAATGAAATTTCTCATATATTCGAAAATATTCCTATAGTTGATTAAATTATGTAATAACGTAATATTTCATACAGCCGGATTTTTTATTACTAACGTTTATAAGGTTAGGTTAGGTACATATCGACACCTTAACGAATCTCTCATTTTATAAGTCGATTAATTTAAGTTAACGCGTTTTTGTTTATTAAATAAAATAGACTAACCTTTATTTACAATTAAATTTTTCATTTTTTAAAATTTTTTGTTATTTATATTCTTATAGTTTTCGTTTATTAGATGTTAGTAACAGATTTATTTACATTAATATTTTCAGATTTCGTTTTTACCTCATTGAATAGAGGTACAATTCCTACGTTTGGTGTGAAATTGATTTAGAACTATTAAATAATATTGGTTTTTAAGTAAGATGAACGCCCAAATAATAACAGGACACAAGTTCCGTATAACCTTTGCTTCCTAAAATTAGGATATTCGATTTTAAAATTAAAGGTATATAAGCACTCTCACGTAGACCGGAAACGGTCCCTTCCCACGGAAGAACTTACGCAACTAAGCACAGATCCCTGCATTATTCGCCAAGTCCTACTTATCAGTGAAAGCTGGCTACTTAAATACTTAAACATACAGTCCCATATATTTAATGCCATAGGGCGGTTCACAGCGGCTGATTAGTATGGCCGAAATCTTCAATGAGCCTAATTATAGATCCGCTTTCTTTCCGCGTCAGATGATGTGTGTGTCGAAGAACGCTCTATGGAGCAAAGTCGAAGATTAATAGCATTGGCGGTATTGATCAGTAGATCTTAAGAAGATGTCAGATCAGTTGAAGAATATTTTCAAGGCAAGGTGTGTTGAACATGTTTGATTAATTGTAGGCTTGACTTCTAATATGTTTCTCTCGGGATTTTTGGGTTTGGAAGGAAGGAGGAAAACAAGGCGAAGCTGTTTTAAACGGAGACACAGTGTAAACAACTCAGAGACGCTTAATTTATTTGGACCAAAAAATTTCTCATAAGAAAATTTCTAATTTTTCTGTTTATCTTATGAAATAACACTTATTCTTTATATGAGAGTATAATTTTCACTGCGGAAGACATCTTGCGTTTAATATGAGTTTCAAGGGGGAATTTTGCACATCTTGATGGAAAAGGACATCAAGCACAGCTACTGTCATTTCTTCAAAAAAAGAACGATAAAAACTTTGAACTGAAATTCTTCAATACCATCGAGTACTTAAATAAAGTAAAAATATTGCTCCAACTAAAGTTTATCCTAACTAGGACATTTCCTAATTACTGATGTAATTCCTAGGTAATAGCAAGGTGTTTTTACTCAGGTATTTCCGATTGTCCTCAATCAGGTACACGTCGTTAAATTTTCACTATAAAATTTTTTTTGTGTGTTTTAATGGGAAATTGCGACCTTTATCTGTTTTTTTTTCAATTGTATCTTGAACGTAAGACGTTGGTTTACAAAAAAATGGATCCAACAAAAAAAGATTAGGTAGAAATATGTATAGATAACTAGAGGGCGTTTTACTTGCTACACTCCTAATAGAAAAGACATCTTACTACAAAATAATTAATTTTTTGCTCATTCAGATTTATATTGTTCGATTTTCCTTTGTTTTTCCATTCTTTGTTTGTTTTTAAGAGGTACATTTAGGAGGTTTTTTCAAAACACAAGACAAAAGAAGAAACATATTAGCGCTGACACTTCTTATTGGCGCCAATGCTTGAAATAAAACGTCGGTTTATAAAAAAATGACCAAAGACAAATTAGGTCGAAATGTGTATAGATCTAACTAGAGGTCGTTTTAATAGCTACGCTCGTAGTATAAAAGGCATCTAAAATAATTCATTTTTTGTTTATTCACTTACATTACAATTTTCCTTTTGTTTTTTAAGAGGTATATTTAAGAGGTTTTTTTACAACACATGACAAGAAAGAAACATTAATGCTGAAATTTCTAAATGGCGTCAGTGCTTGAAAGAAAACGTCTGTTTATAAGCAATTGATCATAGAAAGACTAGGTCGAGATAGGTACATATCTAACTAGAGGGCGTCTTAATACTGCACTTGTGGTAGAAAAGATCTCTTTGTAACATAATTCAGTGATTGTTTTTTTTTACAGTTTTATTATTATTTTTTTGTTTGTTTCAAGGGAAAATGCACAATTAAGAGGTATATTTTTAAAAATACATGACAAAGAAGATAACTGTTAACCCGGAATTATTTGACATCTTCTCTTCTGTTCTTGTAACATTCAATCAACCCTTTCAGACCTCAGTTTCACAATTGTGATAGTTCCTTATAAGTGCTTTTTAAACAAATCAGATGGAATTGCTGTACCACATAAGGAATGCTATTTCTAGTGCTTATACTAATAATAATAATTGGTGTCGTTATTAAGATTTGTGTAGTAGTAGGCTAGTAGTTATTATTGTTTATTAATTGTTAATTTGGTGTGTTTCTTTCTGTTTAGGTGAGTCCAGTACGCACGAAATGTGTCCTTAATCGTAAGTTCAACTTTTTGTCTAAGAGTTATTATGATAGGTTAGAAGTGATCGCTGCACAAATGATATCATTTAACTTGGCGGATTTTTAAAAGTATTTTAAACAGAAGAATGTTTCTTTATTAGAAGAAACATTAAATAAGCTGTTTTTAATATTTTTTTAATAAAAAATTACTTTTGGCACTGCTGCCTTATTTTTATTAGTACGTTAAAATATGTAAACATTTTCCGTGTTGAGCAGTACGTACTGTACAACACAGTTCGGGCAATATGCGGCGTTTCACCAATAGTATACTTGTTTATATCGACTATATAGTCTTGGTTTCTACTTTAAAATGGCAGCTCATTGTTTGCAACCTTAACATAAAAATTCAAACCACCGTTGTCCGTAAACAAACAAAATGTAGTGCCTTTGTGAAAACACGTAAAGCCAACTAACTAGAATAATTTGTATCTCTTCGCTTCAAGTAATTTGAATACAAAACAAAGGCACGTACGTGCAGGCATTCCGTTCACTGCCCTTTGCTGTCCTTAAGGAGGAATCCTTATACAAAACCGTCCTTCGCCTCCAGATTGCACTTGACCTAGCCAAGGTCGACATGATGCCAGCGCTCAGATATCAATAAGTCAGCACTCGTACTTCAGCTGTGATAAAGCGGCGGGATAAGACAACGCTCCGACAACCAAACCTGGCTCCGAACGAGTCATTACAACTTTCAAATCACCGTACATAAGGTTCCGCTGTTCCGTGGCTGATTGTAACGGTTTACCTACGGATTATATATGGATCACTTTTTGTTTTCGTTTTAGTTTATTCCGATTTAAAAGATATTAATAATTACACGAGACTTTTGTTTACTTGGATGCTTTTTTCAGCAGCTTGACATTTCTTAAATGAACTCAGAGGAGAAAGTAAACTTTGAGAAAGCTATCATGATCTCCCTTTTGCCGTCTCTTATGTTTCTGATAGATCCGTACCAAATACCAATTTTCCACGTCGCCGACGAGGAGAGGTTAATGGGTAGAGAACTCTTGAACTTCGAGTGGGTGATCTGCATCAAATTACCAAAATTCAACTAACCAAAACGTACGCACATAATTTACGTAACTTTCAACTAACCAAAATACCAACTAACGCGATATTCAAATAATCGTAAATGCACGGACTTTAACTAACCAAAGTACACGGATTTCGACTGAAAGAAATGTTGCGAGTTATATTTTTGCCGTTTCGCAGGCGTTTATGTCACAATTTGAAGTTAATAACTGGGAAATAATATTTCTGTAAATATCTAAACTTATTAGTTTTTATTACTACCTTTAAATTATTTCTCAAAATACAACGGTTTAATTTTATCGTCATTAAAGTAAATGTAATGCAGCAATATTATTCGGTTTGATTAAACCATATATAGTGAAGTATCTTATTACAGTTGTAAATAGTCGGAACAGCAATAAGATATCCCGCAACATTTGTTTAGTTGACGTCCGTGCACTTTGGTTAGTAGACGTCCGTGCACTTTCGTTTAGTTAAACGTCGCGTATTTTGGTTAGTTGAAAGTTGAGTACGTTTTGGTTAGTTGAATTTTGGTCATTTAAAGGCTGCCCGATCTGATTCATGGTGACCATAATTATATCCAAATTGTGCCTTACTATAAATGTATCGGAAAATTATAACACAAATTTAGGAAGGATAGTGGGTAAACAGCTCTTTGTAACTGCGGTAGAATGTTGATAACGATTAAAAAAAGGGACCTTGTCTGGACCAGCAGCACCCCCTCCCCATTCGTTGAAAGAATTATATGTTAAACAGTCTACGGATTTCACCGCCTTTCTGCACATTATTATTTTTTTTCTATGCCAACCTCCTCTCGTTCCTCTTATTACATTGTATCTTCCAATTTATTTCCACTATTGTCTAAGTCATATTCTTTTCCATTTCTCAAAGTGTCTAATTTTGTGTTTTTCTCAATTATCTTTTATGGTCCTAGGTAAATTTATAATATAAAGAAATATTTCACGGTCCTATTTTGAATATAGTAGGCTAATATTTATATATTTTTTATATCGCCAATTTACATATATTATTTTATAACATTTTAATTTTTTTAATACAGTATATATTTCTATTTTATATTATTTTCTTGTATTAAGATAAGTATAATCATTTATGCGGACTTTAAATATTTATGACGATTAATTGTAAAAGACATTAAGAAATACTGCCAAATATTATCCCTTAAGGAAGTTTTGTTTTTACAACTAGGATTAATTTGTTGAGTGTTGCCTCATTAAAGGTAGGACTATGAGTGAGATACGGATAATTATAAGTTATACAATGCAAGGAGATTTCTCTGAAGTAGGGTTGTGAGGATACCATCACCTTAGTGTATAGAAATATGTTCTCTGACTTGACTTGCTCTTCAGCAGGGGACATAGAGAAGTTTAACGCTGAGTTCGTCTAAAGATTTTTGTACTTTCTACTTTCCCATTCATTAATGTCTTCCAGCTCTTTTATATCTAAGTAAAACGTCATAAAGATGGATGTAAATGTCTTGATCACAATTGAAATTTTTTCATTTCAAAACGATATTTCACTTCCACAGACATTTCAGATGACACTGATCGTGCAATCGTGACATTCCCCCGTTTGTCGACCATTGCACGCCTCCACCCACTGCTGTTTGCCCAACAATATCGCTCGAACAAGCAGTAAAAAGTTTCATTATGGCGAAAGCGCTGACTTTTAATTCGATTAACTTGTAATTGGCTTGAAATTAGTCGCATAAATCTGTCCCGGTGTTTAAGCAAGAGCAGAAATACCGGTGAGTTCAATGAGAGGTCAGACCTATTGTTAGCGCATAAAGGAACAAAATGGAGTCGCAGAATTTAAACTTCATCCGATATCGTTGAGACAATAATTGCTTTACGTGTTCCAATAAATTGTATCATTATAACAGATGTAAATAGCCGAGCGAAGCATTTTTTAATGCAGAAACGTGAGGTATTTTACTAAAATCATTTTGACCCCTTCGTGACCCAGTGATTACGGTAACAGAGGGGTCGTGATCTTTAATTTCGTACTGGATAATTAAGATCCTACTTTCTCCAATGACAGAACCGGTGAACAATGTCTATCGGATCGGAGTTGTAAAGTCCTTCTTTGGAGATATTGGGTTAGGAGAAATTTTGTGAAACCTCGTCGACGCCGTACTATTTTCGGCAACAATAGGCCATTCTGCCTAGGTAATTGGATCTCGGATGCGGCTGGCACGCCCATTAGAAGCGTGGCGAGTAATTAATGTTCGTGTATTTGCTCGGTATGGGATGGGATTTCAATTACAGCGTCGTGTGGAAAAGTATTCCTGATTTTATTGCCTAGAATGTTGGCAAGATTGTAACACGTTCCGTTAGGCGTACGTGTTGATTAAAGCCACACGTGCTGAAATCAGTTGATTTTTGTAAAGGTAAAATCCGGGGGAAAGCAACTAGATAAATACTAATCTAGGGAAATTTTGTTTTATTTTGGGAAGTGAAGATGCTCGTTATAACCCGACTTTTAAATCTTTTAACCATTTCCAAGAGAACGGCAAAATGCATTTTAGGTACTACAATTAACTTAGCTGCGTTGATATTCTCACATATGCATTATTGAAATGATTTTTTTTACCGGAGGAGATATCGCCCTGTTTGTGAATTGAAAAATCTGGTTTATATCAGTGATTTATTTTTATGATTGAAATAGGATAATCAAGACCAACTGAAGAATTTGTCTTTGTAGTGAAAACGTTTATAGCGACACCTACAAGAACTAATTGAATGGACATAGATAAACAATTTCACGTTAATATAATTTCCGTGAGATTATCAGAGTTACTATAAATTCCATAATGTTGCGCCGAGACACCTCACAGTGAATTAAATGATAACATATGATTTCATATATATCAGCTGATTTTATGTTATACGTAATGTTGTAAAACAACTTTTCTAACAAGCAGGCTTTGTTACATTGATTTATTAATCATTGTAAAGGAAAGGTTATCATTAAAAAGATTTGTTAAATATATTCCTTCAGTTAATAAATATATTAATTTATTTAAATTTTGTTGAATCTCAATAGAAATAATTTGATATAACGATAATAATAAGTTATGTATTTTAATCCAATTTTTGAAATGGAAATATTCTTAGACCCGTCTGATAAAAAATATTTAGGTAATTTCTCAATACTAAAAATTAAATCTTTTATCAATTCAAAATTTTTGTAGGCGTAACTATAAAATCGTTCACTTCTGTCGGTACTCAACCCGAGTGGTACAGCCTATTTTTTGCGTTTTCTCTGTAGCTTGTGTGTGTGTGTGTTTGTATGTAATAATGTAATTTTTCCGCTTATATGAAAATATTGGAAACTACCACAATATTTTCATTGAATATATTGTAGTCTACCATTTTGCTCTTGATATTGTATATTCCCACGTAAACTTATAAAGTATTTAAAAACGTGTTTGTGACACTTTTATGTAGGTACGAATAAATGCCCTGGTGGGTATGACCACTACAAAGGGAGAAAATGTAGAGGAGTTGCTAAACGAAAGAAACAACTAGGAAAGGGAAGCAATTTCCCTTTCTAACAATATCCTTTAGGCACAATCACTATTAAACTAGACACGCATATAATACTAACCTAGAAATCTTACACATCAACAAAAAAGGACCACATCTCAACACACTAGAACAATATAAAATTTACAGACACACAACAACACAAAATACAAACATATTAAACGAACAAACCCAAGACAAATCACACATACTCTTTGATAGTATCGAAAACCTACCTTTAAAACCGTCACCGCTTGACCCTACATCTCCAAGCAGAAGACACTTATGAAGATCGCCACATAGCGATCGAAAACGTTCTGTCTCAGTAAGTTTTTACAAATTTACAAAATTTAAAGTTCGGATAGTCATTAACTAAAGTGATTAATTAAATTAGAGCAAACAAAGGATATAAAACACGATTGTTAAAAGTATAATAACCTATGGCAGTGAAGTATTGTAGACGAAGGGAAAGTACTAAAAAAACTAGAAACACCACAAAAGGTAAATTAAGGATTAGAGAGAGTAACTAACAAAAAAAGATAAATCATAGAAGTATTCTACTATATTGGTACCTGTACGTGGGACAAGTTGGAAGAATGCCTGAAGATAAGCTTCCTAAACAAATCCTAGCGTGTACCACTCACGGTAGATGAAAATAGGATTCATGGCAACCTCGTCTTAATGGATAGAAGGTATAAATCGATTAATAAAAGACAAAAAATCGGATGAAAACATTCTTATGATCGATCGAAGGGAAACGTAAGTATCGCAGAACGTATTAAACCGATTAAATGATAAAAGTGTTTGTATTTTATTAGTAAATTCTAACTTATTACTAATAAACAAAAATTATTTTTTAATTATTCATTTGACCCTTTTCTTCCTTCCTTTCAGGTTACCCGATCCTTTCAATAACTTTTACAGACACTGTATAGAGATGTGCTTCAGAAAATCTCAGTGTAGGGACATTGCTGTGAAATGCATAAGTAGGGATAATATGGGGACATGAAGCCCCTTGGTTAAGGCAGAAGGGTATTCGTGACTCGAATGGGAATAGTAGTTTCCTTGCCCCTTGTATGGCGCATTAGAGGGGTTTCTCTCATACTTATCGCGTTTGTATCTACATACTTTTATCTAGTTACGAGTGATTGTTAATATTGCTTTTCAGCTAGATTACATACTCGTCCCACTTTCACACACACACACACACACACACACACACACACACACACACACACACACACACACACACACACACACACACACACTACTTCTGGTAGATTGCAAAAAAAAGATATTTCGTCGAAGTTTACTCATTTTAAAATTATTACTACATGTCTGAACAAACTTGAAGCATTTAACCTAAATAACTTCTTATCATTCTCGGTTTCCGGTCTGTTTTAGCTTTCCCAATAGCGGTTATATCATTACTTTAACACTCGGGTCATGTATAGTAACATATTAGCAAAAGTAATACGCTTACCTGCTTCACGTCAACTTCTTGTAATGCTATGGCTTTACAACGACCGTCCTCATGTAATCCTTACAAGGCCATGGGAAAAGGGATTATCAAGTGTGCAAGAGGAATAGCTTTTTATATTTTAGGCTAACAATATCTTTCTGTCGACAATACGCAGATTAGAGCATAGAAAACTATCATGTTTATGCGTATGTTTTTAAATCCTTGATATTCCACATTACTTGAGTTTTCGTATTATTTATATATACGAGTATTGTAAATATCTCAAGAGTATTTCTTGCATTTGTTACTTGCGCTAAGAATCTAAACTTAGGTTAATTTAGCTCTCGTAACAAGATTTACGTTATCTACGTGATTTAACGTTCAGACGTTTACGGGGCTCGTCGGTCATTACGTAAACATTGAATAGTACACTAAAAGCCGGCTCATAAATAAAGAGCTAGAACGTTTAATGTAGCTGCCTATAAGTACTCAATGTACTACTGGACTATGTGGTGCGTGCGCTCGCGTGTATGTGTGTATTTTTATTAATTACGTCAGTGTAATATATTTTTTATATATTCTGTGTTTGTATTTATACAGGACAGGATAAGTGCGAAGGGGCAGGCTATGAAGGATTTTTTCCTTAGAGCGAAGGAACTAAAACAAATAAATAAATTTTCTGAGTATTAATTTTGGATGGATTTTAAATTATTGTCAAACTTCGTAAACATAAAGGTCATTTACATATGGCATACAACTGGTTATATTTTGCATGCTTTAAGCTATATAACTTTTGAAACAATTCGTTTCTTGTAATAGATATGATAACTCCTTTTTATACCATTTAGGTGGTCAAAGATAAACACTTAATAGGTTAGATCATTCAAATTGTATTCAAGGAATGTAATTCAATCACTAGTACCCGTCAACCTTCCGAGTATGTGATTGTGTGTGTGTGTGTGTTCGCCTAATTATGTTTCTAGCTGTAATATGTTGAAACATGACATTTTATTACGTCACTTTTATGTATTTCCCTTTTCTCTTGACACACTTGAACGCGTAATTTAATTTTCAACACTTCGTATTTCATTTTGAACACTTCGTATTTTATTTTGAACATTTCGTATTTCACTTTAAACACTTCTTATTTCCCTTAGAAGAATGCCTTCATTTTACCGTAAAACACTTGGGCCTAACACATAATGGAATACTGTATTCGTAGTATATGATTTGGAACACTTTACTTTTGGTATATTGGGAAACACGTGACTTCGATATATCACTCTGTTGCAGCCCACACGACAATAATCTTTAGTCGATCCTTTGAATAAATAAGATTTCTATTTCCGGCTAATTTTTACTTGACGTCTTATCTTTTCGTTCAAATGAGTGTTTAACCTTTTTTTGTGACCCTTCTCTTCTGATAGCCGCGAGTTCTCCTGTCTAGTATTGATATCTCCCCAATACCAGCCATTTCCCTCAAGTAGCTATTCCCAAGTCTTTTATAAACACAATAAATTGGTGTCCTTTTCAGGTAATGTGTAGCTCGGAATTAAAGTCACCTAGGTTAAAAAAACTACGTTGATGATATGATTTTACGATTTTAAAAATGGAGTTCCCGGAACAGATCTTTCTGAATGTAGACTCGAAAAAATTGTCTCATTGGTGTCCTGATTTCATTGTAGCTTTTTCCTCAACACACCCCGTCTTAGTTACGATGCTGTCAAAGCCATGAAATGATCTATTTGTTCTGCGCTTGTGCCTCCTTTCGAAGCAATAACACAATTATATACACATAAAAACGGCACAATTCTCCGACTGAAAGCTAATCGCAGTACGATTGCCAGTCCGCACCAACGAACCGCAAAGAAAGTGTTGCCCGGCCATTATTCCGCAATAAAAGCAGATGAATTTATCAAATAGAGTTTAGCAACAGGTTAGTGACCGGCTGCTGCAATTCGACAAGCTTTCTCAATATGCGTTCAAGTATGAAATTGTATTACTTTGTTTGCGCGAAGTGCAGTCGACACAGCGGTCACGAGCGCGTTGCGATTGTGAAAAAATTGTGATTGGATGACGTACGAAAAATAGTGCCTAGATCATGCTCCAGGTCATTTTGTTTTTCAGATTACGGTCGAGGTTTTACCAGTTATATTTTTTCAAATTTGAATCAAGTAACTAGGTCGTTTGAAGCAAACAAAATATTGGTAAAAACATCTCTTTTTTTTTAAAATGACAGCTTTGGAAAAAATCGCTTAGTTACTGAGGTGGCTTTTGACGCGTTTCGGTACAAAAGGTCCGTCTTCAGAAAACTATCAACCTATTGTCAAAAATGAATGATAAATTTTATTCGAATCAGAAAGCTCGTAACGTTTCATATGCGGTAGTAGTTCTCCTTGTTATCGAATGTTCTTTATTATCATTATGTTGTTTTTTATGTATGTTTTTTTTTTTTTTTTTTTTTGTAGCTTTGTTTATCAGTTTCAATTTATTAACAGGTAGCTTGTGACATGTTTTGGAACACATGGTTTATCTTTAGAAAACTTCAACTGTATTAACAAAATTACTGGTAAATTTCAACGAATCAAAAGTTGGATATTCGGTCAGTAGTGCTAGCCCAATTGGGACTACTGTTGTTGGGCCTATATCATCGTGTTGTTTTTTATGTATGTTAAAAAAAGAAATTTATCAGTTAATATATTTAATGTGTTAATGACATTTTCTGGATAGCTGAGGTAGCTTTTGACGCGCTTCGGAACACTTCGTGAAACTCTCATGTATTTAAGGAAACGAGGGATAAATTTTATTATAACCAGACGGCTGGGTATGTTCGATATTCTGTTAGTAGTGGTCGCCTATGTTGGGAGTTCTTCGTCATCATTTTGTCGTTTCTGATGTTTTACGTTTTTGTTTAATTTTGTTAATCTATTTTAATTTAATGTTAGTGAACTATTTTGGATAATAATCTGAGAGTGGGATTTATATTCTGAAAAAATCTGTAACTAGAGAAAAAATGTTTTGTAAAAAAAGATAGATTCACTGTTATTTATGAGAATCTAATTTTAGAAGGCGTTTTTCATTTTAACAATGACAATTAGCAACTGCATTACGCGAATACAAAATTCTTTATTTACGATCCTTTGTGTTGCAGAACAGGTTGTTGTCGGCAGCGTATTGATACCCAAAGTCGCGTCGAATGTACACGCAATAACCACTTCATCACGCCGATCTAGGCCGCAGCGTTCGATTCACAAGATCTGAACGACATTAGCGTTTAAGTTGTGAAGAAAAGGACTAATCTAGCGAACCGTCAATTTCCTGTCGAACCGGAACCTGCCGGAGAAATCGGAATCACAAATATGGAAGAGAGCTATGCTGCGCGAACGGTTTGCTGAATTGTAGGGATTTACACTCGGGTAATGTTGGCAAGAGTGCATCTATTAACATAACATTTACACATGGAGGCGTAATCTACCTTTTATTACCAGGCCCGGCACATTTAAATGTAATCTGGAAGATTTATGATTTCCTGTTATAGTATATCTGCGGAAGGATTTAACTCTTTCTGAGTGAACTGTTTGTTTTATTTTAGTTTTTTACTGTGGAATCGATGCAAACAAGTTCCAAAATAAATGTAATTTACTGGAGATTTTAACTAAAGTGTATGAGATGGCTACATGCAATAACTTTTCAACCGTGATCTCTTCACACGAAGGATGACTGTCGGCATTGTTGTTGTAAACAAATACTTAACCTAATTTATACGGAGGAGAAATATTCCGTTGAGTAGCCTAAGGCAAAACAAGCGAATTCAGTTAGTGTATTTAAAAACAGTAATTACCCATGGTACAAAATTAGGAATCATGTCATTTTTTGTGTAAAAGTCTTGTCGAATTGGATAATGTTGTTTTGTAAAATTTTAGAGTCTCTACTAATGTTAGATTTAACAATTGAATGTTCACCATAGTAAATGTATGTTATTAACCCTTTGTATGTAAAGTAAAATATTGGGAGACGCCCAAAGTGTTTTAAAAGATTAGAAATAGGTAATTATATTTGTATTCGTCGAACTCGCAACCACTGGTAAGTCACCCTTATGACGTTTTTCAGAGTTACGAATTACAATGCTACGAACGTATTACATATAAAAACTTGGAATACGTGATACGTGTTGACTTCATTGGATGGAAGATGAGTATAAAGTTATTTTACCTTGATATGATTGAAAGTCTTCAAATATAAAAAAACTAATACGAAGTAAATTCCAATTTAAAAATTACGACGTAATTCCGGGAGAATTCTTTAGAAACTTTTCAATAAGAATTTACACCAGTTTTTCTCAGGTTGTCTTTGAATGGCAGCCACATGTTTTGTGTGCGAAACTAACTCAGCCCGTATTATGGATAAGAACTGCACTGTGAATCGGCCTACGTTTAATAGCTTTTAGTGAATTGATGTTTTTTTTAATTCAAATTTTTGATAAAAGTACTTTATTTGATAAAATCACTCTAGCTTGTAACTTCTTGTTTGCTAGACTGTACTTTTGTAATAAGACCCTGATGATGATGACATTGTCATCGAAATGTACATAAGGCTTTAATTTTAAGTAACTTGTATTATTTGTGCGGTATTGAGGTTCTTTCCAATATTTTATCTGTAATATATTGTACCACCGTGCTCTTGATATCGTGTACAAGTAGGCCTACTTTATATATTTTTATATATCTTACTTCTTTTTTTATTTAAAAATACTTCCTACTTTTAACCTATTTTAATTTTTTATTGTTGCTTGTGTTTTCATAAAATAAACAGTCTCCAGTTGCTCACCTTGGCTTTTCACGGTGTTTATATTTACACAACCCCATACTTTGCCATTTGAACTTCGCGCACGACGATTTTTAAAATATTGCCATTCGAAGTTACATGCGCTGTTTAAAATCAGTATCTTTATTATTATTATTATATTAGACCTATATTCGTATTATTATTGTTACTTTTTAATATTTATTAATATAATATCGTTATCTATTTTTTCTCAATAAGCGTATGTTAGATTAGTGTGAGGAATTTTCATATTATAGTTTCAATATTTCTCCACCAGAATGTGCAACTTTAAAAAAATGGCGCATGGTCTAGTGATGCAGTAACGCCGTCCATTTAATCCATTGCTGTATCTGTCAAATACTTCTTAGCACTTTATTATCACGCGTATATAACGTTTAAAGAACAGAAAATTATTTGTTGCCAAATTTAATATTCAACTAGAAACACGTGTTTTTGTCACGTGATGTCACACGCACGAGGAATAAAGTAGAAACACAGATGTCCTTTGTCATAGATAAAACAACCGAGTAGCGCACCAACAGATGTTTAGCATTCCATGTTCGGCAGACGGTGATTCATCGTCCTGTATCTCTTTCCTCTGCCACCTTGATCTTATCACAACTAACCGTTCTGCAACGACTAATTTGCATATGTTTCCTGTTGGTGATGTCGCCAGGTGGTGACGGGATTCTGCGCGTGCGCAGTGGCTGTTATTACAGAATAAGGTTATGTAGTAAACTGTTCACATACACTTCACATTTTATTTTCAAATCCTTTGTCGGTAGAACGACTTAGAGCTAAATTGGACTTGATTGGTTAATATCCACGTGCATATAGCGCTGTTAAAATATTTTATCTATTTGAAAATGTTTTGAATTACCAGGGTTAAAATATTGAATAGCGGGTTGATTGGCTACTGTAGTATTATTGGTTCTAATAACCCCTTGTACTAATCATGATGGGAGGAAATCGTCGACGTCTTTAGCGGGAGGAATGCAAATATGCTTACGTCACTGGTTCACCTTGAATTTTACAACCTGACTCAACTCCAGCACCATCTGTTAGCCGTAATATCCCCTATTCCAGCTGCCAATAGATCATTATGTTTTCATTTCTCTTTCCACATATTTCTCCTCATTCCCCTTCTTACACAGGGAGAGAACTGCGGAGATGATGTTTGGAGAGCACTTATACATGAACATAATCCTTCTGCATATCCTTGATTTTGTTTGTGTCCTTACCTTATTTCTGTCTAATCAGATTCTCTTCACGGTCGATAATAGTCAAACAGAAACCTACCCCTGACGCCCCAACGTCTCTTTAATTAACGAGTTGGTTAAAGAGTATGTAATCGTATTTACAATCATTCATCTGATTGAATCGAGGTAAAAAAAATAGCCTATATTACAGTAGTCTCGATAATTCTAATTAGATGGGACCGACACCCCCTCGGATTAGCGAAAATTTGGATTACATCGAAATACGTTCCTGTGCGTTAGAAACATAAGAGTTTTAATATACCCTAATACAGTACATACTGTAATTAAGAATTCACGAAATAAATTCATAGAACTTTATAGGAACATTTCTTGGATGCCCGACTCATTTCCTTTGCATTCCGTATGGTTATAAACATTTCTTGGAAGCCTTACTCATTTCCTTTGCATTATCTATGGTTATAAACATTTCTTGGAAGCCCTGTTTATTTCCTTTGTATTCCGTATGGTTATAAACATTTCTTGGAAGCCCTACTCATTTCATTTGCATTCCGTATGGTTAAAAACATTTCTTGGAAGCCCTACTCATTTCCTTTGCATTCCCTATGGTTATAAACATTTCTTGGAAGCCCTTCTCATTTCCTTTGCATTTCCTATGGTTATAAACATTTCTTGGAAGCCCTACTCATTTCCTTTGTATTCCGTATGGTTATAAACATTTCTTGGAAGCCCTACTCATTTCCTTTGTATTCCGTATGGTTATAAACATTTTTCGGAAGCCTGACTTATTTCATTTGCATTCCGTATGGTTATAAACATTTCTTGGAAGCCCTGCTCATTTCCTTTGTATTCCGTATGGTTATAAACATTTCTTGGAAGCCCTACTCATTTCCTTTGTATTCCGTATGGTTATAAACATTTCTTGGAAGCCCTGCTCATTTCCTTTTCATTCCCTATGGTTATAAACATTTCTTGGGAGCCCTACTCATTCCCTTTGTATTCCGTATGGTTATAAACATTTTTCGGAAGCCCGACTCATTTCCTTTACATACCGTATTGATATGAACATTTCTTGGAAGCTCAACCCATTTCCGTTGCATACCGTATTGATGTGAACTTTTGTTGGAAGCCCGGCTAGTTTCTTTTGTATACTGTTTTGAAGTACAGTAAACATTTTAAGGAAAACCGACTCATTTCCTTTACGTACCGTACGGCTATAAACATTTTTTTGGAAACCCAATTCATCATTTTTTTTTCAAATAGTTGATATAGGCTCAAATAAAAATAGGCTCGAATTTGCTGGAAGCTCGGAAAATCGGGACTCGGTTTATCGAGACTACTGTATCTGTTCTTAACGTTTATAAAGGAAAAGGACTGCATTAGTTGGTCAAGTGTCAAGGGGACAATTCTCCAGCTTCATTGAAAAGTTATTAAAATTATTTAAAAACAAACCAGCCAGTCAATACTATGCGTATTTTCTAATTAATTCAGTAATATAAATGAATGAAAGTTTATCATGATTTGTGTTACTTGTCGGTATAAAATCTACATTATCGTCCTTTCCTCTGTAGCGTATGTAGAAGTAACAACACCGGGCTATAGGAACGCATACCGCCGAGCCCTATACCGTCTGTGGATGCTACTCAAATTACTAAGCAATTTCACTGTACGGCCTAGTCCTACATTTCCTCACACGATTCCTAGAGCCTCTCTCTTTGCGACCAAGTTTTATTAAACCACAACCTGCGATTGTGTGACGTGTTCTTGTGTTATGCGCTTTGTGGAGTGTCGTCTGTGACTATCAGACACTGTTGGATCTGTGAAAGTCCTTTTGTCACTTTACAACCTGAACGTGACCATATTTAGCGCACAGCTTTATAAGTGGCGCTAGATGCGAATGGATATTTGACGAGCTCATATAGCTTTCCACGAACATTCCGTTGTCTAATATTGAACTTAGATATCGATTTTGTGAAATTCCTTAATAAAAGAATCAATACTTACTTATTTGTCTATACTCTATCATACTATCAATGCTCTATTGATATTATCTTATCTTATCTTCATATTTTACGTCGCCTTCCAGACTCATTAGTTTCTAATAATTATTAGAATAATCTAATAATTATAATTAGAGACTCTTATTAATTTAATATATATCGTAATATGTATTCTTGTGTATTAATAAATAACATATTCAAAATACAAATACAAGAATTATAATTGAATTTATAATTCAAAGCTTTTCGTTGGCTAACAGTACCAACATCATCAGGAATATTAAACAATTAAAATTCGTGTATTATATAAACAATGTTCTTTATATATATATATAATACGTTTTCTTGTTTAATAATTTAAAACAACATAGGTTATTCAAATATAAGAATATTTATTAATTTATATTCAAAGCTTTTCGTTGGTAAACAGTACCAACATCATCAGGAATGAAAATTACAATAATGTCATATTTTACATTATTGTAATTTTCATTCCTGATGATGTTGGTACTGTTTACCAACGTAAAGCTTTGAATATAATATAATAAATATTCTTGTATTTGAATAACCTATGTTGTTTTAAAATATATATATTCAAGATTAAATAATATACACTAATTACAGGAATTAATTTATTGAATAATACATTCAAAGCTTTTCGTTGGTTAACATTACTAACATCCTCAGGAATTACAAGAATGCATCTCTCTCTCTCTCTCTCTCTCTCTCTCTCTCTATATATATATATATATATATATATATATATATAGAGAGAGAGAGAGAGAGAGAGCCTATATATATATATATATATATATATATAGCCAAATTTTGATACTACCTCTGCTACTTGAAAATACATTCTAAAGAAACAAACAAAAAATTATGTCACAAACTTCTACTTCATCCAACTGTTTGCATTTCTGCCGCACAGTCCAATAGAGGATGGTTAGAGCTCGAGGTCACTATTTTCATGGTAAAGGCGTGAACCTCGAGCTGATCGTTTAGGCAGGGGGGCACCACGAGCAGGCGATCATCATCACCCCCACCCCACCATCACAAACATCTACTTCATCCAACTGTTTGCATTTCTGCCGCACAGTCCAATAGAGGATGGTTAGAGCTCGAGGTCACTATTTTCATGGTGAAGGCGAGAACCTCGAGCTGATCGTTTAGGCAGGGGGGCACCACGAGCAGGCGATCAGCATCACCCCCACCCCACCATCACAAACTTCTACTTCATCCAACTGTTTGCATTTCTGCCGCACAGTCCAATAGAGGATGGTTAGAGCTCGAGGTCACTATTTTCATGGTAAAGGCGAGAACCTCGAGCTGATCGTTTAGGCAGGGGGGCACCACGAGCAGGCGATCAGCATCACCCCTACCCCACCATCGCAAACTTCTACTTCATCCAACTGTTTGCATTTCTGCCGCACAGTCCAATAGAGGATGGTTAGAGCTCGAGGTCACTATTTTCATGGTGAAGGCGAGAACCTCGAGCTGATCGTTTAGGCAGGGGGGGCACCACGAGCAGGCGATCAGCATCACCCCCACCCCACCATCACAAACTTCTACTTGATCCAACTGTTTGCATTTCTGCCGCACAGTCCAATAGAGGATGGTTAGAGCTCGAGGTCACTATTTTCATGGTGAAGGCGAGAACCTCGAGCTGATCGTTTAGGCAGGGGGGGGCACCACGAGCAGGCGATCAGCATCACCCCCTACCCACCATCACAAACTTCTACTTGATCCAACTGTTTGCATTTCTGCCGCACAGTCCAATAGAGGATGGTTAGAGCTCGAGGTCACTATTTTCATGGTAAAGGCGTGAACCTCGAGCTGATCGTTTAGGCAGGGGGGCACCACGAGCAGGCGATCAGCATCACCCCCACCCCACCATCACAAACATCTACTTCATCCAACTGTTTGCATTTCTGCCGCACAGTCCAATAGAGGATGGTTAGAGCTCGAGGTCACTATTTTCATGGTGAAGGCGAGAACCTCGAGCTGATCGTTTAGGCAGGGGGGCACCACGAGCAGGCGATCAGCATCACCCCCACCATCGCAAACTTCTACTTCATCCAACTGTTTGCATTTCTGCCGCACAGTCCAATAGAGGATGGTTAGAGCTCGAGGTCACTATTTTCATGGTAAAGGCGTGAACCTCGAGCTGATCGTTTAGGCAGGGGGGCACCACGAGCAGGCGATCAGCATCACCCCCACCCCACCATCACAAACATCTACTTCATCCAACTGTTTGCATTTCTGCCGCACAGTCCAATAGAGGATGGTTAGAGCTCGAGGTCACTATTTTCATGGTGAAGGCGAGAACCTCGAGCTGATCGTTTAGGCAGGGGGGCACCACGAGCAGGCGATCAGCATCACCCCCACCCCACCATCACAAACTTCTACTTGATCCAACTGTTTGCATTTCTGCCGCACAGTCCAATAGAGGATGGTTAGAGCTCGAGGTCACTATTTTCATGGTGAAGGCGAGAACCTCGAGCTGATCGTTTAGGCAGGGGGGGGGCACCACGAGCAGGCGATCAGCATCACCCCCTACCCACCATCACAAACTTCTACTTGATCCAACTGTTTGCATTTCTGCCGCACAGTCCAATAGAGGATGGTTAGAGCTCGAGGACACTATTTTCATGGTAAAGGCGTGAACCTCGAGCTGATCGTTTAGGCAGGGGGGGCACCACGAGCAGGCGATCAGCATCACCCCCAACCCACCATCACAAACTTCTACTTCACCCAACTGTTTGCATTTCTGCCGCACAGTCCAATAGAGGATGGTTAGAGCTCGAGGTCACTATTTTCATGGTGAAGGCGAGAACCTCGAGCTGATCGTTTAGGCAGGGGGGGGGGGCACCACGAGCAGGCGATCAGCATCACCCCCACCATCGCAAACTTCTACTTCATCCAACTGTTTGCATTTCTGCCGCACAGTCCAATAGAGGATGGTTAGAGCTCGAGGTCACTATTTTCATGGTAAAGGCGTGAACCTCGAGCTGATCGTTTAGGCAGGGGGGCACCACGAGCAGGCGATCAGCATCACCCCCACCCCACCATCACAAACATCTACTTCATCCAACTGTTTGCATTTCTGCCGCACAGTCCAATAGAGGATGGTTAGAGCTCGAGGTCACTATTTTCATGGTAAAGGCGTGAACCTCGAGCTGATCGTTTAGGTAGGGGGCACCACGAGCAGGCGATCAGCATCCCCCCCCAACCATCGCAAACTTCTACTTCATCCAACTGTTTGCATTTCTGCCGCACAGTCCAATAGAGGATGGTTAGAGCTCGAGGTCACTATTTTCATGGTGAAGGCGAGAACCTAGAGCTGATCGTTTAGGCAGGGGGCACCACGAGCAGGCGATCAGCATCCCCCCTCCACCATCGCAAACTTCTACTTCATCCAACTGTTTGCATTTCTGCCGCACAGTCCAGTAGAGGATGGTTAGAGCTCGAGGTCTCTATTTTCATGGCGAAGGCGAGAACCTCGAGCTGATTGTTTAGGCAGGGGGCACCACGAGCAGGCGATCAGCATCCCCCCTCCACCATCGCAAACTTCTACTTCATCCAACTGTTTGCATTTCTGCCGCACAGTCCAGTAGAGGATGGTTAGAGCTCGAGGTCTCTATTTTCATGGCGAAGGCGAGAACCTCGAGCTGATTGTTTAGGCAGGGGGCACCACGAGCAGGCGATCAGCATCACCCCCACCCCACCATCACAAACTTCTACTTGATCCAACTGTTTGCATTTCTGCCGCACAGTCCAATAGAGGATGGTTAGAGCTCGAGGTCACTATTTTCATGGCGAAGGCGAGAACCTCTAGCTGATTGTTTAGGCAGGGGGCACCACGAGCAGGCGATCAGCATCCCCCCCACCCCACTATCACAAACTTCTACTTGATCCAACTGTTTGCATTTCTGCCGCACAGTCCAATAGAGGATGGTTAGAGCTCGAGGTCACTATTTTCATGGTGAAGGCGAGAACCTCGAGCTGATCGTTTAGGCAGGGGGGCACCACGAGCAGGCGATCAGCATCCCCCCCCCCCACCATCGCAAACTTCTACTTCATCCAACTGTTTGCATTTCTGCCGCACAGTCCAATAGAGGATGGTTAGAGCTCGAGGTCACTATTTTCATGTTAAAGGCGAGATCCTCGAGCTGATCGTTTAGGCAGGGGGCACCACGAGCAGGCGATCAGCATCCCCCCTCCACCATCGCAAACTTCTACTTCATCCAACTGTTTGCATTTCTGCCGCACAGTCCAGTAGAGGATGGTTAGAGCTCGAGGTCACTATTTTCATGGCGAAGGCGAGAACCTCGAGCTGATCGTTTAGGCAGGGGGCACCACGAGCAGGCGATCAGCATCCCCCCTCCACCATCGCAAACTTCTACTTCATCCAACTGTTTGCATTTCTGCCGCACAGTCCCGTAGAGGATGGTTAGAGCTCGAGGTCACTATTTTCATGGTAAAGGCGAGAACCTCGAGCTGATCGTTTAGGCAGGGGGCACCACGAGCAGGCGATCAGCATCCCCCCCACCATCGCAAACTTCTACGTCATCCAACTGTTTGCATTTCTGCCGCACAGTCCAGTAGAGGATGGTTAGAGCTCGAGGTCACTATTTTCATGGTAAAGACGAGAACCTCGAGCTGATCGTTTAGGCAGGGGGCACCACGAGCAGGCGATCAGCATCCCCCCCCACCATCGCAAACTTCTACGTCATCCAACTGTTTGCATTTCTGCCGCACAGTCCAGTAGAGGATGGTTAGAGCTCGAGGTCACTATTTTCATGGTAAAGGCGAGAACCTCGAGCTGATCGTTTAGGCAGGGGGCACCACGAGCAGGCGATCAGCATCCCCCCCCACCATCGCAAACTTCTACGTCATCCAACTGTTTGCATTTCTGCCGCACAGTCCAGTAGAGGATGGTTAGAGCTCGAGGTCACTATTTTCATGGTAAAGGCGAGAACCTCGAGCTGATCGTTTAGGCAGGGGGCACCACGAGCAGGCGATCAGCATCCCCCCCACCATCGCAAACTATAAACAGTAACAACTTGGAGCAACTGTGGTCTTCTTGTTTTAAATTAATGAAAACCTCTTAACCATGAACACTTTAAACCGTATGAACATTTCAATTGCATGGTAATCATCTTCAGAGGTAATAATTACAAGAATAACTCCTCCAAGGGGCTTAGTATAGACCCAAGCTGACCTTGATATCGAATAGTTTTACTTCAATAAGGAACCCTACCCTTGTGTACCATACAGTTCTCTATTCTCATTATCGTGGACTATTTTTATACCTCCGGTAGTTCTTCTTTGTCCTTACACTTAAGTAGTTGGATGTGAACCCGAAACTATGGTCTTCACGATCCTAGACTTGCGAGACATGTGCCTTGAATTATATTCTATACTACAAACATTTTATTGTATTTACCTTAATCCTACATATTTTGAAAATACTTTTGTTATACTCTGACGGTAATAATCAGAGAAAATTATATTTTTCAATTCCTTCTAGTAGTTCACACTCTCCTTATAGTATATACGTGTGTGTATGTTTATACATAAATCTTTAAACTTTCAATCGTAAATCAAATATTTTTTTATTATTCCACTCAAGCTTAAATACATTTTTTTAAACTTGATATTGATAAAATTTTTTCCAATAATAATAATTATTATAATGAATTTTCATTAATTAATTTTAGTTTTATACAAGAAAAAAGCTTTACAAAAGGGGCAAGGTATGCAATATAGTTACCGTCCCATTTGTCTTAAAATTAGTGATAACATGTGATTTCATAAAACAGCTGATTTTATGTACTAGGTTATGTGGTAAAACAGCTCTATTTTAACGCACATGTTGTGTTAATTTATTTATATTAATTGTAATTATTTAATAAAAAGTAACTAAAGTGAAATTTTCTTTGTTGATCTAAGTAGGAATTTACTTTAAAAATTGTTGGTTTATATGACGTGTTTTAATATTTTATCAGTTTCGATCAAACATTTATGTGTCTAAAATTCTGATACTACATTTGATACAGATTGAAAAAGAAAGTATCCTTGTTTATGTATATTGAAATACTTTTAACAATTTCTTCACTATTACAAGACATAGAGCAGAGGTGAAAGGTTTTTCCTTGGGTATTCTCTTCCCGCTGCAAAACCTGCCCAACTTGCTCCAGCACAACGGGCTAGTCGAAACAATTGCCCTTATCTCGGAAATGACGCCTTTCCATTTCGCGCACCGAAAAAGGCAAGGCAAGACTTCGTGACTGTTGTTTGGTTAATCAGCCGGCAGTTTGACGATTCAAATTGGCGATTCATCTGTGTTTGATACTGGCGGCCGATTGTTGAACTGAATCCGCAACACCGGTCCGGTCACGATGTTGACCCCGACGTATTAAAGAATCCAGATGAAGCTCTGAATATACCCGGAGTGAATAATGATAGCCGTAATTCGAACAGCTGGCTTAACCTCACTTCATTAATGGTAGGTCGTCGAGCGACTGTGCTGGATCGGGACACGTCTTCCTCCATAACGTTCATCTCAGGCACTATCACATGTAACCACTCTTTTAATAACTGTTATGCTCATATTAATAAAAATAACTGATAATATTTACGAGTCGCGTTTCAAAATTTTGTCATTTAAACCTGGATCCAGGTCAACTTGTGACACGCAAGTATATTACCTCCATAACATTCAGCTCAGGCGAAATCAAATAATCACTCTGTATAACCGTTATACCCGTATTAACAAAGGTAACGGTTTGTTTTGGCTAGTCGCATTGATCGGGTTTTAATTTTTTTAAGGTTCAACTTAGATCCAGGTGAGCGCGTGACATGAAAGTTTACCTCCATAATCTTCAGCTCAGGGAAAATCTCATAATCACTCTTTTAATAACCGTTATGCACATATTAATAGAATTAAAGGTTTATTTTGGCGAGTCGCGTCGATTAGGTTCCAAACATTTTTCGGTTCAACTTGATCCAGGTCATCTGGGGACATCCTAAGTTTTTTTAGGCCTACGTCCTTAACGTTTATATCTCGGGCAATATCACATAATCACTCTTTTCATAACTGTTATGTTCTCATTATAAAAAATAACAGTTTTTATTGACCGGTCATGTAACACAGGTTACTTAATTTTGTCATTGTCACTTAGATCCAGGTCGGAGGAGGACTGAATTTTATAACGTTCTGCTTTTGTGATGCCTAAAACACTAAGACCAGTTTTAATAGCTTAGTGTGATGCCTGAAACACTAAGACCAGTTTTAATAGCTTAGTGTGATGCCTAAAACACTAAAGTAGATGTCAAAACCACAGTTTCGCCACAAAAACAGGTGGTTTTGATGAAAAATACGTTACTTTTCCGTTAAAAACGGTTAGGTGGGGTATGAGGGGTTGGTTTCAGCGATTATTGGAGGGTGACGTGTATGGTACGAGGTATGGAATGTGCGCGGTTGTGCGTAGGTGTAGGTGGCAGGTGTTTTTTTTAGAAATACGTTAATTTTCCGTTAAAGACCGTTAGGTGAGGTAGTATGGGTTGGTTGGTGATATGCGTGTTGGCTGTTGTGTGATGTAATTAGAAGCATGTTCGGACATGTTGGGGGGTAATGTAAAAACCGTTGTTTACCTAGAGAATGTGTGTATTATATTCTGTACCCAGTTCGTTGCTGACCTATATTTTTACTATAGCGTCGCGTGTGTACGGTTGAAATCCGTTACGAGGTGATGGGATTATTTTCGCTATAAATGTGTCAGTCGCAAAGACTGAACGGTGACTTCTCTGTTTGTTCTCCAGATCTTTACTGGTTAAAAAAATGTAAAAGCATGTTAATTTATTGATATAGGTTCCTCGCGTAAAACGTCATTGGGAACTTGTATAGATGATGACGACGACATACTTGTGTTATAGTTGTGGGATAAGTAGTTGGTTAGTATGTCAAGGTCATAGGAAGATGTTTTTAAAAAGAGTCGCAAGCAGAAGTGCTTGCGACATTAATATTAATTTTTTTATTTATTTATTTATTATTTTTTTTATTATTTTTTTTTTTACACAAATACAATAGCATCTTATAATTACAACGCTATATTATAACAAAAATACAATTTTTTTTTAGACTAATACAGCTACTGATGTAAAGTCAGTTTGGTGGACCCACATCCGGACGGTCCGTTGGAGACTATGTGAAATTCGCCGGCACCCACCTCATCCAAATCCATGTTCGCCAACAGCGTGATGAAGTGTCTAAGTAGGAATATCTGGAATTTCGGGTCTTCTCCTTCCTTGTATGGGAAACCAAACCTCCGAGCGCAGCAACAACTGCTTCCCCGTAGGTAGTGTCGACTTTTCTGAGGTAGTGCACCGAATACTTTTTACCTTCCTTCAGTTCTGAACATTTCTTTATGGGCAACCCGTCAGCTTTAGACTTTGAGTTGAACTGTTGAATTATTGACTGTAAAGTTGCTTCGCGGTTCATAGTTACGGAGGAGAAGTAACTGTATCGTGTAGCTCTGCCTGAGGTCTATAAGGAAATGATGTCTAACCACCGCTCTCTTTGGTTTATATAATGCGTTTCCCCCTCCCTTATTATTGTAGTCATAGTCTTAAGACTGTCGCGACTTTCATCGCACGTAGAAGCGCGCAATTCGTTTCTTTGTGTTGCGGGGCTATAACGCTTTTACAAACGTTCTGGATTCCTCTCAGGAAGGTCCATTCTCTTGAGGAACCGATATCGATAACTTCAGCAGAAGTGAAACCACGAATCCATTTCGCCTTTTCGTCGCCCGTTGTAAATATCAGATCGAACTGTTTCACGTAGTATAACATGACGTTACGAAGCTCTACGTAATCGGTGAACCCTTCCTCCCACGATATGTGATGATAATTCTTACTCAACCAATTGTTGGTTTTCTTGTATTTATTGCTCAAGGTAGAGTATTCGAAAGGCGGTTTAAATAGGAACGTGTAGGTAGCGTTTGTTTGTAGGTCCAATAATACGAGTTCCTTCACTATAAACGCGTTACACTCTCCTTTAAAACATTGCATCTCTAACACGCAAGCAGATCGTTCCATTATTTCTTTTTCCTTGTCCTCTATTCTCCAAAACGTCCGGACGCAGACTGCAAATAGGTCTCGATCCTTTTCGCCTTTTATACCTCTTCCTGCTTAGGAAGAATGCTCGTAGCGTTCTCATCTTCCCCCGACGTTATCGGTTCAACGTTCTTGATATCTTCCTCCTCGTCTTCTACGCTCGTTTCTTGATCCAGCATAAGCAACAGCTGTCTATTGAGTTCAACCTCTTGTGGCAACCGGTTGTATATGCTATAATCAATGTACCCGTACTCTGGTGGCTCACCAATCCCACCTTTTAAACAAGCCTCTACATAGTCTCTAATACTGTCCTCAGACAACTTCAACTGTTCCAAGTACCTTTCAACGGCAGGAACCACACCATTTAGTACGTAAAATTCTCTAGGCGTCAACATAACCTTTTGCCCGTTCCGATGATAATCTTTAATACGAACGTAGTGTTTGCCGTATATCTTTACGGTGTCAACTTCGATATCTGTTCCGGGTAATATCAAACGTGTCTTCTTTCCGCTTTCTCGACAGGCTAGGAAGGTTTCAAAAACGTTCAAGTAGCCGACAAAGGTCTTGAACGAATCCGCTGTAAATAATATGTATCTTTTGGAGTGGTTGATGAGCACTCCTGGCAAAAGAGACAGAGACTCAAAAACCCCTACTGTCACGTTCTTTCCCATGCACGCAGTTAGTGGGTACACAGCACGGAGATAGGCACCGATAAACATATCGCTTATGTCGTCTTCAAGATCGTCTTCCCTGTTCCTTTTCATTTCCGTTAGACGTATTGCGTTGTTATAGAGCGAGGTTAGAGCGTTGTCAACGTCTTTAAACTCTGGTATTTCTACACGAGTTTCTTTTGAATTTTCATTAGAAACCGTATCATCCACGTTTTCGTCCAACTTAACACCACCCGCTAAAGGTGCGTCCGTCTCACTACATGTGTTCATTATGTGGGTTCAAGGTCCTTTCTAACTATGAATGTCTGGAAAGTGATCTTGACTGGCCGAGATCAAAGTTTTAAATGAAAACAACTCCATCCGACTTTCTTATATACATCGCCACCCCCTCCCACTGATCAAAACAAAACACCTCTACGACACTCTCTTTACACTCCCTGTGAGAGGCGTATAAGTTACTATCGTATCGTGTAAAATCAAACAGTAAGCAGCCGTTTTGTCAGGAATATTTTCTGCTGTCTCAAATTCTAACCTGATATCAACTGTTGAGCTCTTCACAGATTCGTTCTGTTTCGAACAATCAATAACCACTATTGGTGAATATTCCTCATACGAATCCGGAGAAAACAGAGGCGCGTTCTTACGCCCGTAATACGATGATTGAAACTTAGCGTACATCTCGTACAGCATTGAATAACGTTATTTCGAAAAATCGGCGCTAACGTTGTCGTACGGGAAAAACTGCGAGTTTAGGAACAGTTTTATGTTTTTAAGATTGCAATGATCGAAATTAGTTGAATATCTTGTAATGACGTGCTTCCTGTTAGTCTGAAATGCAAAAATTACAAATCTTGGTTTCTCCATTTGGTTCGACGTTTTTATCGTCCATGAATGTCTCTGAGTTTGCGGCAGTACGGGGTATTCGTGCAACTCCCAACTCCGAAATGGTACCACGATCTCGTGGTCATCGTTTAGCTCTCTCAAAAGCCTGACCTTGTGTTCATCAGACAATCTCACGTGCGGCACCCGCCATACTATCTTTTCCAAAACGCATTTCCAATCCAATGTGGCATCGGTTGCACCGGTAGCTCCTATTATGCAATCGTTGTCTGAAGAAGATCTTATTAGAACCAACTCTTGACGGACGTTCATTATTATTCTACGGTAATCCTCTGCAAACCCCAACAACAATTGAAGCGGAATACAAAAGTCAAAATTCCCTGTTGAGTTTGGTTTTTCATTAATATCGGTAGGAAACAACCAACCGGACATTCTTATAATGTTGCGATCTGGAGCCGAAAGAGATACTAGGCCTTTTAGAGTGCTGGTTATTCCCACGCGTTTCACGGAATCAACCGTAACACCGGAAATTTCATATCTAATCTCCTCGAACAGATACGACATCGCGTTATTCACAAACGGGACTTCCGTTCCCAAAGTCCCATCTTTTTTCGTCACCTTTCCTTCGATGTACAGGTAGCTCTCCGACGGCAGAGTGTACGCATCTTGCGATTGAATAGGAATACGGATTTCGTCGTTATTTCCTAATCTGGATGAAGCGTAAGGGTTGTGGCTGTGATACTCCTTCTCCCAAATCGTTTCGTCGAACACCGGACCGTGGCCTATGTCTAATATATCCATCGTTAAGAACTGTGAAACCTATTCTTTCTAGAAACGTCTTGTTCTCACTTGTTATCCTTTCTATCTGTTCACAAGAACTGAATTTCGTTCCACCAAGAGTATCGTTAATAAAGTCTAACCCCATACTCATACGCGTTTTATATGCAACCTGATGCTTATAGTTTCTCCTCTAAAATCAACTGGATCCCCGTTTTGATCAAGCACTCTCACTACGACTTCTGAAATCAAACTGAATTTTATGGGCAAGTAAACCAGATTTTGTGGTACTTCTATTATTTTATATCCCGGCGGAACCGATGGAATAAACGAATGTATAATATGTTCCCTCTTTCCGTTTTTGTAAGAACCGTCTATGATGTTACAGGAAATTTCGATGTTGTTTACCTTTATAATATTGACCTCTTCATCGCCTAAATGAGGTTTCTTTTCTTCGTTCGGTGCGAGGTTTCTTTTAAACCCCAACAGCGATCCTATAGAATGTGATTGATCGAAATGTATGTTGAATTTAGTAACTATTTCGCATCGAAGGAGGCTGTTATTTGCCGTAAGCGAAAAGTTGCTGTAACCTATGGACCTCTGTAACACTCTGTTCACTTCGTCAATTTCGTAAGACCCTGTAGGCAATTCTATCTCTTATATTTTATTGTTTTTTACGTCACCCGCTTTGCTGTAGTGTAATTTGTTGTTAATGCCTTTGGTGACGTTTGGTATGGAATTGTATGTAGTGAATTCTAATAGAGCCGCTTCCCACTGGCTTTCTTCGTGCAGCCTTAAAGGTGGAAACAGCACGCTCCTCAGTATAGACTCGTCCCCAGTAAGGGATACCGTGTACGAAGACATCTTAAATGACACTGACTTTATTTGCCAGGAATTCTAAACATAAATGGCCGCAAATTAACGAGTCTTCCGGTTGTCTTCTTTCATAATTGTATAGAATTGTTTTTGCCGATCGTAAATACTGATTCAATTCCGATGGTGGTGGCAAGTTGCCGAAACTATCGAAGTAAAACACTGTGCTTCCTAATTTTTTGTAACAGACCCAATGCGTTCCCGACCCGACGGTGCTGTCCAAGTTCACTATAGCTGATTCGTTTACACGAGGTTTTGACGGAAGATTGTCTCTCATAAAGACGCCTCTGAAATTCGGTATAGAAAGGCAGTATGCGTAACGTTCGAGCTCTTCATTCGTCAATGCCTTGTTCGGTAATACGAGTTTTCTACTACTATTTAATACACATTTCTGTACGGTCGCAGGTACAACCCCCTCCCGTTTTTTGAACCATTGTTCCTACGTCTTCTCCTGTACTTACTGTCTGTCCTCTTTCGACCAACTCTTCTGACAGGCACCCTTTTACGTCTTTTTCTTATTCTCCTTTTCATCCGTCCACCTCCGATTGCACTTTTTGCCTTCATCGCTCCGGCCACCGCTAAAGCAGCCGCTCTTTCACCAATACTAGCGTCACTAGACTTAGCCCTTTGCCAAGCTTTTTCTGCTAAAACCCTGTCTGCTACAGAACGTGATGCTGAATCAGAATATCGGGAATAAACTATGTCGTGGACCTTACAGGCTTCGTCTAACTTATTTATACCCCGATCTCCTCGTGCCAAACGTTTTTTCAACTTTGTACCTGGTCCGCAATATCTATACCCACCCGGTATGTGTAATTCCACCGGTAAAGCGTCGATAGCCCTGTTGACTACGGCACTAACTGGAATAATACCGACTGCTTTTTTCGCAAGTCTTACAAGTGATGATGATAAACCACTTCCTTCTCTTACAAACTTCTTTCCGTTACTAAATGTTTTACCGTTTAACATATTAAATATATATGTATCTATTATTTATCTACACGGTTACTTCATATAGAATGTCCATTTGTTGTAGAAACTTGTTACTTTATAATAACGAACCACTTCATACCAAGTTTTTTTAAAATAAAGAAATACCTCTATCACATCCAAATGCTTGCAATAATTATTTCTTGTTTTATTTTGTTTATTATTTTTTTATATTTTTTTTGTAGCATATATTTAATAATTGTTATTCTTTTTACAACAATAATTACTAACACATGTATCACATTAACTTTTTATTGAACAAAAAATAATATTTACATTGTATTACACTTAACTAAATAGTAAATGGAAGTAACAGCTCTTCTCCGGTCAATTCCCCTCCTCCGCAATACCGTCAACGGCTGGTTTTTCCGCTTCTGGAGGATAAGATATTGGTGACGTTCCACGAGCATCGGGTGTATCCTTTCCATAGTTCGAGGCGCCGACTGTAACTCTCATGCTGAATCTTTGATCCAATAGCTTATTCATCTCGGTTGAGAAAACGTTAACAGCATCTTTTTGTTCGATGCGTAGCGGATAATACTCTATATATCTAGCAGTCAAAGCCATCTTGTAAGTTTATGACGGATGTTTCCTCTTCAAGAAGTAAATTTGAAATATGTATTATTTTTAGTTTCGCTCTCTATATAACAATATATTACATTAGCCTTGTACAATAAAGGCGTTGCTTATCCCTGTTTCCTCTTCTTTGCGGGATGTATTGGTATTGGGTATGAGTAAACCGTCATCCTACGCACAGCATGACATCGTGCTCCAAAATCCTCACCCTTTACTAATTTTAAATAACCGCACCTCGGAAACCATCCACCATGTTCGATCCATGGAAATTCATGTGCTTCCCAATCCTTTAAACCACCACCACAGTAAAAGCATATAACGCCATCAGGTGGAGAGTGAAAGAAAAAACCGGCTTCTGCAAATTGCCAAGCATAAGGGCGGGAATATACAAATCTGGTGTTGTTGAACGATTCCAGCCTGCTTCCAGGTGTACTGTATCTCGGGTATGCAACCATATCTCCTATATTATAAACTGAAATATTTTCTTGAATATATACTATCTATTTGCAGACTAGGTGCAACTCTCCACTTCCTTCGTGCGTGTGTACTCTGCATCTTGTGTTATCGTATCTATTTATATTATCCGTTGTATCCCCTCCACTGCTCAATTTTCGATTTTCTCCTTCAGAAAAGTCGTTCTTATATGTTTCCCCAGGTTCTGCTATAGCTTTCGGTTGTCTGACTGAATCCTGCTTCTGTCTCTTGTTTGCGACTGGTTCCTCTTTTGGAATAAACTTTAACTTTGTACCACTGACTGAATCCTGCTTCTGTCTCTTGTTTGCGACTGGTTCCTCTTTTGGAATAAACTTCAACTTTGTACCACCAAAGATGTACTTCCAGTTTAAATAGGTACGTCCATCTACACCCGGTAAAGCTACTCTTCTCCCGTCTCCAGTATGCATGTAATGGAAGAGTGAAGACGCGAACCTTTCTAGAGTTTCTATGTTTACGGCATCCAACTGTTCTATAGGGTTACCAACTCCGCTCAAACGTTTGTTGTAGAACTCGAAACCATCTTTCGATAATAACGGTGTCACAGACCTGACGTATTCCAATGTAGCAGCATCGTTTGATGACACAGGCCTACCAACATTTTCGATAATTTTGTTTTGCATATCGTAATTTCCGTTTCTAGTGAGTTTAAATCCTACGCCTGAAGGTCCTTTGGGACCCCGTTCACCTGGCTGAGCTCTAACAGCGATTTTACTCTTGGAGATTTGATGACGACCAAACTTGTCCACGCTCATCTTTATAAATGAAGTTAAGCAATAACGTTTCTTCGTTTTAATTCTTCTGTCAACGACACTACCTCGTTCTCTAGCCCCGTGTGTCCTGCAGACATAGAGTCATATAACAAACGCAGACGATTCACTAACTCGTTTGCATTATTGTAATAAACAACGTTGGTATGCTGAGTGTCTTTTAAATTCACACCAGCTCCTGATTTGCTCTTGTCTTCTCTCGGAGGAAATAGATGTGCTATAATTCTTTTATATTTCTTTGACCTGTTCCTGTACACAGGTGCGTTAGAACTGTATCCCTTTCTATGAGCGTTGGTCAGTTGGCAAATGCGTTTAAAATTTTCGAGATCTCTTTTTGTATATTTCTCTGGAATATAATTGAAGATTAGCTCGAACAGACCGCGCGTACCTCGAAAAGTTTTATTCTTTACCAGTATGTTATCTTTGTTGGTGATCTCCAATTTCGCGTCACCTATATCCAATGTACCGTCTTTAGCCAACCGAGCGCCGAACGTATGGTATTGTTTCTTCCTGCTTGTATCAGACATTGAATCTAACATCTTTAATAAATACTTTTTACCCATAGGACCTTTACTCGATATATTGTCGCTCAATATACTGACGTCTTTAGTTGACTCGTGAACAGACGTTCTTCCATCATCTTCATCCGTTACATAGTCTGCTGATGTGTCCGTCAACTCAGCGCCCGACTCCTGTTTAAAGGGTATTATGTCTTGCGCGTCACCATCAATCCATGCGTTTTCACCGAGTTTTTCAGATATCTTCTTTAACGGTTCTACTATCGGTTTGAAAGTGGTCTCCAAGTATTTATCCCTTTCGCTTATGCCTAATTTCAAGGCTTCATTTTTTTTTCTGATGGTATCGCTCAACACTTTTATTTCGTTTACCAACTTCCTTTGTTTCTCCATGTATTTACTTAGCGCTTGTTATCCAGTTGAATAGCTGTATCGTAATGTTAACATTGTAAATCGCTCTGCGAGTTTATTACAACGTATCTGTCAAATCCCAGTCTGTATCGACCTTCATCGATGTTACGCTCCTTATCGACGACTAGGAATCCGAAATGATCGTTCCACGCTGTAGAACATATCTGTTTAAATCTGTTGTATTCCATATCAGCACCTACGTGATCGTTGTATACGTGTCTCGTGTTAGTCTCATCCTGCTTGAACATTATAATGAGATTGGCGTTATCTCGTAATAGCTGCTTAGGGATTTTGCTATAGGTTTGCCCTATGTAAATACAATCTATCATGTTATGTCGCCCCATGGCAAAGTACGTGGTTATGTGATGATGTCTTTCCGAGCTAACGTCATCGAATAAAAATACAGAATACGGTCGAGCTTTACTTGGTCCCATGATTTCTTCGTTTACATCAAATTTGAACCAATTGACGCCTGGCACCTCGGATATAACCTTTTCCAAAAGTAGATACTTTGGTTGGTTGAGCGACTTGGAAAATATGTATACATTATTGAATCGCAGTCCGTTAGCTTGCGTGAGCAGGTTAAACACTACGTTTGTTTTCCCGCAGTTTGATGGCTCCGAGACTATGCATCTTACAGTGTCAGGAAGTAATGCACCGTGTTTCCCTTCACTGTGGGTGGTTTTATCAGCAGTCAGAAGATCTATATTTTTAACAACAAATTTATCCTTTTGCTCTAATATTTCCATTTCTTGCCTGCTTACAGACTCATATTATACTGTACATCCGTTATTAGATTAAATCTTTTTTATTTATCCACGTATCCTGGCTGCGGTCGAAACCTAACCAACGCACAAGAACTTTATCGCCCTTTCTGCGGAGTATTTTCTCAACTAAATATACGTTTCCAACTGTAGACGGTGATAGCTCGTGCCCGTAGAAACCACCTTGTATGATATCCCCTTTGTGATCTTTCAAAAGATAAGTCTCAGGAAACGTCGGTTGTATCCTGTAAACTGTAAACACTTCATTCGAAAAATTAGGAAGGTATCCTTTGGTAAAAACGCGCTTGTGTTTGCTAATACGCACTTGATCACCGAGGAAAAACCTTTTCGGCATTCGTTTTTCCGTATGCGGTTTTGTTTGCCGGACTATACGATCAAACACCTTTCGTTCGTTCTTTTTATTAACGTCTACAGGTTTCACGCCGATAGTCCTGTGTACCGTATTATTGTATTCGTTTATCAAAACAGGTAATACGTCATGCCAGACGTATGATCCTCTTTTTGAGAAAACCTTGTACATCTTACTCTTTAGCGTTCTATTGAAACGTTCTATTATTGCAGCTTTAATTTCGCTCTTGCTAGAGTAATGGTTGATACGATATTTCTTCATTAATTGTTTGAATGGATTATTGAAAAATTCTTTACCATCATCCGTCTGGAGTTTCTTAATCCTCTCTTGAAGCAATAGCCCCTCTACAGCATTAGCAACGTTTTCCGAAGACTTGTTTTTTAATGGAATAGCGTGCGCAATTTTAGTAAAACAATCTATAAGTGTAAGTATGTAATTAAAACCTTTATTATCCTTAGCGTATGGTCTCATCTCTACAAGATCAGCTTGGAAAAATTTATCGTCTAGTCCTTTTAAGATAGTATTTCGTCTAGGAAATTTTCTTCTTGCTGGTGCGTGTAATTCGCGTACAATCTTTTCCCTTAACTCCATCGTTACCGTTAGTGACTATAGGAAACAAATAATAGAATTTAGATTTTTTTATATATAACTGTTGTTACGTTAACATTCGGATATATCTCGCAAGGAATAGTGCCCGTACGGTAACGTGTTTATGCAGTCTGAAAGTATTTTTCTTTTGTCGTCTCTTGTTGATAGTGATCTTTTGCGTTGTAACATGGTGTAAAGCTCATGACCGAAGCTACGAATTGTGTTGAAAGTAGCCTTGTACTCTACGTTTTCGAACAGACATTTCCTGTAGTGTTCAAACATAATAGATTTCTTCAAGTAGCTCTTTTTTATTCCTTTAGCCTTTTTTATTACTCCTTCCTCCTCTTCACGGTTGTGTCCACCTACGGCGGTAGTCATAGCGTACATCTTCGGCATCAACGCTATGAGTTCGATGATTGGGATGCTGTTTAGCTCGTCCTTAAATTTACCTAGAACCTTTTTATTAACGCCTCCGTCGTAAGTGGGATGGTGCGGTGGGTATTCGGAGAAATCAAAATCGTTTTTATGTTGAAATGTCTTGAGGTCTTCGTAAAGATCATTTGTTCGAATCCAGTAGAGAAACGCGTCTGTATCCATATACGATATTCCGATTTTATCTCTTCCGTAATGACGTACCATCTTTTCGTAGTGGAAGTCGTACATGTGCGTCTTGGAGATGTCTAAGATGGACATACCGATATAAAGTGGTCTGTCGAGAACTATCTTAGTCTTATTCATACAAACCAATACCAGATCTTTATTTATAATAATAGACGTATTAAAGTTGTCTCGCTTCACAAGTTTCATTAGTTTCTTTTCGTCTGTAACAAGCCTAACATCTATATGTTTTCGTTTGTTTTCCAGAGTTTTTCCGAAAATTGCGTTGTTCATTAATTTGAAGAAATCTCTCTGGAAAGCAGATTTAGCGGCGGATCTCCTAGCAGTGTTCGAATCGATGTACGGCTTTAACCAATATGATTGTGCAAAACGTATGACTCTATGAACTTTGGTAATACGAAGTCCTAGTTGTATGGCTTGTTGCACGGTCCAATAGTGAGCGACGTAATGATCTTTCGATTCAACAGTCATCAAAAGCTTTTTGTATTTACCTCCAGGCGGAACTTCGCTTTTTGGTAGAAGAGGGAGATCGTAGTGATGATCATGGAGCGCCTCCGGGTATTCAAAGTCGAACTCCAAAATATACCCGAAACAACCGTAACGAGGGATATGTTGAATTTCTTCTATCGTAGTTGGATCTACCCATTCGAATCCTCCAGATGGCAAGGGCATCGACATGGCCCACCCGTAAAGGTTGTTTGCGTCGAAGTACCCCAGGTAGACAGACTCTTTCTCACTATCAAAGTCAGGCAAATGCTTGTTGTTGGCTCTAACATGTTTCCTAACGCACTGCGTTAGACCGCCTCGGACGCCCGACTCTACCATGAGGATCATATCGACATCCATCATCAATTCCAAAGTGCATCCTGTTTCTCTCAACATAGCCTGCCACGCCAGTCCTGGTGAGGTGTAAGAATGGAGGGGATCAAGCCCGTAAGCGTTCATACAGGTGTTTCTAAATTCCTCCATAACATCGCAAAGAAGGGTCACGTCGAGTTGTACATAAAAATCACTGTACTCTCCCAAAGTCTTAAACTCCATTCCGTTCCATACGTTACATGCGTGTTGGTATTCTTCATCACTAATTCCGCATTCATTTAACTTGCTGTAAAAACATTCTATGGGAGGAAGCGAAGTTTCGTTGAACCTATCTGCATCGTCTATATAATCGTAAGGGAAAACACCTTTTCTTAACACTAGTTCAAGCTTCCCTTCAGGTACAAGTTTCTTCGTCTCCAGCAGATCGTCCCGTGATAGATTTTCGCTAAGTTTCATAAGGCTTGAAGGTAAAAACCTATAAGAGTCGATGAATCTCAATTTTAGTTTACCGACCTTTTTCGAAAAACTTATAAACTTTTCTTTCGACGAGGCTAACACATCGATTTGTCCTTTCCATAAGTTCAATTCATGTATTATAAAATGTGAATCGTATCCACTTAAATTGTGCAGCACGACAGGTATAAAACTAGGTAGCTTATAATTTATGTTGCACGAGTTACAAGCCGATCCTCTATACTTTCCTGTGAGATGGTCATGGTCACGGACTTTATGATTTATGTCTGTAAAAGATTTTTTACACAAGTAACAAGTAGTTGCGGATGTGTATGCAAGTATTTCGTCATCACTCATCTCTAACATGGGAACAATATTTGAGTACATCCCTTCAACTTTCTCGGCAACAAGTTTCAGCTGTTGTAGAAAGTTCTTTACCGCATCACAACCCCTGTAAACAAGCGGTTTTGATGTTAACCCATACCTCGTGAGATGGTTTTCGTCTAAAGTAGACTTTACCATCATGCAGTAGCTATTAGGCTCGTGTTTTTGGTATAAATGTTTGGTGACGTCTTCAGGATCTTCCATAACCGTTTTAATAGGTATCAAAGTAGATTCAAAGTCGGCGTATATCACTATAGGTACACTGTATAGCTGATTCGTTTTGTTGAAAGAAACAAACCGTTTATCACGATGAGGTAATTCCATTTTAATGGGGGCATGTACTCCGCATAAGCGGTTGTGTTCGGTCAACCACCGTCGCCCTCCGAGTTCCATTGAAAGAGATTTGAAAGCAAAACATTTCTTACATACCGTCACGCTACTATCATATCTTTTCATTTGCCTACTTACCAATCTGTTAAAATTCTTAATGTAGACGTAATGCGAGACATCACCATCGTGTAGTAGTAGTAAGTCTGTGTGGCGAATATCTTCAGTTTCTACTACTCTCAGCGGATAAACATTATGACTTTCGTCGAGACTAAAAACGTTCACGGATACTCCAGGATTTCGTTTTTCAAAGAGTTTTATATCCTCAACTGAGACAGGATATTGCAATCCAGCAAAGTTGTACTTATTGCCAACTTGTTCATATTTGTAGTCAACTCTAAATGCGCTTTTTGGTTCAACATATTTTGCTAGCATTGCATATCGAAAACATTTGTTGTCGGAGTTATGGACATTAATGCAAGACAAGGTGGATGCTATCTTCTTAGGTAACGGGATATAACTACTTCCACGATCCCCATATCCATGTTTATGTACTCTTACCACCAAGCTCTTAACTTTACCTAATGTCCATCCAGACCCCCGACTTTCGTGTTCGGTTATTTTCAAAACAATCTCCTGCATACATTCCCTGACTACGTTTTCCAGGTCTGATGCAAAAGTAATTTTTCTGTTCCTAGTTATAAACGCTCTCTGAGATATTTCTCCTTCCACATTTACAAATTCGGACTCCATCACAAGTCCAAACTTTATAAAATTTAAACGAATGAGCTCCTCTTTCAACAGCTCCACTACAACATCGCTCGCTTCAATTATGTAATCGTCCAAATAGAGTTCGGTTACGTTCCTTATAAGGAAATGTTTAACATATGACCTAGGTAACGCTTGAGATAGAAGTTCGTGTTTCAACTTTTGTCTTGGGGGAGCGTAATGTATGACTGTTGCTCTGTCAGCTACTGATTCCTTTCTAGTTTCCGGCAAGTCTGGTAAGCTGTATAATTCGTTGTTTTCTTGATCGAGAAAAGGTGTATGGAATATCTCAACATGCGACAACAGGAGTAAGCGGTCGTTGAATTCTTCTCCACAAATCTCGCACGAGAATAAGCTATTCCTTTCTGTGTTCCTTTCTCCATCAGCTGGAATAGTTCCTTCATAGTCGGGAATTGTGTAAACTTCTCTGTCTTCATTTTCCTGTGTGCAGACTCTGTGAAATAACTCAAAATGCATCAGATACAGTAACTCATCTTTGAATTCATCTCTACAAATTTCACAGCAGAAAACATTGTTAGATTCCATTTTTTAGTATATTTGTTCTACTCAAATTCAAGTTAGAAACTAAAATGATACTAAAATCATGCATGTCTTATATATATCCTGAACTACATCCCCCACCACTATATATTTAAAAAAAGCATTATCCTTGTTACCCCCCCCTTCTATCACTGTCCTTTCAAAAAGTTATTGCGCACGTATAAAAAAGCAAAAACTGCAAACAAGCGAATTATAATTGTTCAAACCTAACTATAATTAACATGGCTCCTCTGAATATAGAACAACCTATTCATTGTATAGAATGGTCGTGGATAGCCACTTTATCAGAGGAAGAAGTTGAACAAGTTTTTGCTGTTTTCACGGCTGTCGATATACAAAACATGACAACCGTAATGAATACCTCGTTGGAAGACTTTTTACAAACTACTGTAGACTCACTTGAGGACGATGAAGATCCTTCGTTGAAGGAAAATGTAGTGTCTTATGCTGAAGATGCAACAGATTCATATGATGGGCAACCGCAGGCTACTAGCACACCGATAAGTAGCAATCCTCGGCGTGACGGTGTATGCTCCGCAAGAAGACGACTTTCGTTCGAAGACAGTGATCAAAGCTCTCAGTAATAACCCAAAGTACTGAAAATTTCAAAACCTTTTCCAAACCAATCCTCTCAATATCACCCATCCCTCTATCCCTCGCTTCCTTCCCTTCCCAAGAATAGAGCAGCTGATGGGAGAACCCATCAGCTGATCTATTCTATTAACTATATATAACCTTGACATACTGACCTAGTGCCTAGAACTGTGTTACGTTATTCAGTATGTTTATATCTTTAAGGGTTTGAGTAAAGTTACCCGCTTTAGCTGGAACTATCATTAAGTGTCTGCTGTTGCTATTGCTGTATCGCATCCCTGATCCGTAGTATGTTGTGGGAAACATTTGAGCTAATACAGTCCTATATTTAAAGGAATTTACTTGGCGATTAATCCTGTTGTTTCGCAAATATCCAATCCTATGAGCGTTGGTCTTGACTAATATATCTTTATAGGCTGCGATATCATTCTCGTCATAGACGTCATCATCAGGTATTCTCTTGAAAAGAAGCTCATACAATCCTTTAGTCGGATTGTAAACGGTATCACCCAATCGCAGACCACCATCTTCTTCGAACAACAATTGCGTGTCACCAACAAAGATGTTATCTTTCTCCAAACGTGGACCGTATGTATGATCAATACTCTTTTTATTACCGGCAGCGTCATTCATGAATTTCTTCATGTAAGATTTAGTGAGCGGATTAACGAAAGTCTCCTCTAACCACTCTGTTGCTACGTCATAAGCACCCGGAGTTGATATAACTTCGCCGACACTGGGTTCTGGGGGATCGGATGTCTCAGCTATTACATTTAAGTCTGTAAATTCAGGATATAACAAGGAGGCATGGTCTGTTTTCACCCTTTCTAACACTGTGTCGTCCGTCAAAGAGTGGGTCGTAGGAGATGACACCGCTTTAGGAATAAAACTATACTTTGCAAAACGTTCTCCCGAATCACACGCGGTTAGCGTTTTGGATTTATACAAAGCTTTTTCAGATAGTATTTTATCTAAAGCGGTTTTAATCAACTCTCTGATAGGTTCTATAATATAATGTAAACGTTTTTGTACTCTACTTTCGCTCTCAATTTTTCGTATCTTAAACCGATTAAACTTTGACTTTATCAATTTCCTAAGCGAGGTTATTTCATTGAGAAGGTTTTCCTCAGACATATTCCCACACCTGTAAACAAAATAATACTGAGAATTCAGATAGTGAGTTTATAATATAATATGAAGTTGCATAAATAGATAAAAAGCTTGTGTTCTATACATGCTGCTCTTGTGTAGTAGCCTTGGTAAATATGTGTCAAGGTCGTTTATAATAAAGAGAATAGAGCAGCTGATGGGCGAACCCATCAGCTGCTCTATTCTTGGAAAGGAAAGCAAAGGAAGGAAAGGAGGGTGTGTATGAGGAAACAGTTGCTGAGAAGATGAATCGTATTATTTTTTAACCCAATGTAGAAGCTTCTTTTTGGAGTTGTGATCTGCAAACTTTACTTCAAGATACCATCCGTCTTTAAGAGGTTGTTTTTTAAACTTCTTAAAAGGGAAATGTATGATGAAGGCACCTTTTGTAGTTCCCACGATGGCCTCATCATCGTTCAAGTATGATAGAAGTCGATATTTGGTGTTAGTTTTGAGTCTGGATATTTTTATTTTCGGCAAAATATTTTTTGAAGACTTATTTGTGGAAGATTTTGTTTCTTTCAGGCCTGTTGTATTACGCTCGCGATGACGGCTGCACAGTATAACACCATCACCTGCAATACGAGCGTTGCATATTCCGTTTCTCTTTATCCCTTTCGAAAATCTGTATGTACAAAGTCGGAATTGCTTTTGGGAATTGGAGGGTAGAGTAGGTAAAAACTCAAGTTTTTTGGCTGCAGTAGGTTTCGGAGAAATAGTCGAGGATGTGTTTTTACAATTTTTAACAGGACTATCTGTTAGCAGTAGGTCCTTAACCAGGTTGTTGAAATGATAGGCTGCGGTATTTGAAGTGCTTGCGGTTTCAGTTCTCCTATGTATGGTGGACATTTTTAGAGGAGCTGTAGAAATCCTGACGGTTGGATCCATTCTTCAGCTATAACATTGAGAAGCAAAATGATGATGTTATCGCGAGTCTATGCTATTTATACGATTTAAAACGAAGGAGGGGTTATACTGTATCACTAGGAAGGGAGGGGGAGAATGACGTTTTGGATGTGAAGAGGTAGGTGAGGTTTAACATAGTAGAATAGTTGAGTAAAGAAGATATCGGGGGGAGGTGGAAGGAATTGAAGTGTTCCAAATCACAAATTGAAGTAACTCTGCGGGGGGAATTGAACTTATTATTATTTTTTTTCGGTGTAGGAGGTAACAGAACGTATTATAACTTTAATACAAGCTTTGGAAAATGTGTGAAGCATTTTCTTCCAGCTAAAAACTGGGTCAAGGTCGTTTGAATATTAAAATTTTTTTTTCCTTAAAACTATGGGAAAGAATAGGAAGGAGTGACTCTAAGCAGAATGTACTGAATATCCTCCTTGTAACACTCTGCACAAAGGGATCCCTAGGCGCTCTACTAGACTGGAACGCAATTCTTCACGTCACCAGCCGAATAGACCAACGGCAACCTAGAGGGATTGGGGTGTAAGTGAATAATAGACATACGCTGAATTCGTTCTTGCTGTATGACTATTGGAAGCCGGGTGACGCAACGAATGACGCGAAATTCATCTCGCCAATCATCCGCTACGTTTACTCACCTCGGGGAAAAGACAAAAAAGGTGGTTGGGGTGGGGGGTTGGATATCAAGCTCCCAGTGAACAGAAACAATGATGTCCAGGAGAACACGCTTTGCCCGGGTTGCCCCCAGACAAACTATCCGGAGATAGCCTTAGCGTGCGTGAAAGAGGAAGGAGTATTAGGGATATTAATGATGTAAACCTGGAAGTAAGAAACATATATTATTTTACCTGAAAAGTAAACAATAAAAAAATGTTATTAAATTCCCCCCCCCCCCCCAAATATGTGATTTTCGGTATTTTGAATAACAATTTATGTATTCCACAAGACTAAATCAACAATAATTTTACGAAATTGATTTTCACCTCATGAGATACCCCATTCTGTTCCAACTACATATATAGCACGTGCTTATGTGTAATATACTCCAGACATGGGCTTGAAGTAATTAAAAGATACCCAATAAAAATCACATTAGGGGGGGGGATTGATCAAAATCAGAAACAATCAAGATTCCTGAGGTAAACATGAAAGTAGGAGTAATATTGTTTATAATACCTGAAAAATAAACAAGAATAAATATTGGTATTATTTATATAAAACCTGAAATAAATAAAGATATAATTATTTTAACCTGAAAAAACTGCTGAAGCAAGAATAAATATTGGTATTATTTATATAAACCTGGAAGAAATACATATATAATTATTTTAACCTGAAAAACATGCTGTGTTTATGCTATAATTATAAAAATAAAATTTAACATGCAACCACAAAATACATCTAAACATTTAGTCTAACATGCACAAAAAAATTAAATAATATAATGTAAACCAAAGTGAGCTATATAAAGTACAACAAGGAATAAACATATATTATAATTGTATTTCTTAACAAGCTAACAAAAACTCACAATACAGAGATGTTATCTCAAATTATATGCTTTGGAAATAAGATATGACCAAGATATGCGAACAATATACAACTGGCGATATTTTCGCAGATTTTTTGGGTTTCAAGCATGGTTACTTATTTTGAACCGCAAAAAACCGTTATCTCTGGGTGCATACCTTCTTTACAAAGCATAAAACCAAAGTAACCTATATAAAATACAACAGAGATGTTATCTCAAATTATATGCTTTGGAAATAAGATATGACCAAGATATGCGAACAATATACAACTGGCGATATTTTCGCAGATTTTTTGGGTTTCAAGCATGGTTACTTATTTTGAACCGCAAAAAACCGTTATCTCTTTGTGCATACCTTCTTTACAAAGCATAAAACCAAAGTAACCTATATAAAATACAAGGGAATAAAAAATATATTAAAACATTGAAATATCTTAAAAGCTAACAAGAACATAGTATTCACTCTATAAAGTCATGCATAGAAGTGAACAGTCTCTAAACGTTTCGCTCGTTTATATAGAGCTAATACCTACATGCAGTGCAACACCTGCCCCCCTATGAGTTCATCAAACCTAGTTTTACCCGTCCCCCACAACACCTGTCTTAACACCTGTCAGTGTGAGTTTTATTAATCCTAACGTAATTGCATTGTATTTCAAAACAAACACACACAAGTATGTCGTGGATATCAACTATGCCCAACACTTGTGTGTGTGTGTGTGTGTGTGTGTGTGTGTGTGTGTGTGTGTGTGTGTGTGTGTGTGTGTGTGTGTGTGTGTGTGTATTGTTTGATGTTTGAATATTAATAAAATAGAGGATTTTTAGTTGAGCAAAGGTGTAAAATGACTTAAGCTTGGTCAAAGCAAACACAAAATTACATTTTTTCTACAAGACATAATATATATTTTTTAAATAATAAGTTACAATAATTATACTATTAAAAAGAAATATTGTTGTTAAACAAAAAATTATTACAAATGTTAGGAAAGATAAATTCTCATAATAGAGTCAACAGTTTCTCTGCAAATTCCGCAAGTTTTGCAGGCTAATCCGCAAAGCAAACAAGCAATAACGTGTCTGCAGGGTAAATAAACCACTTGAACTTCTTCTGATAGACAGATTTTACATTCTGCACGAAGTATATCTGCTGCCAATGAGGTCTTCCTAGTAACTAAAGCCTTCTCCCTGAAACTGTCAACGGGAACGAATGCCTTGCTTTTCCCCATTTGTACGATGTCCATCGCTAGTCAATCTGAACGGCAAATGTTACTTTTTTGATAGCTATTGCAGTTTATATACGCTACTCTTTTAATTACGTCACACAATCGTGAGCACTCGCACGTACAAGCGCGCAGGTAAAGTCTTAAAAACACTTTTCAATGGTCCGAACATGTTTATAACTCGAAACAGAGGTAGGTTTTTAAAAACAATTTATTCAGGCCAAATACCTGTTACAACAAACAATCGCTAGCACAACGATGTGTAAACACATTAGCTCACGAGCGAGGAACCTATATCAATAAATTAACATGCTTTTACATTTTTTTAACCAGTAAAGATCTGGAGAACAAACAGAGAAGTCACCGTTCAGTCTTTGCGACTGACACATTTATAGCGAAAATAATCCCATCACCTCGTAACGGATTTCAACCGTACACACGCGACGCTATAGTAAAAATATAGGTCAGCAACGAACTGGGTACAGAATATAATACACACATTCTCTAGGTAAACAACGGTTTTTACATTACCCCCCAACATGTCCGAACATGCTTCTAATTACATCACACAACAGCCAACACGCATATCACCAACCAACCCATACTACCTCACCTAACGGTCTTTAACGGAAAATTAACGTATTTCTAAAAAAAACACCTGCCACCTACACCTACGCACAACCGCGCACAACCGCGCACATTCCATACCTCGTACCATACACGTCACCCTCCAATAATCGCTGAAACCAACCCCTCATACCCCACCTAACCGTTTTTAACGGAAAAGTAACGTATTTTTCATCAAAACCACCTGTTTTTGTGGCGAAACTGTGGTTTTGACATCTACTCACTAAGACCAGTTTTAATAGCTTAGTGTGATGCCTAAAACACTAAGACAAGTTTTAATAGCTTAGTGTGATGCCTAAAACACTAAGACCAGTTTTAATAGCTTAGTGTGATGCCTTAAATACAAATACCACTTTTTTATATAATTTTCGTTTTCTCTTTGAAGACTTTTTTATAGAGTACGTTTGTTGATGATCACACATTGATCTTTTACAGCCGCTTTATTGCTCAATTATCCTACCAATGACCACCGTATGTGCTGTAGAGCTGTAAGCAAATTATTTTTTACCTTTGTTGAGCACATTCGTTAATTACTACTTCATAGCACAGCCACACTACACCGACGGGAAGATGCAAGTATTTGCTCTGACGTCACGACCCGACAGTGGCGTAGGCTCAGCACAGAATTGTAATTTCCTTGCAGAAACAATAGTTTTAGGTGAAGTAGTGATATGTGCACGTGCGCACACTAATTTTTTACATCTCTTAATCTTAGCTCTTTATTATTTAAAAGTCCTAAAACGGAGCACAAAAACAAGTGCCGTAATTATTTGGATGTTTTTAAGTAGTCCTTCTTCTTTTTCTTCTTCTATCTTTGTACACGACACTTGGCGCAGAAAACCATTGCTCCAATATTAATTAAAACAACCTCTCACCACAAATTCAACAAATTTCATTTGACCTTTTGTACATTTCGATTACAAAGTAATCATCTTCAGAGGTATTTATACAAATAACTGTGCTTTAGCCAAAAAAAAATCTTTATCGTGTATTTTTTAGCAACGTCATCATTTACCGGACATAATTCATCTGACATTTTAGAACTGTACACATCATCGACGAAAGAAATTTATGACTAGGTAAAAGTAGAATGTGTTGTGTTGCCTTGCCCTTTCGTTTCCTCTACAATATGAGTTCATTCCATTGTTGTCATTTCGTCATCGCTTGACCACGCTCTCTTGTTTATGTTGAAAGAATATCTCAATGTTTTCCTGGATGTGTGTTGTATTCATTTCTTTTATAATGTTTAAAGTTCTTAAAGATGATGCAACAAAAAAATTATTTTCTGTGTACATGGCAAAATACTTTGTAGATAAACCTATACAGACTATTTGAAGATGATAAATGCGTGATAATTTAATTTAACTGATTGTAAGTTGTGTAAGATCGTTAGTTTCCGCCTCAGTTTCATTTGATTTCTCCACAGTTGTCGTGTGTTCTCGGTTGCAGCGTGTTCTTGTTCAATGGTCGACAGAAACGATGTCCTGCAGTTTACATAATTGGAGCGGCGTAGTTAAAAAAACAGCTGGGGGGAAGGAAGAATGCCGTAATCGTTGAGCCAAAGACTGGTTAAAGAAGCGTATTCCCCAATGTTTTGAAAACTCATGTGATCCATCAAAAAACATTAGTCTGCCGAAACGCCAAACACTGGGAACGCACAGCTCATTTGGGGAATCTCCTGAACTGTTTGAATCGCTCACTTCTGCTCTTTGCGAAGAGATCTTTTGTTATTAATTTTGTTTAGTCTACGTATCAGATAGTGCTTCTATTATGACGACTTGGGCGTTAAAATCAAAACTATTATATACCTGCCCAGAATGTTCTTTAGCTATAATACGTATTTTAAGCGTATGATGAAAACAAAAATAATAAATCCAGGCTTTTTTCACCGTTTTAGCGTAATGTTTACGCGCTGTTTTCGCGAAATTTCTTTAAACACTTTTCTGTCCAGACTGTCGGTCTACCTTTAGAATGAATGCTCATTCATGTTTTATCCTTAATCGCTTATAAGAAGATACCGATCCACTTGCAGGAGGCAATGAACAGTGGCGGGCAATCAGATTAATTGGGCATGAAGGAAAGAAAACTAAGAAATCACATGTTATGACTTAATAGCCGGCTTGCTTCTCAGCACGGTCTGTTTAGTTGCTGTCTGGTGACCAATCACTTCGACCCGGTATTCTGAGTAGATTGATCAAGTAGGGTAGTGGCTGATGTTATCTGTGTTTAGAAGCTAATGTAGGCTACTGCCGCTGTACACAATGCACGTAAGCAAATGTGCATTAAATACTTCCAACAGCTGCAAAATCTAATTTCCATTGAGTATAAACAGATTATATTTCCACCTTCACAAACCTCATACTTAATCCACTTTAAACAAATTATACTTCCATTTTATGAATCGCCTACTTAACGAACTTTTGAATTTACTTCTATTTTATGAATCGCCTACTTAATGCAATTTTAAATGTACTTCCATTTAATGAATCGCCTGCTTAACGCACTTTTGAATTTACTTCCATTTTATGAATCGCCTACTTAACGCAATTTTAAATGTAGGCCTACTTCCATTTAATGAATCGCCTGCTTAACGCACTTTTGAATTTACTTCCATTTTATGAATCGCCTACTTAACGCACTTTTAAATGTACTTCCATTTTATGAATCGCCTACTTAACGCACTTTTGAATTTACTTCCATTTAATGAATCGCCTGCTTAACGCACTTTTGAATTTACTTCCATTTTATGAATCGCCTACTTAACGCAATTTTAAATGTACTTCCATTTAATGAATCGCCTACTTAACGCACTTTTGAATTTACTTCCCTTTTATGAATCGCCTAATTAACGCACTTTTTTCTTTAAATGAAAAAATACTCGTCTTATACAAATCCTCTTCTTTAAAACAATTTTATATGTAAAAGTGTAAAATGGGTTTACACCAAAATGGACACAAAAATGGGTTTAGCGCCAATCACGGTGCCTCAGTAAAACATCTAATACTCATAACTACATTTCCGTTAGATCATCCACACGTCCTATATTCCTTATTTTTTATATTTATTTTAAGAAGTTTGAACCATTTATGTACGTAATACTCAGTAAGGAAGGTTCAGTTTGGATCTTTCTCAAGTTATTTTTGTTTTTAAATAACTCGTTTATTTGTTCCCTTTGAAGCTTGCAACTGTTTTATCTGTCGCCATTATCCTCGTGATTTAATTATATGTGCTAACCTAGAGGTCAGGTAATGTAGACCTATATATGCTTTTTCCTAAAGAAAAAAATTATTAAAATTTTGTTCCGTTGTTGTGTTATTAACGGTATTTTAACATATTTGCTTGTAAAAATTGTTAGATTATATTATACGCGATGCTTAACCACCAGGTTACATTACAGACGACTATAATGTTACTTACAGAAAGTGCTTATAATATTCTTCATATTTAGTTTAACTGTATTTTTATAAACATGAGTTTGTCTCTCTGTAAAAGTACCACTAAATGCCACCATTAAAATGGTATATTTGTAACTGCAAGTGGAAAAAATGACGCTAGCTACTTTGCACGGTTGTGTTCCCCAGCTAATGAATGACAGGCCATGATTGAAGTCGCTAAATAGGTCATTTGTAAAACTAATGAAATCACCGAGAGGTTTGAAATCTTGTGATAAGATGATGGACATATTGAGCACAATTATATATCTAAATCTATCTTAGTGCCATCCTCTTATCAATATTTATTTAACGAAGACATTTATAGTATTAAAGTTTTATAGTATTGAGGTTATTGTGTGAATTTAGTATGCTCTGTGTTTCGGCGTTTTCTGTGACGAAACTTAGTAGAGTTAAATTGAGAGGTATTTTTCTAACCAAAAGTGAAGTCAATCGCCCTGATTAGGAATAGAGGTTTCCATGGCAGGTTTGCAAGCCCTTTAACTAACATCCCCTTAATCTTATCTTGTCGGAGATTTGAACGAGACAATGACAGTAGAATTGTATGGAAATTACAAAGCCATCCTCACATTACTGGCTTGACAAATACTTTTCTATTTTTAATTTCAACTAATACAAAATATATATATATATATATATATATATATATATATATATATATATATATATATAAGTTTTTAATTGAAACTGATAATGGTAGCATAGTTGAAACGCGTTTGATGAAATAGACGCATTTTGTGTAAAAATTGTTTGCAGTTTTACTTTTATTGCGTACAATTTCATTGTAATTACGGCGGTCATTGTTCCTCTTTACTTCGGGGAAAACGTTTGATAGCAATTCAATGAAGAAATATTTTTGAAATGTTTTATTTAGTTTTTGACCGTTTAAATAATAGGTTGCTGAAAAGAACTACATTAAAAGGAAACGTTTATCTTATATCGTAGTTTGCTCTTTGAATTTGTTAAAAAGAAAATTATACCTCTCCTCTAACTAAGAAAAATGTGAATATTCTATAAATTGCATATACTTTTAATTAATAAGTACTATAACGTAGGAGATACTGTAGCTTTAAATACAATACACCTCAGTGTACAATATCTTAATAACTATCTACGATAAAGTAGAAATACTTTAAAAAAAGGTAAAGTATAAACCGCCCTACGCAAGTTTTATTAATATTTAAACACATTCCCAAGTATTTTTTCCTCACACTCTTATTATCAGAGGAATATAAATTTACTATTTATAATGTGTGCCTAGTTTTTATTGTTTGCATATTGTTTTCTTTCTTTGAGATTTATTGTATTTATTTATTAATTTTTTTGTAATAATTATTTATATTCTATTTATTTCTATAAAACATTTATTAAATTTCTGTTATAATTAACTATTTAATTAATTTCTATCAATTAATCTTTAAACTAAATAGTTGTAGAATTCAATTATTAAATAATTATGTTTAATAATTTTTCGTAAATAAATATAAAAGCATATGATGTAAGTTTATTTGTAGAAAAATAAGATGAAACAATTTCCTTACATAACATCTTCAGAAATAGCATCTTCGTCTATGTTTCGCAACTAGTTTTCTATCTTTTCAAGTCTGCAATAGAAATTAAATTATGAGAAAGACAGTAGTAGGCCTTCACAATAAAAAACCAGGCATAATATTATTCTTATAATTCAATTGCAATTGCAAATTAATAGAACGGGGTGGAAAAGAACAGAAACCCTTACTTCGAAACGATTCTTTGCCCTCTAATGGACAGTTTTATTTACCTGTAATAATATTTTGAGTGATTAAACACAAATATATACATCAACCGTTAGAGAGATAGAAAAGGCCAGAGAAATGACCTACCACAGGCCACGATGCATACTCATCCCATGAAAATAATGGCATTGGTCGTTAACCCTTTCCCGTTTAAACGAATACCAATTCCAAACCTTTTATGATTTTTAATTACATTCTGAAGGGGAAATTAGCCTTTCCTACACAGTTTCAAACTAGTTTCGTTACACAGTTTCGTTATTAAAAATTTAAAAAGTTGTTATATTTCGATATTTCTTACCCCCGGCGTTTCATTGCGGCGACACAGATATAAAAACACGCCGGAATATCGAAGCCAAAGACAATGCCATTCCATAAACGTAATTTTAACACTTGAAAGTCTGACAATCTGATATCGAACATTTTAAACTCGTTAATAACAAATCAGCTCCAGTTTGGCATTGAAACCTGCCGACAATCGAGACACGTCGACTATCGATATGATGTCATCGAGTAGGAGTCAATGACGTAATCTAGAGCGAAGCTTGAATTTAGAAAGTACGTGTTATATAAGCTGCTGCTTGTTATAATTTGCGAAACGTTCAATAACGATGTCTTTGTGCGATCGCGTGGGTCGTTAGCCAGCGATCTCATTGGCCGAGGGTGATGCGACGGTAACTTATGCAGCTACTGAGTAATTATGCGAACTTATTGCAGAAGTTATGTGGGAATTAGAATTTAAGCTTTGCGCATGGCATCACGGAAATATTGCCCTTGTGTTCGTGTGTACGCGTACTTGTAGAATGCCTGTTTTCTTGTGTCGCCTTCAGTTCTGTTTAACTGTTTTTGATGTCCAGCGTTTTGGCATCTTTAATGCTCAGAAATTATATTTGTCGGAAATTTCTCTTTCTAAGCATTGTGACTTTCTGACTCATTAAAATCTCCCTAGATTTTGTTGAGCATCACCGCATTAGCTTCTTCCTGTGACACAACAACCTTTTGTGTGTGTGTCTGTCTGTGTCTGTTTACCTTACGCTGGAGACAAGTTTGTTTCTTGCCGATGCAGGGTGTTTGTATTCTTTTCTGTGCTTTTCCAGCCTCGCCATTGCCCTCGTTAACAGTTTCTATTCTGAAGGGATCTACACACGATAAGTCGTCATGTCTGAACGATACACAGAGATAATTGTGCGGTTCACGCTGGTTTCTACACAGACCGATAGACTGTGCTAGTGAATCATCTTTTGCAACGATAAACTATGTAGCGTATGCAAGTTCGTACAATCCCCGTCCAGTGTTCACCGCTTTGCCCACGATGACTGATACGATTTCAAACAATTATTTGCTTTTAGCATTTACCGACGGCTTCCGATCTTTTCACTAGCTTTGAAATCTCAGATTTTGAAAAATTAAAAACTATCGAATCTGATACGCAACACGCGACAAAGTAGCGAACATAAGATCTGTTATCGTAAAGGACTGCAGTAAGTGATTGATTTAAAAGGGTTGTGGAGCTTCGCGTCAGGAATGCTCCATATGTTCCCAGTGTTTTCGTATCATTGGAAAAACTTTTCTCTGTCGATATCAATCTTCAGCCCAAGGATCAGTTTCTTTGCTCTTCTAGCAATGCTGCTTCAAGTATACATAAAAATACTTTTCCTTTCAACCATTGAATTCACACACTAGAACTGAGGAAAATTCGGACGTAACTTGGCCGAAAACTGAGAGCCTCCTACACACCTCCAGTCCAGATAACTGTACAGATTTTGGCTAAGTTACCAACTCGTGTTAACTGCACAGAATCACTGTAGATGCGTAGCCCCTTTAAGATGTAGGTTTTGTATTTACCCCCATGCATAGCTGCAGTGTGATTGCTTTTTTCCTGTAATCATTCAGAATAATTTTCCCCTTTTAAGGTGTTTGAGAAGCAATTTTTTTCATTCCCAGAATAATTGAGTCTTTTTGTTGTGGTCAATTTTAGCTTTGACAGTTTTAGCTTTGAAGTATTAGAAATTAAACATTTCGTACATCATGGGGTAGAAATGTATTTACTTCTATGGAAGAAATAATGCAGTCATAATACTTTTGCAGTATATTTTCGGCAAAACTACAAACGTGAATAATAAACTGCAAACATTTTGTTTAAATATTGTACATTAACTTTTTTATTGTCAGATGATATCATTGGGTAAACGAAGTCAAAATTTAGAGAAAATCTTTGAACCTACAGATAAGGGTTTCTCTGACCAGGGGTTCGCGGGCGTGGTGTTGGAGGTCCGCCGAAGATATATAATCTGTATTCCAATTGTAATCAATTTAAGAAATGCATAAAAAATATGTATAATAACGATTATAGCTCTCTTCTATCCTAAATATCTTCTCTCTATTTTGAATAAATACTTTGCAAGTGGTTATTACGACTAAATTAATAATAATTTTAAACGGTAATTTTTTAGGGTTCCGCGATGACAACATTAGTATTTGAGGCGGTCCTCGACAAAAGCAGGTTTGAGAACCCCTGCTATAGACAATTGAAAACTTAGAGCAGGTTGGGTATTTCAAAGTATTGGAATATATGAACTGAAGTTAAGCAAGAAAATTACAAGTTTATTTTATTTCAAGGACACTTGAAGGTTATGATCGTTAACAATTGAAAATCGTGTAGCCTTTAGGAGCAGTAATTAAACTAGAGCTGAAAAGACAACTGATAATTAATTTTGTGTAGTAACTAGTTACAAAATATGCTAAGCAATTTTCAAGAACTGAGTGTTAGTAGCTATGATCGTCACATTTTATTCAGTTTTGGATAAGAAATTTTGGTACTCAAAACTGTGCATTGTTGCGGTTGTGTCAACAATGCACTTTGAACCTCTTGACGGTTCAATACACTTTAAATATCTATCAGCTTGTCTTCGTCAGACTTCAAGGTTGCGATGTGGCAAATCGACTTGTCAAAACAATCTACGCCCTACTCTGTCTTCTTAGGGTGACCTGTGTTTGTCAGGTTGATACGGCTTAACGTAATTGGTGTCAATACTGTTGACGTAACCCTGTCTGTGTAAAGGTTAGCAGAGGTGAAATTCAATGTAACTTGTGTTGGCGTCAGAACAGACATGTCTTGGCGTTCGTTTAAATCTCTTACCATTTGACGTATAAAATTTTTTTTTCATTTATATTTTTGTTAAACTGTTTACCCTTAGTTTGACGTTCATTTAAATCTCTAAGATTTGTTTTAGCATTTGATGTATAACGAATATTTCTAAAATTTACATTTTTATTAAACTGTTTACCCTTACAGTAGCGGCTTACGAGTAGACTAGTGCGTTTTGATGGTGCCAGTTTTTAACAGACAAATATGGCTGTTAAAGTTATATTATGCTGGTTTAAGTTATAATTTTGTAATATCACGAACCATATGTATTTATAATGTAGTAAATTTTACAAACATTTGCTGATACAAAACTAGACAATCATCACTGTAATTTAAATGAAAGTCCACTAATTTTTCCCTGAACTTTAAAAATTTCAACATCTTTTACTTCACAACTTGTATGTTAATTACTTTCAAATTTATTACCTTTGATCCTTACTGAATTAACTAATAGAAGTGCAATAAATTCATATGGTTAAAAATAAACTGATATCAACAGTATATGTTAAAAGAGTCTACTCAAACCTAGTTACACGCTAGTTTATTAATACATAATAGTTTCGGCCTCGATGTTGCCTTCCTCAGTGATTGGAGTGTTACCTGAGCAATGGCGAAGATGACATCTTCGCCGAAACTAGAATTTATTAATAAGGTAGTGTGTAGTGAGGTTTACAGTTAACTCTTTAACATTTACCGATGTGAATTGTTCTCAGTATCTAAGCTTTAATTTTACTAATTTATATAAATTGTTGTAGATTGCAAACATAACAGATAATTTTAAAGAAATGATATAAGGACAATAGAAAATAAAAAAATTTATTTGGCTTCAGTAATATAATCAATATTCAATACTGGGAACCGAATTGAATAAATCGTCAACAATAAAAAGCAACCGGTTGAGAAACTGTTGTGCTACAGAACAATAAGGTCAAACTTATTTTTCCCTTAATAATGTATTTAGGAAAATCAGGGTAGAACCATGACGCCCTAAAGGGTTCTTTTTCTCATTTTGATATGCTCTCTGTCGGCTCCACGTAGATATGTAGATGTTTAACGTTTAATAATCTCCGGTACCACTGTAACAGGAAAATCAAGTTGAACTGTTTGGTTGTAGCGGGTAAAGGATCTTCTATTTGACTATGGTAGAGAGAAGGTAATCTCTTATGCATCATATCCTCTTATTTTCAGAATATTACATTCATATGTCCCATCCTTTCCTCTACATATCGTGTCCTTTCCGCAACGTGCATCGGGGGGACGCCTCCCTTCACAACGGCTTAGAGTGTGATTACTCCAGGTACGAGGTCATGTCTAGTATACTCTAAAATAGTTTTTTCTTATTCCCTATAGAAGAAATCACGTCTTCTCTTTACTCCTTCATGATCCTTCCTTACCCTTCTTGAAGGATGTAACGGGTAAACACTCTTCCCCCATAGAAAGTACTACTTCAGCTACCCTTCCATAATGATCTCCCTTCATATCATCAACCAGGGGGTTTTATTATATCACTACCACAATATTTTCTATACCATCAACCAAAGGGTTTTATTGTGTCACTACCACGATCTTGTCTATACCATCAACCAGAGGATTTTATTATGTCACTTTCACAATCTTTTCTATGCCATCAACCAGAGGGTTTTATTATGTCACTACCACGATCTTTTCTATACCACCTACCAGAGGGATTTATTGTATCACTACCACAATCTTTTCTATACCATCTACCAGATGATTTTATTATGTCACTACCACAATTTTTTCTATACCATCTACCAGAGGATTTTGTTATGTCACTACCACAATCTTTTCTATTCCTTCACAGACGATATTGGTAGTACTGGCGGTCAAATTACGGAAGAATAAACCCCCTCTCCTACACCCGGGTGCCTCCCTGAAGTATGCGACATCTTGCCTGGATCGCATAACTCTAGTCCTTATGTATTCAACGTGTTTGTGATATCTTTCATAGACAATGAGTGTTCGCATAAAGTAAGCACAAATAGAACTGTGCGTTGCCACTAGTGCGGTTTGTCACCGTTACTGCGTCACACGCAAGCAAACACGAGATCAATGTCCGCAGAGCCTATTTGCCCAATGTGTCCTAAAATATATAAAGAAAATTGAACAAGTTGGCAGGTAATTAGAAATATGCCTGGATTTTGTGCAATCATGGTTTCTCTGTAGGTATAAATGTTTTAAGATCATGGCCTAATTTTTTAAATTTTGGTTCATTTTTATTTTATTCGTAAAAAAATATATGTATGTTTGTAATATATATATATATATATATTTGTAGATTATGCAACACTGTTTTCTTGTATACATTTATCACTTTCCTTATGTACTTAAACAAGAATCTTACTTGGTATTTATGCGAGCGCTTTCAGAGACTAGTGAGTGCCTCCATCTTCTGGCATACTAAACGTATTTTGGACTGCGAGCTGCGTGGAATCTGCTGTTGACCTTGATGTACCGTTAACTTCTATTTTTAGTTTCACTGCACTGTGCGAGTTTTTAGCATTTGTCTTGGGGTTTATACTGTCTATTAGATTGAATAATTTGTCGTTTTTTGATTTTATTTGTATCTGTTCGTTGATGATGTTATTTTTATTTTTATAAATTTCTAGTTGTTCCCAGATTGTCATTTTGAGGCCTTTTTGAACTTTTTTTATTAGGTGTATGTTTTCTAATGTGGGGAATGTGTGTTTGTTTTTGATTGCGTGTGTGGCTAAGTTTGAATTATAAATTTCCGGTTTGATGTATGCATTAAGGTGTTCTTGATATCTATCTTTTAATTTCTTTTTTGTTTGGTCTATGTATATATATATATATATATATATATATATATATATATATATATATATATATATATATATATATATATACATATATGTTTGGCTTATATATATATATATATAGAGAGAGAGAGAGAGAGAGAGAGAGAGTTAATTTATAGTTTTGAAAGACATTTTCTCAAGGGTTCAAAATACGTTTTTATGCTTCTATGTCAGTTACATCCAGTTAGGATATAGCCTATGCATTGATATCAAGCCATAATATTGTTTATGATGGTTCTGTGAAGTTAAGTTAGGTCAGGCCAACAGATATGACGGTATACAAGCCAATCTGTCGTCGAGGTCGGCGACTTTCTTGGAATTCTCAGCGATATGACGAGGGAATGCAGTATGAACAGCGGTATCTTCCATTCATATTGCTTTTACCCGTTAATGTGTCGCTTGATTCGTGTTTATTATATCTTCTTGAATGAGTTCGCATCGGTAGGTTGTTTGATCGCTTTTCTCTGTTTCTCGTGTTGTGTATGTCCGTGATATGTACGTTGTATTTATATTACAAAATCACTATTATCGTCCTTCACCTTTAGAACATATTCCTGTCTCTTTCATTATTTATCTTTCATCCTTCACGCTTAAGTAAAATCAATGAATTCTTTTTTAATGTATATTATCTTGTTTTCTGTCACTGGAGTTTAGGTCTTCTTGAACTTATCTGTCATTTAAGGGGGGGTTTCCATTAGACTCGCATTTTTCTTTATAATTGGTTCAAAATGTTATTTCTTTTCTGTTCATATTAAAATATATCTTTTTGAAGTGAATAATTCTTTTGAAGCGCCTGATCATAAAAAATGTACTGAGAATAATCATCGTGTTGGCACCACGCATAAATCTTTACACTAACATATATATATATATATATATATATATATATATATATATATATATATATATATATATAGATTAGATTAGATAAGATAATTATTTTCCTGAAGATGCTGATACTATTTTATCGGCGAAAAGCTTTGAATAAATATATTCATTAAAAGTATTCTTGTTTTTGAAATATTTGTAATTTATTAACTATATTACAAGAAAACATATCACCTTATTTAATATTACATATATATATATATATATATATATATATATATATATATATGTGTGTGTGTGTGTGTGTGTGTGTGTGTGTGTGTGTGTGTGTGTGTGTGTGTGTGTGTGTGTGTGTGTGTGTGTGTGTGTGTGTGTGTGTGTGTGTGTGTGTGTGTGTGTGTGTGTGTGTGTGTGTAGTTTTATCTAAAAGTGCTATATAGACCTACAGCACAACTACTTTGTCTTTAATTCTGTAATAACATATGATTTCATATAACAGCTGATTTTATGTTGTAGAACAGCTGTTTTAACACATACGTTCTGGTACTTTATTTATTACATTATTTATTTATTTATTTGTACATTATTGAATTTGTATTTTAGTATTCAATATTTTTATACCTTAATAAATATATTAATTTATATTTCAATAAATCTTATTACAAGTAATTAAATTTAATGGTACTAATTTATAAACTCTTATTCTAGTTTTTTAAATGAAAACTTCCTTAGATCCGTCTTATACTTTTAAAGAACCTATTTCCAAATTCGATAAATAAAATTTGTATTCAGTAAACGTTTCAACTTCTAATAATGCTTTTCTATTAACTGCATTCTTTAAATGAATAAGTCGTCTACTTCTGTCGGCTAGTCCCCACTGACTGCACCTTTCTACTTTTTTCAAATATTTTATACGAGTAACTTAAAAAGAGAAATAAAATTAGAAAGGTATTCAGAAATCTGAATGGCGGGAGGTGTTTTAACACGGTGTTGCCACTTTGTTGGTGTTTCTGCCCGGTTAACCATTTACATCTCCCATAGGACAAGGGCCGATAAAGTGAAGATTTGATGACTACAACAAGATATTCCTGATTGATATCGAATACCCCAGCATCTGATTGGGTGTGATTAGCTCTCTATTGGCCAATCGCATACACAGTAATATTCGTCTAATTTTAATTCGTGTAATGTAAACAGTATTGAGAACCAACCGCAAGGCTCGCTTTTTCACTCATCGCACAAACCTAGGACAGATTCAAGACATTAATCCTATTTCATAAATATTCTTTGTCTCCTTTGCTAATTTCATCTAGAAATTCTAAGTTGTGAAATCATTTTCTGTCCTTGCTCTGAGATCTCCACGACTTCATGACGTCATCTGCTGCGTTAATAATGTATATTTCTTTGTCTTCAATTTAGCTTTCTTGGGTTCTTGTTTTCGTAATCAAATTAACATAATCATACGTTCCTAATAGTTCCACAGTTAAAGAACAATGTGTTGCAAAAACCTACCTTACGTAACTTATGCTCGAGGAAGAGATGTTCGAAAATTGGATACGGTTGTGTTGGAATATTTAGTAATTTTACCACAGATCCCCGGTGTAATTTACATATTATAGTAAAAGATAGAGGTATGCGTGAAGGTTTAAGTGCGTGACCTGGCTCGGTCTTTCAGTGGGACCACTTGCGTAAGAATGAGTCCACAAACAGCTGGCAGATGTGGAAGCTTTAATTCTGGCGAAAGTGTGACGCTGTTGTAAAAGTCTTCCACTTTTTGCAACGAAAATGTGTAGTGTCAAACTGGTTGAACTGAAATGTCTAAACTTTTTTTTCTATTTTGTTTTCGTATTTTCATATTTTAAGGAATTTGCTTGCTTCGAGAAAACTATGCCCCATCTGAACATTTTTGCTGTGAAATTTGTTGTTAAAATAACTATTAGCTTGATGTTTCATTATTGCTATTATAATTAATAACAATGGCTATTCATGCGAAACATATTCAGTTGAACAAGGTAAAAAACAATCCAAAGAAAATCTTTAAGAAAGGTAAAAACAATAAAGTGTGTACACGTGAAAAGAAAACACTTGTCTATCGGAACAGATGGGAGTATAAACAGAATTCACTCCAAGGAGGAAGATATTTTTATGGCTTGAAAACGCGAATAACAGATGATACTCTCAACAATCGAATCTTCTATTATTTCTTATAGCATTAAGTTGAGTTATCTCGATTCACACAGTTGGTGATACATCGAGGTATCTCTAGATATGGTGATTCACACCGCCGTAGGAGGACTAGATTGGTAAGTTCTTGTTCCCCAAAATAGAATTTAGAATGGCATTCTTCTGAAAGGAATTTTGACAAATAACCCTCCACCCAGCGTATACTGTGGACAAATCTGAAGGTTTAAAATATTTATCTTGTCCAGTCGTCTATATTGTAAGAGGTAACCTTCGAGTAGCTAGATACATTGGGGTGACGTCGGATCGATCAGACAAAATCTCCGCAGTCACCAGCTAAATAAAGGCTTTTCTTGCTTGGTACGTTCACGATATCCTCTGTTCGACTCTCAGTAATCGACTCAACTTGACTCAATTTTTATTTTAAAAAGGTACAGTAACAAATTCCCAGGCACGATTTGAATGTCCCGACGGACGTACTGAAGAAGGGCGCTATTTCCGAAACATACGCCAGGCTTCATCATTATTTCGCAATGAAGAGGTTTTCTGTAGCCAATAGCCTTGTGTCAGAGGAATCAAAACAAGTTATTTTGATCGGGACTGAATATTTGTATCTAGGATTCTAGCCTGTGCAAAGCCAAAATGTTTCCAATCTACCTTACTAATGTATTTTGGACCCGCTTTCTATTGTACATCCTACAGAACTAGAATCATCTGGCGAAATGATCAGCTAGGCCGTTATACCCTTATACGAACATTAACTCATAGTTCAGGATTTTTTTGCGTACATTTAAAACCCCTACTGCCTGTATCCATTATCCAGTAGTACCATTTTTTGCAACCAAGCTCCGAAGCCCTGAATGGTCACGGGCTCTATCCTACTACCAAAAAGGTGGCCTAGCCATCCAGACACTCGGTTTGGACACAACGAGGCTAGACGAAAGGTCTTACGCCAAAGATTCCAGTTTGACTTCCGGTCATATTTGAATACCCACCACTCTCTCAACCATCATGTATCCCTTTACAATCACATCATTCATTCACAATTCTATCTTTTCCACCTTTTAAAGACCACCTCCCTCAGCATCGAATGAAATAATCCCTCCCTTCCAAATCCTAATTTTGCTTCCCACTGTCTCACCTATTACATTCAAGCGTCTCAGACGACTCGCTTGTCTTACAGACACTCCTCCCTTCCAGATTTTGAATCTTATTTGAACTATTTTTTTCGCCATTTGTACTCAGCGAAGTCACAATGTCCACTCAACAGCTGAGAGACGTGCTAACTTGGCTGCACACATCTAACTCGCAACCTCTTCTTCACAGATCCACCTTCTCATCTATTCACTCGTACTTGCGGTAGACCACTTCGCTTCCCATTCATTCTTCATTAATTCACTTAATTATCTCTTGCATTTCTTACTCCGCACAGTAACTTCACTCTATTCAGTCTGGCCGTCTCTTCAAAATCTCTCTCCCATCTACCCTTCCCCCTCCTGCACATCCTCGGATACACCCCAGTCGGCACAGTTTCGATACCTCAACTCTCCTCTTCTCCCTCAACAGGATCCTGCTATATTAGCCCTTGATCAAATCACCCCGTACAAACAAATAGCTAAGTACACTCCCTAATAAAACCTTACCATTTCTATTTCTACCTAGGGCTTTCTGGGAAAACACAAAATCGCCACTACGGTTCTATAGGGATCTCTTGGAGCCTCTAAATGTCCTAACTCTCATAACAACCTCCTGAGTCAGCTTCATCATGCTCCTACCATACCAACCTTCCACCACGCTCAGTACCTCGATCACTTCCTTACAAATCCTTCAATGCACTACCAGTCGTCCGCATAAGCTACTAAATCCACTTCCCTTTCACTCATCTCATTCAACAGTTCATCCATAACTGTGGACCCGGAACGACCTCTGAGAGCTTCCCCTAGACAGCCACATATTCTACCTCTGTGATCACTCACACATGAGTGCAAAATAGTTGATAATTGCTTTGTAAAGTATGCATGTTTTTAGGATGGCTAGTACTCAGTATTTAGGCGAAATGAGTAGTACACTGCGCTCATTTTACCCTAGAGTATGCTTTTACAATTTCGAGTATGAAAATAAAGTATTTAATCTGATCACGACTGTAATGGTGTAATGTCATGGTCTCCCTCAATAAATACGACTCAAGCGATGATACGCAAACCGGATAAAATTGCACATTCCATTATATTTTCCGCTAACGATGGTTCTACCATTCCCAAATTACGTCATTACAAAGGCCATTTCATAGTGTTTCGTTCACAGTGCGTTCGGCCTAACGATCAACAATAACAGCCTGCCTGCTGATGAGCTGCTAATATCTGCAGTGACCATTTCGCACATTACGCCTCATAGCTTCCGTTTATACCTAACAGATGGCGTTGGCACGCCGGTAACGGTAGACATTGTGTGGCCCACGAGGTCAAGGTCATCCTTTGTTGCAGTCGGACGATTATTGCAAAATTCAGTAACATGGTAACTAAAAAAATATGTATGCTCTATACACTTTTTGTATAAATATTACTCTTCCGTGTCGGTCATGATTAGTAGATCCTGTTGAAGATTTTTTTTTACGTACGGTAGGTTGTTCGCATACAGAAATTGAATGTCACAATGTTGTAAATGTAGATGTATTTGAAATCATAAAAACCTATTTGTGAACAAGTTATTAAAAAACAATAAGAATCCTAACAAGAATTTAACAAATTGCAATATTAAATGCTGATTAATAGGAATTAAATGTATCGTCTGAATTAAACTATCGTCAGGGTGTTTAGTTTTTTATCAGTTCTTAAGGAAGCTGTTACAGTTACATCCACAGACATATCCATGGAACATAGTTCATATTTTATAACAAACGAATTTTATCAGGGGAGCTGTTATCGGGGTGACATCGTCGCTACATAAATATACCCCTGGGGTATATTTTTGGACAGGGGTAAAGTGAATAGTTTTAACATTAGTAAAATCTGTTTAAGGGCTGCGTCTGTTAAGATTACGGACCCAATGAGTACAGTAGTGGTAAAGTATAAAATAGAATAACAGAATATATTTAGCCAATATTCATAAATACGTAATTTACATTTCAATTTTAATACAAAATATAAATAATTTAATTTCATATTTCAATATTTATAAACTTTACTGTGCGCACGCGAACACATCGGCCAGTATACATTAATACTGTACTAAGTACACACCTGAGGCCTATATTTAGTAGGCCTACACTGGTATAGCTGGCGAACAGTTCACTAGTAAGCTGGCGCGCGATTGATCTATAGAAAACCTCTACTAGCCCTATTCAAAAACATTAGATTTTGTAGTGCGTGTTGCATGAAAGACCTTCCATAAAAAATTGCAGGCGTTGCAGTCCTTTAGAAACCTAATGATAAAGATTTGTTCAAAACTTTATGTAAATGATCTGGTTAATATGCCAAATCAAATAAAACAATATTTATAACGGCCTTCCGGTCTTGTTAAGTCTGCATCATTGTAATACAAATACTCTGCCTTATATATTATAATGTCTATGGAACAGTCTTTCACTACCCTTCCCCTCGCCTGTATCTGCTCTTCGAGGTCATACGCCAGCTTAGGTGTGAACAGCTAAATATGCATTGCCTGTACTAATTGAAAGATCACTATGAGGTAATACATACATATAAATAAATAGGTTTATTTTGAAATTTGTGGAATGCATGTAAAAACTACATCAAAATAACTACGCAAACACAAAGATTGTAGTATACGTGCGAATGAAACGAATTTAGCGAAATATTGTTCTGTGCTAGAGGACTTGCTTTTCTCATCGTTTTATAACGTTAATACCAGCGAGCAAGTGTTTCTGTGATTGTTGGATTTTGCATTACATTTAAACGCTTCAAATTTTATTAGATATTTTAAAAATGTAGAGGTTTATAGATACACAGCTTGCATATTTTTACTCTTTTCATTTGGAATAATTGACGATTTCTACTTATATCCATTGACTTTTATAAATAATTCAAGATTTGCCTATAGTAAGTATACTTTTTGCCTAAATTATAGTTGTCGTTTCGGGAGATGTCGCCCATTGTCCAGACTATTCATTGTGTTGACAATAGAACATCTCCCAATGCACCTGTCCTCATTTAGACAAATAGTAAGTGCTACTTCAGGCAAGTGTTTGCATATTCTTATATATATTAAAGTGTTTAGGAATACACTAGTAGCTTGAATTGAAGATGTAAATAAGTAATGTCATTTTATTCTCCAAAAACCATAACTATTTGTCAAGAAGATCTAGAAGACAAGGTTTTAACAGTTATTTTCGTCCTCCATAACCCATTGTGTTTATCCTTTTACGTCTTCAGAGTTGAATGAAACATCTGTTATTCAACCGAGATAATCTGAAATATGATTAATTCGTTTCTTTGCGTTTACAAAGGACACATGGCAGCGGTTTATGTTAAATGGAAACATAACAACAGGGGTCCGAGGGTATTCACCCCCCGGAGACTAGCGCTGTGCTGCACTAAGGCTCCTCTGTGCGGCTGAGTTTATCTTATCGTCTTCCTTTAGGCTGTTGCCGCATGTGATTAGTGGAGTCGAGGTCAGTTGTAGTTACAGACAGGAATAGTCTAGACACATTCACGATTTGGACCGCGCTCAAGTTTAGCAGACGTTCTTCCCAACGTATCTCTACAAATCTGACGCGCCTAATGTACTTTTTAACCCTAATAAAATATGGATTGTTTTAATCGGTTACGAATGGTTTTACCGTATGCGCCAAAACAAACATTACTGAAACAGTTGTTAGAATTTATTTTATTTACATACTTTTACAAACGCATACAAGTAAAAAAAAAACTAAATTTGGTTAATCTCGGGTATAAACAAGTTCTATAACCTTCGTTCAATTTGAGGCAACACTCGTTCCTCGAAAACATGTTCCTAAATGTTTTGCATCATTTTGGTGAAAAGGGCTTGTTTCGAGTTCGTTATAGGTCTACACATGGTTATTTTTTCCTGTAGTTGGACGAAGGTTGTTGGTGGGTTCTCACGTAAAATCTTCTTCGTCACATCCCAGACGTATGGGTCCTGTGGTGTAAGGTCAGGGGAATTTTCTAGGTAAGGAAAGTTTGTTCTAAGGGATAAAAAGTGGTTGCTGAAAGTTTCCTGAAGGGAAACAATTTTGTCTAAGGCAGTGTGGCTGGTTGCACCATCTTGCTGGAACCATTGTGAACAAAAAGGCAGGTTTCGGACACAGCAAAATCTGATGCCTCCTGTAAAACGTCCAAGAATGACCCTATATCGATAATTCTACTACAGCTGATTCAGTTTCAGTATGCGGTACATTATAACCAGCTGCTATTCCACTTGACGTTGGAAGTGTAATTATATTAATTTCAAATGATATTTTAAAAGTGTAAAAGAACATGAATATATCTGCGTTTAAACGTTTAAGTTTAAAAGTAATTACCTGCTAGCCTATATTTAAAGTAAGTTTATGGAGAAATCATTGTGACGTCATTGTGACGTTTTCAATCGAACATCCAAACTATCTTCATCAGTACCTCACACATCATGAAGTGAGGCACTGGTAAGATTAAGTATAAGTACAATGAAGCTTAGTACAATGCAAAGCAATATGACTCAGTAATTTTTCATAGATTTACACTATATGAGGCGGTTAGAAACAAAGTGTAGGCCAGCTGTCATTTTTTTAAAAAATTTAGTCAGGAGTAGAAGAAGTGGTCTTTTACTCCAGCTAGCTCTAATTGCAGTTATGTTACTTGTAAAAAAAAAAAAAAAAACAGCAGCACTGAAACTTATTTCAAACGGAAAATATAAACAGTTTTCACCTCCAATTTTACTTAGGAAATGTCAGGAATTTTAATGCAACCCCACCACTGATCACGCGTCTCCTCGTTACAGCTTCACCTACTTAAGTATCCACGTATGGTAATTTCTATCATCCTATCCGTAAACAAACCCTGAGAGATTACAACCATCAGATATGTAATTCTGTACTTAAATTACATCCTCGACGCCCTTCAAAACACAACGTACGCGGCCAATTTCCAACATATTCTCCGTAAATTACTCACGGAAAATCAATTACGTCCGAAATGAAGCGGCCGTTGGGTTTCGGGTGTGACCGGGCCGAACCTGTGTTTACTGTTTTCCAGGTCAACAGGGCCGACTGCCGTTCGGTCTTAGCTCTTTATTGGCCGCGTCTGGCGTTGGGAAAGATACGGAGAGCCGATCGAGCGGAACGTCGAGCAAGGCGATTGAATATTTTGGTGCAGTTGTACAATAGCGACAGTTGGTCACGGAATTCATGTGTGATCAAATAACTGGGCGTGGTGGCAGCGAGCTAACACACCTATTTTTATGGGCGGAAAAGTATAGGTTATGTCTTCCATAGAATATAACTTTTCTTGGTGAAATTGCGTTGTATTTTAAAAGTTTGCCTGAACACGGAACGCTGTAAATGGTTTCAAAATGTTGCGTTTATGGCATTAACTGCCGCCGATTTACTGCTACAGATATCCTAAATTATCTTTTAGGTTCATTAAATTAATTAAAAGTGAAATCTGGTTTCATAAATGTTTTGATCTTATGTTTAAACAAAAAGTAATTTACTAAGATCTTTAAAATTATTTGATGGGAGAAAGTTTTGCTCTGGATCTTGTTTCCTGTTCTTCTCCAGTCGTTAAATGTTTTAGGAATGTTATCAAAACCTTCAATGCGGATTAGAAAGAAATATGTGTATCGTTTTGTTAAGGATAAAGTATCTTGGAAAAAACATAACGTAAAACGTATTCGGATCTTAAAAACTAATCTATGTATGCTCATAATGTAATCGAACCACGGTTTGTTCGACATTTAGTTGACAGGGGTTTTTATGGACTAACTACATTACTATCTGTTCTAAACATATCCTATTACCTTTGTACCTTGCATTTTCAATTTTTATATGATAAATTGTTTCAATAATTTGTATTTTTGTCTCGTTTTAGGAAGCCAAATGAGTTTATGTAACTTCATTGTGGATATGTTTATAATATAAAATTCAAAAAAGATATAATTTCTTCTTTTGTCACTGGTATGGGAAAATAGGAATGTCCATTTATATCGCAATTTGCAGTTTGTTAACGAAGTGATGTTTTGATATCTGCAGTTTATTTAGAAATACAGCTGCTGTTGTAATTTGTATAGTGACTTAATTTTCTTTTGACTGCATGTTGGATGATATTGGTTTTACTTGGATGTGTTGAAAATGGAATACTAGGATATGATTTTGACCTCTCAAGTGGGTGCATAGTTTAGGCACATGGATCTATTCCTGTGCCACGTGGGCGGTGCCGGATATCTGACAGATGCGGGTACTTGGGCACACAGGTTTTACTTTTAAACGAGATTGGTAAAACATTGTCATTGTGTAATCCAGAATGGTGCTTTTCCTTGTAATTTACCCTCGCCACACTCTTAACTAGTTGACTAACTCTACTCATTATTATACCCTAGAACTATATAATAAACATTAGGATTTACTTTTAAAAATTACATGTTTTCATAGTTTTCGAGCTCTTACTCAATGGGAAACGAGTTGTTTAATTATGAATTATTAGCTCATTGCGGAGCCTATTTATACACCCACGCGTTGAAATTACTTTAAAAATAATTTATTTCCAACAATGGAACCGAACCCAACCTGAATCTTTAACATCTGCTCTCTGCACTGTAGTAGTAGTGCGCCATTTTCAACTCTGTTTTATAAACATGTTTTTATTCAATTAGGAACATGATGTTATATATTGTTAGCGCATTGCAAGGTCTATTTATAGACATCAAATTACAGTCAAGCACTCCGCGCTCTTGAAATTAGCTTGTTTTCAACAATGGATCGAACCTAACCTCAATCCCTTTTAACATCTGCGCGCTGCACTGTAGTGCGCTATTTACAGCGCTCGCTTTCATGTACTAACTAGCTTCTGGATTGACGCTTAGTTCAAATCGTATTGTTGCGTTAAAGTGCAGTATTGCCAACTGTTAACGGCCCGTAACGAAAGAAACGAATTGTTTCAAGTTGGCAACGGCTATTGTTTTCATTCATTTCATTCGCAGCTGCCGGTAGTATTTGATTATAAAGTAGAACGTGTTCTGTTTTTGATTTTTGCACGTGCAGTACTCAACGTTCGGCCCTTAGCTTTCCCGTTGGGCGTGTTGTTAAGGATGTATAAATTTTTATGGTGAAATGATTTTACTACCGACTGGCGGTCATAAATTAACCGAGTTTCCTGAAGTGGGCAATAAAATAATAAAGAAAGCTTTTTGTTGATTGCTTGTTTGGATTTGTTAGCTTTAGGACCAATTAGCGTTTGAACATTTCATCTAGTAACAGTAACACATTCATTAATTTATTCTTTGATAGAAGTTTTATCGCTTTTCTGGAATCATATCACAATGCATTACTCTTGCTTTTAAATGAAAACACCACTGTGATGAATTTCAAGATGTTTGTCTTAAATCAACGCTATTGATTTGAATGATGCTGTTGATTATTGCAATGCACAGGTATTTGGTCTCGCGTTTTTTCCTGAAGGACAGTAGGGGATAATATTTATACTTTTATGGGTTACAATAATAAAAACTTAGTTTTTACTAAGTTGAAGTTAGAAGTGGACACCTCGCACTTCCGGTAAGGTAGCCTGCTCACGCAATACCATCATCCCCCCCATTCCAAGAAATAAGAGGTCATTATGCCTTTTCCATAGTCCTGGCTAATTCCACCTAACCCTGCTTAAGACTACCCTTTCATGTTTATTACAAGGTGTAACTAGTAGACGCCTTTTTTGACCGAAAGAGACAGGTTTATTTAACATATAGTAAAATCACGTACAAATCGCTGGTTGTATGCAAGTTGGACAGAGTTACTTATGCCCTTGCGCCGGTTGAAGGATTTGAAATACATCCCGACTCCTTGTATTCACCATGTGAATAGTTGTATGTATATCAGAATGAGAGGTCACTTTTACGGCATCTTTGAACATTCTTCATGGAGGAACCAAAACCCGCTACGCTACCGTAAGAGCGATGTAAAATATTGTACAGTACTTTCTCAAATATATTTGTTTAATTTGTCAAAAAAATGCCCCATTTCTATAACAAGTTTTATTTATCCCTTGGAAGAAATATGTACGTTGAGGAACTACGGTAAACTATTTCTTTTCAGGAATTGGGTGGAGGTGCGTAAGTTCAAACCGGGACAAAATTAATTACAAAGGGACATGTGATTAATTAAAAATGAGGTAAAAAATAAGAGAAACCCCAATATTTAATATTATAAACTACTTATTGGATTATGATTATTTACAATAAAATTGCCTACTCTGGATCTAATGTAAAACCTCATGGTTATTAGGGGGTTTCTGAGACCTAGCTATTTAATTGGATATTGGTTATTATTCTTCCCTCTATTAGTTCACACTCTCGCTATATATATGTATATATATATATATATATATATATATATATATATATATATATATATATATATATATTTATATATCGTTCAAATTTTCAATCGTTGATAAAGTTCGTTATTCATCCTCTCAAGTTCAAATACATTTTTTAAACTTGAATTGGATGACACTTGATGATTACAAAGTTTTTTCAAATATATCAATTATTAAATTTAAATAATTAAGTTTACTTTTATATAGTAGAAAAATTTTTCAGAAATGAGGCAAGGTATGCAATATGGTTATTTCGTTTCATTTGGCTTAAAATTAGTGATAAAATATGATTGCATAAAACAGCTGATTTTATGTTATGGGTTATTACTTTGTTTATGAAAATTGTAATTATTTAAAAAAATGTATCTAAAATAAAATGTTTCTTTGTTGATTTAAGTGGGAATTGACTATAAAAGTTATTCGCTTCTATTACTTGTTTTAAACAGTAAAACTTTATGAACGTTGGTTTATGTGTTGCAGGTGTTACAACGCGATGTGGAGTCGCACGGTAAGATCGTGTGCTCGGTGCTGAAGCTGTGCGAGAAGGTCGCCTGGGCGGACGCGCAGGCCGGCGCACAGTCGCCCCGCATTCGCCGCACAGAGTCCAGCCAAGCCGTCCGCTGCGCTCGCGGTCTCAAGAGGCGCTGGGAGCTGCTCTACCTCAGGTCTTTGGAGTGGGTGTGCCACATTGACAACTTGATAAAGAAGCGAAGGAACCAGGTAAAAATCTTTCGTTTGCCGATTTAGGCAGAGTAGAAATGTGATGGAGTAGTTAGTTTGCTGACAGCATTTCCTGTCCATTCACTAAGAACACCGTTCTATGTCTGATGATTATTTATGTGTGACGGCGGCCTCTCCTTTGTGTTCATAGCTGTTGATAGCTGTTGATAACCTCTGAGTGTGTGGAGCAAATAATTTTAACAATTTTATCCTACAATATGTTTAATAATTTAGCAACTTTAAAAAAAACAAATTTGCAACAATGCTCTATGGTTTGGTTATTGGTCGTAAATCGTCGACGTCTTCTACAGTTATAGTATAACGGGTAGACACCTCCCTATAGAGAGTAGGTCTACTACCCTAATATAACGTTCAATTTAATGTCGAAACACCTTAATTTTGAAAAATGTCCAATTTAAACTTAGCATTGTTATGGTTTTTCTGTCGAGACCATTTAACAGTGCACTTGGCCTTGAGAGATCGCAGTAGGCGAGACCGAATGTATAAAAGGTCAGTATAAATACCTTCCTACAAATACTTGGAAAAAAAGGATTGTCAAAACATTGATTTGCAAGAGACGGTCTATATTAGATAAATTAGCTTCGGTATGAAATAAACAATCTTCAAATATGGTTAAACATATCGGTTGCAGAAGCTGTCGGTATATAGAACGTTCTGAAAATATAACTTTTCCAGAAGCAGTAGTACACGAGAAATCTTGTGCGATCTCTCAAGGCCAAGCGTATGGTTAAACATATCGGTTGCAGAAGCTGTCGGTATATAGAACGTTCTGAAAATATAACTTTTCCAGAAGCAGTAGTACACGAGAAATCTTGTGCGATCTCTCAAGGCCAAGCGTATGGTTAAACATATCGGTTGCAGAAGCTGTCGGTATATAGAACGTTCTGAAAATATAACTTTTCCAGAAGCAGTAGTACACGAGAAATCTTGTGCGATCTCTCAAGGCCAAGCGTATGGTTAAACATATCGGTTGCAGAAGCTGTCGGTATATAGAACGTTCTGAAAATATAACTTTTCCAGAAGCAGTAGTACACGAGAAATTTTGTGCGATCTCTCAAGGCCAAGCGTATGCTTGGTCCTGGCAGAAGTCGTGTTGAAGGATATAGTGGGACCTATATGGTAAAATATAGCTGGAATATATCTCCCTTAGAATAAACTATAGAGGGCATTGTTACGTGTTGATGGTCTCGTCATTTCTGAAAGTGATCTACCTGCGTCAAAGAGTGGACTAAACGTTACTCCCAGAAAAAGTGTAATGGAGGTTTAAAGGAATCATAGGTTCGTTTAAGGAAGTATCTGGTATGTTCTATTCGTAGTGGGTGAGCGAGAGGTAGATTCGAGCGGAATCGTAATTGGATATTAGATTTAGAATTTATACGAGATACGTTTTTATACTTGTAGCTAAAGACGTATTAATGTTTTTGCAAATTAACTTTTGATGTATTTGTTTGGAAAAGTAACTGTTTTTAATAGTAATGGAAATTTTAAAGTTGTTTGTTGTATTTTATCTTTAATTATTTAATTCATTGAATGAACTATAAGTAATTATTGCTTAACTAGGTGAATACTTTTGAACTTACTACTTAAATAGGGTATAGTGTCAGCTTCGTAAATGAAACTATTGTTCCGAAACCCGTCAGCTAATTAGTTCAAAAGTATTCGCCTAGTTACACAATAGTTACTTTTAGAGAAATTGTAATCTTTTTGGCTTTTATACTTTATTTTGGCGAGTTGCACAATTTGGAAGATTCCTAGGATGTGTGTCTGCAAGTAGCATTACTGCAACGATAATCCCACTCAAGACAAACGATCCAATAACACAAAGTACGCTGGGCATAATACGTCATGCAATAACTGGAGTAACTAACTGTATCGTTTACGTGGTCTGTGTGAGGGTAATTGGGCCTCCCTTCACCCCCGCCGGGGCACACGCGACCTAGCATGCTTGTAATTTGCCGCTTCGGTACGTCCACTAACCGTTATTTTCCGTTTTGTTTGTTCGTTTCCTTTCTTCTATTGATTCTTCAACGGGAACGTCTCTCCCGGATGTCACGTCTGTTGTGGATGTCGGCCGTGAGAAGCGCCCCGATTTCCGCGGAAGATCTTTCTGTCATCTAAAATGAGATAGGTTTTGCCAAACTTCGAAAATTATTTTCAAAGTTCGTAAGATATTAGTGTTCGTACGTGGCTCTCATAGATATAATGTTGAAAATCATTTACAAACAAAAAACACTTGTGTACATATTTTGTGCTCAGGGAGCCTCACGAAATTCCCAACACAAGTGCCTCGATACACATTTGTTTTATTCTGGAAACAAGAGAAGGTCATACTTCTTATAGGTTTACATTACTAAATATTCAAACGCAGAAACTAATGCTAAACCATTTCCTATTTCACAGTGTAATCTATGCTTTTTACAACCTTAACAAGAGCCTCTGCCTAGCTATGGGCAGTAGATATTGTTCAAATGTAGAAAAGTATTTTCTACCATCTTACGATAAGTTACGAGTTTGTATTTAGATATATTTTTGACAGTAAATATTCATTCTATTGCCTCACACTCTCCTGATATATATCTTGTACAAATTTTCAATCGTTAATAAAATACTTTTTTGTTCATCCAATAAAGTTCAAAGATTTTGTCCATTTTGTGCTGGTTGTTAATTACTTACTACACTTATTATATTACTTGCGAACATGCTGTTTGTTAACTAATGGTTGTTAAATTGTAAATTTTAAAATTTAAATTTTTGTTAGCGGCAAAAATACGAGGCTGAAAAAGTAAGACGAAACGTTTCCTCCAAGTGTAAGTTAACAATTTAACAACCTTTACTTAACAAAAGGACTGGTCGCAAGAAATATAAAAAAGTGTAATAAGTTTATTTAATATTTAAATTATAAAATTTGTGTTGTCCAGCCAGGTTCGAACTGAGAATTTTCATGTTCGAAGTCTAGAGCATCTTGGAACTGCACTATCTTTCCAATTCCTACAAATATTTCTCAAAGATGCATATGAAATCCCCTCCTCCCATCTGGTTATCGTCGAAACCTCCATTGTTCAACCTGAAACTGTTGCCATGGTTACCAGACAAATAATATAAATAGTTGTCTAGGGTAACCAAAATAAGGTTTGCCTTTGTTAGCCTTAATAGGAATTTAATTGAAAATATTTTTTATATTATTTGTTTTATTTTTAAAATGAAAATATTTCGACTTAAATTCGTTAAAATTTACGATTTTATCTTAAACTAAGGAACAGTACAATATAATGGGCACGGAGACAATATTATAATTAAGCAATTGAGAATAATCGCAATACCTCACAAATTAATCTAAAGTAAATAATTAATAAAGTTTCCAAGATTAAACCTAGTTTGTACTATTCTATGACCCTGTTATCGTCATCAGTTAGTCCTATTACGGTTCTGTCTACATTGTAATAGGAATCACTGATGATGATGATGATGACAACATGGATATCGAAATGTACATAAAGATTTATTCTTTATACCTTTATACATTACTTATTTTATAATTAACTCTTGTGTTCTTGGAATTATTGTAAATAGTTTTAATAAAATTTAAGTGATAAAATTATAAAGCTAAATTTTATTTCATGTAGGCCTAGTTCAAATCTTATAATTGATTTTCTCCCGCGGGTTATTCCTGGCTCTTGATAAACCTTGGTCGTACATTTGTGGTTATTCCTGACTCTTGATGTACCTTGGTCGTACATTGGTGGTTATTCCTGGCTTTTGTTATAACTTGATCGTACATTTGTGGTTATTCCTGGCTCTTGATGTACCTTGGTCGTACATTGGTGGTTATTCCTGGCTCTTGATAAACCTTGGTCGTACATTTGTGGTTATTCCTGACTCTTGATGTACCTTGGTCGTACATTGGTGGCTATTCCTGGCTTTTGTTATAACTTGGTCGTACATTTGTGGTTATTCCTGACTCTTGATGTACCTTGGTCGTACATTGGTGGTTATTCCTGGCTTTTGTTATAACTTGATCGTACATTTGTGGTTATTCCTGACTCTTGATGTACCTTGGTCGTACATTGGTGGTTATTCCTGGCTTTTGTTATAACTTGATCGTACATTTGTGGTTATTCCTGACTCTTGATATACCTTGGTCGTACATTGGTGGTTATTCCTGGCTCTTGATATACCTTGGTCGTACATTTGTGGTTATTCCTGACTCTTGATATACCTTGGTCGTACATTGGTGGTTATCCTGGCTTTTGTTATAACTTGGTCGTACATTGGATGTTATTCCTGGCCTTTTATAAACCTTGGAGGTTAGTTATTTTTCTTTCTACTTGTAATATTAATAAATATAGGCCTATAAACGGTGAGACGTAAGTTTCTTCACTTTGAGATCCTTTGTAACTCATCAGTAAGAGTTTCTGCCACAAAGTGTTTTTATTATCGCGTAAAGACCTTGTAACGGAGAAAGTAGCTTTTACTTACAAAACGTTAAAACAAAAACTTCAAAAGAGGACATTTTGGTTTCTCATATTGTTATGTATTTCAAACCAGAATTGTTAATACTGTATTTTGTATACAGTGTTCAGAAACGTACAGTATATTTACGGATTGAAATGTACCCTATATAGGCTACATGCTGTTACCTTATGATCCGCCCCGTTCCCGGCACTACATAGTTACACAACGTAATGGCCGACACCTTAGTTTTGATTAATCGATACATTTTGTTCCGCATGGTGAAGATAGTTGATTATCGCGGAAACGTCAGCTAAATATTTATACCGGAGGAATCGTACTTTCTTCTAATAGGCTTTATTATTTTAAGGGGAATTTATCTCGTAGCGGCCGGTGCGTCGACTATATAATAGTTGGACACTAACGAGCCGTGAGAGCTGAAATGCCAAACTAAATTACATCGCGTTGCGCAATTTTCTTTGAGCTCTCTTCGGCTGCCTTTGCAATTTTCGTTTTTACGCCGACCAATCGGGCGAAGAGAAAGTGCTGTGTTTTTGTTTCTGTGTTGTGTGATTTGGTTTTGTTCCGGACGTAATTGGTTTGCGCTGTCAGTTTTGTGACTTGACGTCTTCAGGTTTGCGATGCGATTAATACGCCTGCAACTGGACACATTGTTCGGTAATGGGTAGTGTTAGCAAGGTTGCAATGGGTATATATATAAATTGCAAGTTTTCAATTGTTAAAAAATACTTTTTATTCATCATCTCTAGTTTAAATCCTTTTATCAAACTTGAAGTGGATAGTACATTTTTCAAACATGTGTTAATAGTTTTTTCAAATATTGATTCATCAATTAAATTTAAATAATGAATTTAATTTTTATAATTGAGACAAAAGTTTTACAAAAGGGGCAATGTATGCAATATAGTTACTTCGTCGCATTTCGCTGAATATAGGTGATAACATATGGTTCCAAAAACAACTGATTTTGTGTTATAGGCTGAACCAGCTATTTTAACGCGTAGATAATGTTACTTTATTTTTATTAATTGTAATCATATAATTAGGAAAAACTATTAACAATTTTCTCTATTGACTTAAGTAGGAATTGATTAAAAGTTTTGTTTCATATTAGGGTTGTACTTGTTTTTATCTGTTGTTTTGTCTTGTTCATCGATTAACTGGCTGAATAATTTTTTTTGTAGTTAGAATGTCCTCGAGTATGTTTAGACTGAAATCTGATTGGAACCGGGACTTAATGCTTTTAAGAAATTATATTTTGCAGTTTGTGATGAATTTGATGGTTGTAGCACTCAATACTAACATAAATGTCTTAGGTTCGATTCCAAGTAGCGCTAAAAACGTTTTCACTCACCTATTCAGCCCCATGTCATATCATTCTATGAAAATTAGTACCTACTGTAGGGCAATAATCGGATTTAGACGTGTGGGGCTAGCCATGGTACCTTCCTTGGATATCCCATGCCTTCAGTACCTACTGTAGGGCAATAAACGTAGGTAGACGTGTGGGACTAGCCTCGTTACCTTCCTTGGATATCCCACGCCTTCAGTATCTACTGTAGGGCATTAATGGGAGGTAGACGTGTGGGGCTAGCCATGTTACCTTCCTTGGATATCACATGCCTTCAGTACCTAATGTAGGGCAATAATGAGAGGTAGACGTGTGGGGCTAGCCTCGTTACCTACCTTGGATATCCCATGCCTTCAGTATCTACTGTAGGGCAATAATGGGAGGTAGACGTGTGGGGCTAGCCATGTTACCTTCCTTGGATATCCCATGCCTTCAGTACCTACTGTAGGGCAATAATGGGAGGTAGACGTGTGGGGCTAGCCATGTTACTTTCCTTCGATATCCCATGCCTTCAGTGCCTACTGTAGGGCAATAATGGGAGGTAGACGTGTGGGGCTAGCCATGTTACTTTCCTTCGATATCTCATGCCTTCAGTACCTACTGTAGGGCAATAATGGGAGGTAGACGTGTGGGGCTAGCCTCGTTACCTTCCTTGGATATACCATGCCTTCAGTACCTACTGTTGGGCAATAATGGAAGGTAGACGCGTGGGGCTAGCCTCGTTACCTTCCTTGAATATCCCATGCCTTCAGTACCTACTGTAGGGCAATAATGGAAGGTAGACGTGTGGGGCTAGCCTCGTTACCTTCCTTGAATATCCCATGCCCTCAGTACCTACTGTAGGGCAATAATGGAACGTAGACGTTTGGGGTTAGCCTCGTTACCTTCCTTGAATATACCATGTCTTCAGTACCTACTGTAGGGCAATAATGGAAGGTAGACGTGTGGGGTTAGCCTCGTTACCTTCCTTGAATATCCCATGCCTTCAGTACCTACTGTAGGACAATAATGGGAGGTAGACGTGTGGGGCTAGCCATGTTACCTTCCTTGGATATCCCATGCCCTCAAGCAGCTTATCTCCTTTCTATACAATGTTAATGCCATAAAAACGAATCATTACTATACTATATTTTGTATCTTAATTTCATTTTGTGGTTTTAAGATTTTATAAGGGTTTTTTAGTGTAATATATGAGATTTTATTATTTTCTACCTAATGACACCCCGTGTTATATTATCATATTTTGTATCTTTACTGCATTATGGTTTGCTTAAACCTATGGATCGTTTAGGTTAGGTTATTCTTATGTTATAATTGTTTGCTATTATTATAAGGGTTGCTCATTGGTATAATGTATTTTTAATTTTTTTTTTTTTAATATTGCAGTATTCTTCAGAGTTGATAAATATAGTGTTTTTTGGGTTTTATTTGTTCTAAATTGTGTTTTTTACTCTTGTTAAGAAAGACTTTTACACGGTTTTTTAAATTTTAGTTTTTGTATTGTTATACTTAAGTTTATAGCTATTATCAGTTATAAGATGTATGGATTTCTGTGTAGTAAATACTACATGTAGATGGCAGTATTCCGAAACGCGTCAAGTATTGAGAATATGTCGAAGTTGGAATAACTGACATTGATACTAAATATTGTTATTTAGATGTTTTTACTATATTTTGTGTGTATTATATTATTACGTATTTATTCTAAATATTTCTTGTTTTTCTTATTTTCAATGTAGGGTTTCATTGTCGTTTTATCTTTAAACTTCGTGTTGTTTCACTGTTTAACGTTTTCATATTACTGATGTAGTAAATAACGCAGGGTTTTACACATTTACCTTTTCTGAAACAGCAAAGAAAGTGTCTGTGACGCTGGGCTTTAGAAAGTACGAAAAGTTAGTTATTCGGAACCGACCAGGAGACGTGTCAAAGAGCAAGTTATTTGCAAGCTTGGGAGGAGAGCGCGCGGGTGACCGAGGTCGCGCTGCAATCATGCAAATAACAGGTGCCGTCTACACAGCTAACAACAGTGCTGCACCGCCAGTGCAGAAAGCTAGTGGTTTATTTAGGAAAGTTTCAACTCTGACCTTGAAGCGCGCCTCCTCTTGCAGTATCATGTTTCGGAAGGCCAATGTAGCTAGTATTACAAGTTTTCTGCAGCGATTTAAAGTGTTGCAGAACATAAGTGAGTCCGTTCTTGGACTCATTAGTTTTGTCGTCTCAGTTCTTCTGACTGGAGATGAACATTTCTCTTTTTTTTGTATTCTCAAAGTCGTTATACCAGTTGAACTATTAAATTCGAAAAATGCAGTAAGCACTTGATTAATATAGTTTCATCCAAGGTCATTATCATAATTTATAACTGAGAGCAAGTGATATATCTGGATTTGGCCTATGCATCACCTTATTTGCTAGAGTTTATGAATCTTTCAAATAATCATTTGTCAAAGATAAAAAATTCTTATAAATTACCATCTGAGAGTTACAAATATCCATGCATCTCTTTAAGGAGTTTTTATTCCTTGTGGTACCTTTGTAGATACATACCATCAGGTTTTGCTGTTATCGTAGAAATAAGTGATAAGTTGACTTTTTAAAAATTAAAAAATATTTAGCAACACGAAAATAACGTAAAACATTCCGGTAAATTCCCCACGAGTCGAGTGTTAAAATTACCTACGCATCTACTTAGGGAGTTTGTATCCTTTGCGGTGCAGTGGTCGAAATCTCTAAATGTGGGTAATATTATATGAAATAATATTTGTTCCAGGCGATTGTAGTTTACGGTCAAAAAGAGAATTTTTTTTGATAAATCACAGTTCACGATCTTTAATTATTAATTAACTTCGATTATTAATGACCGTGAAATGGTATTATTGCTGAAGTTGTGTACTTGGTAACCATTATCGATAACTCGAAGTCATCGACGAACAAATTCAAAGTATAGGTCTATTTGAGACAGGAAATTCATGGTCGAAATTTGTTGTTTTTCAATAGTGTGGAATAATAATAAAATACTTATCAAACTTATCAAGACAAGCTGGTGTCAAAACTTATTTTGCGCCAAAATAAACAGTATTGAAACTGTTGTAAGATTTTATTTTAATGTATTTACTTACATAGTTTTTCTCTAGTAGTTAGCACCATGACGACAAAAACTAACCTCAAATGAAATACGTCAATACGAATACGCGGCAACAAACAAAAGTCACCACAGGTGATACAGAAGGCAACTACAGGTGATTAAGCTTCAGTACTGTTTATTTTTGTGCATACGGTAGTGGTATAGACCTTCATCGTTGAACATAAACTGAACGAAGTCCGTTTAATTTATCCAGTAAACTTGAAGATCTAACCCAAATTTGAATAATTCCATAACCTTTATAATTATTATTGAACTTGTGGTAATAATAAAGCTAGTAATTACAAAGATATAAAAGCTGGAGTAAATGAGACGGAAGTCTGTTTATGAGAGGTAGCCTCTGATGACGCCTTCGGTAAAAAAGGATCCAAACTGTAGAGATTAGAACGCAGGACGTTGAAGGGGGTAACACGAAGAGCTTTCAGTCTTTAGATACATTGTTATAGAGAGCATACCCTGGAGAAGGTCCCTTAAGTGGAGATTTTGGATATGATGAAAAATTCCGTGGAATTATAATAGTAGAACGGTTAGAAAATTACAATACGTCGGATAAACAATATATATGAAATCCTTTAACTATTAGTTCAAGAGAGATTTAAGGACGTGTGGAAGGAGCAGATATCGGTAAAGGTATTTAATAGAACTGTACAGAAGACGTATGAGGGTTGTATTAGAGAGAGTGTGTCAGGGATTAAATTGGCTATTATGATCATCAACCTCCTGAAGGATACGGTGTAATCTTTAGAATAATCCTGCTGTAACCGTCCAGGTAGCATTACTCTCGTATGTTGGTTATTATTAAGAATATAACTTACAAAATTAATAGGGAACGTGAGAGTATAAGTACTGGGCGAAAATGGAAGGTGGGATCTACAGGAGAAAGACGATTTGGAGATACGTTGAAGACATTGTTGGATTTTGCAGAAATATAATCGAAGACCTAAAACAGGAATTGGTTAGGAAATTAGTGTTTACTATATATAAAATCGTCAAACTTCGAATTCCTTGACACTGGGTAGCAATGTCAAGGTAATTTATTATCTAAGGTCCTAAATGACCTTAAGGTTGTGGCTCAAAAAAAAATCAAGGAATAAAGGAGCTCTGTAAGACAGAAATAACAGATGAAACGTGTAAAGAGCATTCTAGAAGGCAAAGTAAGACAGGTTTCTGAAAGCATTGTTAGGTATCGGAACATTCCTAAATATTACATTATCGTGGGCGCCGGTTATTCTGAAGAAAGTGTCACCTTAACGCCTTACACACATGTATGTTAATTGCCTACATGAGCCGTACATTGTCTCCTTACAGATTGTTACTCTTAGTTGCCACGTGACGTTCAGTATAAGTTTAATACAAAGACGTTAATTTTATGTATACTAATCTATCTAATACATTCTATATGAGTACGGTATATAAATTTTTGTAAATATTATTGGTTAACCTCGTCATATTTCGTAGGGGTATAATTTTAAACTGTTTTGGTTATAATGCGATGAAACCCTAAGGTTTATACTGATTCTTCTGCGGGTATGGCCAGACGCTATGGTGTCTTCAAATCACGCACCAGCAATTACATATTGTGCTAGTAGTGTTACACGTCTAGTGAACAAGCACGATCAGCTTTTGTCAGAGTTAAGAATCTGTTCTTTAATTACGATTTGCCATTGTATTACGAACTAGATTTGCAAAGTACTGTGTAGTTTCGGCGGAGAATCGTGGTCATTGTCTGGAGCAGCGTTAAAACAATTTGGGGTTTCTGTAATGTGGCCTGCCGTAGAGATTACGGGAAAAGTTTCCATCATAACATGTAAAGGGAAAACAACTAGGATAGGGGTTAGGTTTGGTAAAGTAATTAGGTTAGGTTAGTTGTAAAACAACTAAAATAGTTTAAGGTTTAATAAAACAATTAGGTTAGGTTAGTTGTAAAAGAACTAAGATAGGTTAGGTATGGTAAAACAATTAGGTTAGGTTAATTATATAACAACTAGGATAGGTTAGGTATAGTAAAACAATTAGATTATAGGATAGTTGTAAAACAACTAGGATAGGTTAGGTATCGTGAAACAATTAGGTTAGGATAGTTGTAAAACAACTAGGATAGGTTCAGGTTTGGTAAAACAATTAGGTTAGGTTAGTTGTAAAACAACTAGGATAGGTTAGGTATGGTAAAACAATTAGGCTAAGTTAGTTGTAAAACGACTAGGATAGGGTTTAGGCTTGGTAAAACATTTAGGTTAGGTTATATGTAAAGCAACTAGGATAGGTTAGGTTTTTATGTTAGGATAGGTTAGGTTATATAAAATAACTATTTAAAAATTAATTGAATTATATCTTGAAATCGTAATTTTTTAAATTCTGGTTGTTTAATGATTTAATTTTATGCGTAGGTTTGTATTAACAATATTACAAGAATTAGACATTTTGTAAAATTTGATAAAACTACACGAAGTCAGAATTTCCTTTTTTCGTGTTCTATTGGTTATATTGTTTGTTTGTTCTCTACTTTACCAAAATATCCGGTTTCCTTCAAGCAGATGCCGGAAATGGCAATAGCGGATGCGTCTGGCCCAGAACGTATAACTCAATTTGTTTTTTGTGTTCAGTTCTTTATGTAACTCCGCCGGTAGTGGAAAGCACGAGTATTGTTGGAACCTGTTTGGATCGATCAGACATGGTACGCTCGGAGGCCTTGATCGAAGGTCTGTCTTCTCACGAGAGTTTACGCCATTGAGGGCGATTAGTTCAATGGCATAGGAAGAATGCGAGGCTAAGAATCCGTCGTTTGACCGGGCATTTAGCAGATGTCAGGCTGTAGGAACAATAGACGTGTTTATATATCCAATGCTTAAAGGAGAAACAATGAGGCCCGCGAATTGCGTAACTAAATCTGTTAAAGTACATGTCATTATCTCTAACTCAGAAACTTGTAGAATAAATAAAGATGAGCTAAGATCGTAAAGTTTGGCATGACGTCATGTGCTGGAGCTTCAGCTACAGCTCTAAAGCTTTGTATTACATGTAGGGTGGTTCAGAAGAAACGTGGACTAGTTCCGAACATATTGCTTTAAGCTGTGGAACTATAATTTTGATTCTGGGATTTCACTTGATTCTTTCAGTTTTGGGCGTAGAATAGTATTTAAGTAAAAAGGTAATAATAATATACAAAAATCCTTTAACCACAAATATGGTGGTTTAACCACAAACAAGCAAGAAATGGTTTGGTACTTCTTGTTTTTACCCGGAGGGCGTGGCCAAGGCATTCTGGGTGGGGGCAAGTAGCTTGGTTGACCATAAGTAAGGAAACTGTATAGTTTGTGTCATGCTTCTGAGGATGGTTACTTGCTAACCGAAATGTACATAAGACTAGAATAAAAATATTTGTTGTTATAGGTTTTTAGTGTGTATTATTTATTAAGTAATAAATTCTTCAGAAAATGATTTCTATCCATTCGAAAAAATACATAAGGAGTTAAATAGAAAAGATTTATTTCTGATCGAGGTTTTATATATTCAAATTAGAAAATTTGTTTAATTCTATTTTTTCCACGTGAAGACGTCACTACTACAAAAACTGCAGGTTTTCCATAACTCAAAAGGTAAACTCACAATGTGTGATTGCGCTATTATTCACAAGCTTAATTTTTAACTCACAGGTAATAAATTACACAGATAATAAATTCTGTGAAAAACACATAATTCTGGAATAATCGATAGGTTAAAATATAACGCAAGGACTTCATGTGGCTACACTTCGAACGGTCAGAGGTGCTGTTGTATCTTGGAAAGTAAATTCGCAATCGTAAACCGAACGGCGAAGGTAACTGTAACATGGAAGTCGTAACTATTCATGGTTATTCGAGCGAAATAAGAATTAAATAAATGATAAGCTGGTTGACTATCGAATCAAAATTGTTTTATTTATTTATTGCAATTAAAACAATTTTGTCTCGACATTCAACCGGCTTATCACTTTTTCAATGGAAGTCGTAACATTAAGGAGCTCAATGTACGATGCGAAGCTATTCGTAAACTTCAACCTTTAACCTTTGGATTAAATTATCACTGAATTTTAATCAAGTCCTGACCAACGCTGCGATGATGTTTCAGCTGGACTGTAAGTAGCCTCTCGCTTCCATCGTTAGCCTCCATAACTCTCCCGATGACGTAAAGCTGGAAATAAATTTCTTGTCTGAGGCTATTTACTAAAAATAGAATCTACGCAATGGGATCTGATTCACCTGCTATGTTTAGCCACTACAGGCCAGTCTGACCTATTAAAGTTCAGGTAGTTTTATTGAATTCATAACTAACAACTATCAGGTAAAGGAGCTTTTAATGTGTTTGTCTATAACTTACTAAAAGATATAAACACTTTTCAAGCATTTACAGTTTACACTTTATTTTTAAAAACTACAAACCGTGTTGGCGTAAGATAAATTAACAATGACTTTGTTCGACATAGTTAGAAAAATGTATTTTGTTTTGGCATATCCTTAGCAACAGACCTACATTTGAGTTACAGAACCGGGAAGCAGTTAGACATCTCTCGTTGCCCCTGTTGAGAGCAGGTGCATTTCGGTTAGCTATCCGGCCCGTGCGTTCTATTCCCAATACCAGGAGACAATTACGCCATTTTCTTAGCACTAGTGCTCCTAATTCCATCAACTCCTAATAACTTTCTCCCTCTAAGGAGACGTAACAGGTAAATCCACCTTATGTTCGCAATATAGAGATGTTAGGTAGGCGATCCGTCCCAAGTGATTCCATATTCCTCCCTTCTTCCCGAACTGAGGGAACATTATGTCCTTCCTTAGTCCTTAATTCTATCTATCCTTCCTTTACCTTCTCCTTCCTAACCCTGGCGTGGCTCTTAAATATATCCCTTTAAAAAGTAGGAAAACAAAAAAAACCTTTTATTTAATAAAACACAATTTATCTTATATTTAATTAGTAAATAATCACACTTTAATCACAATACCAACAGGATTAACAATTGACTATCAGGTATTTTTAGTTTTTGTGCCAATTTTTTACTTGAGGTATTTCAGGATGATATATCCCGATATCTAAACTTTTGGCCATGCCCCGTTTCCAAGGTAGTGTAAGAGGATAGTGTACGATCCCGAAGCATCGCCACGCTTTGTTATAATTTTCCTGTATTCCTAGGACAGTGGATCAAAATGTTCTTTTCGAAGTCGTCAATCCTTAACACACAAAAGACTTTAACGTATGGCCACCATAAAAATGGAAGTTTTCATGTGGGCTTCAATTATTTTGTGAGAATTTCAGCCGAATAGTTTTGGTTTTGGGCTTACTAGAGATTTCAATGCAAGCGTCTATTTAGAGCTCTGTACGAGCGAGTACCTGGCTGTGAACAGGTGTTGGAGAAGGGTGCTGATATAGAGTTGGCATTGTTTAAAAATCAATATTTCCTTATATTCTAACACTTGCGGGACTTGCTGCTAGTCACGGAGAGCGTTTAAAATAACCTTGTGGATTTGCAAGTTCACATTGCAAGCAATTTGTATGCAACGACCCTTGGTTCCTGTCTCCGGCTACACACGGCTTGCAGTTTAGCGGGGCGGAATATGCGTGCTTCTATGCAAATATATGCGTTCTGCGTTGGAAATTCAGAAACGTTTGGAAAACAGGAATGGATAAAAGTTAGCCTAAAATGCATTTAAGCATTAGGAAATCTGCCAAAGATGCATCATATGTCAATATATAACTAAATATAATATTGCATTTTTATTGTAAGGTCTAAAAAATAGTGTTATTGTAATTTATGTTTCCATTCGCAGGGATTTAAGATAAGAAATGGTTCATTTGCTAGCCAAGCAAATTTATTAACAGTCTTAAAGCTACATTTTGAGAATTAAATTTTTTTTGTAGTGATAACGTCTTTACGCGCTGTGAACAAAATATGGGATTGAATTGTTGCTTTCGCGTCACGCTATTTTTGAAACGCACACCTTGCAGCATATGATTTCATGTAACAGCTGATTTTGTTTTATGATTATGTTTTAGAACAGCCATTTTACACGTAGGTTATTATTAAATAGTTTTGATCAGTAAATAATTATATTAATTTATTTAAATTTTGATAAATTTCAGTACAAATAATTCAATATAACGATACTAATTAGTTATATATTTTTTATCCATTTTTCAAACGAAAAATGTTTTAGGCGCGTGTTATACTGTTTCAATGTTTTAGGCGCGTGTTATACTGTTTAAATGTTTTAGGCGCGTGTTATACTGTTTAAATGTTTTAGGTGCGTGTTATACTGTTTGAATGTTTTAGGCGCGTGTTATACTGTTTAAATGTTTTAGGCGCGTGCTATACTGTTTAAATGTTTTAGGCGCGTGTTATACTGTTTAAATGTTTTAGGCGCGTGTTATACTGTTTAAATGTTTTAGGCGCGTGTTATACTGTTTAAATGTTTTAGGCGCGTGTTATACTGTTTAAATGTTTTAGGCGCGTGTTATACTGTTTAAATGTTTTAGGCGCGTGTTATACTGTTTAAATGTTTTAGGCGCGTGTTATACTGTTTAAATGTTTTAGGCGCGTGTTATACTGTTTAAAGAAGTGACTTGAATTGTTTAAAAAAATTATATACAGTTAGCATGTAATAAATGTTTTGATACCTAAATTACTTTATAATTAACTATAGTAATATTTGGTCTTTATTAAATACATTCATCAAATAAAGATGTAAAAATTGAATGGAAAATGTACAAATTATATTTTTGGCGATTTTCGTTGAAACGTTTAAGAAACTATTAGTCCTTTTTTATAATTTCTGTCGACAGTGAGTGCCGAAGCAATCTTTTTGTCGTCAGGGCTAAGTAGAAATTGTTACTATATAACAATCACATACCCTCATAAAAGGCTCCAAAAATATTACAAAATTAATAAATACATACATTCGTTACGAGTATTAGCCATTTAGTAAGATCGATAAACCTAATAATAAATTAATATTAAAACTGCAAAATAATATCTAATTTTTAAAAAAATATTATAACAAATTAGAATCCTACCTTATTGAAGAATTCAAAGTATACAAATATTTATATAAATTCAAAAAGTGTATGTCTTTAACGTTGATGTGTAATGTTTGTTTGGTCATGAATTTTTTATTTAGTAACAATTGGTTAAAAACATTTCATATTGCTTAACATCTAATTATGCATTGCGTATTTAGGCCTGAAGATGAAAACGATTTAATTTTAGAAACGTCCCCTAAAGATTAATAAGTTTGTTAAATTAACAAACCAACAGTTTTATCTTATTATAATGTTATTCGTTTAAATGGGTAATACGTAGAATAAATTGTGGAGTATTGCAGGGATAGGATATGCGTAATTGTAAAATGCGTTAAAAAAATATAACAGCTGTTTTATTCTCTGATAACCGCAGTTTTTTGCTCTTCCCCCAAACTTGTTGGCCCACACAGCAGGCAGTCGTCTCCGTGGCCCCACTGCAAAGTAGGTCCGTCTACCTCAATTATGCAACCTTACGCATATGAAACATACCCCCCCCCCCCCCCGTATATCGCACACGGTGGGTGTTTCATGTTCCTACTGTAAGCGACTCTGCTCACGCGATGCCATAATTTCATCGTCATATTAAAGTATCTGGGCATGATTTGCATATTCTTTGCTGTTCTTTTCCTCCCGGGTCCATGGCTAGGGAGTTGTGTTGTGTAACATTTTAGTTTTATAAAAATTGTTTTTAATTGTAAATTGATTTTGAATTCTATTTTGTTGTGAGATATTTATTATACTATAATTACCTTTTTTATGGTGCCAAAAATTGATTTCTATTTATTCTAGCCTAACTTTACACTTCAAGACGTCATTGCTTCCTGTACCCCATATCAGTTTTATGTCCCTCCAATCCTATCCGTTATTTATACCCCTTTCCTATGTTTCTATAGATAATTATGTGATTAGAAAGATTGAAGTACAACTGAGAAATGGACATAATGATCCCTAACAGATAGAAATAGATAAAATTTACAATTTAAATAGGCTTGTTTTGCTAAAATAAACCTACTTTAGATGGGGCTTGTAAATGACACGTCTTCAGTTTCCTCCTATTGGAAGGGAAAGAATAACGAAAATGGATAAAATTATGTAAAACTAAGAAAAGGCCATAATAACCGTTTGGTTTTGGTAATAAAAGAAAATTATAGCGTAACGCAAATTGAGTGGTTTAAAACTAGAGTGAACTAACTCTCTTTCGGGGTCGTAATGAGATGCCTTTTACCTCATTGTAAGAAGAAGAATAACTAAAGAATACATTGAATTAAGAAGGACCACAGAAGTGAAGTAATGATCTCTCTGGTAGGGTACTACGAATAGGCGAAATTTATGTAGCATCACCTGGGCAAGGTTCTATAGAGAAAAAAAATATTTATTTGGTTTAATCTGGTGGAGTGTATAAGGAAAAGAGCGTGACTGGGGTTATTAGAAAGCAGTAGAGGTAAAGTAGCATTCGGCCGAAACCAATAAAATACACCGTATTGTTGACTTATGCAGGCAGAGGAGTCGGACCAAAGTACAATTAGCATATGTGTGCCGAGCTAAATGCCAGATACGTGGAAACGTTTACCCGTTACAAAGCGGAGAATCTCAATAGTCGCTCGAGGGCAGCGACGGGGCCTTCTAAAACTCTGGCATTTAACGGCCGGGATGGGCGACCTAAAAACCTGCATTTTCGTCGGAAGAGTTGGCTGGCATTCGTTTATGGCACAAAACAATGCAGTTAAACGCACGTGACCACGTCTATCCACAGCTGCAGGTCTAAGGTCAAAGGTAATGAATGCTAAAATAGCTTCATTCAATTGTAAATGCGCCTTCTGCCGCTGCATTCCTTGTCGTGGCGTCTGTGCAGAACGTGGGGAAATCTTCGGGGAGAGGCTGTTTCTAATCCTGTTTAAAGTTTTACAGCAGTTAACGCTAATCTGTTGCTTAGAGCTTCTAATGCAATACAATATTTTATAAATTTCTAACATTTTGCCCGATTATAATCGTCTCAGTAAATGCACGTGTCCAAAAAAAAAAAACAACTCCAAAATTATATTATAAAGAAATGAGTAGTGAAATTTAGGACAATGTTTTTGTTTAGTTTAAAATTTTACACCTGAAACATATTTTTAAAATATTGGAAATGTTAAATGATTGTGGTGCATCTTTAATTAGATAACATGAAGAAATCTATACAGAGTGTTCCTAAAAGAATGCCGGGATTTGAACGAGCGGTACTGAAGACTGTTCAAGACTAAACGATTTAAACATCAATCTGAAGGGAAATGAGTAAGTTATGTTTACCGAGTACAGGCTTTGCCAGTTACATGCTTAGTGAGATGATGGCAATTCCATTTTCCTTAAAAGTGCTGTTCTCAGACGAAGTTACATTCCACACACACACATGGTGTTGTTAATCGTCACAATTGTCGGATATGGGACTCAGAACAACCGAATGTTCTCCAAGAACATGTGCAGGATTCGCCAAAAGTGAACGTGTGGTGTGGGTTGATGTATGATCATGTGATAGGCCTTTTATTTTTCGTAGAAAAAACAATTAATGGCCTAATTTATTTTGAAATACTAGATAAATTTTTGTTTTCTCAAATCGAAGACATTGAACAAAGGTATGAAAAAAAAACTGTTATTTTATCTTCAATTTGACGTTTAAATCGTAAAGTTATCTTACAGTCTTTCAGTATCGCTAGTTCAATATCCCGGCATTCTTTGTGGAACACCCTGTATAGAGTATGTCCTTGTGTTATTTAATTGATGTTGAATCAGAATCATCCAACATATCTTATTTTTTGAAAATATGTTTCGAGTCTAAAAATTTAAAATAAACAAAAACATTGTTTTGAATCCTAATTAATATTTCTTTATGATGTTGTTTCGGAAGTTGCCGTCTTCAGGTCATTGTCATTGGAGAGCAAATGTAAACATTTCAGAACTGTTGACAATTTTTTTTTTATAGTCTACTTGAACCATAAATAGTTTTTAAATGTTGTTTTACAAGGTTTTGGAATTGCTACAATTTTTTTGGTACTATTCAACCAGTAACTGCCAAACAAAATATCTAGTGGTAACAAATACAATTTGAGAAGCGGTGGGCACGCTCTGAAGACCGGGAAAATCGTACAATAGTTATTTGCGAAAACCTGTTCCGTTCCTCACTAAGAAATCCTTGAATCCTCTGTTGTGAAGAGTGTTCGAACAATTAAGCCAACGATTATGATTTCACTAATCTGCGGACTGATCTAGACACGAAGGCAAACAGGTCTGGGTCGGGCAAGTCTCGTCAGGTTTCACGTCATCGGACACGTGTTATGCAATAAACCAAGTCTCAAGTCACGCGACCCAGTATTCTGAACGTTTTGGCAATTTAACGCTTTTTATACATATTTTCCTTAATTACTTGTTTCGGTGTGCACGCCACCTTGTCCAAGAGGAAGGTTTCTGTCTCGTCTGCAGCCTTAGTATAGTACGTTGCACGCCACCTTCTCCAAGAGGAAGGTTTCTGTCTCGTCTGCAGCCTCCGTGCAGTACGTTGCACGCCACCTTGTCCAAGAGGAAGGTTTCTGTCTCGTCTGCAGCCTTAGTATAGTACGTTGCACGCCACCTTGTCCAAGAGGAAGGTTTCTGTCTCGTCTGCAGCCTCCGTGCAGTATGTTGCACGCCACCTTGTCCAAGAGAAAGGTTTCTGTCTCGTCTGCAGCCTCCGTGCAGTACGTTGCACGCCACCTTGTCCAAAAGGAAGGTTTCTGTCTCGTCTGCAGCCTCCGTGCAGTACGTTGCACGCCACCTTGTCCAAGAGGAAGGTTTCTGTCTCGTCTGCAGCCTCCGTGCAGTTCGTTGCACGCTACCTTGTCTAAGAGGAAGGTTTCTGTCTCGTCTGCAGCCTCCGTGCAGTACGTTGTACGCCACCTTGTCCAAGAGGAAGGTTTCTGTCTCGTCTGCAGCCTCCGTGCAGTACGTTGTACGCCACCTTGTCCAAGAGGAAGGTTTCTGTCTCGTCTGCAGCCTCCGTGCAGTACGTTGCACGCCACTTTGTCCAAGAGGAAGGTTTCATATAATTATTAATATAATTTAATCATAACCTTTAAGCGAAGACGAAAACATCTGTTAGCGTTAACCTATCGCCAGGTTTGGATTTCGAAAATCCTCGGGACAGCTCGGAGACGGAGAAAGAACACTGGAGAATAAGATGTTGCTGAATCTGTGCCAGTGTTTGGTGAGAAAACGAACAATGAGAATTGAAAGATGATGATGATAAGAATTTGGCTAGGTGCACCTAACCTTGCGAATACTACTGCAAAGGCAGAATACAAGGTTAGTGCATATGTTTAAGGACTATCCTCAGTGCCATTAAGGGTGATACCATCCCTTAAGAATCCAACCTCAAACTTGTGATTACCTTCCGCGTGTTAAGCGTCAGATTTGAAAACGTGGTGTATGGTAAATTACATTACAAAATAATTAAACATAACCTCCAAATAACCTCTAGTGAAGACGAAAATATCGTTTAACCAACTGCCAATTTTGAAGAGAGAAAAGCACCACTGGGGCCGTATAAAATCTAGAGATGTACGAAGAGAGATAATTGTTACGAGTTTATTTACAATTCCCAAGTGGTGTCGTCACGTTCTACCGATTCACTTTATTGTAATTATTTTCGTACGTCATCGAGATAAATTGATTCTCTACTAAAACAAAGCAGAAAATAAAAGAAAATTTTGTATTTTTAATTCGGTTTATGTACAGCTACAATTAACACAGTGAAAAATAAATCTTGCTTTTCGGCGGGTTTCTTTTTATTAAAAGGAAATAGGTATCATCAACGTAAAAAATGAAAACGTCAGGTATTCGTTGACATTAGGGATTTGGATGGAACCTGAACGGTCGATAGAGACCGAGTACTGTTGAACAATTAGTTTCCGCTAGGTTTGTTTTAACCATTCTCGCAAAATATCCCTGATCGTCTCCTAAAATATTAATTAATTTGTTTTGAAACCTTGTTATAACTGAATGATATAGTTTATTAATTGGGACTAATGATAAGGTATTGGGAAGATGTATTTATCTATATTGACTAATCAGTCATGAGTGAATGCTTTTGATTTGAAGTGATTTATGATTAGGTCTATATATAAGATATGCACTTATATTCTTATTATCTGTGCATTTTCATAATGCATTGTTCTTACAATTGACGTTAAATATTGTTATACCAATATTCATATCGGATATTATTTTTAAAATATTCGAAATATTTTTGTTAAAAGAAGTATTACAATGAAAATATTGGAAAACAACCAAATATCACAAAAATAACAAATAAAACAAGTTACTTAAGATTAAACCCTTATGTACATTTCGATGGCCATGACATCATCATCAGAGGGTCTTATTACAAAATCACAAACTAAGTGATCGTAGTTTGTAAAACCATCACTGATGATGATATGACATGACCATCGAAATGTACATAAGGGTTTAATGTTAAGTAACTTGTTTTATTTGTTATTTTAGATTATTTTTGTGATATTTGGTTGTTTTCTAATATTCTCATTGTAATATATTATAACATCGTGCTCTTGATATTGTGTATAGAGTTATAAACTAAATTTAAATATGTGCAACTCATGTTAATTATGGAGTTTAAAGTACAATTGTAATTGTCATGTTGATAACCAGGTAAAACGATATAACTAGAAAACATTATTAAATTTTAAAAAAAAAAACATTAATAACTCGTGCAAAGTCTGTGCGTGCGAGCACGCGCTTGTTTTAATGTGAAAGCTCGTAATGATAAAAGTCCGAATTCTTGTGTGATCACAGTTCTTTACGAACTTTACATCATACACTCGGTAAATCTTAGGTGTTACCCAGAGACACGGTAATAGTTATATATCCTAACTTAATTGGGCGCGATTGTTGCTAGCTAGAAGAATTATTTAAAAAGACACTAATAGTCTCATTCCAAAAACTAGCGCTCACCAGAGGTCATTGGTAAAACCTATCAACTCCTAAACTCTAATGCTAAAAGTTCGAAACATCAAATCCCATGTATAAAATCCTTACATTTACCAATTCATGTTGGTAAATCCTTAGATTTATCAATATAGGCCTTTTTACGGTAAAATATACAAAAAGAAACCTTTTGTTATTCTGTTTACTGTACTGTACGGTAGTTTACTATACAGTACGTAAATAATATTGGTAGCAAGTAATGGAAGTACAGTAGGCCTACCAGGGATTACCAGCTGACAGAGACGAAATCTGAAGTATAATTCTCTACCATTTGCTTTATTTAAAATACGCTATAAATTACAATGAAAATATTGGAAAGAACCCCAATACCACGAAAATAATAAAAAAATTACAAATAAAACAAGTTACTTAAGATTAAACCCTTGTGTACATTTCGATGACCATGTCATCATCATCAGAGGGTCTTATTACAAAATACAATCTACCACACAAGAAGTTACTAAATATAATGATCATCTAGTAAATATCATTCTAGTTTGTAACTTCTTGTGTGCTAGATTGTATTTTGTAATGAGACCCTCTGATGATGATGAGATGGTTATCGAAATGTACATAAAGGTTTAATCTTAAGTAACTTGTTTTATTTATTATTTTTTATTATTTTTGTGGTATTGGGGTTCTTTCCAATATTTTCATTGTAATATATTGTACCATTGTGCTCTTGATATTTTGTACGCTATAAATTGAGTTGAAAATGTTTTAGACGTTTTTATTATTCACCATTCTTGGACAGATTAGGCAAGATGTGGCCCACGAGAGACTCCATTAGGCGAGACTGTACAGTCTCCACTATAGTGATTGAGACGTGTTGTTAAGGCTAAATGTTTACACGTAATACAAGAGTAACAGTGCTTGAATCGTCCGCTGCCGGCGCATCTGTGATAAAGAAACCTATCCGTGCGTGGATCTGAAATTGATTTATCAAGGGCAGCTGTGAGGGTTAGTGAAGCACGATCTAGTCCCGCAGGCAGGATACAGTAGGCAACTAGGGCGATCCTATCGGACGTAACGTACCACTAATTGTAACACCGTCGGTCGATTCTATCTCCTAAACACAGCCTTAATTGTTTCCTCGTGTAGTGTTTAGTAAAACATTCCTTCGATTGTCCTACATGTAGTCCAACAGGTTGTTAATGTTGGATTTCTGTTTAACTGTTTGAATAAATCGATTTTCAATTATCGATTGATGTTTATCGTGGCCATGTAACTACAGCTTGCAGTGTAATAAATATACCTTGTATTGTTGTGTGTGGTTCTACTGCGTCATGATTGAGGTTCATTTAAAAACTAATTTAAGGTTAAAATATCTACTTATTAGATAACGAACTTTATTTTTGTTCTGCTTAGAAAGTCTTCTGGTAGATGTTTCAGGTTTTTTATATACTCATTTGTTTTAAGGTTAAGTCCATTTTGTTGAAAGATGTTTAGTATTCATGTCGTTTAAAAACATATATTTGTGAGTTTTTTTTATTTTGACTTATGTTGCATGTTTCTACGTTTGCTAGCAAGCCTAGCAAAAGTTAATATAGTTCTAGCAAGCCTAACTCAAAAGTATATGGTATATAGATTTATTACTTTACATGTTTTAGTATCATTAACACCTTTACAGAGCTATAATAATTTACATCCTTGTTTACGTTTCGACAATCCTGCCTTCATCTTCATAAGATTATACAAACAAAAATTTTATTTGTTAAGTTATTGCAGGATAATCCACTGAAGATGTATTTATTCGACTGTATAAATATATTATACCTAAGAAAAACGATAATTAAATAGGAAATTGAATTTTATAAAACCTACTTGTTAATTTAAAAAAAATTCTACCCTTTTGTACGTCTGTTATTGCCATTTTGTTCTCTTTATTGTGCTGTTTCTTTAATGTTTTATATTTCTTTATTGTTATGCCATTTGTAGGTTTTTTTTCGTTTTTTTCTTCGTAAGTCGTATTTATTCTGAGCAATAAATATCTTCTTTAGTTTTCGTCATAGGTCTTATAGTCTAGAGGTGGATAAAAAGATTCATTTGAAATTATTTAGTTCAGGTTAGAACGGTTTGTGGAAAACGTTTCAGGTTTGTTTATTCTCTTTCTTTTAAATTAGTTCGTTCTGTTGAAAGATGTTTGGCATTAAAGTCACTATTAAAAAAATATTTATGTAAGATTAGAGTATTTTCCATTTTTATGCTAATTTTACTCTCGTATACCTAACTCTAATGTGAGTTTTATTTCGACTTTATATTCTTCTGATTAATTAGTCAATATATAATTGACAAGGAAATCCATAACAACAACAAAATATATAATAAAATATCATCTAAACAATAAATTTCTAAAACTATTTGCAATAATTCCAAAACCACAGAATTTAGTAAAAAATCACAAATACATAAATTTACCAAGATTAAACTTTTATCTACAGCATCAAGACTATGTTATTTTCATCATCATTAGAGGGTGAAGACATCTTTTTAAATTTTAGATTGTCTGTTACAATAAAAATTTAATATCTAAATGTAATAAATAAAATAATATCTGGAAATATCTAAAATTACAAACTAATTTGTCAGTATAGATTATAGTTTTATTGTAATAGGACTCTGATATGATGACAAGGTCATCGAAGTGAACATAACAGTTTAATGTTATTAATTTATCTATTGGTTATTCTTTATTAATTTGTGTGGTATTGGTATTATTGTCAACTGTTTCCGTGTAATGATACCACGGTGCCCAATATATTCTATTGTATTATATAAAAAACACCTGCACATAGCTATAATAATTTAGCCCTTCATCCTTGTGTACGTTTTATCGATCATGTCTTCATCCTCATAGGATTATACAAGAAAAAAATCCTATTTGTTAGTGCAGGATAACCGTCAGAAGATGGATTCCCTCGGTGGTATTATTTTTTTATCTGGACGAAGAAGGATATTGAATATAAATAGGAAATTTAAATTTATAAAAATTGCTTAGAGATATGTCACGCACACTTACATTATACATCATATCCTCTAAGAAGTTTGTATGGGTAAGATTTTTTGTAATTTTTTAGAAATTATGTTCGGTGGTAACATGATTCTGATCACGGACAACAAAATCCTCAAAGATTACTTTAATTTTTAATTCACATAATTTTTTTCAACTCTTTAAATAGGAAATTGAAATATATATAATACATACTTGTTAATTTTTTTAAAAATTTCAACCCTTTTGTACGTTTGTTATCGTTACTTTGTTTCTTTATTTTGTTGTTTCTTTAATGTTTTATATTTCTATGTTGCTATGACAATTGTAGGTTAGGGCAACAGTTTTG